>CM026399.1:22484682-22577182 GCA_014843695.1 Archivesica marissinica
TCAATAACCCGTGACAGTGAAACACTCTAGTGGTTGCAACCATGCTTCAACAGTAGTTCAATAACCCGTGACAGAGAAACACTCTAGTGGTTGCAACCATGCTCCAACAGTAGTTCAATAGCCTGAGGTAATCAATAACCTGTGACAGTGAAACACTCTAGTGGTTGCAATCATGCTTCAACAGTAGTTCAATAACCCGTGACAGTGAAACACTCTAGTGGTTGCAACCATGCTTCTTCAGTAGTTCAATAGCCTGAGGTAATCAATAACCTGTGACAATGAAACACTCTAGTGGTTGCAACCATGCTTCAACAGTAGTTCAATAACCCGTGACAGTGAAACACTTTAGTGGTTGCAACCATGCTTCAACAGTAGTTCAATAACCCGTGACAGTGAAACACTCTAGTGGTTGCAACCATGCTTCAACAGTAGTTCAATAGCCCGTGACAGTGAAACACTCTAGTGGTTGCAACCATGCTTCAACAGTAGTTCAATAGCCTGAGGTAATCAATACCCGTGACAGTGAAACACTCTAGTGGTTGCAACCATGCTTCAACAGTAGTTCAATAGCCTGAGGTAATCAATAACCTGTGACAGTGAAACACTCTAGTGGTTGCAACCATGCTTCAACAGTAGTTCAATAGCCTGAGGTAATCAATAACCTGTGACAGTGAAACACTCTAGTGGTTGCAAGTAAATCTTCGAGCAGAAACATGGAGAAGGATACACATGAGCATTAAACTTGTTGGAGAGGAATAAATATAAGTTTTCTGAAAACTTGTTTTCCAATCCAAACCATACACAATTTATGTAATTTGTAACATTTTAGGTGTTATACATGTAAATTTATTGGAATAAATACTGTTTAAACCAAACTTGTTTCTCTATCCATATCGATTTCAATGTAAACTATAACATATATATTGTGTTTATATATCTATGCATGTATTTGATCCGAATAAATATGTTTAAACTAAATCTTGAGCAGTGACTCAGAGACAACGATAACTCTTAAAGCTTTCAGACTACTGTCACTGGCCTGGGAACAGGTGTCGATGATATATTTTGCCTGGTCATTAAAATAAATATATTTTAACACCGAGACCATTAATTGGGCCGTATTGAGCTTCTGATAATATCAACATTTTGCCAGAAGTTAAAAAGTGAGAAAAAAAATCGACAGATGGAACCAAAGCTGTACGGTCACATCACGGGCAGTCATGTATTTCACGAATCATAATTATAACAGGGTATCCTGATAGTCCTCCGATAACCTCCAATGTCAGCATAGGATAAGACTAAATTCTGTTCACAATTTCACGCATAATTATACTGTACAGTAGCATAGGATAAGTAATTCTGTGCACA
Source organism: Archivesica marissinica (assembly GCA_014843695.1). Classification (NCBI taxonomy): domain Eukaryota; kingdom Metazoa; phylum Mollusca; class Bivalvia; order Venerida; family Vesicomyidae; genus Archivesica; species Archivesica marissinica. Next base: position 22,486,051 of record CM026399.1, read on the forward strand.
ATTTCACGATACATTATACTGTACAGTCAGATAGGATGACTAAATTCTGTGCACAATTCACGCATACATTATCTGTACAGCAGAATAGGATAAGCTAAATTCTGTTCACAATTTCACGCACACATTATACTGTACAGTCAGAATGGATAAGACTAAATTCTGTGCACAATTTCACACATACATTATACTGTACAGTCAGAATAGGATAAGTAAATTCTGTGCACATTCACACATAATTATACTGTACAGTCAGAATAGGATAAGACTAAATTCTGTTCACAATTTCACACATACATTATACTGTACAGTCAGAATAGGATAAGACTAAATTCGTTCACAATTTCACGCACACATTATACTGTACAGTCAGCATAGGATAAGACTAAATTCTGTGCACAATTTCACGCACACATTATACTGTACAGTCAGCATAGGATAAGACTAAATTCTGTTCACAATTTCACACATACATTATACTGTACAGTCAGAATAGGATAAGACTAAATTCTGTGCACAATTTCACGCATACATTATACTGTACAGTCAGCATAGGATAAGACTAAATTCTGTGCACAATTTCACACATACATTATACTGTACAGTCAGAATAGGATAAGACTAAATTCTGTTCACAATTTCACACATACATTATACTGTACAGTCAGAATAGGATAAGACTAAATTCTGTGCACAATTTCACACATACATTATACTGTACAGTCAGCATAGGATAAGACTAAATTCTGTGCACAATTTCACACATACATTATACTGTACAGTCAGCATAGGATAAGACTAAATTCTGTGCACAATTTCACGCATACATTATACTGTACAGTCAGCTTAGGATAAGAATAAATTCTGTGCACAATTTCACACATACATTATACTGTACAGTCAGAATAGGATAAGACTAAATTCTGTTCACAATTTTACACATACATTATACTGTACAGTCAGAATAGGATAAGACTAAATTCTGTGCACAATTTCACACATACATTATACTGTACAGTCAGCATAGGATAAGACTAAATTCTGTTCACAATTTCACGCACACATTATACTGTACAGTCAGCATAGGATAAGACTAAATTCTGTTCACAATTTCACGCACACATTATACTGTACAGTCAGAATAGGATAAGACTAAATTCTGTGCACAATTTCACACATACATTATACTGTACAGTCAGAATAGGATAAGACTAAATTCTGTGCACAATTTCACACATACATTATACTGTACAGTCAGCTTAGGATAAGAATAAATTCTGTGCACAATTTCACACATACATTATACTGTACAGTCAGCATAGGATAAGACTAAATTCTGTGCACAATTTCACGCATACATTATACTGTACAGTCAGCTTAGGATAAGACTAAATTCTGTGCACAATTTCACACATACATTATACTGTACAGCACACATACATTATGCTGTACAGTCAGCATAGGATAAGACTAAATTCTGTGCACAATTTCACGCATACAGTATGCCGAGTTTCTTTTCGAAAATAATAAGAATTTTACTCTTTCCTTTACACAAGTGTTTTACTAGGCAACCATGCACATGAAAAATGAGCAAAATATCGGGTGCCCCTCAAATCAGGGTTCATTCTACGTCAGAATTTTTGGGAGAAGTGAGAAAGCGTGTGATCGCTTCCTTAAATGGTGTTCTTTAATATACTTCTGCAAAATAGGGTTAAAATACACAGTACAACCATTAACCCTTTCAACACCACAGACCTCTAAATAGGCTTACAAAAAGTGTAGATCCAGATGAGCCGGCCCGTGACGAGCCGTCTATTTTTAGACATAATTACCCATTTTGATATAAATGAACTTGTCCAAATGTGATTTTCTGATTCATTTATTGGTTTATGAATATCATGGACCAGTCCATCTGAGTTACTTGGTGTTGAAAGGTTAAATACAACATTTGAATAGAAGGAGTGCTTTATAATGGGCCAGTGTATCTATCTTACTTGGCATAATTTTGTTTGAAAATCGTAATAAAACCAAAAAATAATTTTTTTTAATTAGGGAGAAGTGGGGTCCCAGAGGGAGATATCAGGGTCCCTAGGGCGACAATTTCGCCCACATCGCCCTCTAGAATGATCCTTGAAATCCTGAAACTGCCCCAAGAATCTGAGATGTTGATAATTACACACTAATAGAATATGAGGTCAATACGTGGAAGTCATGATAGTCCAGTGGTAGCGCGTTCGCTTCAGGTGTGAAAGGTCCAGAGTTTGAGCCCCGCCGAAGCTGTTACGAATGTGTCCTGTGATGGAAGGCATTTAAATTCCACGTTGCCTGTTCTCTCAACCTCGTGGCGATGGATTCCACAAGGAATGAGGTCTCGATAGTGATTAAAATAAGTTGTAAGAACTTGTTTCACAATCGAGCTAAAATACATTTGTATAACTAATAACAGATACATGTATTGTATGAGAGTGTAAAAATAAGAGAGTGGAAACATACCTGACATGTTGAATGTAGGGCAGACAGGTGTAATGGAGCATAATGTGACGTCTGCATCCTGTGGGCCATACTGTTGTTCTTTACCTTATATGTGCCACCTGAATTGTGAATGCATGCATAACATAGCAACATATATGTGTATAACATAGCAACATATACGTGTGTAACATAGCAACATATACGTGTATAACATAGCAATATATACATGTATAACATAGCAACATATACGTGTATAACATAGCAATATATACACGTATAACATAGCAATATATACGTGTATAACATAGCAACATATACGTGTATAACATAGCAACATATACGTGTATAACATGGCAATATATACACATATAACATAGCAACATATACGTGTATAACATAGCAACATATACGTGTATAACATAGCAACATATACATGTATAACATAGCAACATATACATGTATAACATAGCAACATATACGTGTATAACATAGCAACATATACATGTATAACATAGCAACATATACATGTATAACATAGCAACGTATACATGTATAACATAGCAACATATACATGTATAACATAGCAATATATACATGTATAACATAGCAACATATACGTGTATAACATAGCAATATATACACGTATAACATAGCAATATATACGTGTATAACATAGCAACATATACGTGTATAACATAGCAACATATACGTGTATAACATGGCAATATATACACATATAACATAGCAATATATACATGTATAACATAGCAACATATACATGTATAACATAGCAACATGTACATGTATAACATAGCAACATGTACATGTATAACATAGTAAAATATACATGTATAACATAGTAACATATACACGTATAACATAGCAACATATACATGTATAACATAGCAACATATACGTGTATAACATAGCAACATATACATGTATAACATAGCAACATATACACGTATAACATAGCAACATATACTATCTTTATTTACACACTATACTATACAGATAGGAGAAATAATTTAATAAAACATTTAAAATATATATAAAAGGTGCATCGGAAGCCAGCTGACATTGGGGCTGCAGATTTTGAGGGTCACGCAGTGTCCCGAGTCTGCTAGGGGTTCCGGGGGCATGCTCCCCCATGAAGATTTTGAGATATAGATACTATATAAATGATTTTAATGGCTTCTGGACATAAAAAGTAAACTTATTTGTTATAATACGTGTTGCTATTTTTATAATATTATATTTGACAAAAATATTATTATGTTCCAGTCACGTTACCGCCAATTGGTTGCTCATAAAAAATAAAATTCGGACTTTTTAATTAATGGCGGCGAAAATATGAATGAATGTTATTAGTTATGCTGGTAAAATAGAATATATGTCATAAAACACGTTTATTTATCGTTGCTAGCGGTTGCCCATATGAACGACGCCTCCTGAAGAGATTAGTTTTAGATGTTGAAGGATAGTGCATGATACAGACAGATACGCGCACGGTGTAAAGCACCGACACGAGACTTCGGTTTAAAGTCACATCTGAAAGACTTAATTTTATTATGGTCAAGCGGGGGAATCGAACCTGCGATACCTGGATTACCAGTCCAGCGTGTTACCACTGGACTACAGGTCCGTCTGGCATAGTATAGAGATTATTCTGCAGGTATTTTCTTTGACGTTTAACAATTTATAGACCTTACTACGATCTCCACGTAGTCCTCTGCATGTCAAGGAAAGTACGTTTAAGTGCTTAATCTACCTGCATATAGACAATGTCTTGTATTAACCTAATGACGCGTTTCTTTACCTATTCTAATGATTGGGTATCCTTTTAAAAATCTTGGACCAATTGGCGGTGACGTCTTGCCGATGACGATGGTTAATAACAAATATAAAATGTACGTTCTATAAACGGGTGTCCGATTCATGTTACCCACCCTTCGTACAGTGCATAGGATCCCAGAGTACATGTAGATCTACATAGCCGTCACTTGCAATGTGGCATATAAATTCCACAAGTATAAACTAAAAATACATCCGGTTTGCTAAGATATTGGGGCTGCGGACATAACTTCCACAAGTATAAAATAAAAAATCCGCCTGCCTGGCCAAAATAGTGGGGACGCAGCCGCGCCCCTGCTCCGATGCCTATGAATTAGTGTGTATTTATATTAAGTTTATTAATGAGTAGTTCTTTTTTCATATGATTTGCGTAAATTACCATTTTATTTTGCTTCCACTTGTATGTATACAATAAAACTGAAAATTGCAAAAGCATTGAGGATTGATACAAGTGGCATGATTCGAGCTTCGTGTTAGCTCTTTTGAAACGGATTCAACTACGTTCATCGACATGTGATAAATATTCATTGTAGGTTTATGCAAAACATTTCGAGCTCCTATGTTTAATGTAGATACCTTCAAACTTTGCATTTACATCACTCGACCGGCGTAGCTGGCGCTCCACCATATTTGTATCCCCATACCGTATCGCCGAAAATATTGTAGGTTCGTCTTCGGGTATCGAAATCTCGAGGAACGGATCATTCATCTTAACGAGGGGGTCATGCATGTCTTCTATTTCTTCTTCCTCAAAACCCATCTTTCCTTTTGACTTTTTCTGGTAATTAGTCATGCATATAATTATATGATCATGACTGTATGTATTTGAAAGAATATTTCATTTACATGAACTAGAAATCTGAAAAACTCTATCAAGTGTATTTTGAGAATGAAGTCATGATGATGATGATTGAGCTTATTTACCCTCGACTCCAGCGAACCATATGGGCGAGCGTGAGAATGAAGTCAACCGGCATATATTTCATTTACATGAACTAGAAATCTGAAAAACTCTATCTATCGGCATGTATGAAGTAGTACTAGCATGTATCTGGACAACTGTTTGGATTCCATTTTGTGTGTTTTTACGTTTATTTATCGTCGCTACCGGTTGCCCATATGAGTGACACTTCCTGAAGAGATTAGTTATTTTAGATTTTTGGAAGATAGTGCAATGATACAGACAGAGACTCATTCCAGAGTATGTCTGTTAAATGTTCTTATAACAAATGAACTGGTTTTTATGAAATTATCATAAGCAAATTACCTCCCTTTATGGATAATCAATTCAAGCAAAATTTAAAGATCTGGCAACAAATGTACTGGCTTTTTATGAAATCATCATATGCAAATAACCTTCATGTATGAATATTTAATTACAAAATAATATTATAGTAAATATTGGTTTACCAAAGTGACCACTAGAATAAATTAGCATAATTAAATTGAAATATAGTTTTAGTATTTCCATTTGGAGAAAAACGAATAAATAAAGACTTTAGCAATCAACAGTGCCTTCACAGACGGATCTGTAGTCTAGTGGTAACACGCTGGACTGGTAATCCAGGGATCACAGGTTCGATCCCCCATCTGACCCTAATAAAATTAACAGTCTTTCAGATGGGACGTTAAACCAAGGTCTCGTGTCGGTGCTTTACACTGTGCACGTAAAAGAATTCTGGAAGAGGAGACTCTGGAATGGGTCTCTCTCTGTATCATTGCACTATCCTCCAAAAATCTAAAATTACTAATCTCTTCAGGAGGCGTCGCTCATATGGGCAACCGGTAGCGACGATAAATAAACGTAAAACACACACACAACAGTGCCTTCGCATGCACACATGATTCGCCGGAGGCGAGGGTAAATAAGCTCAATCATCAACTTCATTAACAGGAATTGGACATAAGCTACTCCTTGAAAATGACCGGGAAAAAAGTGTCTGAAATTGGTATACCGTGTTCTTGGTACCTGTATCTATACAAAAACAATTCCTGAAATTTTTAACAGAATAAAAATTATTTTCGGAAAATCTATTTTAATGCCAGCACCAATTCAAATGATATTACATGTACTACCTACCAGAAACATTTCCATTCTATGCATTCAGCAATACAACTTGGTGGCAGGGTAATAGGTCTGTACTTTAATCTGTACTTTAATCTGAAACACATGTAACAGTTCAAGAAATTAGAAATGTGACACTGATCCTGGTTTATAGTGCAAAGGTATTTCCAAATTTCCTTCATGTATGATAAAATTGTTAGTTCATACACATTTATTTTAGCTCGATTGCGAAACAAGTTCTTATAACTTATACTAATCACTCTCGAGACCTCATTCCTGATGGAATCCATCGCCACGAGGGAGAGAGAAGAGGCATGTGGAATTTAAATGCCTTGCCTAAGGACACAATCGTAACGGCTCCAGCGGGGCTCGAACTACGGGACTTTCGCACGTGAAGCGAACGCGCTACCACTGAGCTATCACGACTTCCACGATAAAATTGTTCTCACCTATAGACAGGTTTTGGCGCCATTATGGGATTGCGAGATAAATTTGTCTAACTGGGTGATATTGATAAATATCACGAACAAGTCTGGTAGTTTCCGTTTATTTCCGATTCCAAATTTCACGTGCCAACTATTACTATTTCACCCACAATGCACTTGCATTGCTTGTAAGCATCCTGCCTCTATGTACATCATCAATCACTGTGCGACTTATCTCCCTTTAAATCTTCTTATTTAGTATAAAAACTATTTCCTTTATTGCGATGGTTAAAGTTATATATTATTTGAATCTTTAATGGTGTTGGATGTAAAGGTTTAGCATTAAAGAAATTAAACCGTTAACTTAGTTTAAACAATATTTATTTCTTTGAATATACATAGTCAAGTATACATAATATGTACATACATGTAGGATTGAGGAGAAAGCAACTTGCTTGTATGGTTACACCGTTAAACTTAACATGAACGGAACGTGATGTTTACTTTTAAGTGACAATCAACATCAATGTCAATAAACTGTTGTATTCCGATGACCTCATCACTTTATAGTAAATTCATACGCCATTGATGCATGTATATAGCCTGGAATCATTTGTAAAGTGCATCAAGGAAGCATTTGGTCCGCCTCCGTGGTCGAGCGGTTACGGTCGCTGACTTGACGAGGGGCTATGTTCTCCTTTATTGTGTCCTAGCTCCACGTTAAATGACTGTGACTAGGAAGACGGCCATATTTGCTTACAAATCAGAACATACATTCCGTTTCTTACCCTGGAAAAGAAATGTGAAAATAGTCATATTAACCATATCCTTCATAGAGATTTAGGTGAATATATACTATTATATCTCCATACAAACGACAGCCATTAAGCTATCATGCAGTGGATAAGTAGTCGTCATATCTATCCCACCTCCATAGATATTACTAGGACTACATGGGATTCTGGCCTTTATTATGAACATTGGTTTGGCTACTACATTGTCAATGTATGTCATATTGGTATGGCATCAAGTGGTAAGAAGTGAACGCTTTGAGTTTAACCACTACGCTAATTGGACAAATTGGTAAAACATTACAATTATGCTCTATATATAACATTAAATACTGCCTAATATGCTACTTGCCTGAGCACAAAGTGCATAAGGCGAGTTTGCTTGTTTGTTTTTGTTGTTGTTTTTTTTGTGTGTGCTCATTCTTTATCCGCACCACGGTCTTAACTATTTATTTACTTATGGCTCTTGTTATTGCTTATTTTCCCACTTTTGATACAATACTTTTCTGTTCAGTTGACGATTATGATCACATGCTTAGGTGAGCAAATTCAGCTGTTCTTACAGCTCCTCTAACATATGAAAATAATGTAATTTGTATGTTTATATATAATTATGCATGTTTATGTTGATCTATTTGTAAATATGTTGTAATCTTCAAATATTGGAGGAAAAATAAATATCTATCTAACTCTTACCTGATAACAGATATCCTTCACTGAAATAAACTGTTGTGCTACATTTATTCTCAAGGTAAATATGTACACGAATGAATGAATGCAACACTTGAATGACCAACCAAATAAGGTAATTGTATGTCGAAATTAGTTAGTGACTAACTTTGTCTTATAAATTTAGACATGACACCATTTTGTCAGTATTTTGAAGTTAACTCTGAGGGGAAGAAGTACATGTAAACACAATAAGTATGTTGCTAAATACTGACAGTGCCTAAATTATACATAAAATAAATTAGCCAACTATTTCTAAAACTCCCTGACTTGTTTACAAAACACTTTATTTGATACATGTTTCGTGTGATAAAAATAGTTCCCATATATAATCGAACGTTCCATTCCGTCTAGAGCTTAGTATGTATATGTATGTATTTTCCATTAATGTCAAACCTCTTGTGGGGATCTAGACATGTTTTCCTAAGTTTAAACTTTATTTAGTTTACTATTGCGAAGCAAGTTTAAACAACTTATATTAATCACTCTCGCTAGCGCGGATGAAAGCGTATATGTGGTCATTCGTGTGGGAGGAAACCGGAGTACCAGGAGAAAACCTACCTGTCCGATCTGGCGACCACCGTACCATCTCACATACTTCCCGATCCGAGGATCGAACCCGGGATGCATTGGTGAGAAGCGAGCGCGCTAACCACTGCGTTAATCGGACAGCCATGTTTTCCTGGGCAGGCTTAGCCAACCTAAGCAGTCAACATGTACTAAGCACTGTGTGTGAGGTACCTTGCTCAAATACACTACATGTATACGTGGCCTGACCGAGTATCGAGCCGGAACTGTTCGATTCCAAATCCGACGCTCTACCCCTCGTCCACAAACGGGTAAACGGTACAAACGCCACATGGATGCATCTGGTCAGACACCACTAATTAATCTGCTTCAGTGTATGACCAGACTACACGTATTGATATTTCTCCGATTGAACAGTGAACGCAATATTATCAAGAGTATCACTATAGCGACTCTTGATAACAACAGCTTGTTTTGTTCATGATCGCATCGAAATCTCATTCCTGTTTCTTGCCTAAGGACATCACCACCATGGTTCTGCCGGGGTTCGAATTCACAACCTCTCAGTTTCGAGCGGATACTGTGTACATTTCACCACATTCTAATAAGTATATATATGTGAGTAATATTCAATCATTACCGGTTCACAAGGGTTCTATTCCATACATGTATACGTACACGCACTTACATCTGTATTGAGAATCGCAAGTCGTCTAACTTCTGTAAACGTTCTCACGAATGTGTACAGTGTGCATATATGGATGTATATATTTTTTTTTTTTACGCCTGCATCAGCACCATTTTGGGCTATATCGCCGGCGGGCAGTTTACCTAACAACACCTTTCCTGGGCAGGCTCCAGCGGTTAACCAGTACTTGGGTGCACCAACCTCCGTAAGAAACTGCCAACTTTTTCATATAAATGAGACACGGCCTGAGCGGGGCTCGAACCCGTGACCATCAGTGATGATAGGTTACAGTGGTATACAAGTCAGCGACCTTAACCACTCGACCACGGAGGCGGTATGGATGCATAGTGTCCACTCTGTAACCGTTCTCACGAATGTGTACAGTGTGCATGTATGGATGTATAGTGTCCACTCTGTAACAGTTCTCACGAATGTGTACAGTGTGTATGTATGGATGTATAGTGTCCACTCTGTAACAGTTCTCACGAATGTGTACAGTGTGCATGTATGGATGTATAGTGTCCACTCTGTAACAGTTCTCACGAATGTGTACAGTGTGCATGTATGGATGTATAGTGTCCACTCTGTAACAGTTCTCACGAATGTGTACAGTGTGCATGTATGGATGTATAGTGTCCACTCTGTAACAGTTCTCACGAATGTGTACAGTGTGCATGTATGGATGTATAGTGTCCACTCTGTAACAGTTCTCACGAATGTGTACAGTGTGCATGTATGGATGTATAGTGTCCACTCTGTAACAGTTCTCACGAATGTGTACAGTGTGCATGTATGGATGTATAGTGTCCACTCTGTAACAGTTCTCACGAATGTGTACAGTGTGCATGTATGGATGCATAGTGTCCACTCTGTAACAGTTCTCACGAATGCGTACAGTGTGCATGTATGGATGTATAGTGTCCACTCTGTAACAGTTCTCACGAATGTGTACAGTGTGCATGTATGGATGTATAGTGTCCACTCTGTAACAGTTCTCACGAATGTGTACAGTGTGCATGTATGGATGTATAGTGTCCACTCTGTAACCGTTCTCACGAATGTGTACAGTGTGCATGTATGGATGTATAGTGTCCACTCTGTAACCGTTCTCACGAATGTGTACAGTGTGCATGTATGTATGTATAGTGTCCACTCTGTAACAGTTCTCACGAATGTGTACAGTGTGCATGTATGGATGTATAGTGTCCACTCTGTAACAGTTCTCACGAATGTGTACAGTGTGCATGTATGGATGTATAGTGTCCACTCTGTAACAGTTCTCACGAATGTGTACAGTGTGCATGTATGGATGTATAGTGTCCACTCTGTAACAGTTCTCACGAATGTGTACAGTGTGCATGTATGGATGTATAGTGTCCACTCTGTAACAGTTCTCACGAATGGTACAGTGTGCATGTATGGATGTATAGTTCCCTCTGTTTGTGTGTTGTGTGTTGGTGTTGTGTTGTACAGTGTGCATGTATGGATGTATAGTGTCCACTCTGTAACAGTTCTCACGAATGTGTACAGTGTGCATGTATGGATGTATAGTGTCCACTCTGTAACAGTTCTCACGAATGTGTACAGTGTGCATGTATGGATGTATAGTGTCCACTATGTAACAGTTCTCACGAATGTGTACAGTGTGCATGTATGGATGTATAGTGTCCACTCTGTAACAGTTCTCACGAATGTGTACAGTGTGCATGTATGGATGTATAGTGTCCACTCTGTAACCGTTCTCACGAATGTGTACATGTGTGTTGTGTTTGTCTTCTCACGAATGTGTACATGTGCATGTATGGATGTATAGTGTCCACTCTATAAATACTAGAGGCGTACATACGCTTCCCCAATACCTACACAAGATACGCCAACGCTCACTAATACAGTGTTCTCCCAATGTGTGCTTCACGTTTATTTATCGTCGCTACCGGTTGCTCATATATATGAGCGACGCCTCCTGAAGAGAGTAGTCATTTTAGATGTTGGAGGATAGTGCATGATACAGACAGATACCAATTCCAGAGTCTCCTCTGGTTCTTTTACGCGCACGGTGTAAAGCACCGACACGAGACCTCGGTTTAAAGTCCCATCTGAAAGACTATTAATTTTATTATGGTCAGGCGGGGGAATCGAACCTGCGATCCCTGGATTACCAGTCCAGCATGTTACCACTGGACTACAGATCCGTCTGGCATAGTATAGAGATTATTCTGCAGGTATTTTCTTTGACGCTTAACGATTTATAGACCTTACTACGGTCTCCACATAGTCCTCTGCATGTCATTATCGGGGAAAGGCAGCCCAATCTAAGAGAGATAATCGAGATAATCAAATCAAGCGCAAATTGGACTGATAAACAAGGGAGATAAAACCTAAATTTATCCATAAAAGCTGGACATGCAAGGAAGGTACGTTTAAGTGCTTAATCTACCTGCATATAGACAATGTCTTGTATTAACCTAATGGCGCGTTTCTTTACCTATTCTAAGTATTGGGTATCCTTTTAAAAATCTTGGACGTGAATAAACGTTTTCTTACTTATAAAAATGATGTGTGACTGTTTTAATCCAATAGTTCTATTTCCCTTAAAGCGACATTGCATCGCAAAAAGCCAAACAATGCATTTGTTAACGTATTCATGTATTGCTACTACACATTCTTCTGAATACATTCGAACACTAACATTGAATCAATAAACAGTGTTTCTGTGGTCAACAAACGTTCAAAAGTGAAATTAGGAGTTTATATAACTGTCATCAATGCTCCTGAATTGACGTTGGTTTGTTATTGGTTACAATGCTTAGCGCTTGATACTGTCGTCTAGAAATAATTCAACTAAGATTAGTCTACAAATAAATATGCATAGGCACATATGTGAGATATAACGGTAAATCTGTACCATAAATAGAGTTATTCAAGATACACGCGTTGTATTCCACGTGGATTTTAGTTGAAATACTGTTTTTGATGCAAATATTTGGAAAAAATATATACCATATAATAGGAAATTACATTCTGTAGATATTTGCGTATTCACTGATGTAGTGTCGCTTTAATTACACAGTCACTAATATGATGACGAAATGTCAGATCAGTATCAGTCACTCCCAAATTGTATTCTCTATATACATGTATAATAGCAATCCAATGAATGGGCGTACATCACTTTTAGTATATTTTATTAAAATTGTTGGCATCATACACGGCACGGGATATTCGTATACACGGCATGGGATACTCGCATACACGACATGGGACACTCGCATACATGACACGGGACACCCGCATACACGGCACGGGACACTCGCACACACGACACGGGACACCCGCATATACGACACGGAACACTCGCACACACGACACCCGCATACACGGCACGGAACATTCGCACACACGACACCGGACACGCATACACGGCATGGGACACTCGCATACACGGCACGGGACACTCGCATACACGGCACGGAACACTCGCATACACGGCACGGGACACTCGCACACACGGCACGGGATACTCGCACACACGACACGGAACACTCGCATACACGGCACGGGACACTCGCACACACGGCACGGGATACTCGCTACACGGCACGGAACACTCGCATACACGGCACGGGACACTCGCACACACGGCACGGGATACTCGCACACACGACACGGAACACTCGCATACACGGCACGGAACACTCGCACACACGACACGGGACACTCGCACACACGGCACGGGATACTCGCACACACGACACGGAACACTCGCATACACGGCACGGAACACTCGCATACACGGCACGGAACACTCGCACACACGACACGGGACACTCGCACACACGGCACGGGATACTCGCACACACGACACGGAACACTCGCATACACGGCACGGAACACTCGCATACACGGCACGGAACACTCGCACACACGACACGGGACACTCGCACACACGACACGGGACACTCGCACACACGGTAATTTCGTTTTGACTTTAATAGAAACTACAAGTACTGTCTTACTCATTGAGCGGGTTCTCTGGTCTTGAAACAATAGCCCATGTAACTCTATATATTCTGATCAATACAAACCATACCCATTTATCAAATGAACATAATTATTGTAAGAAGTGTGTTTATAGATTTACTGCACATTTGTTACCTTCGTCAAATAAGATTATGTTTTTGTCTCCGTTTATTTGGTTGTTTGTTTACCTGTTAGCAGGACGTAGCAACAGCACAGACGGATATTCGTGATATTTGGTGGGTGGTTGACCTCATGTCAAGGACGAGCCCATTAGATTGTGGAGGTGATTCGCACCTGGATCCGTATCCAGGATGTTTCTATAACTGATTCTTCAGCTTTGTGAGAGAGGGCAACATGGACATTTAACTGCGTTGCCGAGGCTTGCTATAGTATGTATGTATGTTCCATTAATGTCAAACCCCTTGCGGGGACCTAGGTATGTTTTCATGGGCAGGCTTAGCCGACCTAAGTGGTTAACCAGTATTAAGCAATATATGTGAGGTGCCTTGCTCACTGACACTACATACGTGGCCTGACCGAGTATCGAATCTGGGACCGTTCGATTCCAAATCTGACGCTCTACCACTGGACCACGGATGCCACACTATGACGCTATCTCGGATTGATCGTGTTGTAAATGTAAATAAAACTAATATTTATATCACATAACTTTGCTTGTATTCAGTGTAATACAGGCATTCCACAAACGATTATATGTATGTCCACACGTTTCATAACACAAAGGATTCTGATTGGTCGCGGCATGACAATGGTGGCTCAGTTTATACAAATTATTTAAGCTCGACTGACAAGTACTTACAACTTATATTGATCACTCTCGATACCTCATTCCTGGTGGAATCCATCGCCAAGAGGGAGGGAAGAGGCATTTAAATGCCTTGCCTAAGGGCACACTCGTAACGGCTCCAGCGGAGCTCGGACTCAGGACCTTTCGCACCTGAAGCGAACGCGCATCCACTGCGCTATCACGACTTCCACTGGAAGACTGTTGATATTATTACTAGGGTTAGAATTGGGATCAAACATGTGATCTCTGGATTGGCAGTCCAGCGTGCTAAAAAAATGTGGAATTTAAATACCTCTTCTCTTGACTGCTTGCAATGTTCATTCGACATGTACATGTTGTTTGTGTTCATGCTTTATTTTGTTGAAAATTAACTGCTTAGATCAATAATGTGATAAATATGAAATACGGGAATATAGTGATTTTAATTATTGTGTCGAGTATTTGCGTAAAGTTGCTTGATTAGGGTCTATACGGCTCAAAAATATACTGGCAAACAGAACGATTTAGTTTATACAAATTTATTTTAGCTCGATTGCGAAACAAGTTCTTATAACTTATATTAATCACTCTCGAGACCTCATTCCTGATGGAATCCATCGCCACAAGAGAGAGAGAGAGAGAGAGAGAGAGAGAGAAGAGGCGACGTGGAATTTAAATGCCGTGCGTAAGGGCACAATCGTACAGGCCTTTCGCACATGAAGCGAACGCGCTACCATTGCGCTATCACGATTTATTTCTGCGCATTTATGGATGCTATTATATGCACAGGGATTCGGCACGTTTGAGGGTACTAGTATAATTTTTATATATATAAATATAAATACTAGTACCCCCAAACGTACAGGGATTCGGCACGTTTGGGGGTACTAGTATAATTTTTATATATATAAATATAAATATATATACTAGTACCCCCAAACGTGCCGAATCCCTGTGATTATATATGATGATGTGATGAAAAGGATCTTACATTAGTGGTGATTTCATGCCATATTTTATGAAACTTGTTTTCGTTTCACAAAAATATGGTATGAAATCACCACGAATGTAAAATCATATATATGTAAATGACAGTTACGATATTAATAGATTATGTATAGGATATAAGCCGAAACGATCCAATATGCCAATAGTTTACATATTCGATCCGTTTGAGGCTTATATCTTACTTAAAACACACGCTTATATAACACGATGTTACTAATTACAATTGTTAATTTCGTACATTTACGCATAGGATTTGATACAATGCATTGGCCTTTTGAAAGCAATCTAATATTAATAATAATGGACTGAAAGTACAAATGTATGACGTCACGACAGTGTATTAAATAAGCAGTCAAAACCTGTGAGTGTACATGTGTTTGTTTTAATTTGTACCGGACCCACTCTGGAGCGCTATCATACAAAGTCAGTATGGGTTGGTGGAGAAGACCCCCTGGGTAGAGACCAGTATTCAATTCTCCAACTTCCGCATTTGACTTAAAACTTCTCACATATCATTTTATTACTGGTCATCCGATAGGGAGCGACCCTGCGACCCTGTTGATAGTTGCTAAAGGTGATTCTTACAACGGTGTGCTAGACCACTTGGCCACGGAAGTTCTGTCTGTAAATCCACCCATGTGCTATAATTTAGGTACCTGTACGCTACTAAATCCCCACCTCTTTCATTAATTTATTTCAACGATCATAATGGGCGACTTCACAACAGTGTTTTAAATAGTATTATGTTCTAGCATGATTGAAAATAACATGAAAATGTTATTAAATAAACAAGCATAGGTTAGATGACATTGTAGCGGACCAGTGGACACGTGGCTAACACGCCATATTTGTTATACTGGGATCGCAGGTTTGATCCCCCGCTATACCATACTAAAATGATCCTTATTATAGTAGTTCTGGTGAGAGCGAGGTCTCGTGTCGGTGCTTTACACTGTGCGCATATAAGAACCAGAGGAGAATCTGGAATGGATCTGTCTGTATCATTGCACTATTCTCCAAAAATCTAAAATAACTGATCTTTTCAGGTGGCGTCACTCAATATGTGCAACCGGTAGCGACGATAAATAAATGTAAAACACACACACATAGGCGACCTTATTTCTGCATGGAAGAGTAACGTGTGTACAACACTTGTGCGTGTCCTAAGGAATTAACAAATAGGTCCGTATCAGTCTGAGAGGAAAATGGGAAGCGGTACATCTCAACTCATTGACCCGGTGAGTAGGTATTAATTTGCACTTAATGTTCATATTTCCAATTAATATATGCATGTACATGCATATACATGAAATAAAGTAATTACGCAATGCCATGTTGCTTTGTTATACTTACATACACTATTTAAAGAACACATACACCACACTCATCGGATCTGTAGTCCAGTGGTAACACGCTGCACTGGTAATCCAGGGATCGCAGGGTCGATCCCCCGCCTGACCCTAATAACAGTCTTACAGGTGGGACGTTAAACCGAGGGCTCGTGTCGGTGCTGTACGCCGTGCACATAAAAGAACCAGAGGAGACTCTGGAATGGGTCTCTGTCTGTATCATTGCACTATTCTCATAAAAATCTAAAATGACTAATCTCTTCAGGAGGCGACGCACATATGGGCAACCGGTAGCGACAATAAATAAACGTAAAACGCACGCACGCACGCACGCACGCACGCACGCACGCACCCCCCCAAACATATGGTTTAAACATAATCAAGTATAAATAATATGTACATACATGTAGGATTGATGAGCAAGCAACCTGCTTGTATGGTTACCTCTTTCCTAACTAGAAGCTTACGTTTGCAACTATTCAGGTGCGAGTACCAAAAACGAAAGGAAAATACCCACCCCCACTAGCACCAAAATGGTTTTTACCGGATATGCGCCCATTAGTATGTGCACCGGATGTAGACGATCCCGAACGTCACAGTATTGACTGGAACGCTCTTGAAGGTTCGCTTGATACAGATGAAGATGGTATCGATACAAGCACTGATGTAGTTCGGACAAGACCGTCATCAGGTATCGGAGGCTCCAGGACGGATTCCGGGATAACGAGGAAAAGACAAGCGAAGAAACGGGGACAGAAACACCTCCTTTCTTTTGACGCCATTGACAATCGTGCAAAAGCTGTAAGTGGACACCATAGAGAAATTGTTAAAATGAATAATTACATAAGTTATGTCTGAATTTGTCTTTGTATGACACTGTGCTAACATGGGCGTGTATAAAATTCAAATCTCAGACCGCTGGATCTGGCCGCTTCTGACGTCATGGACCACGTACAGCCTAATCTAATATATCAAACACTGATAAATATGTTCAGTTATGGCATTTTAGTTTAATCATATTTTATTGCAATCTTTATATTCAATGTACAATACAACTCAAATTTACAAACATGTTACAGATGAAATAAATAAGATATATACAGTTTGAGTTATGACACTAAATTAGACATTTCATAAACCGCTTACTAGCGTATAAATAAACATGTTATGTTATGTTACTAGCAAGCTAGCTTGGGAACAGGCGTTGATATATTTTGCTTGGTCAGTCATTTTTTAACACAGAGACCATTAATTGAGCCGTATTGAGTTTTCTGATAATGTTAGTGTGCCAGAAGTAAGAACGTGAAAAATCAACAGCCTGGCTACAACTTCCGCTTTGCCTGGTTTTGGAAAGTAATATCATTCGATAACTAGACAAATATCCATTTCATTTTATACTGACTACAATCATGCAGATCTGATTATAACATATTGCAGATACTTCCGCTCCAATCAGCCTCGTTTGAAGACTTACTGACGCACTTGAAACAACATATAGACCAAGGACAATATCCAGACACGTGTTTGGTGCGTGCGCTAACAGTTTGGTTTTCTAAACAAGACAACAAGAAAACAAAATACAAACATGCAGACGTGAGCACTCCACTGGGTAGCATTCAACACCTGAAGCACCAGGCATTGACGTACACAGAAGCGTACACATTGTTATGCAGGTGAGCATTCAGCATTGTACTATGACTTCCGGTTGATCATCGTACATACTCTGACTTCCGGTATTGTTTGTTTTGCATAGCGCTTCTGGGTGAGTTTCTACATAATTTGTTGTTTTTGTTTAGAGTTGCACCAACACAATGTAGCCGAAACAACCGTTACTTCTAAGTATATACATGTAGCTTAGTTTATCTTTCAATGGACGATCAATTCCGCGGGGACTAGACATGGAAATACTTTGTGGATACAATGAATGTACTTAGTTATGGACAATGTGCGTGAATAATGAGTTGAGTACAGGATGTTCGACCCCGTTGCTCTAACACCGAAATCGTGAGAAGTTAAAGTCTAACATAATTGGAAATCGTGAGAAGTTAAAGTCTAACATAATTGGAAATCGTGAGAAGTTAAAGTCTATCATAATTGGAAATCGTGAGAAGTTAAAGTCTAACATAATTGGAAATCGTGAGAAATTAAAGTCTATCATAATTGGAAATCGTGAGTCAGTTAAAGTCAGGTTAATATCTGGTGTACACAAATCATATACACTCTACAACTTGGCCAATGTGTACATTTTAGATAACATCTCTCATGCAAGTGTTACTTTTAAAACACGGTCGTGACGTCATACCTTTGTACTCTCAGTCCATTATTATTAAATGTACGAAATTAAAAATTTTAATTAGTAGGATTATGTTGTATAAGTGTGTGTTTAAGTATGATATACGCCTCAAACGGATCCAATCTGTAAAATATTGGTACTGTCTTCGGCGATACGCGCCTCACACAGTCCAATAGTATACATATTGGATCGTTTTCGACTTATATCCTATACATATTGCTGTCTGGGTAGATAAAGCACCTGCGTTTCACATTTGCCTTTAATGTAAAGCATATGTCTCACGATATTTACTGTAAGCAAATAGAAATGTCATATACTATATAAGTTTTGCATTCCGAAAGCATGCGAGATGACTGCTGAAGTATCAAATAAATGCCCATCAATTTGTTATTTAATTTGTTGAACTCGATCTCCATTCGCGTATTCATTTATTTTTCACTTATTCTAGGGGTGCTGGAATTCCAACAGTGATCGTACCTGGTGTTGTGAAGTGTGAAAGATACGAGCCGGGAGACATCATTGATGACGGTGCGCGAGACACATGGTGTGCGTTGCACGTGGATGGTAGCTGGCAGCTCGTGCATCCGCAGTGGGTATGCAGAGGTACATACGGGAAAGAGCAGGAAGGGTTGATTCAAATAGATGATGATTCATTTCTTGCCGAAACATTTGCAAGAAAGCAAAAGGAAAAAGGAACTGTCATATTTAACGAAGAGTTCTTTATGCCCAAACCGGAAGTGTTTATTTTTAGATGCTATGCAAACGACAAGCGATGGCATTTGATTCCAGAAGAGAAGACGCTAAAGTCGATAGAAGAGTTCACAATGTTAGCATATATTTCACCTCCATTTTTTAAATTTGGACTGACCCTGGCCAGTAATCCTTACTGCGTTCAACCAGCCATCAATAGCACAGTTATCATTGAAATAGTAGCCCCCAAAGAATACGTGCATGCACTGAACCTCGGTTATGAAATAGAAGCAGACTTAAGTGAAAAACAAAATACGAATCCAAACAAGAACCTATTAGAGAAGGGTGTGCTGTCTCGCTTAGTCATAAATTATAGAAGCAACGATAGGTTTGTGTTTGAAATACGCTTGCCTGTAGAAGGTGCATATCGTTTTGTGATTACTGGTGGATTCGGTACCGAACTCTGTAACTTATGCAGATTTAAGCTGGTTTCCACAGAGAGCATAGCTGAATGGTTTGTTGCTCCAGTTCACCCAGGTAGTGATGGCTGGGGTCCGGGACCAATAGCGGAGAAGGCAGGACTTTTGCTGCCCACTAAGCCAAGTGGTCTTCTTGTTGTTCAATCTCGTCAGAATTCTGGGGTGAATAGAAACTCATCAGTGTTTTATCACTTGACTACACTGACATTCCAAATCAACAGAGCGCTGCTTAGAAAGTATGAATATACTGTAGAAGTAGTTCCGTCTGTTTTTATAGAAAAGAGAAATTTGGAGTCAGAGTTTATGCCAAATGGCGAATTAAAGATGGATGTACAAATCAAGCAAAGCAAATCTAAGCCCGATCAACAGATTCGGCACGATTGTCCCGTGCGTACACAGTTTACTAAGGATGTTTCAAGCAGACAATTTACAGTACAGGTAATTGGGAATCTGAAAGGAGAAGAGTGCGCGGTTTTGATTAAAGCTACGGAGATGGAAATAATGAACAATATACGGGTACCAAAGAAGAACTCATTGAAAGTAGTTTGCCAGTATCTGCTTACGAACGCTAGTACATTCTTCTTCCGCGAGGTATTTCATCTTTCTTTTCCTTCTTCTTTGTCCTAGATTTAGAGATTTAGCAATAATATATCAAACCCTTTATGATTACACATGGCCTACTAAACAAACCTACATTTATCATCATATTGCACAAAATTAACAAGAAATTTAACAGTCTTTCAGTTGATTCTACTCACCGAAATCTCATGTAGCGGTGCTATATGCCGGATACGCAAAAGAACCAGGTATAGTTTTGGAATTTGTAGCGTCGTCTGTATCTTGCACTATGCTCTTCCACTAAACGTCTGTGTGACACGCGGACCTGGCTGGACACTCGGCCAGTTGTGTTCGACCCAAAGGTGTTTATTGAAGTAATTAATTTCATGGGACCAGTGATCTGGTTCGAGACTTCCAGTCATCCGTGTTCGAATCATCGAAGGTAGAACAATATGCATTATATAGAGATTATCGCCAGATTACTTAACCGAGTTCGACTGTATTTATGATTGCACTATTTGTTATATGATGATTTTGTAGCCAACAGAAGTGAAACTGTGTAAGATGGAACTACAAGAAGCAATGCAGACAAATGATATCGGCAGGATTCAGAAGACTATGGATAAATGTCTGAAATCTCGGGTACCACTTACAGATGATTCCATAGCAGCAGCTGAATCAAGACTAGAATACCTTACACTAAGGACAGGTATATATCAAATTATATTCGCGTTTCCATATTTCGAACCACGTCGATATGGCGACGTTCCCTAACAATTATAAAATCTGACCACACTACTACTGCGATCTTAGCTACTCCGATGTCTTCTTCTCCGAGCTCAGCCACTCCGATAGCAGCTTGATACCGGACACATTGAAAGCTTCGAAATTTTGACACTGCTTACAGGTCTATAAATGACGTCACTATGTTTGCACACAGTATTCTTCCGCCAAATATTACAGTATACCCCATCTTCAGTTTACAGTGTTTTTATCACATCTTTTCTACACATGAACTACACTCTGAAGTCTTCTCACGTCACATACTTTCTAAAAATACTATCCAATGGCTGTCCTGAAAATGCACATGTTTATCAAAAGGAAAAGCGCACTATATTAGTTATTAGGGCTACATCGCCTATACTAATTACGTGGACACAATCGACGCAAAGTAACGCGTTCAATGTATTGTACCTTTAGTTATGCTGGACTGCGTGAAGAGACGTAACGTTGCTATACTGAATGATACGCTGGGACGAGTAGCTGGCTACAGATATCGAGAAGCTCTTGTGGTCGAGGTGGAAAAATTGCTAGAATTTCGGAAAGAATTAAAAGGACTTCAAGGTATGTTAATTTGTTTTGCTTTGATTGCTTTGGGTTTAAAGTCACGCCTGTCATATGTCGGCTCTCCTGTTACTATCGGTGTAAGAAGACCGCGAGATGGACTCTGACATGTAGGCACGGTAGGGCGCCTAGGTTGAACCATCAACTCTGCACAAGCCAGCTGGATAGCGTCCTGACAGGAAATCATTCGACACTTACAGTGAGATTCAGACGTACTCCTCAACCACTCGGCCACGGAGACGGTGATGTATATATGGAAGGAGATGGGATTACTTGATTGACATAAAAATCAGATTAAACCTTTGAATGGACAATAATCTAGATAGAATATAAGCCTCAAACGATCCAATATGTAAAATATTGGATAGTGTGAGGCGCGTGGCGCCGAAGACAGTACCAATATGTTATATATTGGATCCGTTTGAGGCTTATATCTTACTTAAAACACACACTTATATAACAAGATCCTACTAATTAAATTGTTAAGTTCGTACATGTACGAGTAGGATTTAATATATATCACCAGTCCAATATTAATAATAATGGACTGCAAGTACAACGGTATGACGTCACGACAGGTTCGATCCCCCCGTCCTGATCCTAGATAAATTAAACATCTTTCAGATGGACGTTAAACACGAGGTCCTCGAATCGGTGCTTTACACCCGTGCACTTAAAGAACCAGAGGAACTCTTGAAGGTTCTCTGTCGGTATCACATTTGCACTATCCTCCAAAAGCTAAAACGACTAACTCTTCAGGAGTGCGTCGCCTCATAGTTACTGATAATAAAACGTAAAATAAACGTAAACACAGTGTATTTAAATAGAGCTATGACACGTCTATATAGACCACACATTGTAGTATATACTGAGTCAAACAAGAAACGATACCTGGTGTTTATGTGTCTATAATTTCAACATTTATTAAGAAAATTCTTTGAAAATTCATAAGATGATAGTCCAACATGTTTGAAAGAGGAGCACATAAAGCATAATGAGCCTCCGAAACTGTCTGCTGCGTGATGACGTAATTCGTCGGACAGGGGTCTAATGGAGTTTTCACACAGACGTCAATACCGAGTATGGGCACCATTTGCGTCTCTCACTGCAATGCACCGCCGTCGCATCGAACGGAAGAGTGTCTGAATCTCTTGCTGGTCAATATTTGTCCACTCCTGACGCAAAACATCCCTCAGTTGGTTTAACGTTACCGGCTGACGTCGTCTGACGCGGCGGTCTAACGTATCCCACAAATGTTCTATGGGTGACAAGTCTGGTGACAAAGCAGGCCACGGCAGGGTTTCAATATTGTTCTGCTCCAATAATGTGGTGGAAATCCGAGCAGTATGACACCTGGCGTTGTCCTGTTGGAACAGTGTGACGTTTCTGTTGGCGTTAAAGAACGGCACAACAACTGGCGCAAGGATCTCATCACAGTACCGCTGGGCGTTTAGGTTCCCGTCCACCACTAACAGTTCAGTGCGACTGCCGAAGGTGATACCGCCCCACGCCATAACGCTTCCGCCCCCGAACAGATCGACCTGACGTACACATGCGTCGGCGTAACGTTCACCGCATCTGCGATATACCCGCTCTCTGCCATCCGCTCGACGCAAACAGAACCGCGATTCATCGCTAAACATCACCGAATTCCACTGTAACCGAGTCCAGCGAGCACGTTCCGTCGTCCATTCCCGCCGTACGTCACGGTGACGTCGTGTCAGGATGGGTCCAACGTATGGCCGATAGGCACGAATGCCACGTTCACCGAGCCGGTTCCTGACTGTTTGTGCACTGATGCGATTGTTGGTCATCCCAGGAGTAACGGCAGCTGTGTGCGTAGCAGGTAGGAACCGGTCACGTAAATGTGACGTCCGAATGTGACGGTCCTGTTCACGCGTCGTCACACGTGGTCGACCAGATCTTGGACGGTCGTCCACCGATCCATGTGTTCGATAACGTCGAAGTAGACGTGTTATCGTGATCCGCGTAACCCCGAGTCGATTTGCGACGTCACGCTGACGTAAACCGCCGTCAATCATGCCAATGGCACGCATTCTCTGATTGCGGTTTAGCCTAGGCATTTTGTTAGAGGTAACAATGGGTATGTAAGGTGTTTTTCCTCGATGATAATGCAATACCAGTACAATAAACCGGTTTTCCGATTTGTACATGTGTAGGAAGTTGTCTTTGTTGAGGAGCACGTGCAAATCGGAAATTCGGCGTTCCAGGATTATCGGGTGTTTATTTACCTGTGTTTATGGTTGGCTGACGTTGCAATAAGATACCCGGTACTGATACGTAATAATATATTAAACCTTTCTATGGTTTTATCCGTTTTACGTCATTTTTAGTTTGGTATCGTTTCTTTTTTGACTCAGTATATATGCCGTGGATAACAGTACTTCTCGTATAGGTAAAGTATAAATACCGCACGATAATGACAACATTATCGGAAGAGTCCATTGACTTGCTATAGGTGTTTTTATATTACTATTTCATATACAACTTGACTACTTTGTAGTCTATGAAATTGAATGATAATGTTTGCATATAAATAGTACTATAAAACACCTATAACAAGTCAATGGACTCTTCCGATAATGTTGTGATTATCGTGCGGTGTTTATATCTGCTTTTATTTATCCGTTGGTGTAGATAAGTGCATTGTCTTTCAATAAAATAATAATATTTCATATTTGCAAAAACTCATGTGTAGTAAACAACCGCATTGAATACAAGAAGGCACCTGGAAAACAATAGCGGTGGGAATTACAAGTCATGACAGCGCGGTGGTAGCGCGTTCGATTCAGGTGCGAAAGGTTCGATCCCAGCTGTAGCCATTACGATTGTGTCCTTAGGCAATGCATTTAATGTCCACATTGCCTCTTCTCTCCCCCTGGTGGCGATGAATTTCACCAGGAATGAGGTCTCGAGAGTGATTAATATAAGATGAAAGAACTTGTTTCGCAAGCGAGCTAAACTAAATTTGTATAAACTAATTACCAGAAATGGTTTATTAATAAACATAAAAGCTCATTACAGTCAAACCGGTATTAGTGGTCACCTCCATTATGCAGCTAACCTGTATTAAGCAACCAGTTTCCATATTCCCAATATGTTGTTTTATTATACATTTTATCTCTATTAAGCAGCCACCTGTGCTAAGCAGCCAGTTTCTGTGATTCCCCTTGTGTGCTTAATACGGTTTTACTGTATATTCTCTTGAAGTCACCAGATGATGATGATTGAGCTTATTTACCCTCGCCGCCGGCGAACCATATGGGCGAGCTGAAGTCACCAACTGACCATATATCATTTTAAAGATTTGTTCACATTGGTACAGGTTACACCCAAGCACTGCCGACCCTGCGAGATGCCAATGAAGAGTTGTACAAGCTGTCAGCGCCCACACCGCCTGTACATAACACAATGGAAGCGCTGTGTCTGCTGCTTGGGTATGACGGAGACTTAAAGGTGATTCTATAATATCATAATCAGGGGCGTAGCTTGGCTGGAATCGATGTGTAGGCCAACTTAAGACGGGAGGGGGGTCCGGGGTCGTCCCCAGGAAAATTATTTATAGCGTATATAATTTAATCCTGGCCTCCCGATTTTTGTCGCAGATTTGGCACTTTTATTTTTTCGATTTTTCCGGGGAAAGTGTAGCCCACGGCCTACATGGCCTATAGGAAGCTACGCCAATGATAATAAGTAGACGGCACGACAAGAACTTGACTATTTTACATGCGTTTTCGTAATATTTGACTCTAATACATAGATGCTTGGTGATGATTGAGCGTATTTACCCTCGCCTCCGGCGAACCGTATGGGCGAGCGATAGATGCTTGCGTATGGTGGTTTCTTGTTTAAAGTAGCACCGACATATTAGGTCATATACGACGACTCGCCAGCTATTATTGATGGAGGAATATTACACGTGTCCTCCGAGCAGTATTTAGGCACGGCGGGTAGACCACTGACCTTCCACAGGCCACCAGTGGGATTAGAATATACAGCTGTGAGGGGCACGTGATTTGAAGGCCACTTCTATACAGCTGATGATCGGATATAATGATGGTTGGTTTGTGATTCAAATCTCAGATGACTTTTTGAGATCATAAACGATTTATTTACTCTATCTATCTATTCATTGTGTGATTGTACATCGTAAGTATTATGATATTACATTTTATTATTTGGAAGATCTTGCAAGATTCAGAAGACGTTCCAATACCAGAAGCAGCCCTAGTTTGGGTAAATGCCCGGTGTATATCACCGTACTGTTATGGTCCCATCAAGCATGGGTTCCATTCAATCTGTAGATTTTTAAAATATTTACTTCTGGCAAAACTCAATACGGCTCAACAAACGGTTTAGGTATTCAATAAATATATTCACATGACGGACAAGATAAACCATAGCAACAACTGTTTTCGGGTTAGGTCCCATCCTAGAGGATCGAACCTGTGGTCCCTAGATTCGCAATCCAACGTGTTAACCACTAGAAGTCGTGATAGCGCAGTGTATGCGCGTTCGCTTCAGGTGCGAAAGGTCCGGAGTTCGAGCCCCACTGGAGCCGTTACGATTGTGCCCTTAGGCAAGGCATTTAATTCCACGTTGCCTCTTCTCTCTCCCTCGTGGCGATGGATTCCATCAGGAATGAGGTCTCGAGAGTGATTTATATAAGTTGAAATAACTTGTTTCGCAATCGAGCTAAAATAAATTTGTATAAACTAACCACTAGACCACTGACTATATCATTCTAACAGAACTGGAAGTATATCCACACACACCTGAAAGTAGCGCCTGTCAGGTTGAGTGAGATGGCTATCTTGAAGCGGATGGAGTATATGTCAGGACATTCATTCCCCTGGCACAGCATGGACGTCGGCGTTCTCATGAAATCTTACCGATTGTTGCACGAGTACCCGTTTGAACAAGTGAAGCATGTCAGTTTAGCAGCCGCTACCATGTACAAATGGGTATGAACAATTTATATGTGTAAGATCGCCTCCGTAGTGGAGTGGCTACGGTCGCTGACTTGTATACCACTGTAACCTATCATCACTGGTGGTCACGGGTTCGAGCCCCGCTCAATTGAGCACGGCGATCCCATAGACATCTCAGTTGTTATATTCCTTACTCAGATAGTAATGGACCTTTTGTATGCATTGGTTGATTTAGAGCAACATCTATCAACCGACTATTAGATATGTGTCCCCTAACTCGTAGGCTACCGTATGTGCCCGATGTTATAAGACTAGTCTCAGATCTCAAACTCAAGCTCATGTAATTTAATTTGGATGGTTGATGCTGAGTTTTACACTTAGCAGAGCTAATCAGAAGCTTGAGATTGTAGAAAAGTGTTATACCTCGGGGCCATAACTCTAACTTTAACATCACACAATCGATAACTATGGCTAACAGATTATATATAATTAGCGCAGTGGTTAGTACGATCGATTTTCGCCAATGTAACCCGGATTCGATCCTCGGATCGGGAAGTATGTGAGATGGTACTGTATTCGCAGATCGGACCCGTGGGTCTTCTCCGAGTACTCTGTTTTCCTCCCACACGAAAAACCACATACACGCTTTCATCCGCGCCAAAGAGGGTGATTAATATAAGTTGTTAAAACTTGTCACACAATCGTTGTAAACTAGATAAAGTTTATAATTGATAATTATGAAGATGATGTTGGTCTGTCATACATGTATATGTTGATCTGCAAAATTGTTACATATAAGCATTGCATCTCCATTCTTCACATAGGTCGATGTTATGCTGAGTCGTTCTAAGCAAGTTCTACAAAGCCAATAGGATCGATGTTGTGTTCGACCGTGTTGCACAAATTCCATGAAGATGTTTTGCAGAACGGTGCTACAGGAGCTATGCTACACTACAACGACAATACGATTGGCTCTGTGTTTAATCATGCAGAGCAATATCAACGAACACCCAATACGATCTGCTCTATATTGAATCAAACTAAGCAAGACCTACGAGGACACAAAACGATTGGCAAGACCTACGAGGACACAAAACGATTGGCAAGACCTACGAGGACACACAACGATTGGCAAGACCTACGAGGACACACAACGATTGGCAAGACCTACGAAGACACAAAACGATTGGCTACACCTATGAGGACACGACACGATTGGCAAGACCTACGAGGACACAAAACGATTGGCAAGACCTACGAGGAACACAAACGATTGGCAAGACCTACGAGGACACAAAACGATTGGCAAGACCTACGAGGACACAAAACGATTGGCAAGCCTACGAGGACACAAAACGATTGGCAAGACCTACGAGGACACAACACGATTGGCAAGACCTACGAGGACACAAAACGATGCAACCTACGAGGACACAAAAATTGGCAAGACCTACGAGGACACAAAACGATTGGCAAGACCTACGAGGACACAAAACGATTGGCAAGATACGAGGACAAAAAACGATTGGCAAGACCTACGAGGACACAAAACGATTGGCAAGACCTACGAGGACCAAACGATTGGCAGACCTACGAGGACACAAAACGATTGGCAAGACCTACGAGGACACAAAACGATTGGCAAGACCTACGAGGACACAAACGATGCAAGACTACGAGACAAAACGATTGGCAAGACCTACGAGGACACAAAACGTTGGCAAGACCACGAGGACCAAACGATTGCAAGACTACGAGGACACAAAACGATTGGCAAGACCTATGAGGGACACAAAACGATTGGCAAGACCTACGAGGACACAAAACGATTGGCAAGACCTACGAGGACACAAAACGATTGGCAAGACCTACGAGGACACAAAACGATTGGCAAGACCTACGCGGACACAACACGATTGGCAAGACCTACGCGGACACAAAACGATTGGCAAGACCTACGAGGACACAAAACGATTGACAAAGGCCTACGTGGATACAAAACGATAGACAAGACCTACGAGGCCACAAAACGATTGGCAAAACCTACGAAGGCGCAATACGATTGGCAAGACCTACGAAAACACAATGAATCAACGTTATGTAAAATCGTGCTAGGCAAGATCTGAAAAGACAATAGCATCGATGCTATGTTGAATCTTGTTATTGTACAATGAAGAAATAATAGAACGGATGTTTTGTTGATTCGAATGAAACTTGTAAGATCTACGTAATAACAATCGGATCTATGATACGTTGAATAGTGTGAGAGATCTGTGAAGAAACAATAGGATCGACGTTCAATCCAGCCAATGAGTGGGGTGGACTCTCTTAAGTAATGGTTAGTTGGTTACTGCGGGTGTGCGGAACCAAGGTACCCTTTTCACCATTTCAATCTTGAGTAGGGATATCGTTTTCACCATTTCAGTCTAGAGTAGCGGAATGTCTTTCACCATTTCAGTATAGAGTATGGGTAGTTCTTTCAACATTCCAGTCTAGAGTAGGGGCAAGTCTTACAACATTTAAGTCTAGAGTAGAGTTGTGTTTTTCATCATTTCAGTCTAGAGTAGGGGCATTTCAGTCTAGAGAAGGGGTATATCTTTCACCATTTCAGTCTAGTTTAGTTTATACAAATTTATTTTAGCTCGATTGCGAAACAAGTTATTTCAACTTATATATATCACTCTCGAGACCTCATTCCTGGTGGAATCCATCGCCACGAGGGAGAGAGAAGAGGCAACGTGGAATTTAAATGCCTTGCCTAAGGGCACAATCGTAATGGCTCCAGTGGGGCTCGAACTCCGGACCTTTCGCACCTGAAGCGAACGCGCATCCTCTGCGCTATCACGATTTCAGTCTAGAGTAAGGTTCTTTTCACCATTTCAGTCTAGAGTAGGGGTGTGTTGTTCACCATGTCAGTCTAGAGTAGGGGTGTGTTTTTCACCATGTCAGTCTAGAGTAGGGGTGTGATTTTCACCATGTCAGTCTAGTGTAGGGGTGTGTTTTTCACCATGTCAGTCTAGAGTAGGGGTGTGTTTTTCACCATGTCAGTCTAGTGAATGAGGTGTGTTTTACACCATTCCAGTTCCACACTACTTACATACCATAGCGCTCTAATGATCGATGTGGAAACATTACTATGATTTCATTTTATTATTTCTATAATAAAAAAGGAATTCAAAGTAAATCTATTTGATTTATTTTGTTTGTTTTGAGGTGCAAAGTTGCAACAACAGCATAGGAAATGGCAAATCTCTACGGCTATTATTGGTGGAGGAAGATCCCGAGCCGTATGCCAGACACGCACAGGCATCCGGGTAGAACCACTGACCTTCCGCAATCCAGCTGGATATAGTTCTCACTTGAAACAATTGACCCCCCCCCCAATAGGAGTCGAACTTACAGCGGTGTGGGTAGTTATTTGAATACAACTATCGTAACCACTCGGTCATTATGATCGTTGAAATAAATTAATGAAAGAAGTGGGGTTTTAGTAGCGTACAGGTACCTAAATTATAGCACATGGGTGGATTTACAGACAGAACTTCCGTGGCCAAGTGGTCTAGCACACCATTGTAAGATTCACCTTTAGCAACTATCAACAGGGTCGCAGGGTCGCTCCCTATCGGATGACCAGTAATAAAATGATGATATGTGAGAAGTCTTCAGTCAAATGCGGAGGTTGGAGAATTGAATACTGGTCTCTACCCAGGGGGTCTTCTCCACCAACCCATACTGACTTTGTATGATAGCGCTCCAGAGTAGGTCCGGTACAAATTAAAACAAACACATGTATACACACAGGTTGTGACTGCGTATTTAATACACTGTCGTGACGTCATACATTTGTACTTGCAGTCCATTATTAGTAATATTGGATTGCTTTCAAAAGGCCAATGCATTGTATCAAATCCTATGCGTAAATGTACGAAATTAACAATTTTAATTAGTAGGATCTTGTTATATAAGTGTGTTTTTAAGTAAGATATAAGCTTCAAACTGATCCAATATGTAAAATATTGGCACTTTGTTAGGCGCAACGCGCCTCACACAGTCGAATAGTTTTCATATTATAATTATATATTTGTACCATTTTGCTTATATATTTATCATGTTTATATTTGTAATTGTAGTGTATATAAATAAGCAATAAAATATGATTAAACTAACAATTAAATATTTTTCATATTAGATCGTTTTCAATTTATATCGTATACATATTATGTATCTAGTATATACATGTGTGTAGAGTGTAGACTAATTTTAATTTAGTTTAATCATATTTTATTGCATTCACTCTGTATATACAATGTACAATACAAGACAAATGAACAAATTATATAAGTAAGCATAATATACGATTCGTGACATTGTTTATACAAGGATTGTCAATATACGTTGAAGCAAATGGGTTTATGACTAATTTGTCTTAAAGCGATATTACATCGCAAAAAGCCAAAACATGCATTGTTCACGTATAAATGCATTGCTACTACAAATTCTTCCGAATACATTCGAACACAAATATTGAATCAATAAACAGTGTGATTGTGGTCTACAAACGTTCAAAAGTGAATGCAGGATTTCATATACCGGCCATCCACGCTCCTGAATTGACATTTCTTTGTCATTGTAGTCAATACTAAACGCTTGATACTGTCGCTTAGAGATTATAAATTTAACTAAGATTAGTCTACAAATAAATATTCATAGGAACAAATGTGAGATATAACGGTAAATCTGTACCATAAATCTCGTTATTCGGGATACACAATTTATATTACGCATGTGTGTCGACCCTGTTTACATTATTTTGTTATGTCAACAAACCGTGTATAGGACGCCTGTTTATTAGTTGAAATACTCAATTTTTGAGACAACTATTTGTTAAAAAAAATACCATATAATAATTACATTACATTCTGTATAAAATTTGCATTTTCACTGATGTAGTGTCGCTTTAAATATATTACACAATGGCATCCGAACCAGATACTCTAACGCCAGTATGTATTACTGTGTGAAATTTATATTTAAGACACGGAATGTTTGCTCCCATTATTAATAAAGAAATTAAATACTACATATAGTATAGCGTTCCTCTTCATACTAGGTTTACACGTGAGTGACCAGGACTATATAGAAATAGTATTCCCTTTCGATATGAAACAATCGAAAACGGCACAACAATAGATTTTTTACTTTGAGAAATAATAAAGCGTTTAGATAAGAAGTAAGCTGATATAGTTAATGGCAAGTATTGAGTTTTTAACCGAGTTTTTAAAACATATCACAGTAATACCATTATAGTGTTATTATTGCTACAAACATGTATACTGTTTAGTTTAAACATTATTTATTTCAGTATTTGTACATGTAAACAAGAAATGAACATTTTACATATAATTTAACAGCAGTAGACTGAAAGGGATTAGAACGAAAGAAAACTTATATAGTTCTTCTCTCTATCAATTGATTGATATACAATAGGCAGGAAAATAATATATAATATAACAATGAAAATACGTGAAATCTATTCGATGTATTTGCTAAAGAATTTCAGAACTTAATGTATTAGTGAGTCAATAGTTTTGGATGTAAAAAAGAAAATGGTTAATATTTAAAGGCATATATGAAGAAAGTTCTGTTTTATGCAATAAACTTATTGTATTGTATTGTATTGTTATATATATTATTTCGAAGAAAATTACATCTATATATTATAATCAATCAGTGACAACGTTATTTATAGGAATTAGGACTGGTAACCTTTTTTAAGCTTTATTTATTTTACAACGATTGCGAAGCAAGTTTTAACAACTTATTTTAATCACTATCGTTGGCGCTGATGAAAGCGTAAATGTGGTCATTCGTGTGGGAGGAAACCGGAGTACCCGGAGAAAACCCACCAATCCGATCTGGCGACCACCGTACCATCTCACATACTTCCCGGTCCGATGATCGAACCCGATGATCGATTTGTAACCTTAACACCCAATCAGTCAAAATAAAGGCCGATTAAATAACGGATGTTTCTTGTGTATTAATACTAGGACAGACTGACCAATTAATATGTTAATTGATAAAACGTCACAGGAGTACGCCATTGCTGACGAAGATAATGTCGTGAACGTTTGAACGTGTTTGAGATAGCGAAGATGGAGTGACGCGATGGCGTCGTTAGCTGATACGTCGTACAATTTATGTTGATATATCACACACAAATGGGAAACAAAACAAGCAAAGGAGACCAATCACCACCCGGGAATACGCAGGTGAGAGATTCAATGTAGTATTACATAGTCCTTGTGTGTTTTACTTTATTTATGGTCGTTACTGGTTTCCCATATGAGCGACGCCTCCTGAATAATTTAGAGCTTGGATGATATTGCAATGATACAGACAGAGACACATTCTCCTCTGGCTCTTTTACGTGCACGGTGTACAGCACCGACACGAGACCTCGGTTTAACGTCCCATCTGAAAGACGGTTTAATATTATTAGGATCAGACCGGGGATGAAACCTGCGAACGTGTAGCCACTTAACTACTGACCCGTCTATACACATAGTTTTTGCTATACCATTTAGATATATGTGTCTGACTACATTGTCTTCCAAAAACAAATGCTAACTTAGATTAAGACTGACATTGTATGAAGCTTCACGAAAATATAGCGCTTACTATGTGGTTGATATTGTCGCCAGATTGAGGCTATCCCACTGACTTGTGTAAGGTAGGTGGTTCTACCAGGGTGCACCTGAAGTATTGCTCGTGGGCACCCGGGGTTTTGCTTCGCCAATAATGGCTGGGAGAGTAGCAAGATGACAAAAGCTGTTGGTAAGAATTTAAAGTCATAAATGAAACAAAACAATTAGTTTATACAAATTTATTTGAGCTCGATTGCGAAACAAGTGCTTTCAGCTTATATTAATCATTCTCGAGACCTCATTCCTGATGGAATTCATCGCCATGAAGGAGCGAGAAGAGGCAATGTGGAACTTAAATGGTTTGCCTAAGGGCACATTCGTAACGGCTCCAGTTGGGCTCGAACTCCGGGCCTTTCGCACATAAAGCGAACGCGCTTTCACTGCGCTATCATGACTCCAACAACAAAACAATTGTCGCCATATTATTTAAAATATACACTGAACACAAGTTTAAGCTATATAATTATGCATTTAGTATATTGTTTATCAGAGATGGAACGGAGATCAACTTTAAGCATATATTGCTTCTATCCTGGAATAGTTAAGCATGTTTTTGTGCGTTGAGCATACCTATTCGTATGGCTTTTCGGCATTTCCAATTCTCAAAAGAACTGGATGTACATTTGCAACGGCACTTCAAGACTAGTAATTAGAGGTTATTAAACGGCTGCGGTGGGCCATTTGTGGATATTGGCGCACCCTATGGAGATATTGGCTCGAGGGACGTTAGGCCCGAGGGCCAATATTGGATAGGTGCGCCAATATCCACAAATGGCTCACCGCAGCCGTTTAATAACTTCTTTATTGCATACCTTAACGGTTTGAGTTCTAGCCTTTGTGTGTCCGTTTTTCATTTTCTCTACATAGCGTATGTTTCTTCTGCTGTTATTTGCTATTTCGCTCAGCCATTTTACCGTCAAGAGACAACAATCTGTCAGACAACGACTTTAGTGTTGCTTCGGCGGCCATGTTTACACAATGTAGTTACTATGTTGTTGCTACCTGTGACACGTGCTCGTGATTCGCTCGGATATTCGATATTGGCCCGGCAGAGCCGAAACTCGAAATATATTGCCCGCGTCGACCAGATATTTTGCTTTTCTACCATTAAATTTGTTACTCTTTATAGTAACGTATGCAATAAAACACTATATGACGCTTGTAAACTGATTAGTAAATTTATCAAAGTTAATCGTCGATATTTACACATAACATGATTGCGACATTACATCGCAAAAAGAAAATTGCATTTTTCACGTACATTGCTACTACAAACTCTTCTGAATACATTGGAACACTAACATTGAATCAATAAACATTGTTTTTCTGGTCTACAAACTTTTTAAATTTGAAAGTAGCATTTCATATAACGGTCATCCACGCTCCTGAATTGACGTTTGTTTGTCATCGGAGTCAATACTAAACGCGAGATAATGTCGTTTAGAGATAATTTATCTAAGATTAGTCTACAAATAAATATACATAGGCACACATGTGAGATATATCGGTAAATATGTACAATAACTCGTGTTATTCAGGATACACGAGTTGTATTACGCATGGATGTCGACCCTATTTACATTATTTTGTTATGTCAACAAAGCGCGTATACGACGTTTGTCTATTAGTTGAAATACTCAGTTTTTGAGACAAATATTGGTGAAAAAATTATACAATATAACAGGAAAATACATTCTGTAGAAATTTGAGTTTTCACTAATGTAGTGTCGCTTTAAATATTATGAGTAGGTTACCAATCCTACCAAGCATGCGCCGATTGATATTCCATCAACCGTTCCTGGGTACAAGAACCCGGAACCGCCCATGCTAAATGTGGACGACATCCGGCCGCCGATTCCCTGGTACCAGGACGATGAAGAGGAAAATGAATTTAACTGGTCACAGGTGGAAGCTGATCACGTTGACGCGGAGGAAGGCAGAGGATGCTCCGTGGCTGATTGTATGTATGTCCTTGTAAATGTATGGTAAATATTGTCCTTGAATGTGATATTACATAACTGTTGTATCTAAATGTAGAGATGTACATATGTATATATATATATAACGCAATACAATTTGCATGATAAAAGATTAATAAATGTCTGCATTGTCGGCCAAGTACGGTAATATCTTTTAATGAATTTCGAGTTGAATAATGTGGGCAGATTAGTATGAAGTGATACTCATTTCCCAAAATTTTAGAGTTACAATAAATACATAGTCCTTCGTTTCGTGGTATATGTTGGTAACGACCACGCTCAATACCTAAATCATGTGAAGATGTTTTAAATCGTGTAAGAGCAATTCTGTGTTTTTTCTTTAATAAAATCTAGGTATATATAATATATACAGTCGTTTGTTTGTTTTTTACGTTTATTTATCGTCGCTACCGGTTGCCCATATGAGCGACGCCTCCTGAAGAGATTAGTTATTTTAGATTTTGGAGGATAGTGCAATGATACAGACAGAGACCCATTCCAGAGTCTCCTCTGGTTCTTTTACGTGCACGTTGTAAAGCACCGACACGAGACCTCGGTTTAACGTCCCATCTGAAAGACTGTTAATTTTATTAGGGTCAGACGGGGGATCGAACCTGCGATCCCTGGATTACCAGTCCAACGTGTTACCACTAGACTACAGATCCGTCTGTATATACAGTCAGATTTGTCCCGAAATGTATAGTTGTCCTTTTAGTTGGAATCCTTTGCTTTTACTGTTGTTCCCTAAATAACTAGATGTTGCGGTATGAATTCTATTATTGACCCCCCCCCCCCCCTCAAGAGCGATACACCATTGTGTTATTGTTTTCTTTTATCGTTGTACAGTCTGATTATTTAGGGCAGTCACTTGTATACATAACATTCGAAAACCAAAAACAATCATTGTTGAACCATCAAACCTAAAAATATTTTTCTGTAAGCCTTACAGCTTTGACCACTCGGCCATCCTGCCATGTGTGATAATTCGCTATATTTTATATTATTCAATCAGTGTTTTAACTCGCCAATGTTTATATACATCAGCATGTTTGTATACAAGTGACTGACCTGATTAATCGAACTGTACATAGTATAATGAAAATATACATTGGCAACATATATCATAACAGACTGGTGTTTGTCACATCATTTGTGTGTGTTTTACGTTTATTTATCGTCGCTACCTGTTTCCCATATGAGCGACGAGGGTGTTCATTTAAGGAATTTAATTACTGAAGTACTGCCCTGTACATTGTATGTACATGTATAATAAATACACACATGTAATATGAAGATGATGTAACATCCCTATGTAGTTATGTGTACCTAGTGGCATTACACATTGTAAGTAAGAACATGTAGTTATGTGTGTACCTAGTGACATTACACATTGTAAGTAAGAACATGTAGTTATGTGTTTACCTAGTGGCATTACACATTGTAAGTAAGAACATGTAGTTATGTGTGTACCTAGTGGCATTACACATTGTAAGTAAGAACATGTAGTTATGTGTGTACCTAGTGGCATTACACATTGTAAGTAAGAACATGTAGTTATGTGTGTACCTAGTGGCATTACACATTGTAAGTAAGAACATGTAGTTATGTGTGTACCTAGTGGCATTACACATTGTAAGTAAGAACATGTAGTTATGTGTGTACCTAGTGGCATTACACATTGTAAGTAAGAACATGTAGTTATGTGTGTACCTAGTGGCATTACACATTGTAAGTAAGAACATGTAGTTATGTGTGTACCTAGTGGCATTACACATTGTAAGTAAGAACATGTAGTTATGTGTGTACCTAGTGGCATTACACATTGTAAGTAAGAACATGTAGTTATGTGTGTACCTAGTGGCATTACACATTGTAAGTAAGAACATGTAGTTATGTGTGTACCTAGTGGCATTACACATTGTAAGTAAGAACATGTAGTTATGTGTGTACCTAGTGGCATTACACATTGTAAGTAAGAACATGTAGTTATGTGTGTACCTAGTGGCATTACACATTGTAAGTAAGAACATGTAGTTATGTGTGTACCTAGTGGCATTACACATTGTAAGTAAGAACATGTAGTTATGTGTGTACCTAGTGGCATTACACATTGTAAGTAAGAACATGTAGTTATGTGTGTACCTAGTGGCATTACACATTGTAAGTAAGAACATGTAGTTATGTGTGTACCTAGTGGCATTACACATTGTAAGTAAGAACATGTAGTTATGTGTGTACCTAGTGGCATTACACATTGTAAGTAAGAACATGTAGTTATGTGTGTACCTAGTGGCATTACACATTGTAAGTAAGAACATGTAGTTATGTGTGTACCTAGTGGCATTACACATTGTAAGTAAGAACATGTAGTTATGTGTGTACCTAGTGGCATTACACATTGTAAGTAAGAACATGTAGTTATGTGTGTACCTAGTGGCATTACACATTGTAAGTAAGAACATGTAGTTATGTGTTTACCTAGTGGCATTACACATTGTAAGTAAGAACATGTAGTTATGTGTGTACCTAGTGGCATTACACATTGTAAGTAAGAACATGTAGTTATGTGTGTACCTAGTGGCATTACACATTGTAAGTAAGAACTATATAAGTTTTGTTTCGTTCTAATCCCTTTCAGTCTACTGCTGTTAAATTATATGTAAACTGTTCATTTCTTGATTACATGTACACATACTGAAATAAATAATGTTTAAACTAAGTATTATGGCAAACATCAAAAACCTGAATGTTACGGAAATAACAGTATGTTCTGAATCGAAAGAAAAAGATTGAAACATTGTTCAACTGCTTAACCTTAAAGCGACACTTAAAGTGAAAACAGCAAATTTCTACAAAATATAATTTCCTACTATATGGAATAATGTTTTTCAAAATATATTTCACAGACTCAGACAGAGTATTTCAAATAATAAATAAACATTGTATACGACGTTTGTTGACATAACACAATAATGTAAATAGGGTCAACATCCATGCGTAATACAACGCGTGTATCATGCATAACAACATCCATGCGTAATACAGCGCGTTGTATCATGCATAACAACATACATGCGTAATACAACGCGTTGTATCATGAATAACAACATCCATGCGTAATACAGCGCGTTGTATCATGAATAACAACATCCATGCGTAATACAACGCGTTGTATCATGAATAACAACATCCATGCGTAATACAACGCGTTGTATCATGAATAACAACATCCATGCGTAATACAGCGCGTTGTATCATGCATAACAACATCCATGCGTAATACACGCGTTGTATCATGATAACAACATCATGCGTAATACAACGCGTTGTATCATGAATAACAACATCCATGCGTAATACAACGCGTTGTATCATGCATAACAACATCCATGCGTAATACAGCGCGTTGTATCATGCATAACAACATACATGCGTAATACAACGCGTTGTATCATGCATAACAACATCCATGCGTAATACAACGCGTTGTATCATGCATAACAACATCCATGCGTAATACAACGCGTTGTATCATGCATAACAACATCCATGCGTAATACAGCGCGTTGTATCATGCATAACAACATCCATGCGTAATACAACGCGTTGTATCATGCATAACAACATCCATGCGTAATACAACGCGTTGTATCATGCATAGCAACATCCATGCGTAATACAACGCGTTT
Source organism: Archivesica marissinica (assembly GCA_014843695.1). Taxonomy (NCBI): domain Eukaryota; kingdom Metazoa; phylum Mollusca; class Bivalvia; order Venerida; family Vesicomyidae; genus Archivesica; species Archivesica marissinica. The sequence continues at coordinate 22,525,455 of CM026399.1, forward strand.
TATCATGCATAACAACATCCATGCGTAATACAGCGCGTTGTATCATGCATAACAACATCCATGCGTAATACAGCGCGTTGTATCATGCATAACAACATCCATGCGTAATACAACGCGTTGTATCATGCATAACAACATCCATGCGTAATACAACGCGTTGTATCATGCATAACAACATCCATGCGTAATACAACGCGTTGTATCATGCATAACAACATGTATGGTACATATATACCTTTGTAAACATGTGTGCCTGTGTATATTTACTATTAGACTAATCTGATTTAAACTACCTCACTACTTTACTAGCATCATAAATTGTCTCATTCCCATTTTCTACTCTGCTAGCCAAGTCCATATATCATCATTTTCCATTACATATTAAATATAGTTTCTCTATTTTTCAGCTTTTACATTACTATATTATTCCAATGTGCAGTTCTCACTTATAGTGCTATGTTTTGATTGCATTTGATTGTATATATGTTGAGGGCCTCAGGGTAGATTAACTTTTGTTAAATGAGTACTCTCGTTAAATAAAGTCTTTATTATTATTATTATAAACGACAGTATATCACGTGTTTAGTATAGACACACGTCAATTCTAGAGGGTGGCTGACTGCTAATGAAATCGTACATTCACTATAACACTGTTTATTGATTAAAAGTTAGTGATATAATTATTTGGAAACGTTTGTAGTAGCAATGGTATTCATACGTTTTTGCTTCCTGCGATGTAGTGTCGCTTTAATGAGTATAAGTGTTCCTGTTTATAAACATTGCAAACTATCTACAGGCTGTGCGCCAAATTAACCATTAAAATGTTAATCACAACTAAAGTTGCTTTTGCAAACAGTATAGAGCCAGGTCAGAACGTGTCGTCTGAACTTGATCTATGTTGTTTGCACATTCCTTCCAATGTATTCAACATTTCAAGATGAAAATCTGTTTTTAAGTGAAAAACATACTTTATATATATATTTATATAGCTTTGCTTCATCACAAAAAAACGTTCAGATGCTAAATAAATATTGGACTACAGCCATGCTCGGATTCATATGGTTCTAATGTAATTCGTGGACTACACCACATTGTGTGGCGTCCGTGGTCCAGTGCTAGAGCGTCGGATTTGGAATCGAACGGTCCCGGGTTCGATACTCGGTCAGGCCACGTATGTTGTGTCATTGAGCAAGGCACCTCACACACATTGCTTAGTACTGGTTAACCACTTAGGTCGGCTAAGCCTGCCCAGGAAAGCATGTCTAAGTCCCCGCGAGGGGTTTGACATTAAAGGAACATACATACATGCATACACCCCAGGACCACGTTACAACCCAAAATACATTGTAGCACCAATCAAATATCATTTCTGGTAAAAAACAGTATCTTCGTTTAAATCAGTTTAACCCATTCGACTCCAAGTAACTGACATGGACTGGTCCATGATCAGTTTTTAGACCAATAAATTAATACGAAAATTACATTTGGACCAGTTCATTTATCAAAATGGGTAATATTGTCTAAAATAGTAATATTACTGGCAAAAAGTGCAGATCCTGATGAGACGGCTCGTTACGAGCCGGCTCATCTGGATCTACACTTTTTGTAAGCCTATTTAGAGGTCTGTGGTGTTGAAAGGGTTAATTGGTCTCTTCTGCTGTGGAGATGGCAAAATACACAATACCTGTTCGTTGGTGATTTCCCCGGACTCTGTGGGGTTGTGCCGGTGTCCTCGGGAAGGCTTACTCCACTCCACCAGGGGGTCATACACGAACGGCTTCAACACACTGGAGGAAATTGATAACGTACGTTCAGTTTACCAACAGACAGAGGATGTAAATATATTACCGTCCCTGCTCTCCTATATAAAGAGTTTTATACCACCAGATTACCGATCTGTAGTCCAGTGGTTAACACGCAGGACTGGTAATCCAGGGATCGCAGGTTCGATCCCCTGTTGAAAGGGTTAATCATATTTTATTTTGCTCTATTATGACACAGAATCTACATACAATATGTGATATGGTACGGTGGTCGCCAGATCGGAGAGGTGGGTTTTCTCCGGGTACTCCGGTTTCCTCCCATACGAATGACCACATTTACGCTTTCATCCGCGCCAACAAGAGTGATTAATATAAGTTGATAAAACTTGCTTCGCAATCGTTGTAGCATAAATCAAGTTTTAAAACATACATACAATATATACAAAGAAAGCAAAAAAGTGTAGAGCCACACGTTCTTACAACAGTGTCTACTACACTACGTAGACCCCACCCATGAGTGCTAAATTAGTATTACGACTCTTTCAGATTCAATATTTGATACGAAGGGGCCAAAGGGGCCAAAGACACCGAGATCGGTGTTAGCGAGCGCATCAATGATGACTGGGCCGCTGACAAATCGCCCGCTACTAACCCCATCCGGGAGGCCTATATCATTCGTCCAACAGGAGCGCACACGCAACGTAGTAATAAACCGTAATCGTTCCGCTATTTCCGCTAGCGGCGTATCACTGCATAGCATATTTCGTCGCCAGCGCCCTCTATCACGGACAGGAGTGATCTCGTTCGAAAAGATAGACAAACATGCAAGAAATGTAAGATTTATTATTATTTAAGTTTATTTCACCGGTTGCCCACTTGAGCGACGAGAAGTTTACCTAACAACACCTTTCCTGGGCAGGCTCCAGCGGATAACCAGTGCTTTATGCACCAACTTCCGTAAGAAACTGCCAATGTTTTCATATAAAGAGACACGATCTGAGCGGGGCTCGAACCCGTGACAATCAGTGATGATTGGTTACAGTGGTATACAAGTCAACGACCTGTAAGATTGATGATGATTGCGTTTATTTATCCTCGCCTCCGGCGAACCATATGGGCGAGCGTACTAAGACGATTATTCCTCTGTGGTGCTTATGTTGACATCCTCAGGTGGCTTCTTCTTTCTTTCCATGCCAGGGTGACAAGGCCTGGTCTGTACGTGGTCCTTTGTAGGGCCACCCTCCTCACTGTTGGTCACCCCGCAGCAGCATTTATACGGATCTGGCAGTTAGACATCTGGTCGTCGATTGTCACTCAGGGGAGCGTGGATGCCACGACCGTTGCCGCTCCCTCAGGTCCACTGTCTCGTCTATCCGCTGGAGAAGTAGAAGGAGGTAAATGATTGAAGAAGCCAGCGAAGATATAGTGTGTGTTTCAAACACTATCTAGAAGAGACGGCGGATCTGTCCTAATGTGCCTTAGCCGTGGGTCCACATGCTGGCAAGCCTCCCCCTTCGCAAGATCGACGACCAGAAGATCCCAGTATCCTACGCTGCTGCTGCGGGATGTGCCCCGGTCACGACGTGCACGTCATGAGGAGATCGACCGGGCCCTGTAAGATTGAACGGTGTTGTTATATCTATAGTCGCCCCTTTGGAAGACAGATTTCTCTAAGATGAGTATGCTTCTACATCGGGGTCCGCCTCTGTGGTCGAGTGGTTAAGGTCGCTGACTTGTATACCACTGTAACCTATCATCACTGATGGTCACGGGTTCGAGCCATGCTCAGGCCGTGTCTCATTTATATGAAAAAGTTGGCAGTTTCTTACGGAGGTTGGTGCACCCAAGTACTGGTTACAGATGACTACAGAACCGATGTAGAATTTATATTTTTATTTATATTTCGGGTTTTACGCCTGCATCAGCACCATTTTGGGCTATATCGCCGGCGGGCAGTTTATTTAACAACACCTTTCCTGGGCAGGCTCCAGCGGTTAACCAGTACTTGGGTGCACCAACCTCCGTAAGAAACTGCCAACGTTTTCATATAAATGAGACACGGCCTGAGCGTGGCTCGAACCCGTGACCATCAGTGATGATAGGTTACAGTGGTATACAAATCAGCGACATTAACCACTCGACCACGGAAAATTGTATTTATATGAATATTGCTCGTATGTATTTATTAATAGGCACAAAAGCGACACCTGTTGACATTCACAGCATTACTAGAGTATCTCAAACAGCCAATCAGATTCCATCAATATTCGGAACTGATGACAGCCCGGGCAGTGATAGTTTGGTTAGCCTACCAGAAGATCCACAACTCCGTATTTGTGAAGGGGGGTACTGATACACCCATGGGTCTGCTGCAACTCATCGCATCACTTAAAATATCGTATGCCGAAGCGTATGCCGTTCTCTGTCGGTAAGGTATAGGAACAGTATCAGTGGCGTAGCATGGGTCTGGTATATGTGCAAGTATCATTAGGATAGGGGGTTCGGGGGTCGGGGTATTTCCCCCAAAATATTTTGAAAGTCTTATATCGTCGCTGGTGCATTCTGGGGGCATTTTAAGGCGTGTATTGACGAGAAATGCGGAACAGATGTGTACAGTTCCGGAAATCTATTATCAATTACAAAGAAATGAAATACCGACTACTTATTTTTATATTCGACGGTTTCGCTGCTTATCACATCTATCCTTGATTTCTTTTATCTTTATACATTGTACAACACTTGCGAAACAGACGTTAAACACCTATATTCATCACTCTCGTTAACGCGGATGAACGCGTGTATGTGGTCATTCCTGTAGTAGGAAACACGAGTACCGGAGAAAACCCACCTGTTCGATCTGGTCACCACCGTAACATCTCACATACTTCCCGGTCCAAGGATCGAAACCGGGTTGTATTGACGAGATGCGAGTGTGTTAACCACTACACTTACCCTTCATTACCATTACATGTTTTCGCATTTTCATTGTTTGAATCTGCGTGTAAATACGTGCCTACAGCGCCTATAGGCAGCTACGCTACTGTAAAGTTATTACAATTCTTATATCAATTATAACTAACCGTGGTGATGATGTCCCTTGGCAAGGTACTTAAGTCATAAGTACACATTACCCAATCTCTCTCCCTCATTGGCTATGGATTCCACGAGGAATGCGATCCGAAGAGGGATTCATGTAATGGGTTTGTGTTTATATTTTAATTTTGAGCTGACAAGATTAGATGTAGCCCGTTTATTTCTCCAAGTAACATTAACAGATACACATATATAACATAATTATAAGAACATAAGTCAAACATCAATTGATCGCATTTCTTGATTGATTGATTGAGTAAATGAATGAGTGTGTGAGTGATTGAGTGAGTGAATGAGTGAGTGGGTGATTGAGTTAGTGAGGTCAGTATTAGCTTAACGGCACATCATCACAGTTCATGCTATATCGCGCCGGGAGGTGCAGTTTGGAACACCTATTTTCTAATTTACAATTAAAAATGATATATTTTGCTAACCGGATGATAAAATCCAACATGCTGTCAGGAAATACCATTGTAGTCCATATTAATGATTCATCTTATGTTGTAAAAACTTGTTTCACAATCGAGCTAAAATTAATTTGTATAATATCTTTGAAAAGTGATACATGTATGTTTTCCACACCAGAGAAGCGGGTCTTCATTGTGTGATCATTGATGGCGTATCTAAAGCTGCTGATCTAGAACCGCTAGAGAACATCATTGAAGTGATACCTGACAAATGGACTGCTGTTCACGTTGAAGGCGACTGGCAACTCGTACACCCGCACTGGATGTGCAGGGTAGGGATTAATATTCTTAATATTATTATTAATGAATAATGAGGAAATGTGAATGTTTGCAGCTACACCCAGTACCTTTGAGAATTCGGAATGTAGCAAAGCCATACACATAATGGAATACATTTCAAGTGAATTTCTGAAATGAATAACACAACTCTACATTATTGTCTCCGTGCTGGTTGAACTTGCATGCATATGCTTCATACGAATGCAATGTCCTTTATGGAGCATTGTTTTTGTTCTAAGTTTGTATTTAAGTTTATTTAGCGTCGCTCCCGCGGTTGCCCATTTGAGCAGTTCACCTAACAATACCTTTCCTGCAAGACAACACGTACTTGGTGCACCAACCTCCGTAAGAAACTGCCAACATATTCATATAAATGAGACACGGTCTGAGCGGGCTCGAACCCGTGACCATCAGTGATGATAGGTTACAGTGGTATACCACTCGACCACGGAGGCGGACTCGAGCACCGTACTGTCCATGTCTATTCTCATGTTATATAGTATCGCTTATCAGGAACGTATTCCTTATCTTAGAATAACCTCCAAATCCTCTATAAATATTGTAGTACCGCACGGACATACACATTCGAATTAGATGTGAACAATAGTTTATAATTTTACATGCTTTCAAAAAAAGAACATCAATATTCTTTATTAGCACACACGCACTAATGTAATACATTACGTTTTCCATGCTTATTTATTAGCACACACGCACTAATGTATTACTTTACGTTTTCCATGCTTATTTATTAGCACACACGCACTAATGTATTACTTTACGTTTTACATGCTTATGTATTAGCACACACGCACTAATGTATTACTTTACGTTTTACATGCTTATGTATTAGCACACACGCACTAATGTATTACTTTACGTTTTACATGCTTATGTATTAGCACACAAGCACTAATGTATTACTTTACGTTTTACATGCTTATGTATTAGCACACACGCACTAATGTATTACTTTACGTTTTACATGCTTATGTATTAGCACACACGCACTAATGTATTACTTTACGTTTTACATGCTTATGTATTAGCACACACGCACTAATGTATTACTTTACGTTTTCCATGCTTATGTATTAGCACACACGCACTAATGTATTACGTTACGTTTTACATGCTTATGTATTAGCACACACGCACTAATGTATTACTTTACGTTTTACATGCTTATGTATTAGCACACACGCACTAATGTATTACTTTACGTTTTACATGCTTGTGTATTAGCACACACGCACTAATGTATTACTTTACGTTTTCCATGCTTATTTATTAGCACACACGCACTAATGTATTACTTTACGTTGTACATGCTTATGTATTAGCACACACGCACTAATGTATTACTTTACGTTTTACATGCTTATGTATTAGCACACACGCACTAATGTATTACGTTACGTTTTACATGCTTATGTATTAGCACACACGCACTAATGTATTACTTTACGTTGTACATGCTTATGTATTAGCACACAAGCACTAATGTATTACTTTACGTTTTACATGCTTATTTATTAGCACACAAGCACTAATGTATTACTTTACGTTTTCCAGGGTATTCAGGGGTCCGGTGCCACGTTAGATGATTGGATCAACAGAGAGATTGAAACCAAAGGACAGAAACGGGCAGAAGTTCTAAAACGACTGAAAGAAATCGTTAAAAGTTTCATAAATGAAGATTATTTCATGCCAGCCCCTGAGGTTTTTCTCCATTCCAACTATCCGAACGATCCCAGATGGGAACTCTTAAGTCAGGAGTATACCATTGAGTCGAGAGAACACTTCTTGGCTCTTCCGTTTCTTTTCCCGGCGTTCTTCAGACTTGGTCTTAGACTTGTGACTGCGCCAAGCTTTACTTTGCATTCGATAGACGGCAAGTGTAAAATTTGGATAGCGTCTGAATTCAAAGACGCACATAGGCTTGTTCTGACTTATGAATTGCATTTACTAGATACCCAATATAGCAAAGCCGAAGTACTTCTCCCAAACCTACATCGACAAGTAGTGAATTGCAGGCATAATGACGGACTGTTTTACTTTGAGGTAATTTTTCCAGTAGAAGGTGTGTTCAAATTGGAGATACACGGAGGCTACTACAAGTCACACAGTATGAGGTTATGCTATTTTAAACTTGTGTGTGAAGAAAGACGATCGCCATTTAGATATTTTCCATATTATCCAGACAAACTTATGTGGGGACCGGGGCCGATGTGTAAAGACTTCGGACTTGTTCTTCCATCCAAGCCAACGGGCATAATAAAAGTGTACGAACAACACAAACCGCTAGCGCAAGAACCCAATCCGCCAAAACAGCCACCGGCGTACAAATCAAGAAACATTAGCTTTAAACTTCATGCGGATAAGTCACGTAATCTGGAATATAGTGTGGAAGTTCACGGCTATCACCCTGACTTGGCAGAGGAGATTGCCAATCCTTTGGACGAAAATGGTAAACTAGTTGATAAAAACAGAAAGAAAAGAAAAAAGGGAAGCGGGGTTCATCCAGAAGAAAACCCCGACTATACATTTTGTGCGGAATGTTTAAGAGTTGGAAGGAAGAAGCAATTAAATATAACAGTAGTTGTGCCGCACGAAGGAGAGTTTGTGTTGGTGATAAAAGCATGTCCATATACAATAGAGGAGGACAGAATTACAAAGGTTTATGAGACCGAGCTGGAAGAGATAGTATGTGTGTATCTATTGCGTACAATCGATGAAACCTACCGAGAGGTTAGTAAATATACATGTATTTAAGTAATATACATATCGAACTTAATTGATATATGCCAATCTCTTACTTAATTGATATATGCCAATCTCTTACTTAGTTGATATATGCCAATCTCTTATTTAATTGACATATGCCAATCTGTTATTTAATTGATATATGCCAATCTGTTATTTAATTGATATATGCCAATCTCTTACTTAATTGATATATGCCAATATCTACTTAATTTATATATGCCAATAACTTATTTAATTGACATATGCCAATCTGTTATTTAATTGATATATGCCAATCTCTTATTTAATTGATATATGCCAATCTTTTATTTAATTTATATATGCCAATCTCTTACTTAATTTATATATGCCAATCTCTTACTTAATATGATATATGCCAATCTCTTACTTAATATGATATATGCCAATCTCTTATTTAATTGATATATGCCAATCTCTTATTTAATTGATATATGCCAATCTCTTATTTAATTGATATATGCCAATCTTTTATTTAATTTATATATGCCAATCTCTTACTTAATTTATATATGCCAATCTCTTACTTAATATGATATATGCCAATCTCTTACTTAATATGATATATGCCAATCTCTTATTTAATTGATATATGCCAATCTCTTATTTAATTGATATATGCCAATCTCTTATTTAATTGATATATGCCAATCTTTTATTTAATTTATATATGCCAATCTCTTACTTAATTTATATATGCCAATCTCTTACTTAATATGATATATGCCATTCTCTTACTTAATATGATATATGCCAATCTCTTATTTAATTGATATATGCCAATATTTTATTTTATTGATATATGCCAATCTTTTATTTAATTGATATATGCCAATCTGTTATTTAATTGATATATGCCAATATCTACTTAATTGATATATGCAAATCTTCTACTTAATTGATATGTACCAATCTCTTACTTAATATGATATTTGCCAATCTCTTACTTAGTTGATATATGCCAATATCTTACTTAGTTGATATATGCCAATCTCTTACTTAATTTATATATGCCAATATCTTACTTAGTTGATATATGCCAATCTGTTATTTAATTGATATGTCAGTTACTTACCCTTCATCGATAGAGGTTCGAATCCCACGGAGGGTGTCGAATTCTTACAGTTGAGGAGGTCAACCAGCTGACTTGCGGAAGGTCGGTGGTTCTACCATATGAGTCGCCATATGACCTAAGGGGCGGGTACGACCGTAACCCCCAACATCAAACAACATGTACGATCTACGGACAGACAAGCACGTTTAGTATTAAACCTATTGTAATGTATATAAAAACACAAATAAATAAATATATAATTAAACCAAAATGAACCAAATGTTTAAAATACTCTTTGCATTATGCCTGCATAATTAGGCTTATAGATATACCCCAAAACACAGAGCTGCTTAGTTTGCTCATTTGTGTATTAACTATTCTATGAGGCACATATGGACATACAGTCTCACTAACTTAAGTCTCATTGGGAATGGTAGCGTTTACAGTGGACGATAACAATAACTGATTGAGTCGTCGCCAAATTTACAGGAAGAAGATATGACGTAGGGCATAAAACAGAAAGTAGATTAATTGTGAAAATTTGTGTTTGAGATATTTTGAGTTTTTCACAGAATTATATCGAATATTCGATTATTCGAATATCTTCCCGACCGAATATTCGATTACCAATGTTGCCATCCCTAATATATACATATACTAGAGGACATAGAAAACGTAAGCTTCGAATGTGTGTGTTTTTACATGAAAAACAATAACTGTATAAATACATAGTTTTAAACATTTTGGAATATGTTTAGCTGTTCAGTTTGTGTTTTGTAATAAAGATGTGACATATCTTTGATGGAATCCTTCGTACTTCATTTTCATGTAATACTAATCATATAATGTAGGTGTGCGCTTTCTATGTCCTCTAGAATAGATTGCAAGACAGTGTATTCATATATACACAAGTACGCACAGGCGGATCTGTAGTCCAGTGGCAACACGCTGGACTGGTAATCCAGGAATCGCAGGTTCGATCCCCCATCTGCCCCTAATAAAATTAACAGTCTTTCAGATGGTATGTTAAGCCGAGGTCTCGTGTCGGTGCTTTACACCGTGTACGTAAATGAACCAGAGGAGACTCTGGAATGGGTCTCTCTCTCTCTGTGTATCATTGCACTATCCTCCAAAAATCTAAAATGACTAATCTCTTCAGGAGGCGTCGCTCATACGGGCAACCGGTAGTGACGATAAATAAACGTAAAACACACCCGGATTCTATTTATTAAATACAATAACGGCGCGGTAACGAACATACTTAATAGTATGCGATAATTCATACATTATTCTACTTATTTATGCAGGCCTAACTCACACTCATATTCATAATATTTAGAGGCTATTACGTTGCTAGTTTCATATCAACAGACCAGTATCTGGTATCGACCCTCGGTATCTTGATATCAGCATTTCGGTCTCAGGCTGATATTAAGTTACCAATGGTCGATACCTAGGCTGATATGAAACTAGCCACGTAATAACGTCTTTATTACTTTGATATGAATTTGAACATTTAATAATCGAAACGATACTCTCCGTTATCCATTTATTTGGCATAAAAACACAATTACTGAATTAGGTAGACGAAAACGATTGAAATATTACCACGACATTTGTTATCTGTTATAATTTGACACGCTATGACGCTACGGGAAGTAAAGAACTGGCACCGAGTGCGCATGCGTTATTTTCTTAGGGACTAGCTTTGATACGTTCTGGTTTGATACGGTGACTAGCCCGTAGCAAACGTAATATGAGACTGGAAAACACAGCGTATCAACTTGGTGTGGTAGACTGTACTGTGGTAGGAAGATAACGGCAAATGATGGGCTAATATTCATATCTAAGTAATATACCGTCATATTATTTATCTACTAGTCATTCAATGTATTAATGGTTGTCTTATTGAACAATGGGCGGCCCACTGGTTAGGGTCGTTGACTTCAAATCACTTGCCCATCCCAGTTGTATGTTCGAATCTCACGGGGGTGTCGAATTCTGTCACATGTGGAAGCTATCCAGGTACCTTGCCGAAGATCGTGGTTCTTCCCAGGTGCCTGTACATGTGTGAAATAAAATTATGTTCGGAAGGCACCCGGGGTCTTCCTCCACTAATAATAGCTGGAGAGTCGCAATATGACATAAGCTGTTGGTACGACTTTAAACCATAAAAACAAACTGAACATTGTATAACACAGAGTATACACCAACAACTAGCACGGGGCGAACTTCAGCGTGCGATGCAGGGCAAGAACTACACAACTATACTTAATGCACTGGACAAATGCAAGAGACTGCGGATGGATCGACATGACGATGAAATCGCAGCAGCACAAGCAAAGGCAGAATATCTAACTTACAAACAAGGTAATCGTCAAACGAGATATCTACCATAGCTCACTGTAACTCCATCCCTCTTCTGGAGCGATGCTACCCCTTCTGCAGCGTTGCTACCCCCTCGTTCTGCTGCGGTACTACACTTCCCCCTCTGCCGCGGTACTATCACCTTCTGCAAATATACTACCATCCCCTGCAGCAGTACTATTCTACCCCCCTTCTGCAGAGGTATGTTTGGCGCTATCCATCGCCGCATCTGTCTAGTGAGTTATATGTTGTTATACAGGTCTGTTTGGCGCTATCCATCGCCGCATCTGTCTAGTGAGTTATAGGTTGCTGTTATCCAGGTTGTTTGACGCTATCCATCGCCGCATTTGTCTAGTGAGTTATAGGTTGCTGTTATACAGGTCTGTTTGACGCTATCCATCGAAACATCTGTCTAGTGAGTTATAGGTTGCTGTTATCCAGGTCTGTTTGACGCTATCCATCGCCGCAACTACCGGGTAATAAACGAGCAATGAGTTATATTTTGCTGTTATCCATGTCTGTTTGACGCTATCCATCGCCTCATCTGTCTAGTGAGTTATATGTTGTTGTTATACAGGTCTGTCTGGCGCTATCCATCGCCGCATCTGTCTAGTGAGTTATATGTTGCTGTTATACAGGTCTGTTTGGCGCTATCCATCGCCGCATCTGTCTAGTGAGTTATATGTTGTTGTTATCCAGGTCTGTTTGACGCTATCCATCGCCGCATTTGTCTAGTGAGTTATAGGTTGTTGTTATACAGGTCTGTTTGACGCTATCCATCGCCGCATCTGTCTAGTGAGTTATAGGTTGTTGTTATCCAGGTCTGTTTGACGCTATCCATCGCCGCATTTGTCTAGTGAGTTATATGTTGTTGTTATACTGGTCTGTTTGACGCTATCCATCGCCGCATCTGTCTAGTGAGTTATATGTTGTTGTTATCCATGTCTGTTTGACGCTATCCATCGCCGCATCTGTCTAGTGAGTTATATGTTGTTGTTATACAGGTCTGTTTGGCGCAATCCATCGCCGCATCTGTCTAGTGAGTTATATGTTGTTGTTATCCATGTCTGTTTGGCGCTATCCATCGCCGCATCTGTCTAGTGAGTTATATGTTGCTGTTATACAGGTCTGTTTGGCGCTATCCATCGCCGCATCTGTCTAGTGAGTTATATGTTGCTGTTATACAGGTCTGTTTGGCGCTATCCATCGCCGCATCTGTCTAGTGAGTTATATGTTGCTGTTATACAGGTCTGTTTGGCGCTATCCATCGCCGCATCTGTCTAGTGAGTTATATGTTGCTGTTATACAGGTCTGTTTGGCGCTATCCATCGCCGCATCTGTCTAGTGAGTTATATGTTCTGTTATCCAGGTCTGTTTGATGCTATCCATCGCCGCATTTGTCTAGTGAGTTATAGGTTGTTGTTATACAGGTCTGTTTGACGCTATCCATCGCCGCATTTGTCTAGTGAGTTATAGGTTGTTGTTATACAGGTCTGTTTGACGCTATCCATCGCCGCATCTGTCTAGTGAGTTATATGTTGTTGTTATACAGGTCTGTTTGACGCTATCCATCGCCGCATCTGTCTAGTGAGTTATATGTTGTTGTTATCCATGTCTGTTTGACGCTATCCATCGCCGCATCTGTCTAGTGAGTTATATGTTGCTGTTATACAGGTCTGTTTGGCGCTATCCATCGCCGCATCTGTCTAGTGAGTTATATGTTGCTGTTATACAGGTCTGTTTGGCGCTATCCATCGCCGCATCTGTCTAGTGAGTTATATGTTGCTGTTATACAGGTCTGTTTGGCGCTATCCATCGCCGCATCTGTCTAGTGAGTTATATGTTGCTGTTATACAGGTCTGTTTGGCGCTATCCATCGCCGCATCTGTCTAGTGAGTTATATGTTGCTGTTATACAGGTCTGTTTGGCGCTATCCATCGCCGCATCTGTCTAGTGAGTTATATGTTGCTGTTATACAGGTCTGTTTGGCGCTATCCATCGCCGCATCTGTCTAGTGAGTTATATGTTGCTGTTATACAGGTCTGTTTGGCGCTATCCATCGCCGCATCTGTCTAGTGAGTTATATGTTGCTGTTATACAGGTCTGTTTGGCGCTATCCATCGCCGCATCTGTCTAGTGAGTTATATGTTGCTGTTATACAGGTCTGTTTGGCGCTATCCATCGCCGCATCTGTCTAGTGAGTTATATGTTGCTGTTATCCAGGTCTGTTTGATGCTATCCATCGCCGCATTTGTCTAGTGAGTTATAGGTTGTTGTTATACAGGTCTGTTTGACGCTATCCATCGCCGCATTTGTCTAGTGAGTTATAGGTTGTTGTTATCCAGGTCTGTTTGACGCTATCCATCGCCGCATTTGTCTAGTGAGTTATATGTTGTTGTTATACTGGTCTGTTTGACGCTATCCATCGCCGCATCTGTCTAGTGAGTTATATGTTGTTGTTATCCATGTCTGTTTGACGCTATCCATCGCCGCATCTGTCTAGTGAGTTATATGTTGCTGTTATACAGGTCTGTTTGGCGCTATCCATTGCCGCATCTGTCTAGTGAGTTATATGTTGCTGTTATACAGGTCTGTTTGACGCTATCCATCGCCGCATTTGTCTAGTGAGTTATAGGTTGTTGTTATCCAGGTCTGTTTGACGCTATCCATCGCCGCATTTGTCTAGTGAGTTATATGTTGTTGTTATACTGGTCTGTTTGACGCTATCCATCGCCGCATCTGTCTAGTGAGTTATATGTTGTTGTTATCCATGTCTGTTTGACGCTATCCATCGCCGCATCTGTCTAGTGAGTTATATGTTGCTGTTATACAGGTCTGTTTGGCGCTATCCATCGCCGCATCTGTCTAGTGAGTTATATGTTGCTGTTATACAGGTCTGTTTGGCGCTATCCATCGCCGCATCTGTCTAGTGAGTTATATGTTGCTGTTATACAGGTCTGTTTGGCGCTATCCATCGCCGCATCTGTCTAGTGAGTTATATGTTGCTGTTATACAGGTCTGTTTGGCGCTATCCATCGCCGCATCTGTCTAGTGAGTTATATGTTGCTGTTATACAGGTCTGTTTGGCGCTATCCATCGCCGCATCTGTCTAGTGAGTTATATGTTGCTGTTATACAGGTCTGTTTGGCGCTATCCATCGCCGCATCTGTCTAGTGAGTTATATGTTGCTGTTATACAGGTCTGTTTGGCGCTATCCATCGCCGCATCTGTCTAGTGAGTTATATGTTGCTGTTATACAGGTCTGTTTGGCGCTATCCATCGCCGCATCTGTCTAGTGAGTTATATGTTGCTGTTATACAGGTCTGTTTGGCGCTATCCATCGCCGCATCTGTCTAGTGAGTTATATGTTGCTGTTATACAAGTCTGTTTGGCGCTATCCATCGCAGCATCTGTCTAGTGAATTATATGTTGCTGTTATCCAGGTCTGTTTGACGCTATCCATCGCCGCAACTACCGGGTAATAAACGAGCAACGAGTTATATTTTGCTGTTATACAGGTCTGTTTGACGCTATCCATCGCCGCAACTACCGGGTAATAAACGAGCAACTGTTTAAGGTATCCAAATACAAACACAGAGGAGCGCTTACGTTCGAAATCAGACGTCTATTTGCTCTGCGCCAACAGCTGAAGAAACTTCTAGAGTTCTCGAAGTATATCCCGGAACTTCGCCGAGCCGGAAGAGAGTTGGTTCATATGAAAGATCCTCCACCGGAAGTACATTTGACATTGGCAGCCCTGTTTCTTCTTCTTGAAGAACCAGACAGATATATTGAGGTAGGAACGAGCAGTAAAACAACAATAAGTGATGCCCCTACCGGCGGAGGAATATTGTTTGGCAGTGTCCAAATTTCCCGACTCATACTAGTAGTAGTCACTGTCCCGCCGACCTCATAGTCAATGTCCTGCCAATCGCATAATCAATGCCCTGTCAATCGCATAATCACTATCCCGCCGATTTGCCTATATTTATTTTCTAAAATGATAGAAATGTTACCTCTAAGGCAAGTGTACAGTTTCTTTGTGGTGTAAGTATATATGATGGACAAGGCAAAACATATGAACGCCTGTTCTCAGGCTATCTAAAACATGGAAACTGATAAAAGCGTGAACACCTTGGGTAATATTTGGTATTGTATCAAATACAATTACTTGATAACAATCTTTGTATAACTTGTGACAATGATATTGAAGATGAATATAACTTTACTATCTTCAGAGTTTGGAGTACATTGTCCATCAATTGAAACCAGGCAGCGGTCATTCAGGCGATGTGACAATGATATTGAAGATGAATATAATTTTAATATCTTCAGAGTTGGGAGTACATTGTCCATCAATTGAAACCAGACAACGGCCATTCAGACGATGGTCCCATTTTCAGAAAGATGTATGTAATCGCAGAGATGTTTCCTTCGATGAATACCAGACGAAAGATTCTTACTTTACTAGCAGAGTATCGGTTTGAACACGTCAAGGGAGTTAGCACCGCCGCGGCAAAATTCTATGTTTGGGTATGTTGAAATTATACGGGGAAAGCCTAGATAGCATGTCCGAGACATGTGTAGA
This sequence comes from Archivesica marissinica, assembly GCA_014843695.1. NCBI lineage: Eukaryota > Metazoa > Mollusca > Bivalvia > Venerida > Vesicomyidae > Archivesica > Archivesica marissinica. The sequence goes on from CM026399.1 coordinate 22,541,853, forward strand.
CAAACTAACATGAATAAAACATAAAGCTTAAACATAAATTGCCCAATGCCCAAATTGTAAATACATATAGAACTCATTTTCCTTGGACCGATCAATTATCAAAGTTGATTTAAACAATATTTATTGTAAAACATAAATCACATTAAACATATAACGACATACATAATACATAGTGCAAAGGATCAAGTAGGAGGCTAAACGTAGCTTGTATAAGACGTTTTCCTTATCATCACAATTGATAAATTACACGATATCACCGCTATGGACATGTTCACGCATCCGGTTTGATCATATCTAAAAGACGCTCTATGGAATAATACAATTTATCAAGCTCCTTAATTCTCGATGATTCATAGCATTATTTCAGTCCATGTATCCGTGATTGCTGCCAATAATATTAACGTCTGTAGACAAGAAAAGCACATGTTTTGTCATCATGTTATCTATCGTCCTTAGATGTCAAACCACTCGCGTGGATGTCGTCATACTTCTCCTATAATGTCTAATTCAGTAATTGATATTGATTTCTCTGTTAGTGCCTAGTTACTATTATTCCTTGTATGTAGGATTTTGTTGTTAACAAATCTACGTATATGTATGTCGGTGGTAAGTAAACCCGAACATCTGCGTTTGGGAGTGTCTTGCCTATGGACAGCGCCGCCAGTGATTCTGACAGGGATGGAACTCACGACCTCCCGGCTACGAGGCAGACACCGTGTTCAGTATACGACAGAGATTCCTATCATGTCCAATGTTACTATCGAAATATTATAAATCCACAACAGGTTCAGAAAGTGATGGGCGTGTTTCAAGACCTGGAGTTCGACTTAGAAACAGAACCGAACACGCAACAAATTGCCGTGGACGTCACAAGTGACAACATGCAGCAGCGTACAGACATGGACAAAGCAGACAATACAAAGAATGGAACAAACGTCTGACAGAAGAACGACTTTAAATAACCATTGTGTGGCAAAGTACCAACTTATAGTTGTGTATCTAAGAGGATGAACAGTTCGCAAAACTATGCTATCACGATCAAGAATGTGTTAGTTGATACACTTATGTCTGCAATAAATTAACAACTTCAAATGTGAATTAACTACAGCAGATAACAGCACGCCAGTCAGTACCGCCTCAGGGATACAGGTCAAACACATACTCATATAATGTGTGTGTATATGTGTTGTGTGGACAATGTAAGGGATCGATATGTGACAAACTGATATAACGGCAAGTGGAAGCTGATGTCAGAGCAAACGTATGTTGAGGGCAGTGTATATCAGTGGCGGTGGACAATGTACGGGGACGCTTGAAGCCAATTTGGCACGGATAAAGTGAATCTAGCACATCCAAGAGTTGCAGATAAGGAAATACCACCGAGTGCTGAAGATGCTAGTGCTGATGATGCTAGTGCTGAAGATGCTAGTGCTGAAGATGCTAGTGCTGAAGGTGCTAGTGCTGAAGATGCTAGTGTTGAATATGCTATTGCTGAAGATGCTATTGCTGAAGATGCTAGTGCTGAAGATGCTATTGCTGAAGATGCTAGTGCTGAAGATGCTATTGCTGTAGGTGCTAGTGCTGAAGATGCTAGTGCTGAATATGCTAGTGCTGAAGGTGCTAGTGCTGAAGATGCTAGTGCTGAAGATGCTATTGCTGTAGGTGCTAGTGCTGAAGATGCTAGTGCTGAATATGCTAGTGCTGAAGGTGCTAGTGCTGAAGATGCTAGTGCTGAACGTGCTAGTGCTGAAGATGCAAGTGCTGAAGATGCTAATGCTGAAGATGCAAGTGCTGAAGATGCTAGTGCTGAAGGTGCTAGTGCTGAAGATGCTAGTGCTGAAGATGCTAGTGCTGAAGGTGCTAGTGCTGAAGATGCTAGTGCTGAATATGCTAGTTTTGAAGGTGCTAGTGCTGAAGATGCTAGTGCTGAAGATGCTAGTGCTGAAGATGCTATTGCTGAAGATGCTAGTGCTGAAGGTGCTAGTGCTGAAGATGCTAGTGCTGAAGATGCTAGTGCTGAAGATGCTATTGCTGAAGATGCTAATGCTGAAGATGCTAGTGCTGAAGATGCTAGTGCTGATGAAGCAAGTGCTGAAGATACTAGTGCGTCTCTATCCGATGATGGTATATCCTTATCTGCAACTAAATGGATGCGCTAGATATATTTTCTCACCTTTTTTATACTTTTGATGCACTTTACCTTTTTTACATCTATTTATCGTCGCTACCGGTTGCACATTTGAGCGACGGGCAGTTTATCTAACAACAACTTTCCTGTGCTGGCTCCAGCGGCTAACCATTACTTCGTGCACCAACCTCCGTAATAAGCTGCCAAATATTTTCAAAAAAAGAAACACGGTCTGAGTTGGGCTCGAACCCGTGACCATCAGTGATGATAGGTTACACAGTGATGATAGGTTACAGTGATATAAGTCAGCGACCGTAACCACTCGACCACGGAAGCAAATGATGCCAGCCTATATACACACATCAATGGCGTATGAATTTATAATAAAGTGATACGGTCATTGGAATGTGACAAGTTACGCACATTGATGTTGATGGTCACTTAAAGCAGCATTACATCGTATGAAATAAAATATATTTGAAAAATTCAAATTTTTACGTATGGGTAGCAATGCTGCTACACATTCTAACATTATACTTTGGATGCTTATGTTCATTTGGTAAACAGTGTTTTTTTTGCGATAAAACAAACACGAAACCGAAATACGTAGGACTTTCCGAGTCGATCGGTCACGCACTTGTTTACATTCGGAATGCATCGTCCCCATTTTCCCACGTTGTCTTTTTTAATTAAATTACTTGATATGTTGATTCATACCTCTGTTAGCTAAGTCTTTAGGGACATTTCTACATCCTCGCGAGGGGTTCGACATTAGAGGAAGATAGATAGATAGTTTTTCATGTTCAAAATATATACGTTGTTTTCTACATCCTCTGTTGTTTCGCGCATGCGTACTGTGCGTGTTTACATTTCGTGTGTTGATAAACAAATTCGCGTATACGACGGTTTAAATTTATTGGAATATTATCGTTTCTGAGCGACTATTTCGATTTTTGTAAACACACACACATTAGTATTTATATTGTACCCAAAACATCGTTTATTACGATGTAATACTGCTTTAAGTGTAATGGTTTAATTTCTTTAATACTAAACCATTACATCGAAAAGATTAAAAATATCCACGTTATTACTCACTAGTAATACAATTCATGTTCCAAATACCTTTTCTGCTAAATATATTTCCGCAAATGTAGTTTCGTAAATGGTTGGTTTATTTTAGACTGGGAACAGGCATCGATATAGTTTGCCTGGTCAGTCAAATAAATATAGTACCGTTCAAGATTTAGTAATTTAATTATTATACGATGGATATGTCTTCTGGTTACATTGGAAATAACAATACAAACAGGAAACCAATGAGAGACATCTGTAATGTTCTATTACCTCCCTTGGCTGATAAAGCCTGATTTATTCCAAAATGTAAATAGGTTCTTTTAGTTAGAATCCTTTGTTTTTACTGTTGTTCCCTAACCAGATGTTGCGGTATGAGAAATGTGATTATATCCAAATCGTGTTAATTAACTGATAACATTGTTTTACAAATAAGTACACATTGCATATACTGTAAGAGATATGTCGCGATATAGTAATTTAAAACTCTTAAGAAGCGATTTACGTTTATTTATCGTCGATATGGGCAACCGGTAGCGACGATAAATAAACGTAAAAACACACACAAGAAGCGATAATGAAATTAATTGGGTGGAAGTCGTGATAGCGCAGTGGATGCGCGTTCGCTTCAGGTGCGAAAGGTCCGGAGTTCGAGCCCCACTGGAGCCGTTACGATTGTGCCCTTAGGCAAGGCATTTAAATTCCACGTTGCCTCTTCTCTCTCCCTCGTGGCGATGGATTCCATCAGGAATGAGGTCTCGAGAGTGATTTATATAAGTTGAAATAACTTGTTTCGCAATCGAGCTAAAATAAATTTGTAGAAACTATTAATTGGGCCGTATTGAGCTTCTGATAATGTCATTTTAAGTTAAAAAGTGAAAAATTGATAGCAATATTTACAGTAAAGAAGGCATGGTATTGCTATTAATTAATTAATATGAGTGTGATACAATTGACGTTCCCCTCTACACGATGGTCAAACACATATATTTACATCGCAGTGCGATATGCCCGGAGTTCGCGCCCAGCTGTAGCCGTTACGACTGTGCCCTTAGGCAAGGCATTTAAGTTCCACGTTGCCTCTTCTCTCTCTCCCTCGTGGCGATGGAATGAGGTCGAGAGAGAGATTACTATAATGTTGCAAAAACCTGTTTCGCAATCGAGCTGAAACGAAATGTGTATAACCTATCTGTATATACAGTCTACATCGGTTATGTCGAATTCTCCGGTTATCTCGAAGTCTTATCAAAGTCCGGTTTCAGACACTATCATTTTACATATGTAGATCTGTTATATCGAATTTCGTTAAGTCAAACTTCGGTTATGTCGAAGTATGTTGTTCGGTCCGATGGAATTCGACATAACGGATGTAGACTGTACATAGATCCATGGTGTGTTGCATGTGCCATTGTTTCTGCTGTATCGTCCTCCACTTATTCCCCCTTCTGGATGATGCGTATGTCATGATGGTCCTGACAGTGCTACAACTATCTATCATCACTAGCGTTGTTTCAGTTTTCGATTTTTTTTATTAACACAATTGCATACATTACGTATGTATACATGTACATACATATCACATATAACAATTGCCACGTATATAATTTTCCCGAAAAGAAACCCAAGCAACAGCAGCAGAAGCAGCAGCAGCAGCAGCAGCAGCAGCAGCAGCAGCAGCAGCAGCAACAACAACAACAATAACAACAAGCACAACAATGTGTTACATACAGTACCCGTAGGAATGTTAAAATACCAATTGTGTGTGTTTTACGTTTATTTATCGTCGCTACCGGTTGAACTTTTGAGCGACGTGCTGCATACAGTGCACGTAAAAGAACCAGAGGAGACTCTGGAATGGGTCTCTGTCTGTATCATTGCACTATCCTCCAAAAATCTAAATGACTAATCTCTTCAGGAGGCGTCGCTCATATAGGCAACGCGGTAACGATGATAAATAAACGTAAAACACACACACTTGGTATTTTAACATTCCTACGTGCACTGTATGGTGGAATAGAAGTGAGTTGATCCACCGCGATGATTGGTTCCGGGCTTTATCACTGGTCTGATGATTGGTTCCGGGCTTTGTAACTGGTCTGTTGATTGGTTCCGGGCTTTGTAACTGGTCTGTTGATTGGTTCCGGGCTTTGTAACTGGTCTGTTGATTGGTTCCGGGCTTTGTCACTGGTCTGATGATTGGTTCCGGGCTTTGTAACTGGTCTGTTGATTGGTTCCGGGCTTTGTCACTGGTCTGTTGATTGGTTCCGGGCTTTGTCACTGGTCTGATGATTGGTTCCGGGCTTTGTAACTGGTCTGTTGATTGGTTCCGGGCTTTGTAACTGGTCTGTTGATTGGTTCCGGGCTTTGTAACTGGTCTGTTGATTGGTTCCGGGCTTTGTCACTGGTCTGTTGATTGGTTCCGGGCTTTGTAACTGGTCTGTTGATTGGTTCCGGGCTTTGTCACTGGTCTGTTGATTGGTTCCCGGCTTTGTCACTGGTCTGTTGATTGGTTCCGGGCTTTGTCACTGGTCTGTTGATTGGTTCCGGGCTTTGTCACTGGTCTGTTGATTGGTTCCCGGCTTTGTCACTGGTCTGTTGATTGGTTCCGGGCTTTGTCACTGGTCTGTTGATTGGTTCCGGGCTTTGTCCCTGGTCTGTTGATTGGTTCCGGGCTTTGTCACTGGTCTGTTGATTGGTTCCGGGCTTTGTCACTGGTCTGTTGATTGGGTCCGGGCTTTGTCACTGGTCTGTTGATTGGTTCCGGGCTTTGTCACTGGTCTGTTGATTGGTTCCCGGCTTTGTCACTGGTCTGTTGATTGGTTCCTGGCTTTGTCACTGGTCTGTTGATTGGTTCCCGGCTTTGTCACTGGTCTGTTGATTGCTTCCGGGCTTTGTCACTGGTCTGTTGATTGCTTCCCGGCTTTGTCACTGGTCTGTTGATTGGTTCCCGGCTTTGTCACTGGTCTGTTGATTGGTTCCGGGCTTTGTCACTTGTCTGTTGATTGGTTCCGGGCTTTGACACTGGTCTGTTGATTGGTTCCGGGCTTTGTCACTGGTCTGTTGATTGGTTCCGGGCTTTGTCACTGGTCTGTTGATTGGTTCCCGGCTTTGTCACTGGTCTGTTGATTGGTTCCCGGCTTTGTCACTGGTCTGTTGATTGGTTCCCGGCTTTGTCACTGGTATGTTGATTGCTTCCGGGCTTTGTCACTGGTCTGTTGATTGGTTCCCGGCTTTGTCACTGGTCTGTTGATTGGTTCCGGGCTTTGTCACTGGTATGTTGATTGGTTCCGGGCTTTGTCATTGGTCTGTTGATTGGTTCCCGGCTTTGTCACTGGTCTGTTGATTGGTTCCGGGCTTTGTCACTGGTCTGTTGATTGGTTCCGGGCTTTGTCCCTGGTCTGTTGATTGGTTCCGGGCTTTGTCACTGGTCTGTTGATTGGTTCCGGGCTTTGTCACTGGTCTGTTGATTGGGTCCGGGCTTTGTCACTGGTCTGTTGATTGGTTCCGGGCTTTGCCACTGGTCTGTTGATTGGTTCCCGGCTTTGTCACTGGTCTGTTGATTGGTTCCTGGCTTTGTCACTGGTCTGTTGATTGGTTCCCGGCTTTGTCACTGGTCTGTTGATTGCTTCCGGGCTTTGTCACTGGTCTGTTGATTGGTTCCCGGCTTTGTCACTGGTCTGTTGATTGGTTCCCGGCTTTGTCACTGGTCTGTTGATTGGTTCCCGGCTTTGTCACTGGTCTGTTGATTGGTTCCCGGCTTTGTCACTGATCTGCTGATTGGTTCCCGGCTTTGTCACTGGTCTGTTGATTGCTTCCAGGATGCTGATACATACTCTACGTGCGATCTAAGTATTCCCTGGTACCTCGTCTTGAGTACAAGTAGCTGTTCACTTGCTACCACTCATCTTTGAATCACTTGGTCCATCGCTGTGGGTTTGAATCAGATTATACAAATTTATTTTAGCTCGATTGGGAACCAAGTTCTTATAGCTTATATTAAATTATTAATCACTCTCCAGACCTCATTCCTGATGGAATCCATCGCCACGAGGGAGAGAGAAGAGGCAATGTGGAATTTAAATGCCTTGCCTAAGGGCGCAATCGTAACGGCTCCAGCGGGGCTCGAACTCCGCGCCTTTCGCTCATGAAGCGAACGCGCAACAACTGAGCTATCACGACTTAAACAGGCTTGAATCGCACTCGGTGTGTCGAATTAGTCCATGTGTGGAATCCGGCTAGCCAGTTGGTCTGCATGCTTTACGTTTATTTATCGTCGCTACCAATTGCCCATATGAGCAACGCCTCCTGAAGAGACTTTAGAGTTTTGGAGGATAGTGCAAGGATATAGACTCTGATTCTTTGTATTTTACGTGCACGGTATCAAGCACCTACACGAGACCGCGTTTAAAGTCCCATCTGTTAATTGTATTAGGGTCAGACGGGAGAAGGTCGGTTGGTCTACCCGGGTGACATATCGTGTATTACTACTCTGTAGACCACCCGGGGTCTTTGTTCACAATTAACAGCTGGAGAGTCGCCAGACGATGTATGTCCTAAGCTGTCGGTACGATTTTAAGCTCAAGAAACAAAGTTAAACTGTATTAAGTCTATTCTGGATTAACGCGTGCACATAGAGTTGAATTCGATTATACTAAGCGTAACAGAGCCAACATTACATCCCATAGACGGGTCAGTAGTCCAGTGATTAACAAGTTGAACTGCGAATCCACGGATCTCGCTCAGGTTCGAGCTAATGCCTGGCCATAGTAATATTAAGTCTTTTTTGTTTTAACTTGATTTATTTTACAACGATTGCGAAGCAAGTTCTAACAACTAATATTAATCACTCTCGTTGGCGCGGGTGAAAGCGTATGTGTGGTCATTCGTGTGGGAGGAAACCGGAGTATCCGGAGAAAACCCACCTGTCCGATCTGGCGACCACCGTACCATCTCACATACTTCGCGGTCCGAGGATCGAACCTTCGGAATGGGCTATTAACCGATGTTTCATGTATCGGTACTATACACGGTATGTAAAAGAAAAGGGGAATGGAGCGTCTTTTGTATCTTGCACTATACTCCAATCAACTTCTGATGGCGTCGCCCCGATTATCCAGGGGGCGACGATAAATAAACGTGTCCAACAATAACATTACATTACCTCTCTTTCTCCATCGTGGCGATGGATTCCATCATGAAAGAGGTATCGATAGTGATTAATATAAGTTGTAAGAACTTGTTTCGCAATCGAGCTAAAATAAATTTGTATGAACATTACATCCGTACAAAATTAAGAAACTTAAATGCAGAACAAATAATGAATGCTCACGACAAACAACTTTAATAGTACAAGATACGGTATGGTACATCCAGATATATTACAGACATGAAGAGTAATCTGTGACAAATGTTTCTGAGATATGTCGATGTTTTTATGGAACTATTCACGGGAGTCACCAAATGGGTATCACGCTGGTGTAGATTGTATGACAGGGTACGTATGATTGGTAATTATAAAGTCAAACATGTGTGTTAATGGTCACCTCTATTAAGCAGCCACCTGCACTAAGCAGCCTCATTATGTGATTCATTCTATTGGCTGGCTGCTTAAGACAGGTTTGACTGTTTTGTTCGCGACTATCATGCTTACATAAACAAATCTATCACGATAAGTCAGGTGTAAATTGTGTTTGTCATTGGTAGATGAAGCACATATACATTAAAACATTCATCTACCTGTCACGCTATATTGTGATTTCGTGATCATACAAACGAGACTAAAGTGTATATATACCTGCAACACATTGATCAATATGGCATTGTGGATAAAAATCAATACAAGGATACATATCGAGGCTACAAGTCACACTTTCCGAAACTACACGTTTGGCGATATTGCGCATTTTACATTCACCGAAGTAGCATCTTTTCCCAATATTTCCGGTCTGCATTCACCGAAGTAGCATCTTTTTCCAATACTTCCGGTCTGCATTCACCGAAGTAGTATTATGTGACATAATACCGTAACTTCATTAGTGAACACGTTTGCTCTGAAAATGCCAAAGCAGTGTAGCTCCGGTATTTTCATCGTTGAATTATCTAAACAATAAAAAATGGATTGATTCTTGTTGCTCCGGATTTCTTTCTCGGAAACATTGTTTTGCTCTCTTGAACGATTGCATTTCACAGCTTTGACATTTATGGACGGTGGTGTCGTTATGTGAATCGAACGTCTTAGCAATGTTGATTTCAATAAATAACTGTTAGTTGTATCCTTTCCATGCGTACGAATTGACCACACCCATTTCTCTATATGGTGACGTCATGACCCGTCTATCATGTTCCGGAATTTTCTCTATGTTTACCGTTGTTATTCGCTCCAGCTGCAATGGACGTCACAAAGGACAATTATATAATTTGTTGAGGACCTTGTGGTAGATTGACTTAATTGTTCAAATGAGTTCTCTCGTTAAAGCGACACTATATCGTAATAAAGGGTGTTTTGGGTAAAATGTCCAAGATATGTCAAGAATATAATTTTCAATGACTGTATGTTTTTTAAACAAATCAAATATTCGAACAAAAACGGAAAACAAATCAAATAAATATAGCACCGTCGTATACCCGAAATGTTGATCAACAAATGTACGTAGATAATGCTTAATGCGCATGCGTATGGCACAACACGCGTTGAAACAGCTGTCCTAGATGTGTATTCTCATTGCCGACAGAATGTAAACAGGGCGTGGCCAACCGATTCAAGAAAGTTCTACTTTAACGTTCAGTTTGGTAGATTGCAAAAACCACTGTTTACTGACTGACAATAATTATTCAAATTATAATTTAAGAGTGTGTAGTAGCAGTATTATTTGTGTGTACAATTTCTAATGTTATAATGTTTTTTCCATATTTTCCATAATGTCTTTTTAATAACTAAACATCTAAAATTTAGTTAAAACTTGCATCGCAATCGTTGTAAAATAAATACAGTTTAAACTTTAACAATTTAGTAATACCAATATGGAATTTTATAATATTTTTTATTTCATACGATTTAGTGTCGCTTTAAAAAAAAAAAAATTTATTTTAAAGCGACACCTAATAACTGAAATGTAATACTGATTATGTGGCGAATAAAATTGTACATATACTGGTTAGATAATGGTTACCGATTGCCTACCAGCCTGACGCCTGGTATACACGCATAGGATTCGGGAAGTACTGATGTTCATAAAAAAGAGGTGTCTCATAAGTCAGAAATGGCTGGCCCTTTAAATAGGGGTGACACTCTAATAAACAAAACACCTTACTTTTAATTGTTATACTGTATGGCTTTGATCGTGACGGGGGTTCATTTTAAAACTTACTTGGATATCACCTAAAAAATGTGTGTGTAGTGTGAAGCCTATGGTATATCACAATGTCCATATAATATACAAGAACTATTTTGGGGCCAGAACCGCCCACCTGATGCTGGGGATCATTTGCCTAGGCCCCAAGCGTCTGTAACAATAATGGGTAGCTTGTAAAGATGTTCATTTCAATGAGTATTGTTTTGTTTCTTAACAACTTGTGTTGCTACATTTTGGTAATTATACGATTATGGTGCTTGTCACATAAATAGAGCCGCCTCCGTGGTTAAGGTCGCTGATTTGTATACCACGGTAACCTATCATCACTGATGGTTACGGGTTCGAGCCCCCGCTCAGACCGTGTCTCCTTTATATGAAAAAGTTAGCAGTTTCTTGCGGAGGTTGGTGCACCACGTACTGGTAAACCGCTGGAGCCTGCCCAGGAAACGTGTTGTTAGGTAAACTGCCCGTCGCTCAAATGAGCAACGGGTATGTGTGTTTTACGTTTATTTATGGTCGCTACCGGTTGCCCATATGAGAGACGCCTCCTGAAGAGATTAGCAATTTTAAATTGTTTGGAGGATAGTGCAATGATACAGACAGAGACCCATTCCAGAGTCTCATCTGGTTCTTTTACGTGCACGGTGCACACCACCGACATGATACCTCGGTTTAATGTCCCATCTGAAAGACTGTTAATTTTATTAGGGTCAGATGGGGGATCGAACCTGCGATCCCTGGATTACCAGTCCAGCATGGACTACAGATCCGTATGTGGTGCAACCGGTAACGACGATAAATAAACTTAGAGGAGATGAATTATATAAGACTCTGCCTTTCATTCTAATCCTTTCTCTGTATTTTGATCATGTGTGATGTATGCTTTGTTCAATATGTATTACATTGTATATTGGGATATAAAATATGTTTAAACTAAACTTAAATAATAGCAATAATTAAAGTGGGTGGGTTGAGCGAGAAAACGAACAGGTCTTACCTATAGTGTAAATATTTACTCATTATTTATAGTTAATTATTTATTTATAGTACCACAGGTATTAACAATATATATATAGTTTGTTTATTATAGTGTCACCCCTATTTAAAGGGCCAACCATTTCTGACTTATGAGACACCTCTTTTTACGAACATCAGTACTTCCCGAATCATAGGCTTGTATGCCTGGCGCCAGGCTGGTAGGTAATCGGTAACCATTACTAAACTAGCTGGCGGCTCACAAACTGGCCATATCAGAACAAACCCCTGACGAGGTTCTTTCAACCGAGTTTCGTCTTCCTTTACCATACCACCTCGCAACTAGGACTAGTTAACAAACATCTCGCAGCCCAGATCTGTTCACAATTCCCTCGCAGCCCGGACCGGTTCACAAGCCCCTCGCAGCCCAGAACTGTTCACAAACCCCTCGAAGCCCGGACAGGTTCACAAACCCCTCGCTCGCAGCCCGGACCGGTTCACAAACCCCTCGCAGCCCAGAACTGTTCACAAACCCCTCGCATCCCGGACCGGTTCACAAACCCCTCGCTTGCAGCCCTGATCGGTTCACAAACCCCTCGCAGCCCAGAACTGTTCACAAACCCCTCGCTCGCAGCCCGGATCGGTTCACAAACCCGTCGCAACTAGGACCGGTTCAGAACAAGTATACGTACCATTTCATTAATTTGTTCTTTATCCATGACTTTGCCTTGCCGTGAGTACGTTCTTTGTTTGGGCTCCGGAAGCTTATTCAGTCTAGCTACGGTTTGTTCTATTTCGTAATCGTTCATTTTCTGGTAACCCAGTCCAAAGTTTGGCTTCAGAATGGTTCCCCATGGCAGCTTGCTAGTGTCTGGATGCACCGACGAATGTGTAGCCGCCATCGCATACGCACCTGGAATAAAAGTATGTTACATAGTCACTGCAGCGTAACACACAATGAGAGACACCGGTCAGTTACTGCCCCTGAATACTCCCTAAAAGTAGATAGGTCATATTAAGTGTTTTCCTCTGTTTTTATCGTTGTTTCCTTTGCACAACATGCTAGCATTTTATTCCACTATCGCTTTATATGACTATTAAATTACTATACCTCGACAGATCTCCTACAGTGTATGCAATTGGTACTTATATATTAAACAATGCTATCAGTTAATTAACACTTTGATAAAATCACAATTATCATACCGCAACATCTGGTTAGGGAATAACAGTAAAAACAAAAGATTCTAACTAAAAGGACCTATTCACATTTTGGAATAAATCAGACTTTATCTGCCAAGGGAGGTAATAGAAAATTAGAGATGTCTCCCATTGATACACCCGCCAAGGAGATTGTTTTACCTACACTAAGGGATTAGCTTTGTATTTCCGCCAAGGAGATTATGATTTGATTTTACCTCTGCCAACGAGGTTATGTATTTACCTCCGCCATTGAGACTATGTTTTACCTCCGCCAATGACATTATTTTTACCTCCGTCAATGAGATTATGTTTTACCTCCGCCATTGAGATTATGTTTTACCTCCGCCATTGAGATTATGTTTTATCTCCGTCAATGTTCTTATTTTTACCTCCGTCAAGGAGGTTATGTTTTACCTCCGCCATTGAGTTTATGCTTTACCTCCGCCATTGAGTTTATGTTTTACCTCCGCCATTGAGTTTATGTTTTACCTCCGCCATTGAGATTATGTTTTACCTCCGCCATTGAGATTATGTTATACCACCGCCATTGAGATTATGTTTTACCTCCGCCATTGAGTTTATGTTTTACCTCCGCCATTGAGATTATGTTTTACCTCCGCCATTGAGATTATGTTTTACCTCCGTCAAGGTTATTATTTTTACCTCCGTCAAGGAGATTATGTTTTACCTCCGCCAATGAGATTATGTTTTACCTCCGACAAGGATATTATTTTTAACTCCGTCAAGGTTATTATTTTTAACTCCGTCAAGGAGATTATGAATTATATGAACTGTTATGTATTATGTGGTTATGTACATTAATGAGAATAAAATAACATATGTAAGCTACAGTACTTTAATCTCCGCTAAGATATTTAGATCGAACACGTAACACAATCAATCAAAGCCATATTACCCTGTTAGCAGTTTGCTTAGGTATTGTAAAATTATATTCACACGTCTATTGTTTCGGTACTGGAGGTAGCGATCGTGTAGATACTATACTTAATGACCTGGTGTATAGATTGATAAAGTCAGATAGTAATACATTTGTATAAATATTTAATAGTACATAGACTAAGCGAATGAATTCTGACCTGGTCACTAACCAAATTATATAACAACGTGGACGACAACCATTATAGAGGTCCTCCATTCTAGAGAAACGACAATGAACATATACCATTCTAGAGAAACGGCAATGAACATATACCATTCTAGAGAAACGACAATGAACATAGACCATTCTAGAGAAACGACAATGAACATAGACCATTCTAGAGAAACAACAATGAACACAGACCATTCTAGAGAAACAACAATGAACATAGACCATTCTAGAGAAACAACAATGAACACATACCATTCTAGAGAAACGACAATGAACATAGACCATTCTAGAGAAACAACAATGAACACAGACCATTCTAGAGAAACGACAATGAACATAGACCTTTCTAGAGAAACGACAATGAACATAGACCATTCTAGAGAAACAACAATGGACATATACCATTCTAGAGAAACAACAATGAACATAGACCATTCTAGAGAAACAACAATGAACATAGACCATTCTAGAGAAACAACAATGAACATATACCATTCTAGAGAAACAACAATGAACATAGACCATTCTAGAGAAACAACAATGAACATAGACCATTCTAGAGAAACAACAATGAACATAGACCATTCTAGAGAAACGACAATGAACATAGACCATTCTAGAGAAACGAAAATGAACATAGACCATTCTAGAGAAACGACAATGAACATAGACCATTCTAGAGAAACAACAATGAACATAGACCATTCTAGAGAAACAACAATGAACATAGACCATTCTAGAGAAACCATAATGAACATAGACCATTCTAGAGAAACGAAACTGAACATAGACCATTCTAGAGAAACGACAATGAACATAGACCATTCTAGAGAAACGACAATGAACATAGACCATTCTAGAGAAACGACAATGAACATATACCATTCTAGAGAAACGACAATGAACATAGACCATTCTAGAGAAACGACAATGAACATAGACCATTCTAGAGAAACAACAATGAACATAGACCATTCTAGAGAAACAATAATGAACACAGACCATTCTAGAGAAACGACAATGAACATAGACCATTCTAGAGAAACAACAATGAACACATACCATTCTAGAGAAACGACAATGAACATAGACCTTTTTAGAGAAACGACAATGAACATAGACCATTCTAGAGAAACAACAATGAACATAGACCATTCTAGAGAAACAACAATGAACATAGACCATTCTAGAGAAACAACAATGAACATAGACCATTCTAGAGAAACAACAATGAACATAGACCATTCTAGAGAAACGACAATGAACATAGACCATTCTAGAGAAACGACAATGAACATAGACCATTCTAGAGAAACAACAATGAACACATACCATTCTAGAGAAACGACAATGAACATAGACCTTTCTAGAGAAACGACAATGAACATAGACCATTCTAGAGAAACAACAATGAACATAGACCATTCTAGAGAAACAACAATGAACATAGACCATTCTAGAGAAACAACAATGAACATAGACCATTCTAGAGAAACAACAATGAACATAGACCATTCTAGAGAAACGACAATGAACATAGACCATTCTAGAGAAACGGCAACGAACATAGACCATTCTAGAGAAACGACAATGAACATAGACCATTCTAGAGAAACGGCAACGAACATAGACCATTCTAGAGAAACAACGGCAACGAACATAGAATTCACTACGGTCATAGTCCTGTTCAAACAGGCAATCACAATTTGTTATCATAACATATGTGCAGGCCCGTAGCCACACTGAGCACACCGAGGCAGTTGCCTCGGTTAAAAATTTCCAAAGCAACCAACAAATAAATGAAAAATTAAATAAATAAAATGCAAACAAATATCTATTTGCTGTATAAAATGTTGACTGCTAGAGAGCTGAACGGTCAGGACATAATTATACGTGAAAACTCGTTAAATCAGAAAACGCACGGCATCGCTTCTATACCCCCAACAATTTTAAAAGGGGCATGAACGGACCCAGCCCCCTAGATTGCCTCGGTTGAAATTTACCTCTGGCTACGGTACTGATATGGTCTAATATGTATTCATTACAAAACCAATATTATTAAATGTTTGCACTAAAGATATCCAAACTGTTTTTGAATCATTTTCAATGTCCTTGAACATTGTTGAAAGATATATAATCTTTATTTTGACTAGGTTAATGTTTCTATCGTTTAGCTCTCTTCTTAGCTCTGTATGTTCGTAACAAATCATAAATACATTGAAATGAATGTGCATACATCACATTGTGCATGTCTTATTAGACTAGCTGTCATAAAAAGGGACACTCATACAGTGCGATTTTCACAGACGGATCTGTAGTCCAGTGGTAACACGCTGGACTGGTAATCCAGGGATCGCAGGTTCGATCCCCCGTCTGACCCTAATAAAGTTAACAGTCTTTCAGATGGGACGTTAAACCGAGGTCTTGTGTCGGTGCTGCACACCGTGCACGTAAATGAACCAGAGGAGACTCTGGAATGGGTCTCTGTCTGTATCATTGCACTATCCTCTAAAATTACTAATCACTTTAGGAGGCGTCCCTCATAAGGGCAACCGGTACGACGATAAATAAACGTAAAACACACAAACACAGTGCGATTCCAACGCAATCCATGGTTTGTGGATCAAACGATCAGTGTCCCTGATTCATCCGAAACAATGTGTGTTTGCGTTTATTTATCGTCGCTATCGGTTACCCACGTGAGCTACACCCATTGGAGAGATGATGCATTGTAGGTTTTAGAGGGTAGTGTAAAGACACCGACACAATTTGAGAGTCCCCTCTGGTTCGAGTACGCGCACGGCTTAAGACACCGGGTTGAACCACAACCGACCTTCCGCCAGCCAACTCGATAGTTTCCTCACTTGAACGAATTCGAATACCGCCAGTGGGATTCGAACCTACACCGGTGAGGAGCAAATTATTCGAAATCAACGACAGTAACCACGCTGTCGCGGAGGTCACTAAAACAAACAAACATACATAATGAATTTTAAAAACGCATTACCTGTTTCAAATTGTATTCCGACTAATTTACTCTACACACTAGTGGTCTCACAACCTCTTTAATACCCGCCGTTTTAATAAAATAACTATAATGTGCAGACGATTCCTCCTTTTACACTATCGAGGCATGTTCTTTTGTTTTTGATATTAAAGCATTAACTATTGGAATTCACAACATGCTCAATGTTAATCGTGCCACGAGCAAGTGTTTTTATTCAATAGCATAAAAAGTCACTTAATACCAGCAGTCCACGTATCAATAGACCCAGATTGATTATTTAGTCTCTGATTAACTTGTAATCTTACGAATGAATTACGTTGTACAATTATGAAGATTAAAGCGACATTACATGGCACAAAGCAAATAAAATCCATTTTTCACGTATTAATGCATTGCTACTATAAATTCTTCCGAATACGCTCGAACACTACACATTTTCAAAATTGAAAGTAGGATTTCATATAACGGTCATCCATCATGCTACTTTGTCATTGGAGTCAAAACTAAACGCGAGATAATGTCGCTTAGAGATCATTTAACTACTAAGATTAGTCTACAAATAAATAGGCACAATTGTGCGATATAACGGTAAATATGTACCATAAATCGTGTTATACACTAGTTGTATTACGCATGGATGTCGACCCTATTTACATTATTTTGTTATATCAACAAACCGCGTATACGACGTTTGTTTATTAATTGAAATACTCAATTTTTGAGGCAAATATTTTGAAAATAATTATGCCATATAATAGGAAAATACATTAGACATTTGTGTTTTCACTGATGTAGTGTCGCTTTAAAGGAAGCCGTTTGGATACACAGTTACACCGTTTTGACAAGTGCCACACGATTAAACATATTAATAAGGCTAGCCGACAGAAATAGTAATACCCTTAAATCCTACTTAGAATGTGCCACGCGCCGCTGTATTTTATGGACCGGCTAAATAGATATTGTGATTATAGGCTTATAGTTCAATTGTTCAATGGCACTTTTTAATAGAGGTTTTTTACCCTGATGTGAACGTACTGTTGTACCTTTATTTAAGAACAATGGTCCCGATGTCTTAAGTAATTATATACTGGGATTAGTCTAGTTATTTGCGGTTCGAACCGATTTACAGGTGTGCTGAATGACAGCTTATCCGAGTGGAGTGAAGAACATAAGGTAATTAGTGGCACTCAGTTTGGTTTTACGAAAGGTCGTTCCACAGTTGATGTATATTTGATATTAAGAGATGTTAGAAAGTCAAGATTTTAAATGAAAATGGATGACTTGCATGCTCCTTTTTAGACATTCAGAAGGCATTTGATAGTATTTATTATTTTCCGAAATGGATTATGGTACACACTTTATAACATAGGTATGCATAGGTATGCTTGAAAACCACTTACAGTTATACGTGCTATGTACTCAAAGGTCAACGCACATGTTTGTTGTTTGATTTTTTCGGGTTTTACGCCTTCATCAGCACCATTTTGGGCTATTTCGACGTAGGGTATGTTACCTCACATTTCCTGGACAGGTTCCAGCGATTAACCAGTATATAAGTAGTGCACTGACCGTAAGAAACGGCCAACTTTCGCAACGCATGTAAAAGGTTGTAAGTCACATTCAGAAGTATTTGAATGATCAGTTTGTCTAAACCAAGGGGATATAATGTCCCCACTTATATATTTCGTTCTTATTAGAAGATTTAGATAGATCGGGAGATATAGTTTAATTTATAGAAGGTGACCCCTAATTCATTCTTGACTAATCCTCATTAAGACCTTCTAAACATAGTTTAACATTATAGCATAAATGTACATACACAATAATTATAACAAAACTACATGGTTACACCCCCTTTCAAATGTACATACACACTAATTATAACAAAACTACATAGTTACACCACCTTTCAAATGTACATACACACTAATTATAACAAAACTACATAGTTACACCACCTTTCAAATGTACATACACACTAATTATAACAAAACTACATAGTTACACCACCTTTCAAATGTACATACACACTAAGTATAACAAAACTACATGGTTACACCACCTTTCAAATGTGCATACACAATAATTATAACAAAACTACATAGTTACACCACCTTTCAAATGTGCATGTACAACGTTGTACTTTTGTTTCGGATGCCCTCATTTATATATACGTAACCCGTTTAATTATATTTTTAGCAATAATACATACAATTGTAATACAATGTACCTTAAACACCAATATAAATCAATCAGGTAATTTGATTCAAATATAAAACTGCATAAGCTCAATAGATTATAGTAATATATTAAATTACAATACTTATATAACGGTCTACGGATTATAATAGTAATAATAATAAAGACTTTATTTAGCGAGAGAACTCATTTGAACAATTAAATCAATCTACCACGAGACACTCAACACATTAAAATATGAAATAGCATAATGAAACATGTAAACAGTAACCAGTAAAACATGAAATAGCATAATGAAACATGTAAACAGTAACCAGTAAAACATGAAATAGCATAATGAAACATGTAAACAGTAACCAGTAAAACATGAAATAGCATAATGAAGCATGTAAACAATGACCAGTAAAACATGAAATAGCATAATGAAGCATGTAAACAATGACCAGTAAAACATGAAATAGCATAATGAAGCATGTAAACAGTAACCAGTAAAACTTTCATAGGAAATAAGATATAAGCTGCAAGAACTAATACTTATATTCGTGTATAATTGTAAATTATCAGTTTATTAGGTTATTGGTCTGTTCTTTGCACCACCGTATATATAACACTTTGAAGTGTGGAACAGAATGTTCTGTTTTGATGTGATAATGGAGGGAATTCCACAAGTGTGACTCTGAGTATAAGAAAGATTTCCTAAACATTTCAGTAGTTGGCTTAGGAGGGTAACGGTAGAGATTGATGGATGATCGCAAGTTTTGAGTTCGAGCATCGGAAGTAAATCTGAATGAGATAGACAGGTGCTAGGCCATTGAGTGTTTTAAACAGTAAGACTGCTTTTTGAAAGCTAGGGTTAGCTGTGAAAGTCATTCAATTGAGAGTTGAGAAACGTTCGGAAGAAGGAGTGTACAAATCGTTGTCAAGAATTAATCTTGCAGCTCGTTTTTTGGAATCTAACAATGTTATGGAATGTAAAAATCTTTGTCAAGAATTAATCTTGCAGCTCGGTTTTGGAATCTAACAATGTTATGGAATGTAAAAATCTTTGTCAAGAATTAATCTTGCAGTTCGTTTTTGGAATCTAACAATGTTATGGAATGTAAAAATCTTTGTCAAGAATTAATCTTGCAGCTCGGTTTTGGAATCTAACAATGTTATGGAATGTAAAAATCTTTGTCAAGAATTAATCTTGCAGTTCGTTTTTGGAATCTAACAATGTTATGGAATGTAAAAATCTTTGTCAAGAATTAATCTTGCAGCTCGGTTTTGGAATCTAACAATGTTATGGAATGTAAAAATCTTTGTCAAGAATTAATCTTGCAGTTCGTTTTTGGAATCTAACAATGTTATGGAATGTAAAAATCTTTGTCAAGAATTAATCTTGCAGCTCGGTTTTGGAATCTAACAATGTTATGGAATGTAAAAATCTTTGTCAAGAATTAATCTTGCAGTTCGTTTTTGGAATCACAATTTTATCTTCTAAATATGCATTTTGTAATACACATGATTAAACAGTTGTTGTATCCATACTTTACGTTTTGTCATGGAATTATTCAAAAACATGGGCGTCTTAATTGCACATGGTAGACTATTCCATATCTAGAAATATATCGATTAGTTTACACAAATTTATTTTAGCTCGATTGCGAAACAAGTTCTTTCAACTTATATTAATCACTCTCGAGACCTCATTCCTGATGGACTCCATCGCCATGAAGGAGAGAGAAGAGGCAATGTGGAATTTAAATGTCTTGCCTAAGGGCACACTCGTAACGGCTCCCGTGGGGCTCGAACTCCGGACCTTTCGCACCTGAAGCGAACGCGTATTCATTGCGCTATCACGACTTCCTAGAAATATATCGATTAAACGATGCTGACTGTGGTATAACATTATATGATATTGTACAATTATACTTATGTTGTTTGCGGACAATTACAACTACGACAGAAGAGCTGCATGCATTTTGTTAGAATAGTATACCAGGACTCGAGGTTATAAAACTTTTTTCTCAGATCTCAAAACTCAAGTGATATGATTGGTTGATTCTGGGTGTTATAGTCAGCTGAACCAATCAGACGCTTGAGACTGAGTTTTGAGATTGGAGAAATGTTTTATAACCTCCAGGCCAGATTGGAATTAAAAGTGAACAATGATAAAAGTAAGATAATGGTATTTAGAAAGAGAGAACCCATCAGAAATAATGATCGGTGGTTTTATAAAAACGTTCCTTTAGAAATAGTTACTAATTTCAAGTTCTGTGCGTTACGTTAGTATAGCTAAGAACGTATGTCTTAACAATACTTGGCACAAAATTATGTATGCGAATTATTGGTGCATATAAAGATGATCACATGACTGTGAGTGCGTGCTTGAATATGTGATATGGTTCGATCGATCGTCAGTTCTATGCTATAGGCCTAGATCGTTTCGCAAGCAATTTCGCTATTCAAATTCGAATTATTTCGGGAATGAGATCTATAAACGGGTTTCCATATTGATTTAAATGTTAAAATCGAATTGAATTCAGATTCGTTTTTGTTATAAGTATTGAAACCATGTTGGGTTTATTTGAACCCCAAGCATATTCTATTAAATGTTGTTGCCGAGCTTTAATATTGTTATGAGTACCATGCAGTATATCGTAAAACCGAGTACGAATATGTTATCGTTTGGAAAATAAAAATATTATTTTAATTTACAAACAACCAAAGATGTGTTGTTAGTAACATATATGAAACTAACTAATCAACTAATCATATTTTATTGCTCTTTGGCATATATTTACACAAATATAAATTAAGACAATGAAAGATATGAATATCAAAAAGCAAAAGTGTTGGACACAAGTTCTTGCAACATTAGATATTGTCCTCCCCTAATTAATTAACATTTAGTTGTTTTAAATTAGTAAAATATATGAAACATCCCTGAGATACATTGGATAGAGTTTTTTTTATACATCATTTCTTTTATCATTAATGGTTTATTTTACCCTGGTCCCGTGTATCTCGGTCTGCACCGAGGCTATGTTTCATGTATTCGACTATATGTACGTATACAGTAAAAGAGATTTGAAAACAATTGTGTTGTACTTGTAATTAACCTCATTGTCATTACAGTGAATAAACGATCGCATGTCTTGCCCATTGCAAACATAGTTTGAGTTTTGTATGCGGTTTAGTTAAGACACGATAGCATGTCCTGCCCATTGCAAACAGAGTTTGAGTTTTGTATGCGGTTTAGTTAAGACACGATAGCATGTCCTGCCCATTGCAAACAGAGTTTGAGTTTTGTATGCGGTTTAGTTAAGAAACTATATCAAGTCTTGCCCATTGCAAACATAGTTTGAGTTTTGTATGCGGTTTAGTTAAGACACGATCGCAAGTATTGCCCATTGCAAACATAGTCTGATCTTTGCATGTGGTTTAGTTAAGACACGATCGCAAGTCTTGCCCATTGCAAACATAGTTTGAGTTTTGTATGTGGTTTAGTTAAGACCTTTAAATAGTTATGTACCGTGTGTATGATACATGCTACTAATGTCAATGGACAACTTGTAACAGGATGGGCCGGCGGCACAGTTTGATCACAATAATCGATTATACATAGTCAACACTCAGTAAAATATTAATACGTTTTAATGTACACGTACAGAATTAATCTTACATCAAATGAAATGAACAAAGGATATAGACCTTCACAACTTGATCGGAGTTTATATGCGGGTTGTTTGGTTCTCGGACGTAAAATATCACTGCGCGGAGGTAAGCGAGACAGTAGTTGTCTCCCTTACACCATAAATGTGCGTATTGGGTATCCCTTAGGTACGTATATTATCACTGCGCGGAGGTAAGCGAGACAGTAGTTGTCTCCCTTACACCATAAATGTGCGTATTCGGTATCTGGTACGTATATTATATTATCTTACATAGCACATATTAGTTTTGATTCGTTTCATTCAATTTAATGCATGTATATAGTGTAGATATTGCTGATGTATGTCATTGAAGTTATCAGTGAGCAGTGTACTGCCAATGTACTGCTGTACTGCTGGCAGTGAGCAGTGTACTGCTGCACTGCTAGCAGTGAGCAGTGAGTAGTGTAATCCAGCAGTGAGTGGTGTATTTTAGTAGTGCAAATGCCAATTTTCGGGGGGGGATATGTTTTTATTTCATTATTTTCCATACTTGCTATTCTGGCAGTGAGCAGTGGGGGGGGGGTGTACGACTGTACGAGCAGTGTATTCCAACAGTGGGAAGTGTAATCCAGCAGTGAGTTGTGTATTGTAGTATTGAATGAAGTGTAAATGCAAATTTTCGAGAAAAAACAAAAAAATAATAATTAACACAAATATTTATTTATACTTCATTGCACCACCTTTATGTTTTCATCAACAGGGCCGTTTTCTATTTTTGGTTATAACGTGTGGCCCGACTACCATGTTACTATGCTACACAAATGTATGTATGTACCTTATTCTCTGTTTCACATCTGATTCATGCTCGTATGTAATATTGCATTGTCACAGTGGATGAGTGTTCGCTTCAGGTGCGAACGGTCCGGAGTTCGAGCCCCACTGGAGCCGTTACGAGTGTACCCATAGGCAAGGGATTTAATTCCACGTTGCCTCTTCTCTCTCCCTCGTGGCTATGGATTCCATCAGGAATGAGGTCTCGAGAGTGATTAATATAAGTTGTAAGAACTTGTTTCACAATGGAGCTAAAATAAATTTGTATACAGTCAACCCTGTCTTAAGCAGCCAGTCAAGGGAATCACCGAAAGTGGCTGCTTAACACAGGTGGCTGCTTAATAGAGGTCAATATACAATAAAACAACATTTTGGGAATCTGGAAACTAGCTGCTTAATACAGGTTGGCTGCTTAATGGAGGTGACCACTAACACAGGTGTTACTGTAAACCAATGTATTGTGCATTTATTACATATACAATAATATATGGTTAAATCAAAACTCTTTATGTGTGCTCTTGCATGTTTGTATTTAGTGTATCTATATGTTATTGTATACTCTCAGTACTGGGCGCTGGACTGGTAATCCAGGGATCACATGTTCGATTCCCCGTCAGGCCCTAATACAATTAACAGTCTTTCAGATGGGACGTTAGGCCGAGGTCTCGTTCCAAGATAGTGACAAGCCCCACACACGACTTGGTTACAGATGGATCTGTAGTCCAGTGGTAACGCGCTGGACTGGTAATCCAGGGATCGCAGGTTCGATCCCCCGTCTGACCATAATAAAATGAACAGTCTGTCAGATTGGACGTTAACCCGAGATCTCGTGTCGGTGCTTTACACCGTGCACGTAAAAGAACCAGAGGAGACTCTGGAATGGGTCTCTGTTTGTATCATTGCACTATCCTCCAAACATCTAAAATAACTAATCTCTTCAGGAGGCGTCGCTCATATGGGCAACCGGTAGCGACGATAAATAAACGTAAAACACACACTCAGTACTGGGGAAATATAGAGTATAATTGTATATATATATGTGTGTGTTTTGTATAAGACTTCATAAAAAAGTCATACAAACGTTGTTCGCCTCCGTGGTCGAGTACTGTAATCTAGCATCACTGATAGTCACGGGTTCGAGCCCCACTCAGGCCGTGTCTCATTTATATGACAAACTAGGCAGTTTCTTACAGAGGTTGGTACACTAAATACTAGTTAACCGCTGGAGCCTGCCCAGGAAAGGTGTTGTTATGTAAACTGACCGTCACTCAAATGGTATAGCGACGTTAGTTTAAACATATTTTATTCAGTTCATTCAATATATATACGGTATACAAATACACAGGATATCTGAAATGGATTGGAAACATTTATGTTATAATGTATACATTGTCGGAAAGTCCTCCAGTGTGTGTGTTTTACGTTTATTTATCGTCGCTACCGGTTGCCCATATGAGCGACGCCTCCTGAAGAGATTAGTAATTTTAGATTTTGGAGGATAGTGCAATGATACAGACAGAGACCCATTCCAGAGTCTCCTCTGGTTCTTTTACGTGCACGGTATAAAGCACCGACACGAGACCTCGGTTTAACGTCCCATCTGAAAGATTGTTAATTTTATTAGGGTCAGACGGGGGATCGAACCTGCGATCCCTGGATTACCAGTCCAGCGTTTTACCACTGGGCTACAGATCCGTCTGTGAAGTCCCCAGTGTGTGAAGCATTGACACACTAACACAGGCAAACGTCTCTCAAGATGCCACATAGAGAGTAAAGTGTATCACACCCGACCACTCTTGTCTCCAACTACAGAAGCCGTAAATATCATAGACACAGACAGTATTAAACGACAGATATATGGAGAGCAAGTCGCACTTGAACCCAGACTAGTGAAGCTGGACAAGCTCGCGCGACACTGTGCTTGCAGTACACACATACAAGGAACTAGCATCAGAAAGGTGCCTAACTTGAAGGTTTTCCGCTGTAGAGCAGTAAAAAATACATGGACTCGAGTGTTAACAAACTTGTGGGGAATGCAAATGATTAAGCGGTACCAATTCGTTGCCAGTGGTTTTGTTTGTTTGTTCCGATCACAATTCCCCCAACTGCTACTCTAATAAAATTGTATTGCATTTATTTCCATACACACAATGAAATACGTGGAAAACAATTAGAAATTAAATTATGATTAATTAGTATTGCTCAGTGTATTCGATATAATTTGGAAAACAAAACAAATTGGTTATAACCAAATTTGTTTTCCGTCCTTCACCTCGTATTAGATTCGAATATGTTCGTCGTGTGTGCATAGGCAGCCGATTGCATAGATACGCCCACCCCATACAATTCTGACCCATACACATGTACATGTCTGTTCGCGGTCAAATCGCTAGTCAACTCGACCCGCGACCTCGTTGTACGCAGCGAAGTTCGATTTCAATGAATGACACGGACTTCCGGTTATGCTCAAATAGCAACACAATATACAGTACAGGCCTTGTTTCATAAATGCTAAGAAAGTCGATTGAAATATAAAATGTATATTCGAACATAGTGACGTCCTGGGTGAATAGGCTGTAAATGTATGTTAATATGCATGTATGCTAGTGTCTCGTACTGTATGCTAGTGTCTCGTACTGTATGCTAGTGCCCCGTGCTGTATGCTAGTGTCCCGTGCTGTATGCTAGTGTCCCGTGCTGTATGCTAGTGTCCCGTACTGTATGCTAGTGTCCCGTGATGTGTGCTAGTGTCTCGTACTGTATGCTAGTGTCCCGTGTTGTATGCGAGTGTCCTGGGCTGTATGCTAGTGTCCCGTGCTGTATGCTAGTGTCTCGTACTGTATGCGAGTGTCTCGTACTGTATGCTAGTGTCCCGTGTTGTATGCGAGTGTCTCGTACTGTATGCTAGTGTCCCGTGCTGTATGCTAGTGTCCCGTGTTGTATGCGAGTGTCTCGTACTGTATGCTAGTGTCCCGTGTTGTATGCTAGTGTCCCGTACTGTATGCTAGTGTCCCGTGTTGTATGCTAGTGTCCCGTACTGTATGCTAGTGTCCCGTGTTGTATGCTAGTGTCCTGTGCTGTATGCTAGTGTCCCGTGCTGTATGCTAGTGTCCTGTGCTGTGTGCTAGTGTCTCGTACTGTATGCTAGTGTCCTGTGCTGTGTGATAGTGTCTCGTACTGTATGCTAGTGTCCCGTGCTGTGTGCTAGTGTCCTGTGCTGTATGCTAGTGTCCCGTGCTGTGTGCTAGTGTCCCGTGCTGTGTGCTAGTGTCCTGTGCTGTATGCTTGTATCCCGTGCTGTATGCTAGAGTCCTGTGTTGTATGCTAGTGTCCCGTGCTGTATGCTAGTGTTGTATGCTAGTGTCCCGTGTTGTATGCGAGTGTCTCGTACTGTATGCTAGTGTCCCGTGTTGTATGCTAGTGTCCCGTGCTGTGTGCTAGTGTCTCGTACTGTATGCTAGTGTCCCGTGATGTGTGCTAGTGTCCTGTGCTGTATGCTAGTGTCCCGTGCTGTGTGCTAGTGTCCCGTGTTGTGTGCTAGTGTCCTGTGCTGTATGCTTGTATCCCGTGCTGTATGCTAGAGTCCTGTGTTGTATGCTAGTGTCCCGTGCTGTATGCTAGTGTTGTATGCTAGTGTCCCGTGTTGTATGCGAGTGTCTCGTACTGTATGCTAGTGTCCCGTGTTGTATGCTAGTGTCCCGTGTTGTATGCGAGTGTCTCGTACTGTATGCTAGTGCCCCGTGCTGTATGCTAGTGTCCCGTGCTGTGTGCTAGTGTCTCGTACTGTATGCTAGTGTCCCGTGCTGTATGCTAGTGTCCCGTGCTGTATGCTAGTGTCTCGTACTGTATGTTAGTGTCCCGTGCTGTATGCTAGTGTCCCTTGCTGTATGTTAGTGTCCTGTGCTGTATGCTAGTGTCCGGTGCTGTATGCTAGTGTCCGTATTGTATGCTAGTGTCTCGTACTGTATGCTAGTTTCTTGTGCTGTATGCTAGTGTCCCGTGCTGTATGCTAGTGACCCATGTTGTATGCTAGTACCCTGTGCTGTATGCTATGTCCTGTGCTGTATGCTAGTGTCCCGTGCTGTATGCTAGTGTCCGGTGCTGTATGCTAGTGTCCGTATTGTATGCTAGTGTCTCGTACTGTATGCTAGTGTCTTGTGCTGTATGCTAGTGTCCCATTCTGTATGCTAGTGCCCCGTGCTGTATGCTAGTGACCCATGTTGTATGCTAGTACCCTGTGCTGTATGCTAGTGTCCTGTGTTGTATGCTAGTGTCCCGTGCTGTATGCTAGTGTTCCGTGCTGTATGCTAGTGTCCCATGCTGTATGCTAGTGTCTCGTACTGTATGCTAGTGTCTTGTGCTGTATGCTAGTGTCCCATTCTGTATGCTAGTGCCCGTGCTGTATGCTAGTGACCCATGTTGTATGCTAGTACCCTGTGCTGTATGCTAGTGTCCCATGCTGTATGCTAGTGTCATGTGCTGTATGCTAGTGTACTGTGCTGTATGCTAGTGTACCATGCTGTATGCTAGTGTCTCATGCTGTATGCTAGTGTCCTGTGCTGTATGCTAGTGTCCCGTGCTGTATGCTAGTGTCCCGTACTGTATGCTAGTGTCCATGTTGTATGCTAGTGTCTCGTACTGTATGCTAGTGTCCTGTGCTGTATGCTAGTGTCCCGTACTGTATGCTAGTGTCCCGTGTTGTATGCTAGTGTATCGTACTGTATTCTAGTGTCCCGTATTGTATGCTAGTGTCCCGTGCTGTATGCTAGTGTCATGTGCTATATGCTAGTGTCCTGTGCTGTATGCCAATGTCCCGTACTGTATGCTAGTGTCTCGTACTGTATGCTAGTGTCCTGGGCTGTATGCTAGTGTCCTGTGCTGTATGCTAGTGTCTCATACTGTATGCTAGTGCCCCATGCTGTATGCTAGTGTCTCGTACTGTATGCTAGTGTACTGTGTTGTATGCTAGTGTCCCGTGCTGTATGCTAGTGTCCCGTACTGTATGTTAGTGTCCTGTGCGGTATGCTAGTGTCCCGTGCTGTATGCTAGTGTCCGTATTGTATGTTAGTGTGCTGTGCTGTATGCTAGTGTCCGTATTGTATGTTAGTGTCCCGTGCTGTATGCTAGTGTTCGTGTTGTATGCTAGTGTCCCGTACTGTATGCTAGTGTCCCGTGCAGTATGCTAGTGTCCGTATTGTATGCTAGTTTCTCGTGCTGTATGCTAGTGGCATGTGCTATATGCTAGTGTGCTGTATGCCAGTGTCCCGTACTGTATGCTAGTGTATCGTACTGTATGCTAGTGTCATGTGCTATATGCTAGTGTCCTGTGCTGTATGCCAATGTCCCGTACTGTATGCTAGTGTCTCGTACTGTATGCTAGTGTCCTGGGCTGTATGCTAGTGTCCTGTGCTGTATGCTAGTGTCTCATACTGTATGCTAGTGCCCCATGCTGTATGCTAGTGTCTCGTACTGTATGCTAGTGTACTGTGTTGTATGCTAGTGTCCCGTGCTGTATGCTAGTGTCCCGTACTGTATGTTAGTGTCCTGTGATGTATGCTAGTGTCCCGTGCTGTATGCTAGTGTCCGTATTTTATGTTAGTGTCCTGTGCTGTATGCTAGTGTCCGTATTGTATGTTAGTGTCCCGTGCTGTATGCTAGTGTTCGTATTGTATGCAAGTGTCCCGTACTGTATGCTAGTGTCCCGTGCTGTATGCTAGTGTCCGTATTGTATGCTAGTTTCTCGTGCTGTATGCTAGTGGCATGTGCTATATGCTAGTGTGCTGTATGCCAGTGTCCCGTACTGTATGCTAGTGTATCGTACTGTATGCCAGTGTCCCGTACTGTATGCTAGTGTATCGTACTGTATGCTAGTGTCATGTGCTGTATGCTAGTGTCCTGTGCTGTATGCTAGTGTCTCATACTGTATGCTAGTGCCCCATGCTGTATGCTAGTGTCTCGTGCTGTGTACTAGTTTCCTGTACTGTATGCTAGTGTCTCATGCTGTATGCTAGTGTCCTGCGTTGTATGCTAGTGTCATATGCTGTATGCTAGTGTCCCATGCTGTATGCTAGTGCCCCATGCAGTATGCTAGTGTCCTGTGATGTATGCTAGTGCCCCGTGATGTATGCTAGTGTCCCGTGATGTATGCTAGTGTCCCGTGCTGTATGCTAGTGTTCCATGCTAGTGTCTCGTACTGTATGCTAGTGTCTCGTACTGTATGCTAGTGTCTCGTACTGTATGCTAGTGTCACGTGCTGTATGCTAGTGTCCCTTGCTGTATGTTAGTGTCCCGTGCTGTATGCTAGTGTCCCGTGCTGTATGCTAGTGTCTCGTACTGTATGTTAGTGTCCTGTGCTGTATGCTAGTGTCCCGTGCTGTATGCTAGTGTCCGTATTGTATGCTAGTGTCTCGTACTGTATGCTAGTGTCTTGTGCTGTATGCTAGTGTCCCATTCTGTATGCTAGTGCCCCGTGCTGTATGCTAGTGACACATGTTATATGCTAGTGCCCTGTGCTGTATGCTAGTGTCCTGTGCTGTATGCCAATGTCCCGTACTGTATGCTAGTGTCTCGTACTGTATGCTAGTGTCCTGGGCTGTATGCTAGTGTCCTGTGCTGTATGCTAGTGTCTCATACTGTATGCTAGTGCCCCATGCTGTATGCTAGTGTCTCGTACTGTATGCTAGTGTACTGTGTTGTATGCTAGTGTCCCGTGCTGTATGCTAGTGTCCCGTACTGTATGTTAGTTTCCTGTGCGGTATGCTAGTGTCCCGTGCGTATGCTAGTGTCCTGTGCTGTATGCTAGTGTCCGTATTGTATGTTAGTGTCCCGTGCTGTATGCTAGTGTCCCTATTGTATGCAAGTGTCCCGTACTGTATGCTAATGTCCCGTGCTGTATGCTAGTGTCCGTATTGTATGCTAGTGTCTCGTGCTGTATGCTAGTGGCATGTGCTATATGCTAGTGTGCTGTATGCCAGTGTCCCGTACTGTATGCTAGTGTATCGTACTGTATGCTAGTGTCCTGTGCTGTATGCTAATGTCCTGTGCTGTATGCTAGTGTCTCATACTGTATGCTAGTGCCCCATGCTGTATGCTAGTGTCTCGTGCTGTATGCTAGTTTCCTGTACTGTATGCTAGTGTCTCATGCTGTATGCTAGTGTCCTGCGTTGTATGCTAGTGTCATATGCTGTATGCTAGTGTCCCGTGCTGTATGCTAGTGCCCCATGCAGTATGCTAGTGTCCTGTCCTGTATGCTAGTGCCCCGTGATGTATGCTAGTGTCCCGTGATGTATGCTAGTGTCCCGTGATGTATGCTAGTGTCCCGTGCTGTATGCTAGTGTCCCGTGCTGTATGCTAGTGTCTCGTACTGTATGTTAGTGTCCTGTGCTGTATGCTAGTGTCCCGTGCTGTATGCTAGTGTCCGTATTGTATGTTAGTGTCCTGTGCTGTATGCTAGTGTCCGTATTGTATGTTAGTGTCCCGTGCTGTATGCTAGTGTCCGTATTGTATGCTAGTGTCCCGTACTGTATGCTAGTGTCCCGTGCTGTATGCTAGTGTCCGTATTGTATGCGAGTGTCCCGTGCTGTATGCTAGTGTCCCGTACTGTATGCTAGTGTCCCGTGCTGTATGCTAGTGTCCCGTATTGTATGCTAGTGTCTCGTACTGTATGCTAGTGTCCTGTGCTGTATGCTAGTGTCCTGTGCTGTATGCTAGTGTCTCATACTGTATGTTAGTGCCCCATGCTGTACGCTAGTGTCTCGTGTTGTATGCTAGTTTCCTGTGCTGTATGCTAGTGTCTCATGCTGTATGCTAGTGTCCTGCGTTGTATGCTAGTGGCATGTGCTGTATACTAGTGTCCCATGCTGTATGCTAGTGTCCCATGCAGTATGCTAGTGTCCTGTGATGTATGCTAGTGCCCCGTGATGTATGCTAGTGTCCCGTGATGTATGCTAGTCTCCCGTGATGTATGCTAGTGCCCCGTGCTGTATGCTAGTGTCCCGTGATGTATGCTAGTGCCCCGTGATGTATGCTAGTGTCCCGTGCTGTATGCTAGTGTCTCGTACTGTATGCTAGTGTCCCGTGCTGTATGCTAGTGTCATGTGATATATGCTAGTGTCCTGTGCTGTATGCCAGTGTCCCGTACTGTATGCTAGTGTCACGTACTGTATGCTAGTGTCCTGTGCTGTATGCTAGTGTCCTGTGCTGTATGCTAGTGTCTCATACTGCATGCTAGTGCCCCATGCTGTATGCTAGTGTCTCGTACTGTATGCTAGTGTACTGTGCTGTATGCTAGTGTCCCGTGCTGTATGCTAGTGTCCCGTACTGTATGTTAGTGTCCTGTGTTGTATGCTAGTGTCCCGTGCTGTATGCTAGTGTCAGTATTGTATGTTAGTGTCATGTGCTGTATGCTAGTGTCCGTATTGTATGTTAGTGTCCCGTGCTGTATGCTAGTGTCCCTATTGTATGCAAGTGTCCCGTACTGTATGCTAATGTCCCGTGCTGTATGCTAGTGTCCGTATTGTATGCTAGTGTCTCGTGCTGTATGCTAGTGGCATGTGCTATAGGCTAGTGAGCTGTATGCCAGTGTCCCGTACTGTATGCTAGTGTATCGTACTGTATGCTAGTGTCCTGTGCTGTATGCTAATGTCCTGTGCTGTATGCTAGTGTCTCATACTGTATGCTAGTGCCCCATGCTGTATGCTAGTATCTCGTGATGTATGCTAGTTTCCTGTACTGTATGCTAGTGTATCATGCTGTATGCTAGTGTCCTGCGTTGTATGCTAGTGTCATATGCTGTATGCTAGTGTCCCATGCTGTATGCTAGTGCCCCATGCAGTATGCTAGTGTCCTGTGCTGTATGCTAGTGCCCCGTGATGTATGCTAGTGTCCCGTGATGTATGCTAGTGTCCCGTGATGTATGCTAGTGCCCCGTGATGTATGCTAGTGTCCCGTGCTGTATGCTAGTGTCTCGTACTGTATGCTAGTGTCCTGTGCTGTATGCTAGTATCCATGCTGTATGCTAGCGTCTCGTACTGTATGCTAGTGTCCTGTGCTGTATGCTAGTGTCCATGCTGTATGCTAGTGTCTCGTACTGTATGCTAGTGTCTCGTGCTGTACGCTAGTGTCCTGTGCTGTATGCTAGTGTCCCGTGCTGTATACGAGTGTCCTGTGCTGTATGCGAATGTCCTGTGTTGTATGCTAGTGTATCGTGCGGTATGCTAGTGTTCCGTGCTGTATGTGAGTGTCCCGTGCTGTATGCGAGTGTCCTGTGCTGTATGCGAGTGTCTCGTGCTGTATGCGAGTGTCCTGTGCTGTATGCTAGTGATCCGTGTTTCATGCCAGTTATATTCCCGCCTCGTGTACGTCCGTTTCCGCCATGTGCCTATGTTTCATAGACGGGTCAGTAGTCCAGTTGTTTACACCTGTATGTCGCTAGCTTTCCGGGAGAAAGCGGTCATAGTCTTAGATTAGGGTGGTCAGGCGACGTTGCACATCACATTGCCTTCTATTAGTAATAATCTGTGCATGCTTGTGAAATCAATCAAATACCAGAGCTGGGTCGATGGGGGCATGGGGTTGTGTCTCTCTGGGTTCCTATCCGTTTGTTATTTTTAGACACTTATATTATGTCACGTGATCCGTTTGCTATTTTTAGACTCCTCTGATTATATTATGTCACGTGAGTTCCTCCAATTGAACAGTAGAATCTAGTAATACAGAAATGTTGCTTCCGGGGCGTGGCTACCGGTCTTGGCACACTTGATAGTATGTAGATCGCAAAGATACCGTTTTCTCATTGAAAAGAAGTTCTCAAATTAGTTTTAGAATTTGGATTACAAATACTCCTAAATGACCATGCATACATGTTATAAGCTGGAGTCCGCTTTCAGATGTTGCCTTGTTCGTGATAACAGTGCTGTCAACTTAGTGTACATCTAGTGTTGTTTAGTACTTGAGGATAGCTGTTGGCGTACGGACACAGTCTGTTTAAAGCGACATTATACCACAAAAAGCCAAAAAATGCATTGTTCACGCATAAATGCATTGCTACTACAAATTGTTCCGAATACATTCGAACACAAATATTGAATAACTAAACGGTGTGTTTGTGGTCTACAATCTTTCAAAAGTGAAAACTGGATGTCATATACCGGTCTTCCACGCTCCTGAATTGACATTTCTTTGTCATTGTAGTCAATACTAAATGCGTGATACTGTCGCTTAGAGATAATAAATTTAACTAAGATTAGGCACAAATGTGCGATATAACGGTAAATCTGTACCATAAATCTCGTTATTCGGGATACACAGGTATTCGGGATCACGACGTATGCATGTCGACAGTATTTACATTATTTTGTTATGTCAACAAACCGCGTATACGACGCTTTAACTACTCAGTTTTTAAGCAAATATGTGGACAACAATTATACGATATAATAGGAAATTACATTCTGTAGAAAGTTGCGTTTTCACTGATGTAGTGTCGCTTTAAAGTCTCCTCTCGCATTGTGAGTATTTTACTGTAACGGTCGAGGAGCTACAGTATATATAACGTAATTGTATATATGAAGTTATTTTAAATTAAATCACGACTGTTGTTGAATTAGTCCGGGGGGCGAGTTGTGTTTGCGCGTATAATGTTAAATGTGTGCATAGCCTTCTCTCGACATTCGTATTTAATGTAGCATTTGGCCAACGAGAAGTATGCCGCGTGACGGTTCACTGGAGGAGTACTTGTTGACTACGTGTTTCGTGTAGCAAAATATAGACCTTTTTCGTGACACTTAATGAGGTTTGAGATCAATCGATTTATTTCAAATCACAAATAAATGTATTCCATCATAATGCGTAAATGACATAATCTAGATTGTGACAAAAGTAGGCAAAAGAACGCAGCTTAAATGATAATGTTGTGTTTATAGAAAATAGATGTGACGCTTTAGGATTAATATGTGTGCGTATAGATACTACAGTTGTATTTGAGTCATAAACATGAAATGTTGTTATGACACACTATGTTGTTAACATATATTACATTACACCAATGTTTGTCGGGTATTTTGATGTTGTTTTGACTCACGGGAAGTAATTCTGATTAAACAGCACCGGAACCGGAAGTTGTAATTCACTGACTGCAAAAGACACACATGAAGCAATTCGGATAAACAGCACCGGAACCGGAAGTTGTGATTCACTGACAGTACTTGACTCACAGAAAGTATTTCGGATAAACAGCACCGGAACCGGAAGTTGTGACTCACTGACTGAACTAGGAGAAGAACGATTGGCAAGTGACCCGCAACATGGGTTTCTGTCCCCGGGGAGATTCGGTGGTGAGCCCCACCATCAAGTATACACTACTGATAGGAGCATTCCTGCATTGGGTAAGTTCACCGAATATGGGTATTTGCTTTATAAGTTACCGTCCACCAAGACAATTCGTGTTCTATGACGTCTACTGAACAGAATTGAACTCTTACTTTCACATCTTGCCTACATCGAGAGAACATAAATAACAAACGTAACCAACGAAATGCAGCATATCCTAGTGTTTGAACCCTATCTCAGTCACCCCTTACGATAATTAGTATATGGCCGTAGTGCTCAATATCCAAGTATGGCCTGTCTTTCCTTAAATCTGACAAGCCGCGAGCCTGTGTCTAAAAACAATCTCTTGCCTGTTGAAATTATTGAATTCTGCTTATTTAATCATAATATTATTTTATTGCAAATCAATACTACATATGTCATACACATAAAGATACAATACATGAAAATACAAATTGTTTGGGCCACAAGTTTTAGCAACATTA
>CM026399.1:22585414-22615414 GCA_014843695.1 Archivesica marissinica
AACTTTATGCTTTTCGAATACACTAAATGTGCTGGTACATGCTTATGATGTTAATGGTTCAATTCAACTTACGAAAGGCTCCTCAACGCCACTAACTCAACGCCATCAATTGAGGTATATAATACGTATGAACAGACTGATCTGTAGTCCAGTTGTTAACACGTTGAACTGGTAATACAGGGACCGCAGGTTCGATCCCCCGTCTGACCCTAATAAAATTAATAGTCCTTCAGGTGGGACATTAAACCGAGGTGTCGTGTCGGTTCGTTACACCGTACACGTAAAAGAACCAGAGAATACGCTGGAATGGGTTAAAATGACTAATCTTTTCAGGAGGCGTCGCTCATATAGGCAACCGGTAGCGACGATAAATAAACGTAAAACACACTCATAAATATATGCAAACCTGAATGAAGTAGTATATGATTAAGCTAAACAGCATTGATCGTGTGTTCGCTTAACCGCCCATAGCACTGATTGCATCTACATATATGTATGCGATACACATCAATGGAACATGTCATACCACCATAGTATACTAAAGTGACTAATCTCTTCAGGAGGCGTCGCTCATATGGGCAACAGGTAGCGACGATAAATAAACGTAAAACACACACACCATAGTATGGCCACGAAGCGCTTTGTGTGGGGGGAAAATGGTAAAAATCTCATGAATTGAGAATGTTAAAAATAACTACATAATGATATACTCGAACAGTTTAGTTGCTGCGGTATCCATGGATACGAAGATTGGAATGCAAATGATTATTTCAACTGTACAGAGACCAACCCCAGTCCACTCAAATGTTCAGTACCATATTCCTGTTGCAAAGATCCGGCAGATCTAACGGTATGCATATCGTTTATACTTAACATTTACATAGTTACGTGCAATGAGACATCGGCCAGTTACTGCCCCTGAATACTCTCTAAAGGTAGATAGGTCCTAT
The DNA here is from genome assembly GCA_014843695.1 of Archivesica marissinica. Classification (NCBI taxonomy): domain Eukaryota; kingdom Metazoa; phylum Mollusca; class Bivalvia; order Venerida; family Vesicomyidae; genus Archivesica; species Archivesica marissinica. Next base: position 22,586,365 of record CM026399.1, read on the forward strand.
TAAGTGTGTTCCTCTGTTTTTATCGTTGTTTCCATTGCACAACATGTTAGCAATGTTATCCTACTATCGCTTCTTGTGATTATTAAATTACTATATCTCGACAGAGCTCCTACAGTATATGCAATGGGTACAAGATATTTGTAAAAGAATGTTATCAGTTAATTAACACAATTTTGATAATATCATTATTATCATACCGCAACATCTGGTTAAGGAACAACAGTAAAAACAAAGGAGTATAATTTAAAGGACCTATTCACATATTGGAATAAATCAGGCTTTATCTACCAAGGGAAGTAATAGAAAATTACAGATGTGTACCAAGGGAAGTAATAGAAAATTACGGTCGTTGACTTCAAAGCACTTGCAGCGCACCACTGTATGTTCGTATTCAACTGGGGGTGTCGAATTCCTTCATGTTAAGAAGCTATCCAGCTGACTTACGGAAAGTCGGTGGTTCGACCCGGGTACCGTCCGTTCATGAAATACTGCTCTGAGGAACACCTCCAGGTTTTCCTCCAACATTAATAACCATAGAGAGTCGACATGTGCCATAATCTGTTGGTGTGAAGAGAGAGAAAAAACATGTTACAGATTCTTACACCAACATGCTTCCATACAATGTTCTCATGATAGCATTATCATGGTATCAACATCGACTGCCTTTGTTTTCCGTTGTGTAACTCGTTATCGCGAGGATAGTTTATACACATTTATTTTAGCTCGATTGCGAAACAAGTTATTTCAACTTATATAAATCACTCTCGAGACCTCATTCCTGATGGAATCCATCGCCACGAGGGAGAGAGAAGAGGCAACGTGGAATTTAAATGCAATGCCTAAGGGCACAATCGTAACGGCTCCAGTGGGGCTCGAACTCCGGACCTTTCACACCTGAAGCAAACGCGCATCCACTGCGCTATCACGACTTCCGCGAGGCTATGAGATCGAGCCGCGACAGAACCACGGTCGTAGTGTCGTCCTCGTGACGATGGATTCCACCAGGAATGAGGTTTCAAGAGCTAAACTAATGTTGTTATGTTATGTTATATTTCGGGTTTTACGCCTGCATCAGCACCATTCTGGGCTATATCGCCGGCGGGCAGTTTACCTAACAACACCTTTCCTGGGCAGGCTCCAGCGGTTATCCAGTACTTGTGTGCACCAACCTCCGTAAGAAACTGCCAACATGTTCATATAAATGAGACACGGTATGAGCGGGGCTCGAACCCGTGACCATCAGTGATGATAGGTTACAGTGGTATACAAGTCAGCGACCTTAACCACTCGACCACGGAGGCGGACTCTGAATGGATTGTTATTTTCTCTTGTTTAAGTTTGATGCATGGCATAATTGTTGACCAATGGGCTTGTAATCTTCTGTTGCTAAATATAGTAACGGAAGTACTAAGTGCATCCGGCAATTCAATTTACTATTATTTGTGAGGCGGATAAAACCAATGTTGTAAAACAAACTGCTTATCAATCGAGCTCAAATAACTTCATTAAATAATGATATCATTTTATTTTATAGCCAGGCTTAAACAACATTCTATGCGGTGCAGGCGCATTGTCATCCGTAAGTAGGGTTAGGGTTACTTATCAATAAATATGATTGATTGTTTCGTTTACAATGTTACATTAAGGCGTAATTGATGCATGGCAGGCGGTTTCAATAGCTTTACTTGATTCATAATTACGATTCTAAGGCTGATAGTTACATTTCAAATATCATAGCAATCAAGCGGACCATGTCTTTATATATACACATGTATTTAATAGAATCATATTGAGACATAATTATTGGAGTGATCTAGATATTAAAAAAAGTTTAAACTTTATTTATTTTACAATTATACTTATATTAATCACTCTCGTTGGCGCGGAGGAAAGCGTATATGTGGTCATTCGTGTGGGAGGAAACCGGACTACCCGGGGAAAATCCACCTGTCCGATCTGGCGACCACCGTACCATCTCACATACTTCCCAGTCCGAGGATCGAACCCGGGTTACATTGATGAGAAGCGAACGCGCTAACCACTGCGCTAATCGGACAGCCTAATATCTAGATATTAACTGATAGAATAACAAGTGTTCAGTCATAAAGACGTCATAAAGACGTCAAAAGACGTTGCACGCTTATTATAAATACTATCGATATTGAATTCGTGCAGAATTTTAAAAAACATAGGTTTGTGGCTTAAGCTGTTAGGCAACTCTAAACCATGAAAACAAACACACATATACACTGCACTACTCTAAACCATGAAAACAAACACACATATACACTGCACTACTCTAAACCATGAAAACAGACACACATATACACTGCACTACTCTAAACCATGAAAACAAACACACATATACACTGCACTACTCTAAACCATGAAAACAAACAAACATATACACTGCACTACTCTAAACCATGAAAACAAACACACATATATACTGAACTACTTTAAACCATGAACACAAACACACATATACACTGCACTACTCTAAACCATGAAAACAAACACACATATACACTGCACTACTCTAAACCATGAAAACAAACAAACATATACACTGCACTACTCTAAACCATGAAAACAAACACACATATACACTGAACTACTTTAAACCATGAACACAAACACACATATACACTGCACTACTCTAAACCATGAAAACAAACACACATATACACTGCACTACTCTAAACCATGAAAACAAACAAACATATACACTGCACTACTCTAAACCATGAAAACAAACACACATATACACTGAACTACTTTAAACCATGAAAACAAACACACATATACACTGAACTACTTTAAACCATGAAAACAAACAAACATATACACTGAACTACTTTAAACCATGAAAACAAACAAACATATACACTGAACTACTTTAAACCATGAAAACAAACAAACATATACACTGAACTACTTTAAAACATGAAAACAAACACACATATACACTGCTGCACTACTTTAAACCATGAAAACAAACACACATATACACTGCTGAACTACTTTAAACCATGAAAACAAACAAACATATACACTGAATTACTTTAAACCATGAAAACAAACACACGTATACACTGAACTACTTTAAACCATGAAAACAAACACACATATACACTGAACTACTTTAAAACCGCACCACTTTTGTCCGGGGTATATTTTTGGCGTCACGTGCTTCAGATGAGCATGGTCTGTCTACCGCAAAGTGTATGGATATAAATTTCGGACGTCAAGAGTAGTAGTGTAATCTTAGTCTGATTCAAATGCCGCAAATCACAAATGTGCAAACATCACCCCCCCCCCATATAGATGGTGCGTTTTAGAGTCGATCAGTCACCCCCCCCCCATATAGATGGTGCGTTTTTAGAGTCGATCAGTCACCCCCCCCCATATAGATGGTGCGTTTTTAGAGTCGATCAGTCACCCCCCTCCATAGATGGTGCGTTTTTAGAGTCGATCAGTCACCCCCCCCCCCCATATAGATGGTGCGTTTTTAGAGTCGATCAGTCACCCCCCCCCATATAGATGGTGCGTTTTTAGAGTCGATCAGTCACCCCCCCCCCCATATAGATGGTGCGTTTTTAGAGTCGATCAGTCACCCCCCCCCCCATATAGATGGTGCGTTTTTAGAGTCGATCAGAAAATGTATATATATTTTTCAGAATTATATGAACCTCAAGTACATTTGGACGGAAGGGTGTGTGGACACTGTGCTCGATATTGCCGAACAAAATGTTCCTTTAATAGGCGCTATTGCAATCGCTGTTGCCCTGCCTCAGATCATTGGCATCTTACTAGGGCGGGAATTTGCCGACCAGATCAGGTATCAGAGAGACAGATATAGGGCGGCACAGCGAAGGGCAAACCACGGGCGGGGACGTTACTGATATTAAAAATATATTTATTTCTTTTAATAATGGAACATAATGTTCTCGTTGTCACGTGTGTTTTACGTTTATTCACCGTTACTTCCGGTTGCACATATGAGCGACGCATCCAGAAGAGATTAGTCATTTTAGATTTTGGAGGATAGTGCAATGATACAGAGAGATACCAATTCTGAAGTCACCTCTGGTTCTTTTACTTGCACGGTATAAAGCACCGTCACGAGACCTTGGACAAATGTTTGCGGTTCAAAACCACAAAACTAAAAAAAAATTAAAAACCAAAAAAAAAACGTTTGTGTGTGGTTTTGAGCCCGCAAACATTTGTCCAGTTCGAACGAATACACTACACTAGCATACTGTTTGGATAGTGTGACAGTCAGTTTGAACAGTAATATGGCTTTAACTAGAGTGCTATGTGTTTGTACAGACGTTGTCATATGTGGATTTGTTCAGTTATGTTGATAGGTTTAATGTTGTGTATGCATGTCCGAGCATTCTCACTGGTACAATGTGTTTTAATTGCCATACCATACATAAATGAGCAAACTTTGATGTCATCACTAAATTTTCTCCAACGTTTTAAAGCAGCATTACATCATATGAAATAAAATATATTTGAAAAAACAAACTCGAAACCGAAAGTAGGACTTTCCGAGTCGATCGGTCACGCACTTGTTTACAACCGGAACGCATCGTCCGCACTTGTTTACATTCAGAATGCATCGACCCCATTTGTCCCACGTTGTCTTTTTTAATTAAATTACTTGATTGACATTTCTACATCCCCGCGAGGGGTTCGACATTAGAGGAAGATAGATAGATTTTATTTCATGTTCAAAATATATACGTTGTTTTCTACATCCTCTGTTGTTTCACGCATGCGCGCTGTGCGTGTTTGGATTTCGTGTGTTGATAAACAAATTCGCGTATACGACGGTTTAAATTTATTGGAATGTTATCGTTTCTGAGCGACTATTTCGATGTTTGTAAACACACACACATTAGTATTTATATTTTACCCAAACATCCTTTATTACGATGTAATGCTGCTTTAATTAGGCTGGTCTGCATCAGAATACAAAACAACATGTATGGCGTTGTCACAGTGATGTCACATCACGTGACGTCAACGTTTTAATTATATATAGTTATTTATATATATGTATATAGTATCTGTATTATTACGAACTCGCTTACTATATTCAAATTGCAATATATATTTTATTAATATATGAATTTAATATTATATATGTTTGTTTGTTTTGTTATGATACCATTGTTCTAATCGACAAATAGCTTCAAGCTAATGTTGTTCTCTCATAATCCGACTTATATCATGTTTCTTATATATAGCTTTTATATGTAGCTTGAGCCCAAATTATTGCTTGAAGCCCAATATAGTGTTATTGTCATATCGTGAATTCGTGAAGTTGAAATAATGAACTCGTGAAGTTGAAATTATGAAATAGTGTGTTGAAATAATGAATTCGTGATGTTGAAATAGTGAATTCGTGATGTTGTAATAGTGAATTATTGAAGTTGAAATTATGAATTCGTGATGTTGAAATAGTGAATTCGTGATGTTGAAATAGTGAAAAATCGTGTTGTTGAAATCATGAAATCGTGAAGTTGAAATAGTGAATTATTGAAGTTGAAATAATGAATTCGTGATGTTGAAATAGTGAATTCGTGATGTTGTAATAGTGAATTATTGAAGTTGAAATTATGAATTCGTGATGTTGAAATAGTGAATTCGTGATGTTGAAATAGTGAAAAATCGTGTTGTTGAAATCATGAAATCGTGAAGTTGAAATAGTGAATTTGTGAAGTTGAAATAATGAATTCGTGATGTTGAAATAGTGAAATAGTGATGTTGAAATAGTGAATTTGTGAAGTTGAAATAATGAATTCGTGATGTTGAAATAGTGAATTCGTGATGTTGAAAAGTGAATTCGTGATGTTGAAATAATGAATTCGTGATGTTGAAATAGTGAAATGTGTTGTTGAAATAGTGAATTCGTGATGTTGAAATAGTGAATTCGTGATGTTGAAATCGTGAATTATTGAAGTTGAAATAGTGAAATAGTGAAATCGTGAGGTTGAAATAATGAATTCGTGATGTTGAAATAGTGAATTATTGAAAGTTGAAATTATGAATTCGTGATGTTGAAATAGTGAATTCGTGATGTTTAAATAGTGAATTCGTGATGTTGAAATAATGAATTCGTGATGTTGAAATAATGAATTATTGAAGTTGAAATAAATGAATTCGTGATGTTGAAATAATGATATCGCGAATACGTGTAGTAGAAAATATGAAATAGGGAATGTCACCACCGGTATTTCGTAACGTTCTGTGTATTCTTCAGATTAAGTCTACATGTATACATGAAACGTTCGTGTTTCCCTCAGCTTGCGGCTACATGTATACATGAAACGTTCGTGTTTCCCTCAGCTTGCTGCTACATGTATACATGAAACGTTCTTGTTTCCCTCAGCTTGCGGCTACATGTATACATGAAACGTTCGTGTTTCCCTCAGCTTGCGCCTACATGTATACATGAAACGTACGTGTTTCCCTCAGCTTGCGACTACATGTATACATGAAACGTACGTGTTTCCCTCAGCTTGCGGCTACATGTATACATGAAACGTTCTTGTTCCTCAGCTTGGGCTACATGTATACATGAAACGTTCGTGTTTTTTCAGCTTGCGGCTACATGTATACATGAAACGTTCGTGTTTCCCTCAGCTTGTGGCTACATGTATACATGAAACGTTCGTGTTTCCCTCAGCTTGCGGCTACATGTATACATGAAACGTTCGTGTTTCCCTCAGCTTGAGCCTACATGTATACATGAAACGTTCGTGTTTCCCTCAGCTTGCGCCTACATGTATACATGAAACGTTCGTGTTTCCCTCAGCTTGAGCCTACATGTATACATGAAACGTTCGTGTTTCCCTCAGCTTGAGCCTACATGTATACATGAAACGTTCGTGTTTCCCTCAGCTTGAGGCTACATGTATACATGAAACGTTCGTGTTTCCCTCAGCTTGAGGCTACATGTATACATGAAACGTTCGTGTTTCCCTCAGCTTGAGGCTACATGTATACATGAAACGTTCGTGTTTTCTTCAGCTTGCGGCTACATGTATACATGAAACGTTCGTGTTTCCCTCAGCTTGTGGCTACATGTATACATGAAACGTTCGTGTTTCCCTCAGCTTGAGCCTACATGTATACATGAAACGTTCGTGTTTCCCTCAGCTTGAGTCTACAGGTATACATGAAACGTTCGTGTTTTCTCCTAGATGCGAAATGTGACTTTCTGTGTTTCTTTCTCCCACACAAATAATGTTTGTTTCTCCCTCACATTCAGCTGTGTTTTCTCCCTCACAAATAAGGTTTGTTTCTCCCTCATATTCAGCTGTGTTTTCTCCCTCAACTTGAGTGCTTGCCTGTATGTCGGGAGGTGGGAGCACGGTTGTTTCTTCCACTGTGAACATGTCGAAATTGGGAGTATTTGTCACCTTCACTTCATAGGTACGAGATTTTTCTGGAAAGATAAAACACTGCAGTGTATCTACATGTATGTATGTTGTACCTTCGGTCAAATAACAAACACTGAAGTAACGCAGTAGTATAATGCATATGCATAATTGATTTAATAATGATTAATAATACATTTCTTTATAATAATAATAATAATAATAATAAAGACTTTATTTTACGAGAGAACTCATTTAACAAACGTTAATCTACCACGAGGCCCTCAACATATATACAAATCAAATGATAGGACTATATTAAAGTGAAAACTGCATATTGGAATTATATAGTTAAAGCTGAACAGTAGAGAAACTATATATATATATAATTGTTATGGAATATGATGATATATGAACTTGTCTAGAAAAAGGGAGAATGAGACAATAAATGACAATAAATCTATATTGTGGAAGTCGTGATAGCGCAGTGGATACGCGTTCGTTTCAGGTGCGAAAGGTACGGAGTTCGAGCCCCGCTGGAGCCGTTACGATTGTGCGAAGCAAGTTCTAACAACTTTTATTAACCACTCTCATTGGCGCGGATGAAAGCGTATATGTGGTCATTCGTGTGGGAGTAAACCGGAGTACCCGGAGAAAACCCACCTGTCCGATCTGGCGACCACCGTACCATCGCACATACTTCCCGGTCCGAGGATCGAACAAGGTTGCATTGGTATTAACGAGATGAGAATATCTTTGCAATTCATTGGGTTATGAACAGCGGTCACATGAGATGAATCAGCCAATCAGAATCGCGATTTTGCAAGAAATTGTAAGTATGTTGCCATAATACATGGAACACAATTTGAAAATTACATTGTCTAGATTAGTTATCATTGCAATAATCGGTTTAATCGAGCGAGAAAACGCATATAGGTTGGGCTACAAGTTCTGGCAACATTATATATAGTCCTCCCCTGATGTGTATACTACTGTAACCTAGCATCACAGCTGGTCACGGGTTCGAACCGTGTCTCTATATATGAAAATGTTGGCAGTTTCTTACGGAGGTGGATGCATCAAGTGCTGTCAACTGCTGGAGCCTACCCAGGAAAGGTGTTATTAGGTAAACTGCCCGCCGGCAATATAGCCCAAAATGGTGATGATGAAGGTGTAAACCCCGAACAAACAAACAAACCTCCCCATCACTTTAAACTAAATTAACAATGTTGGATGAATAATTTCTGTTGTAATTAATCTTCCATCGGAAAGTTTGATTGCAACACTAATGCGTATATCTACCACAAAAGTGATGTTGCCCGCATAGACACTAAGGATAACTATTTCCAAGGTAAGATATATTATTTAATCTAGTCTACAAGACTGAAGGAACTATCTATGACAAAAGGTAACTTACGTTTATAATGGCCTCGAATCGCTGCGTGCTGGTAGAATTTGTACAAGCCGAAAGCCAAAGATATAGTGACGGGCAGGACCAGGAGCGAAACTAATAATATCACAGTGAACGCTATCCAGAACGGATTGTAGAATCTGCGGTAGAAGAAATATTGACAAATAGAAATATATCATAGTGAACGCTATCCCGAACGGATTGTAGAATCTGCGGTAGAAGAAATATTGACTGTTACGCCGCATAGAGCTCCTAACCCATAGAGCTACTCGAGGAGCTCTATGCGTTGTGGCATGACGCATAGAGCTCCCAGGTAGCTATATGCGTTAGGCCACAACGCTTAGAGCTCCTAAGAAGCGCTATGCGTTAGGCAAACACGCATAGAGCTCCCGAGAGCCCTATCGGTCGAAGGTACATATCAACTTTAAAATGGGTCTTTCAACCTGACGCATAGAGCTCCCCACTTCCGATAATTAAGATGTTGAGATGACTTGTACGTACACTTGTAGATACAAATGCACGTACGCGTTGTAGGTATTAACACCTAACACCTATTCACACCTACATGATATGGACCGGACACGAACTGTAGGCACTTGACTTTTGACCTCAAAGTGCGACCTTGACTTTGAACCTACATGGCTGGAACATGGGTTCTGCACGTCATCTCGATGAGGTGAACATTTGACCCAAGTTTCATGAAAATCATTCAAGAGGTTTAGGAGATATGGACCGGGCACGATGGGATGGGCGGACGGAATGACGGATGGACATTGACCAATCCTATAGTCCCCATTACCGGGTCTTCGACCAGTAGGGGCCTAACAAGCCTTTAATAAAGTGAAAATGGGACATAATTCAGTAAGTACAACACAGAGAGTTATGGTTCTTACGCTCTGCACTCCGCCTCATTGCCCTCTGTCACTGCTTCAAGTTTCTTTTTATTACCTTCAATACTTTTCGAGTTAAGCTCCGGACAAGCACATAATAAGGTGAACAGGGGAGATCATTCAGTAGGTACATCACAGAGATGTATTGTTCTCGCGCTCTATACACCGCCTCATTTCCCTCTATCACCGTTTCAAGTTTCATTAGATTTCATTTAATACTTTACGAGTTATGCTACAGCAAGCATTTAATAAAGTGAAAGGGAGATCATTCATCAATGACAACACAGAGAGTTATGTTTCTTGCGCTCTGCTCTCCATCTCATTGCCCTCCATCACAGATTCAAGTTTCATTTGATTTCCTTCTATGCTTTTCGAGTTATGCTCCGGACAAGAAGTACCCGTACGAACGAACGGACGAACGAACAAACGGACGGACGGACGGACAGACAACTTAGCAACTATATGCTCTCCCTTTGGGGAGCATAAAAATAGTCAGTAGTTTAATATGTTTAGTAGTTGACAACAGAGAAGCTCAATGCAGGACGATCGGCATATTGACGCATTGAAGCTCTGTCGGACAGGAGCTCTATGCGGTTCTTTAACACGCTCGAGGAGCTCTATGGGTTAGGAGCTCTATGCGGCGTAACAATTGACAACTAGAAATATATCACAGTGAACGTTATACAGAACGGATTGTAGAATCTGCGGTAGAAGAAATATTGACAAATAGAAATATATCACAGTGAACGTTATCCAGAACGGATTGTAGAATCTGCGGTAGAAGAAATATTGACAAATGGAAATATATCACATTGAACGCTGTCCCGAACGGATTGTAGAATCTACGGTAGAAGAAATATTGACAAATAGAAATATATCACAGTGAACGCTGTCCCGAACGGATTGTAGAATCTACGGTAGAAGAAATATTGACAAATAGAAATATATCACATTGAATGTTATCCCAAACGGATTGTAGAATCTGCGGTAGAAGAAATATTGACAAATAGAAATATATCACAGTCAACGCTATACAGAACGGATTGTAGAATCTGCGGTAGAAGAAATATTGACAAATATAAATATATCACAGTCAACGCTATACAGAACGGATTGTAGAATCTACAGTAGAAGAAATATTGACAAATAGAAATATATCACAGTCAACGCTATACAGAACGGATTGTAGAATCTGCTGTAGAAGAAATATTGACAAATAGAAATATATCACAGTGAACGTTATCCAGAACGGATTGTAGAATCTGCTGTAGAAGAAATATTGACAAATAGAAATATATCACAGTGAACTTTATACAGAACGGATTGTAGAATCTGCGGTAGAAGAAATATTGACAAATAGAAATATATCACAGTGAACGTTATCCCGAACGGATTGTAGAATCTGCGGTAGAAGAAATATTGACAAATAGAAATATATCACAATCAACGCTATACAGAACGGATTGTAGAATCTGCTGTAGAAGAAATATTGACAAATAGAAATATATCACAGTGAACGCTATACAGAACGGATTGTAGAATCTGCTGTAGAAGAAATATTGACAAATAGAAATATATCACAGTGAACGTTATCCCGAACGGATTGTAGAATCTGCTGTAGAAGAAATATTGACAAATAGAAATATATCACAGTGAACGTTATCCCGAACGGATTGTAGAATCTACGGTAGAAGATATATTGACAAATAGAAATATATCACAGTGAACGCTATCCAGAACGGATTGTAGAATCTGCGGTAGAAGAAATATTGACAAATAGAAATATATCACAGTGAACGCTATACAGAACGGATTGTAGAATCTGCTGTAGAAGAAATATTGACAAATAGAAATATATCACAGTGAACGTTATACAGAACGGATTGTAGAATCTGCGGTAGAAGAAATATTGACAAATAGAAATATATCACAGTGAACGTTATCCCGAACGTATTGTAGAATATACGGTAGAAGATATATTGACAAATAGAAATATATCACAGTGAACGTTATCCAGAACGGATTGTAGAATCTGCGGTAGAAGAAATATTGACAAATGGAAATATATCACATTGAACGCTGTCCCGAACGGATTGTAGAATCTACGGTAGAAGAAATATTGACAAATAGAAATATATCACAGTGAACGCTATCCAGAACGGATTGTAGAATCTACGGTAGAGGAAATATTGACAAATATAAATATATCACATTGAACGCTGTCCCGAACGGATTGTAGAATCTACGGTAGAAGAAATATTGACAAATAGAAATATATCACAGTCAACGCTATACAGAACGGATTGTAGAATCTGCGGTAGAAGAAATATTGACAAATAGAAATATATAACAGTCAACGCTATACAGAACGGATTGTAGAATCTGATGCAGAAGAAATATTGACAAATAGAAATATATCACAGTGAACGCTATACAGAACGGATTGTAGAATCTGCGGTAGAAGAAATATTGACAAATAGAAATATATCACAGTGAACGTTATCCAGAACGGATTGTAGAATCTACGGTATAGAAGAAATATTGACAATAGAAATATATCACAGAACGTTATCCCGAACGGATTGTAGAATCTGCGGTAGAAGAAATATTGACAATAGAAATATATCACAGTGAACGTTATCCCGAACGGATTGTAGAATCTACGGTAGAAGAAATATTGACAAATAGAAATATATCACATTGAACGCTGTCATGAACGGATTGTAGAATCTGCGGTAGAAGAAATATTGACAAATAGAAATATATCACATTGAACGATGTCCCGAACGGATTGTAGAATCTGCGGTAGAAGAAATATTGACAAATAAAAATATATCACAGTCAACGCTATACAGAACGGATTGTAGAATCTGCGGTAGAAGAAATATTGACAAATAGAAATATATCACAGTCAACGCTATACAGAACGGATTGTAGAATCTGCGGTAGAAGAAATATTGACAAATAGATATATAAAACAGTCAACGCTATACAGAACGGATTGTAGAATCTGCGGTAGAAGAAATATTGACAAATAGAAATATATCACAGTGAACGCTGTCCCGAACGGATTGTAGAATCTACGGTAGAAGAAATATTGACAAATAGAAATATATCACATTGAATGTTATCCCAAACGGATTGTAGAATCTGCGGTAGAAGAAATATTGACAAATAGAAATATATCACAGTCAACGCTATACAGAACGGATTGTAGAATCTGCGGTAGAAGAAATATTGACAAATATAAATATATCACAGTCAACGCTATACAGAACGGATTGTAGAATCTACAGTAGAAGAAATATTGACAAATAGAAATATATCACAGTCAACGCTATACAGAACGGATTGTAGAATCTACAGTAGAAGAAATATTGACAAATAGAAATATATCACAGTCAACGCTATACAGAACGGATTGTAGAATCTGCTGTAGAAGAAATATTGACAAATAGAATATATCACAGTGAACGTTATCCAGAACGGATTGTAGAATCTGCTGTAGAAGAAATATTGACAAATAGAAATATATCACAGTGAACTTTATACAGAACGGATTGTAGAATCTGCGGTAGAAGAAATATTGACAAATAGAAATATATCACAGTGAACGTTATCCCGAACGGATTGTAGAATCTGCGGTAGAAGAAATATTGACAAATAGAAATATATCACAATCAACGCTATACAGAACGGATTGTAGAATCTGCTGTAGAAGAAATATTGACAAATAGAAATATATCACAGTGAACGCTATACAGAACGGATTGTAGAATCTGCTGTAGAAGAAATATTGACAAATAGAAATATATCACAGTGAACGTTATCCCGAACGGATTGTAGAATCTGCTGTAGAAGAAATATTGACAAATAGAAATATATCACAGTGAACGTTATCCCGAACGGATTGTAGAATCTACGGTAGAAGATATATTGACAAATAGAAATATATCACAGTGAACGCTATCCAGAACGGATTGTAGAATCTGCGGTAGAAGAAATATTGACAAATAGAAATATATCACAGTGAACGCTATACAGAACGGATTGTAGAATCTGCTGTAGAAGAAATATTGACAAATAGAAATATATCACAGTGAACGTTATACAGAACGGATTGTAGAATCTGCGGTAGAAGAAATATTGACAAATAGAAATATATCACAGTGAACGTTATCCCGAACGTATTGTAGAATATACGGTAGAAGATATATTGACAAATAGAAATATATCACAGTGAACGTTATCCAGAACGGATTGTAGAATCTGCGGTAGAAGAAATATTGACAAATGGAAATATATCACATTGAACGCTGTCCCGAACGGATTGTAGAATCTACGGTAGAAGAAATATTGACAAATAGAAATATATCACAGTGAACGCTATCCAGAACGGATTGTAGAATCTACGGTAGAGGAAATATTGACAAATATAAATATATCACATTGAACGCTGTCCCGAACGGATTGTAGAATCTACGGTAGAAGAAATATTGACAAATAGAAATATATCACAGTCAACGCTATACAGAACGGATTGTAGAATCTGCGGTAGAAGAAATATTGACAAATAGAAATATATCACAGTCAACGCTATACAGAACGGATTGTAGAATCTGATGCAGAAGAAATATTGACAAATAGAAATATATCACAGTGAACGCTATACAGAACGGATTGTAGAATCTGCGGTAGAAGAAATATTGACAAATAGAAATATATCACAGTGAACGTTATCCAGAACGGATTGTAGAATCTACGGTAGAAGAAATATTGACAAATAGAAATATATCACAGTGAACGTTATCCCGAACGGATTGTAGAATCTGCGGTAGAAGAAATATTGACAAATAGAAATATATCACAGTGAACGTTATCCCGAACGGATTGTAGAATCTACGGTAGAAGATATATTGACAAATAGAAATATATCACAGTGAACGTTATCCAGAACGGATTGTAGAATCTACGGTAGAAGAAATATTGACAAATAGAAATATATCACATTGAACGCTGTCATGAACGGATTGTAGAATCTGCGGTAGAAGAAATATTGACAAATAGAAATATATCACATTGAACGATGTCCCGAACGGATTGTAGAATCTGCGGTAGAAGAAATATTGACAAATAAAAATATATCACAGTCAACGCTATACAGAACGGATTGTAGAATCTGCGGTAGAAGAAATATTGACAAATAGAAATATATCACAGTCAACGCTATACAGAACGGATTGTAGAATCTGCGGTAGAAGAAATATTGACAAATAGATATATAAAACAGTCAACGCTATACAGAACGGATTGTAGAATCTGCGGTAGAAGAAATATTGACAAATAGAAATATATCACATTGAACGCTGTCCCGAACGGATTGTAGAATCTACGGTAGAATAAATATTGACAAATAGAAATAGACACAAATATATCATAGTGCAATGATACAGACAGATACCCATTCCAGAGTCTCCTCTGGTTCTTTTAAGTGCAAGGTGAACAGCATCGACACGAGACCTCGGTTTAAAGTCTCATCTGAAAGACTGTTTATTGTATTAGGGTCAGACAGGTTCGACCCCTGGATTACCAGTCCAGCGTGTTACCACTAGACTACAGATCCGTCGTATTGTTTGTTTCAAAGGGTGCAATTATTGTTAATAAATGCAAAACTCTGTGAACACATGTATGTATTCGCTTGTCATTATTTCCCAATTTGAACAAGTGAGTTAAAAACGTTGTACCACATTCGGTTAACGTAGCATATTTAGTACAGTGTAGTATATTTTGCTATCTCGGATTGCTACATTTAGCACATTTGCCGAAGTTTGCTTACTCGGATTGCTACATTTAGCACCTTGGCCGAGGTTTGCTATCTCGGATTGATACATTTAGCACATTAGCCGAGGATTGCTATCTCGGATTGCTACATTTAGCACCTTGACCGAGGTTTGCTATCTCGGATTTCTACATTTAGCACCTTGGCCGAGGTTTGCTATCTCGGATTTCTACATTTAGCACCTTGGTCGAGGTTTGCTATCTCAGATTGCTACATTTAGCACATTGGCCGAGGTTTGCTACCTCGGATTGCTACATCTAGCACCTTGGCCGAGGTTTGCAATCTCGGATTGCTACATTTAGCACCTTGGCCGAGGTTTGCTATCTCAGATTGATCCATCTATTTTAACCTGCTAGGAGAAATTAAGCGTGAACAAAGGCCATTGTTTTGACATTCAAACTGGACGACCGTCATACACATATTTAATTTACATGTTTACAAACATAGTATAATAACATGGCGTACATTGCTTCTTTTTCATCTGTGTTCGGATATGTCAGTTGTGCAGCAGTTGTTGTTGTTGTCGTTGCGTTATCTGTATCATTCAAACTTGCAACAGACACTGAAAATAGATCCACGCGCATCATTCTATTAGTATTATTATGTTGGTGTTTCGATACCACTGTAGTAACGACTCAACAGTCTGCTTTAAAGCGCAACTACATATATATATTTATATTTAATTATTTATATATCTTTATATAGGAATAAATGATTTATTTTGGTAAGAAGTAGCAGATAGTTTATGAATATAATTTCCAATGACTGTGTGTTTAAAAAGAATCACAATAGTTGAACCGAAACGAAAACTGTCATATAAATACAGCATCGTCGTATACGCGAATTGCTTAGCAACACACGTATGTAATCAATAATGCGGCTTACTGCGTGAAGCAACAGTGGATACTGAAACAACTGTCTTAGATGTGTGTTCTGGATGCTGATAGAGACGGATACGTTCCGAATGTACGCAATGCGTGGCGTTCCGAGTCAGAACATTTATAGTTTCACTTTCAGTGTGTTATATAGCAAAAATAAACACTGTTTACTGACAATAATTAATACAATTGTGATGGAAGAATGGGTAATATCATTGCTACCTGTACGTAACATTTCAAATCTTATAATAATAATAATAATAATACTAATAATAATAATAATAATAAAGACTTTATTTAAGGAGAGAACTCATTTGAACAATTACGTCAATCTACCATGAGGCCCTCAACAAATTAAAACATGAAATAGCATAATGAAACATGTAAACAGTAACTAGTAAAACTTTCATAGGAAATAAGATATAAGCTGCAAGAACTAATACTTATATTCATGTATAATTGTATATTATCAGTCTATTAGGTTATTGGTCTGTTCTTTGCACCACCTGCTATATAAAGCTTTGGAACAGTGTGGAACAGAAATAACCACCCGATATAGTGTTGCCTTAAATTGTATATGTTATATTTTACAGTAACAATTAATAAATAGCCGATATAGTGTTGCCTTAAATTATATATATATGTTATATTTCACAGTAACAATTAATAACCACCCGATATAGTGTTGCCTTAAATTATATATGTTATATTTCACAGTAACAATTAATAACTAGCCGATGCTTCTCATAATAGGTGTATCACTTTATTAATACATGTATTGCAGGATATTGAACACTATGTAATGTACCCGTAACTACGTACATGTACAATACATTCACCATTAACGATACATTTTTTTACTTGTTTTCATCAATCGGAACAACCTCAATGTACATGTTCAGAGGCCTGTAGTGGTAAACTGCAATGACTTCATAACACGTGTTCCTCCTCATCGCGGCAGGTTCGAATCTCAATGTACATGTTCGGAGGCATGTAGTGGTAAATTGCAATTGCTTCATAACATGTGTTCCTCCTCATCGCGGTAAGTTCGAATCTCAATGTACATGTTCGGAGGCATGTAGTGGTAAATTGCAATTGCTTCATAACATGTGTTCCTCCTCATCGCGGTAGGCTCGAATCTCAATGTACATGTTCGGAGGCCTGTAGTGGTAAATTGCAATGACTTCATAACATGTGTTCCTCCTCATCGCGGTAGGTTCGAATCTCAATGTACATGTTCGGAGGCCTGTAGTGGTAAATTGCAATTACTTCATAACATGTGTTCCTCCTCATCGCGGTAGGTTCGAATCTCAATGTACATGTTCGGAGGCATGTAGTGGTAAATTGCAATTGCTTCATAACATGTGTTCCTCCTCATCGCGGTAGGCTCGAATCTCAATGTACATGTTCGGAGGCCTGTAGTGGTAAATTGCAATGACTTCATAACATGTGTTCCTCCTCATCGCGGTAGGTTCGAATCTCAATGTACATGTTCGGAGGCCTGTAGTGGTAAATTGCAATGACTTCATAACATGTGTTCCTCCTCATCGCGGTAGGTTCGAATCTCAATGTACATGTTCGGATGCCTGTAGTGGTAAATTGCAATGACTTCATAACATGTGTTCCTCCTCATCGCGGTAGGTTCGAATCTCAATGTACATGTTCGGAGGCCTGTAGTGGTAAATTGCAATGACTTCATAACATGTGTTCCTCCTCATCGCGGCAGGTTCGAATCTCAATGTACATGTTCGGAGGCCTGTAGTGGTAAACTGCAATTACTTCATAACATGTGTTCCTCCTCATCGCGGTAGGTTCGAATCTCAATGTACATGTTCGGAGGCATGTAGTGGTAAACTGCAATTACTTCATAACACGTGTTCCTCCTCATCGCGGCAGGTTCGAATCCCACTGTGGGGTAAAATTAGTTAATGTGAGAAAGCTATCAAGCTGGCTTGCTGACGGTCAGTGGTTCTACCCGGTTACTTCAAATACTGCTACGGCCATCGGGTTCTTCCTCCACCAATAATAGAGGGATAGTTGACATATGACCTAAGTTGTTGGTACGATTCTAAAACCAACAACAGCCAAACCAATGTACCTTTATCCTTATAGCGAATCATCCTGTTTTCCTCAAATGAAAGAGTCTTTGAATTTTCAAGCGGAATATATTCCACAGCCGCTTGGGTCTGGACAAATGTGTTCGGGTTCAAAACTATGATACACTAAAGTGTATGTATAGTGACTCGCCTATAGTGTATCATAGTGTTCTAAAAAACAAAAACAAAAAATATGTTTTTGCGGTTTTGTCCAGACACCAAGCGTCTGTGGAATATGACATACCACGGCGAACAGACGGTATCTTTAACCCATTCAACACCAAGTAACTGACATGGACTGGTCCATGATATTTTTAGACCAATAAATTAATAACAAAATTACATTTGGATCAGTTCATTTATCAAAATGGGTGATTTTATTTCTAAAAATAGTTATATTACTTGAAAAAAGTGCAGATCCTGATGAGACGGCTCGTCACGAGCCGGCTCATCTGGATCTACACTTTTTTGTAAGCCAATTTAGAGGTATGTGGTGTTGAAAGGTTTAAAACAGGATATTTGTTCATAAAAATGTAAACATTGCATGGGTAACTTTATATATACACAGGAAATAGATCAACGTACCTGTTAATATGGTATCGAAAAGATACAAAAAATACAATTTATACGACATCGGCGGTCCCATACTTTATTATCCGTGTTCTTCCACCAATACATCCAATAATAATATTGAAATGACTCACGATTAATGTAATACAATTCTATATAATCTATCAATTTATTAATAGCTAGCTTTTCATTGATATACATACAGGTATTTCAACAAATATAGTTTCGTTCAATTTTCCGTTAATCGATATTTCAAGATCAGCTGGATATATGATAGCCATACGTTTGTTTACAGTGACGCTTGTCCAATAAAGTGCTTTGTATCATTGGAGTATGTCATATTGGAAATGAAAGGGAGGTAACATGGCAAGGAGAAAGCATGCTTATATGACATACATAGTAACTTCCCGTTGAAAGTTCGAACTCCATTGTAGTTAGTATTAATTTAAAATAGTTTAGGTTTATATTTATTTGAATATATTCTTTATGTATCCTTCAATATTGAAGAGCATACAAACATGTTACATATAAATTATCGGAACATTTACATCGGCGAAATATTTTACAATTATAATAATATACATATTCATTAAGCAACAGAAATAAATATATATTTTAATATACATAACATAGTATGTATAATCGCAACAGGGTATGTACATTTTGTAATACTTCGACCCTTACTCGTAAATGATTGCAGTTAATCATTCATAGTTAATTTTAAACATGAGGCAGTTATACTATTTAGCAAAAATTACGCCCGGTTATTTAACATATATATAGTACACACTTATATTACATATATAAGAATTACTTCAAGTTAATCAAACTGTGTGTTTACGTTTATTTATCGTCGCTACCGGTTGCCCATATGAGCGACGCCTCTTGAAGAGATTAGTCATTGTAGATTGTTGGAGGATAGTGCAATGATACAGACAGAGACCCATTCCAGAGTCTCCTCTGGTTATTTTCCGTGCACGATGTAAAGTACCGACACGCGACCTCGGTTTAAAATCCCATCTGAAAGGCTGTTAATTTTATTAGGATCAGACGTGGGATCGAACCTGCGATCCCTGGATTACCAGTTCAGCGTGTTACAACTGAACTACAGATTCTGTTAATCAAACTAATGAAAAAGGCGTATTAAATACAATATATGGAGCTGCACATACAATAGAGTTTATTTGTATTAATTGCTGTCGATTACATTAGTATAAAAGTGGTTCAGTAGCAGAATATAACAGACAAGTTGTTGGGAAAATTGTTTTCACCGAAATGATGCGGTTTATGAGCATTTCAGGTAGCAGGGAAATGTACAAATAACCTGAAAAAAAGTTTCTTATGAGTTGTAATATTGTTAGTTATTGATGTTACTAAGTCAAAATAATATATTCAACATTTACCTGTGCATAAATAAAAAAAGTCATGTACGCCGTGCATAGGTGCCCTAAAGTATCTAGTTTCTCATGGAAACAGGTGCCGTTGCGATAGCTGTATTGAGGCACATGGTCACGTAATGAAGCTAACATTTTCAACAACAATTTTTTGAAAGTTGTGTTCACGATTTAAGAAAATAATAATATACGGCAAATGCATTTAAAAATGTTATGTAGGATTTACGCCGAGCATAGGTTCCACCATTCTATATGTAGGATTTACGCCGAGCATAGGTTCCACCACTCTATATGTAGGATTTACGCCGAGCATAGGTTCCACCACTCTATATGTAGGATTTACGCCGAGCATAGGTTCCACCACTCTATATGTGGGATATACACCAAGCATAGGTTCCACCACTCTATATGTAGGATTTACGCCGAGCATAGGTTCCACCACTCTATATGTGGGATATACGCCGAGCATAGGTTCCACCACTCTATATGTAGGATATACGCCGGGCATAGGTTCCACCACTCTATATGTAGGATATACGCCGAGCATAGGTTCCACCACTCTATATGTAGGATATACGCCGAGCATAGGTTCCACCACTCTATATGTAGGATATACGCCGAGCATAGGTTCCACCACTCTATATGTAGGATATACGCCGAGCATAGGTTCCACCACTCTATATGTAGGATATACGCCGAGCATAGGTTCCACCACTCTATATGTAGGATTTACGCCGAGCATAGGTTCCACCACTCTATATGTAGGATATACGCCGAGCATAGGTTCCACCACTCTATATGTAGGATATACGCCGAGCATAGGTTCCACCACTCTATATGTAGGATATACGCCGAGCATAGGTTCCACCACTCTATATGTAGGATATACGCCGAGCATAGGTTCCACCACTCTATATGTAGGATATACGCCGAGCATAGGTTCCACCACTCTATATGTAGGATATACGCCGAGCATAGGTTCCACCACTCTATATGTAGGATTTACGCCGAGCATAGGTTCCACCACTCTATATGTAGGATTTACGCCGAGCATAGGTTCCACCACTCTATATGTAGGATTTACGCCGAGCATAGGTTCCACCACTCTATATGTAGGATTTACGCCGAGCATAGGTTCCACCACTCTATATGTAGGATTTACGCCGAGCATAGGTTCCACCACTCTATATGTAGGATTTACGCCGAGCATAGGTTCCACCACTCTATATGTAGGATTTACGCCGAGCATAGGTTCCACCACTCTATATGTAGGATATACGCCGAGCATAGGTTCCACCACTCTATATGTAGGATTTACGCCGAGCATAGGTTCCACCACTCTATATGTAGGATTTACGCCGAGCATAGGTTCCACCACTCTATATGTAGGATTTACGCCGAGCATAGGTTCCACCACTCTATATGTAGGATTTACGCCGAGCATAGGTTCCACCACTCTATATGTAGGATTTACGCCGAGCATAGGTTCCACCACTCTATATGTAGGATTTACGCCGAGCATAGGTTCCACCACTCTATATGTAGGATTTACGCCGAGCATAGGTTCCACCACTCTATATGTAGGATTTACGCCGAGCATAGGTTCCACCACTCTATATGTAGGATTTACGCCGAGCATAGGTTCCACCACTCTATATGTAGGATTTACGCCGAGCATAGGTTCCACCACTCTATATGTAGGATTTACGCCGAGCATAGGTTCCACCACTCTATATGTAGGATTTACGCCGAGCACAGGTTCCACCACTCTATATGTAGGATTTACGCCGAGCACAGGTTCCACCACTCTATATGTAGGATTTACGCCGAGCACAGGTTCCACCACTCTATATGTAGGATTTACGCCGAGCACAGGTTCCACCACTCTATATGTAGGATTTACGCCGAGCACAGGTTCCACCACTCTATATGTAGGATTTACGCCGAGCACAGGTTCCACCACTCTATATGTAGGATTTACGCCGAGCACAGGTTCCACCACTCTATATGTAGGATTTACGCCGAGCATAGGTTCCACCACTCTATATGTAGGATTTACGCCGAGCATAGGTTCCACCACTCTATATGTAGGATTTACGCCGAGCACAGGTTCCACCACTCTATATGTAGGATTTACGCCGAGCACAGGTTCCACCACTCTATATGTAGGATTTACGCCGAGCACAGGTTCCACCACTCTATATGTAGGATTTACGCCGAGCATAGGTTCCACCACTCTATATGTAGGATTTACGCCGAGCATAGGTTCCACCACTCTATAACCCCGTGTGTAGTTTGCCAACACGAGAGACGACTCATGGAGAGATTATGACAAGTAGATTTAATTTTTGGAGGATGGTTTAGTTTAATCATCTTTTATTGCTCAAATTCTTTTTTTAACTTTATTTATTTTACAACGATTGCGAAGCAAGCTTTAACAACTTATATTAATCACTCTCGTTGGCTCGGATGAAAGAGTATATGTGGTCATTCATGTGGGAGGAAACCGGAGTACCCGGAGAAAACCCACCTGTCCGATCTGGCGACCACCGTACCATCTCACATGCTTCCCGGTTCGAGGATCGAACCCGGGTTGCATAGGTGAGAAGCAAGAGCGCTAACAACTGCGCTAATCGGACAGCCTGTTGCTCGATTCGTTTTACATATACATGTGAATACAAAACAGGGACAAATTAAAGAAACGCAAACGGGTCGGGCCACAAGTTCTAGCAACATTAGTTACGGCCCTTCCTTTCCCGAAAGGATAGTTCAATGCTGGAGTCCCCCGTTCTAGAGGCTACTGGTGAGTGTTCTTTCGCGTGCACCGTACGTATACAGAACACCGACACGAGAATATAATAATAATAATAATAATACAGATTTTATTTTACGAGAGAGCTTACATACCACATGGCTAATACAAATACGGCCCTCAACATATATGCAGTGCATAGAAAACATATCATGATCCTAGTCATTTTAGTATGGGGTGGGGGTAGACGCCATCGCTAGTTCTTTTCGAAAGAAGCGAAAGAAAATACATTTGTACTAGTAATTGAAAATTTAATGAGCTTAAAGATAGCTTTATGGTGAAATTCAATATATCTTTTGAGTGTGCAAGTGGTGCTATGAATGACAGATCCCTTGCAAACAGTGTGTGCATCTGTAATTCTTCCATCGCAGGCATAGTTGACGTATACTGAATGTTCTATTTGTGGTTCAAATTAAAACATTTGTTTTAAGACGACATTTCTAAACGTGTATTGGCATAGTGGGTGTTTGCCGCGTCACATTAGAGCATAGTGTGCTGTACGCATCTGGGAAATCGTAACCAATCTTTTTTTTTTTTGGACTATGGTCATATAGTAAGTAATATAGCCTCGAGGGTCCTCATTCCGGTAGGATACGAAACACTCATTAAAATTTGCATAATAGTTTGTAAAATATACAAAGACGTATACATATCTTAGTCAACAAATCCTTTTCCAACATGTTGCATCAAATTTCAACATAAATGCATGTGTTTCCAAAGAGTAATCACGATTTGTTCTGAACTACTGTAAATTTGTCCGTAATTTTACATGTGACCCAATTCCGGTAACTCTTGGGTAACAGTGAATTAGGCACTCTTAATTAATTATGTGGTGTTTTCCCAAACAGTTCAAATATAAGATATAATTCCAAAATCTATTTTTAACTTTGTTAACACTAATAACTGTTAAAACACTAAATTATTAACTGTTGTTTTATGTAACTGTTTTATTCTACTCCTCTCTAGTGTCACAGCAAGGACACATGACTGTGTCTCCTATTCTAAGTACCCTGACTGTGGTGCAATATGTCAACTGCACCCAGTGGTTACAGAGTTTGCCCCTATTAACTCACACAATCTCCACTTTGCAAATATTAGAGATACACACTTGGAAATATCTTTAGTGTCTGTTCTTTCTCCTCATCTGCCTAGGATTAGCCTAAAAAACTAAAATTGTTTATAAGGGATAGGACTGAAAACAAAATAAATAAATTAGGCTTGGCCTTATAGAAAAAGCCCACTTCCGAATTAGATCTGTCAATCAAAGCCTGGTTTCAGAGCAGACGGATGGTAACATTTCTGAACAATGTTTTTGGGGCCAAAAAAGGGTATTTAAATGAACATTTATTTGGTAATAGTAGAAAAGGTATTATTTTATATGCGTGACATGTTTCAACAAATGTTTACCTGTTTTTGTCTCATTTTACTCTTGTTTGACTTTTGACAGATAGCTACAGCTTTAGTAAATATTTACATCGGAGCGCGTGTATGACGTCAGCAAATATCGCACGTTACGAGATTTAAACAAATATCACCGGAATTAGGACAGTCACGGAATGAGGACCTTCAATGATATATTTTTTGTGTCTGGTGCCTGTGGGTTATTGCATATTTCTGTTCAGAAAGAAGAAATCGCAAACTGAGTGTCTTGTGATTTTTTCCGGAGACGAGCCTAATAAATTAAAAGTACAGTCAAACCTGTGTTAGTGTTCACCCCCATTAAGCAGCCAACCTGTATTAAGCAGCCAGTTTCCAGATTCCCATTATTATATAGTTGACCTCTATTAAGCAGCCACCTGTGCTAAGCAGCCACTTTCTCTGACTCCCTTGGTTGGCTGCTTAAGACAGGTTTGACTGTAATAACCTAAAATTCCATTTCTCCTATCTTCTGATAAAAACAAGTTTTAGCTAGGAAAGATCACCAAATATTCATGACCTAAAGTTTATCATACCATATGTGACGATATGACGTCACCGCTGACGTCACAGCGATATCATGACGTCACAAAGGGTTATTATGCACTGCTGCTGTCTAATAATTGGGAAGGGTCGAATCTAATGTTTTGAGAACTTGTGACCCGACCCACTTGCCATTATTTATGCTGTAGTGTGCTATGATGTATTATATTGTATAAGCACTTTAATATTGGCAATAAAATATGTTTAAACTATAAAGCAAAGTTTATCAGACAGGCAGCTTCTGTCCTTTATTTTGCATGAAGGTAGGATAAACTAATTGTATTATTCCCATGTAAATGGTACTTCTCATAGAAGACAAGTGAATATCCGTAGATTATAGTTGTAACTGCATAGTTCTGCAGGGAGTAACCGCAAACGACGTATAACCCATTAGGAACACAGAAATTGACACATAACCCCGTAGGCACCTCTGTCTACAATCAGGATGTTCTAGACTACGTGTTAAGTGGAATTAGCCAAGGATTATTGGACATGACCGCAATGGCCATAAGTATTCACGAAGACATCCCTGACAATATTAGTTGACTCATATATTGCCCAGAATTGAGTTAGACAGTTCATCGATCATTGATTTGAAATCGTTTGAGTACAGATCACGTGACCCTGAATATGAGTGATACCGGCATTCTTATTTCTGCTTGGATTTCATTTCAAATGAGACAGAGACTAATACCATTGTGTAAGATTTCCAGTGAACTTGTATCCGGAAATACGTCAGTCTAGAGTACTTACAACCAACAAGTTATCGACAAGTCTGTACAATAAACTCACAGCACCCGATAATCTTTCCACCAGCTAGACATAGCCCATGGTGCATTAGGCATTTGTCTTGCACATGCGTAATGGTGGATCTTACGGTCTGTCTATTCTTTTGCTACACCGGCTAAATGTATATCTTGGGCTTCGACTTCGGTTTCGATGCACCTAATGCATACATCTATGTCAATAGTGGGTTAAATGTGTGTGTATGTGTGCTGTCGGACGCTTCACAAATATAATGGAAACATATAAAAGCCAAGCTTGTATTTATACAATACACGAGTACATCGCCTTGCGTGTACACGCCCAGATTGCTGAACAGCAGGCTTGAAGTTGTACAATGTGGGTACAAGAACCACGGATGGAGGATATACACTCGTCCACGGGAAGAACGAGTGTATTAAATGTGTTTTAAATCCTGAACAAACGTCCAACACCGACGGCAACTGAATACTAACTGAACAGTGACGTAAAATATTCACTCAATTAATTCATGCTCCACTGGTCGGTGAATGAATGGTCAAAGGGAAATCACTCGTTTAATTATGGCTTATTGTATAAAAAGATTAAAAACGTTTACATTTAGTTTACACGTATAATCCCGGTCGATCTCCTCACGACGTGCACGTCGTGACCGGGGCACATTCCGCAGCAGCAGCGTAGGATTCTGGGATCTTCTGGTCGTCGATCTTGCGAATAGGAAATCTCTCTAACGTGTGGCCATGGCTATGGCACATCAGGACAGATCAATAGGAAATCTCTCTAACGTGTGGCCATGGCTATGGCACATCAGGACAGATCCATAGGAAATCTCTCTAACGTGTGGCCATGGCTATGGCACATCAGGACAGATCCACCGCCTCTTCTAGAGTGTTTACACGGTTGCCTCACTCTTTCTTCGCTGGCGTGTTCGAGCTTTCGATATTTCGTCTACTTCTCCGGCGGATAGACGAGACGGAGGATCTGAGGGAGCGGCAACGGTCATGGCTTCCACGTTCCATTGAGTGACAATCGACGACCAGATGTCTAACTGTCAGATCCGTATAAATGCTGCTGCGGGGTGACCAACAGTGAGGAGGGTGGCCCTACAAAGGACCGTTAGGAAAGAAGAAACACACAGGACTTGTCACCCTGCGAAGAACGAGGATACCTTCACAGCTTCGTCAACATAAACAACTTAGAGAGAAATCAACATAAACAACTTAGAAAGTACAGTCGCCCAAATGCATTTATGCGGTGGCGACTTTAAACAAAACTACATCGTTCATTACACGTATAAGTCGAACGTTTCAGTAACCTTGACACCAATGGGTCAGAGAGTGATAGCCCTTACAATACAAAGATATCCATGTTTCAAATCTACATACACGAGATAAGGTAATACTGAAACAGTACAACGCAATTAGGGAAATTTAGGAAAGAGGTAGCCATATAAGCAAGTTGCTTTCTCCTCAATCCTACATGTATTTTCTTATTGTGATCATTATACTATGTATATTCATTGAAATAAAATATTGTTTAAACTAAAGTACAATGCATCGATGACAGGGTTCATGGCATGACATGTAGTGTTTATCTGCTACCAGTATATGCCGCTTAAATATCAGTCACCAAGTTTATCATAGTAGCAGTCCGAGAACCCTTCAGCCCCATAACGACAGCGGCCCCAAACGACCAACACCAAATCGAGTAAAATGTTAGGCTATTTCTTTTACAGTGAAACCGAAGGAAATTCCACTTGTTCAAACACGAGTTGTAAATTTGCTAAAAAACACAGTCAAAAACATGATATTAAAAGTCAACTATTCAAAGTACAATTTGTCAATTTCAATATGAATTGACGGTTGAAAACAGGCAATTTACTCTGACTGCAGAACTACTTCTGGGTGCGATAAATCAAGTATGGAGAATACGAACCGCCTTACAAATGTATCGTCGTTTCGTAGTAATCAGATTATTGTCGAAGTAGTGTGCAGGCAGTTGTCGTTTTATTACCGTACCGAAAATAACTTCAAACACAGAATAACCAAGTTGTGTTTTTACGTTTATTTAACGTCGCTACCGGTTGCCCATATGAGCGACGCCTCTGGAAGATATTAAGTCATTTTAGATTGTTGGAGAATAGTGCAATGATACAGACATAGACCCATTCCAGAATCTCCTCTGGTTCTTTTACGTGCACGGTGTAAAGCACCGACACGAGACCTCGGTTTAAAGTCCCATCTGAAAGATTGTTAATTTTATTATGGTCAGACGGGGGGATCGAACCTGCGATCCTTGGATTACAGTCCAGCGTGTTACCACTGGACTACAGATTCGTCTGTAACCAAGTCGTGTGTGGGGCTTGTCACTATCTTGGAACATGTTCATTAAACCGCATTGCTAATTTTAATATTAACTCCCGTGTTTAGGAACTGTCTGTCTGTCTGTCTGTCTGTCTGTCTGTCTTGTCTTGTCTTGTCTTGTCTTGTCTGTCTTGTCTGTCTTTGTCTGTCTTGTCTGTCTTGTCTGTCTGTCTGTCTTGTCTTGTCTTGTCTTGTCTTGTCTTGTCTGTCTGTCTGTCTGTCTGTCTGTCTGTCTGTCTGTCTGTCTGTCTGTCTGTCTGTCTGTCTGTCTGTCTGTCTGTCTGTCGTCTGTCTGTCTGTCTGTCTGTCTGTCTGTATGTCTGTCTGTCTGTCTGTCTGTCTGTCTGTCTGTCTGTCTGTCTGTCTGTCTGTCTGTCTGTCTGTCTGTCTGTCTGTCTGTCTGTCTGTCTGTCTGTCTGTCTGTCTGTCTGTCAGAACTAATCAGGTCACCCTCTATAAATAAAGAAATGTAGCTATATTGTTCTGGAACAACATACCTGCATATCAAATTACTGTAGAATGATGGATGGCCTTGGTAACTGTGCTGAACTGGATAATATCATTCGCAGGGCGTACTCGGTGCAACTAGCACGTGCTACGCAACCGTTCAGTTGATCGTTTAATATTGCACGTGTACAATATAGAAACAGACATAGAAAACGCCCACTTCGAATAAGTGTGA
>CM026399.1:22620414-22667914 GCA_014843695.1 Archivesica marissinica
CATGGGGCATTGTAGTTCTGTAGACAGACAGCATGCATGCTTCATGGGACATTGTAGTTCTGTAGACAGACAGCGTGCATGCTTCATGGGACATTGTAGTTCTGTAGACAGCGTGCATGCTTCATGGGACATTGTAGTTCTGTAGACACCAGCGTGCATGCTTCATGGGACATTGTAGTTCTGTAGACACCAGCGTGCATGCTTCATGGGACATTGTAGTTCTATAGACACCAGCGTGCATGCTTCATGGGACATTGTAATTCTATAGACACCAGCGTGCATGCTTCATGGGACATTGTAGTTCTGTAGACATCAGCGTGCATGCTTCATGGGACATTGTAGTTCTGTAGACAGCGCGCATGCTTCATGGGACATTGTAGTTCTGTAGACACCAGCGTGCATGCTCCATGGGGCAGTGTAGTTCTGTAGACACAGGCGTGCATGCTTATTGGGACAGTGTAGTTCTGTAGACAGCGTGCATGCTTCATGGGACATTTTAGTTCTATAGACATCAGCGTGCATGCTTCATGGGACATTGTAGTTCTGTAGACACCAGCGTGCATGCTTCATAGGACATTGTAGTTCTATAGACATAAGCGTGCATGCTTCATGGGATATTGTAGTTCTATAGACACCAGCGTGCATGCTTCATGGGACAGTGCAGTTCTGTAGATAGCGTGCATGCTTCATGGGACGTTGTAGTTCTGTAGACACCAGCGTGCATGCTTCATGGGACAGTGTAGTTCTATAGACACCAGCGTGCATGTTTCATGGGACAATGTAGTTCTGTAGATAGTGTGCATGCTTCCTGGAACATTGTAGTTCTATAGACACCAGCGTGCATGCTTCATGGGACAGTGTAGTTCTGTAGATAGCGTGCATGCTTCATGGGACATTGTAGTTCTATAGACATCAGCGTTCATGCTTCATGGGGCATTGTAGTTCAATAGACACCAGCGTGCATGCTTCATGGGACATTGTAGTTCTATAGACACCAGCGTGCATGCTTCATGGGACATTGTAGTTCTGTAGACACCAGCGATCATGCTTCATGGGACGTTGTAGTTCTGTAGACACCAGCGTGCATGCTTCATGGGACATTGTAGTTCTATAGACACCAGCGTGCATGCTTCATGGGACAATGTAGTTCTGTAGATAGTGTGCATGCTTCATGGGACATTGTAGTTCTATAGACACCAGCGTGCATGCTTCATGGGACATTGTAGTTCTATAGACACCAGCGTGCATGCTTCATGGGACAGTGTAGTTCTGTTGATAGCGTGCCTGCTTCATGGGACGTTGTAGTTCTGTAGACACCAGCGTGCATGCTTCATGGGACATCGTAGTTCTATAGACACCAGCGTGCATGCTTCATGGGACAATGTATTTCTGTAGATAGTGTGCATGCTTCATGGGACATTGTAGTTCTATAGACACCAGCGTGCATGCTTCGCTTCATGGGACAGTGTAGTTCTGTAGATAGCGTGCATGCCTCATGGGACATTGTAGTTCTATAGACACCAGCGTGCATGCTTCATGGGACATTGTAGTTCTATAGACACCAGCGTGCATGCTTCATGGGACATTGTAGTTCTGTAGACACCAGCGTGCATGCTTCATGGGACGTTGTAGTTCTGTAGACAGCGTACATGCTTCATGGGACATTGTAGTTCTGTAGACACCAGCGTGCATGCTTCATGGGACATTGTAGTTCTGTAGACGGCGTGCATGCTTCATGGGACGTTGTAGTTATGTAGACAGCGTGCATGCTTCATGGGACATTGTAGTTCTGTAGACACCAGCGTACATGCTTCATGGGACATTGTAGTTCTGTAGACAGCGTGCATGCTTCATGGGACATTGTAGTTATGTAGACAGCGTGCATGCTTCATGGGACATTGTAGTTCTGTAGACAGCGTGCATGCTTCATGGGACATTGTAGTTCTATAGACACCAGCGTGCATGCTTCGTGGGACATTGTAGTTATGTAGACACCAGCGTGCATGCTTCATGGGACATTGTAGTTCTATAGACACCAGCGTGCATGCTTCATGGGACATTGTAGTTCTATAGACACCAGCGTGCATGCTTCATGGGGCATTGTAGTTCTGTAGACACCAGCGTGCATGCTTCATGGGACGTTGTAGTTCTATAGACATCAGCGTGCATGCTTCATGGGACATTGTAGTTCTGTAGACAGCGTGCATGCTTCATGGGACGTTGTAGTTCTGTAGACAGCGTGCATGCTTCATGGGACATTGTAGTTCTGTAGACACCAGCGTGCATGCTTCATGGGACGTTGTAGTTCTATAGACATCAGCGTGCATGCTTCATGGGACATTGTAGTTCTGTAGACAGCGTGCATGCTTCATTGGACGTTGTAGTTCTGTAGGCAGCGTGCATGCTTCATGGGACATTGTAGTTCTGTAGACACCAGCGTGCATGCTTCATGGGACATTGTAGTTCTATAAACAGACAGCATGCATGCTTCATGGGGCATTGTAGTTCTATAGACACCAGCGTGCATGCTTCATGGGACATTGTAGTTCTGTAGACAGACAGCGTGCATGCTTCATGGGGCATTGTAGTTCTGTAGACACCAGCGTGCATGCTTCATGGGACATTGTAGTTCTGCAGACACCAGCGTGCATGCTTCATGGGACGTTGTAGTTCTATAAACACACAGTGTACATGCTTCATGGGGCATTGTAGTTATATAAACACCAGCGTACATGCTTCATGTGACGTTGTAGTTCTATAAACAGACAGCGTACATGCTTCATGGGAAGTTGTAGTTCTGTAGACAGCGTGCATGCTTCATGGGACATTGTAGTTCTGTAGACACCAGCGTGCATGCTTCATGGGACATTGTAGTTCTGTAGACAGCGTACATGCTTCATGGGACGTTGTAGTTCTGTAGACAGCGTACATGCTTCATGGGACATTGTAGTTCTGTAGACACCAGCGTGCATGCTTCATGGGACATTGTAGTTCTGTAGACAGTGTGCATGCTTCATGGGACATTGTAGTTCTGTAGACACCAGCGTGCATGCTTCATGGGACATTGTAGTTCTGTAGACACCAGCGTGCATGCTTCATGGGACGTTGTATTTCTATAAACAGACAGCGTACATGCTTCATGGGACGTTGTAGTTCTATAAACAGACAGCGTACATGCTTCATGGGACGTTGTAGTTCTATAAACAGACAGCGTACATGCTTCATGTGACGTTGTAGTTATATAAACACCAGCGTACATGCTTCATGGGACGTTGTAGTTCTATAAACAGACAGCGTACATGCTTCATGGGACGTTGTAGTTCTGTAGACACCAGCGTACATGCTTCATGGGACATTGTAGTTCTATAAACAGACAGCGTACATGCTTCATGGGACGTTGTAGTTCTGTAGACACAAGCGTACATGCTTCATGGGACGTTGTAGTTCTGTAGACACCAGCGTACATGCTTCATGGGACATTGTAGTTCTGTAGATAGTGTGCATGCTTCCTGGAACATTGTAGTTCTATAGACACCAGCGTGCATGCTTCATGGGACAGTGTAGTTCTGTAGATAGCGTGCATGCTTCATGGGACATTGTAGTTCTATAGACATCAGCGTTCATGCTTCATGGGGCATTGTAGTTCAATAGACACCAGCGTGCACGCTTCATGGGACATTGTAGTTCTATAGACACCAGCGTGCATGCTTCATGGGACATTGTAGTTCTGTAGACACCAGCGATCATGCTTCATGGGATGTTGTAGTTCTGTAGACAGCGTACATGCTTCATGGGACGTTGTAGTTCTGTAGACAGCGTACATGCTTCATGGGACGTTGTAGTTCTGTAGACAGCGTACATGCTTCATGGGACATTGTAGTTCTGTAGACACCAGCGTGCATGCTTCATGGGACATTGTAGTTCTGTAGACAGTGTGCATGCTTCATGGGACATTGTAGTTCTGTAGACATCAGCGTGCATGCTTCATGGGACATTGTAGTTCTGTAGACACCAGCGTGCATGCTTCATGGGACATTGTAGTTCTATAGACATCAGCGTGCATGCTTCATGGGACATTGTAGTTCTATAGACACCAGCGTGCATGCTTCATGGGACAATGTAGTTCTGTAGATAGTGTGCATGCTTCATGGGACATTGTAGTTCTATAGACACCAGCGTGCATGCTTCATGGGACATTGTAGTTCTATAGACACCAGCGTGCATGCTTCATGGGACAGTGTAGTTCTGTAGACACCAGCGTGCATGCTTCATGGGACATCGTAGTTCTATAGACACCAGCGTGCATGCTTCATGGGACAATGTATTTCTGTAGATAGTGTGCATGCGTCATGGGACATTGTAGTTCTATAGACACCAGCGTGCATGCTTCGCTTCATGGGACAGTGTAGTTCTGTAGATAGCGTGCATGCTTCATGGGACATTGTAGTTCTATAGACACCAGCGTGCATGCTTCATGGGACATTGTATTTCTGTAGACACCAGCGTGCATGCTTCATGGACGTTGTAGTTCTGTAGACAGCGTACATGCTTCATGGGACATTGTAGTTCTGTAGACACCAGCGTGCATGCTTCATGGGACATTGTAGTTCTGTAGACAGTGTGCATGCTTCATGGGACATTGTAGTTATGTAGACAGCGTGCATGCTTCATGGGACATTGTAGTTCTGTAGACACCAGCGTGCATGCTTCATGGGACATTGTAGTTCTGTAGACAGCGTGCATGCTTCATGGGACATTGTAGTTATGTAGACAGCGTGCATTCTTCATGGGACATTGTAGTTCTGTAGACAGCGTGCATGCTTCATGGGACATTGTAGTTCTATAGACACCAGCGTGCATGCTTCGTGGGACATTGTAGTTATGTAGACACCAGCGTGCATGCTTCATGGGACATTGTAGTTCTATAGACACCAGCGTGCATGCTTCATGGGACATTGTAGTTCTATAGACACCAGCGTGCATGCTTCATGGGGCATTGTAGTTCTATAAACAGACAGCGTACATGCTTCATGGGACATTGTAGTTCTATAAACAGACAGCGTACATGCTTCATGGGACGTTGTAGTTCTATAAACAGACAGCGTACATGCTTCATGTGACGTTGTAGTTATATAAACACCAGCGTACATGCTTCATGGGACGTTGTAGTTCTATAAACAGACAGCGTACATGCTTCATGGGACGTTGTAGTTCTGTAGACACCAGCGTACATGCTTCATGGGACATTGTAGGTCTATAAACAGACAGCGTACATGCTTCATGGGACGTTGTAGTTCTGTAGACACCAGCGTACATGCTTCATGGGACGTTGTAGTTCTGTAGACACCAGCGTACATGCTTCATGGGACATTGTAGTTCTATAAACAGACAGCGTACATGCTTCATGGGACGTTGTAGTTCTGTAGACACCAGTGTACATGCTTCATGGGACGTTGTAGTTCTATAAACAGACAGCGTACATGCTTCATGGGACGTTGTAGTTCTGTGGACATTAGTAGAACTATGACCTACAAAGAGACTTTCCTCTCAAATAAGTTGTTGTATGGTTAAACTGTCTAAGCTTAGCAAATCACACTTAATTTTATTTCATACATGCTATTCTAATGCATTGCCTTTCCTTTGAGGAACAATAACTTAATTAGCGAAACATATTGCCTTGTCGCAAATTCAATTATCTATACGGAATTGCTTTCTGGGCTAAATAAACGTCTTATTTTTTTTACAAATTGAAAACTTCGAACGTCTTGTATAAACAGAACTTTGTGACAACATATCTCGTGTTATTTATTATTATTAGCGTGCTTTATTGGTTTTCATATATGAACTATTGTTCTAGAATGGATAGGAGTTTTTCAGCACGTTCGCGTTATTGGCTTAGTTAATAGCACGACCTTTTTACCTCGTGTCGTCTGCTGTTGCTGCCGAATATTTCTCCTCATCTGTTTTGTGACAAAGAGCGCAAATAACTTGCTATTTTTGGTTCCTTAGATAATACAGTTTACAAAATTGTTTTTAATAAGTTGCCAGAAACGATGTCTACATAAAGGGACCGCGTTTTGCTTCGGTATTCACGTAGGTCTTGTCGCGGAAGGATATATTAGGTGTGTTAACTCTGTTTAATTCTCCTAAACACGTTACCATGACGATAAAGGTTGGACTTACGGCGCTTCTTGTGATTACACTGAGTTCAGGTAACAGATTCTTCTTCATTTTAACTATTTATATACTGACAACAAAACGAAACTGTGCACTTGCCTTAGAGGTAAAATTTATATCCTTTTTTTATATTTGCAGTCCATTATTATTAATATCGTACTGTTGTCAAAAGGCCAGAGTAGTATATTAAATCCTACGCGTAAATGTACGAAATTAACCATTTTAATTAGTAGGATCTTGTTATATTAGTGTGTGGGCGTCTTTTAAGTAAGATATAAGCCTCAAACGGATCCACTATGTATACTAGTGGTACACTCTTCGGCGCTACGCCCCTCACACAGTCTAATATTTTACATATTGGATCGTTTTCGACTTTTATAATATACTTACAAAACAATATAGGCAAATGTGGTATGCGAAAAAATGGTTAAATAAATGAGTGCAATGTGTGAACGATTATTTTCTTCACTCATTATTCTAATATTTGTAACGAATAAGTAACGTTCAATATAAAAGTGCACAGTTGTATACGGTGCCAGTATAGATATTTTATTTTGCATACATTTGGAGATATGTTGCCAATTAAACTCTCAAGCTGTCCAATTAGCGCAGCGGTTAGCACGCTCGCTTCTCACCAATGCAGCCTTGTTCGATACTCGGACAGGGAAGAATGTGAGACAGTACGATGGTCGCCAGATCGGACCGGTTGGCTTTCTCCGGGTACTCCGGCTTCCTCCCACACACATGACCACCTATACGCTTCAATCCGCACCCACGAGCGTAATTGACGTTGAGGTGTTCGTGGTCCAGTTGCTAAAACGTTCGACGGTGAATCCAATGATCGCATGTCTATAATTATATGATATATCATATTTATTCCTTTCACTTTCTTCTGAGTCAACCTTAATATCAAATTTCCAAATTAATTACAATATATTCTTGTTTCACCTTAATAATCGTTTTAGCCAATTGATAATCAGGGCCGTCGCTGGAGCTATTTTGATGATACGCACGGTCAAATTTGTTTGTCAATTGAACATAGCGTGCGATTACGCTAGGGGGGTCTCCCTCCCCCCCCCCCGGGATATTTTTGGAAATGAGGAAGCAATTTCCTGCATTTCAATGCATTTTGTAACATAGAATTGCAGGACTATTGCTCTTATCAATTAATCAAGCACGTAAAATAGCACAAACTATTTCGAGATGCACCATATTTGCAATGGGCTCAATTAGTCCACCACTCCACACATCACGGCGCCTATGTATCCCTACTACCCCCCCTGGCGTTTTAATTCATTTTTGGAGTTTTAATTTTTTTTCATTTTCTCAGACCAATGATACGCACGTGCGTACTTGCGTATGCCCAGCGACGGGCCTGATAATTATTTGTTCTAATTTTGTAACGTTCATGACTAATTTTAACATCTATTTACTAGTTTTCATTAATTGAAATGAAACGTTTAGACACGATTACAACACCGTCATACCGCAATTAAAACACTATCGTGACGTCATACGTCGTACTTGCAGTTCATTATTATTATTATTATTATTATCATTATTATTATTATTATTATTATTATTATTATTACTATTATTGGACTGATTTCAAACGGCCAGAGTATTATATCAAATCCTACGCGTAAATGTAAAATGAACCATTTTAATTTGTAAGATCTTGTTATATAAGTGTGTGTTTTAAGTGAGATATAAGCCTCAAAAGTATGCGGTATGTACAATAGTGGTACTGTTTCCGGCACTACGCCCCTCATACAGTCCAATATTTTACATATTGGATGGTTTTCGGCTTATATCCTATGCATATAATAAATACTTTATTCTAGGGGTAGTCCTCTATAAACAGTTCTGATCAATGTTCTTATCTGCATCAATAGAATGCGTTAAATGTATAGTTGTATATGTTGTATAATTGTTTGAAATAAACTAAACGAAATGTTTAACCCTTTCAACACCGCAGACCTCTAAATAGGCTTACAAAAAGTGTAGATCCAGATGAGCCGGCTCGTGACGAGCCGTCTCATCAGGATCTGCACTTTTTGCCAGTAATATTGCTATTTTTAGACAAAATTACCGATTTTGATAAATGAACTGGTCCAAATGTAATTTTCTTATTAATTTATTGGTCTAAAAATATCATGAACCAGTCCATGTCAGTTACTTGGTGTTGAATGGGTTAAGCGAATGACCGCAGGCTCGATCCTCCTTCAGACCCTTACAATATGAACAGTATGTCGAGGCCACATGCACAGGGAATGTAGAATAAATGAGATACATCGTTATTTTTTATTATCTCCCTTGGCAGATAAGTCTGATTTATCCCAAAATGTAAATGGGTCCTTTTAGTTGGAATCCTTTGTTTTTACTGCTGTGCCCTAACCAGATGTTGCGGTATGATAATGCGATTTTATCAAAAATCGTGTTAATTAACTGATAACATTGTTTTACAAAAAGGTACCCGTTGCATATACTGTAGGAGATCTGTCATGATACAGTAAGTTAATACTCATAAGAAACGAAAGTGGAATATAATTGCTAGCATGTTGTGCAAAGGAAACAACGCTAAACAGAGGAAACACTATCTACCTTTAGGGAGTATTCAGGGGCAGTAACTCACCGATGTCTCTCATCGGGATGCTTCTATAATGTTAGCGTCTTCTGCATCTTGCAAGCCCTATCAACCAACACATAAAATGATTAATAAACTTCTGGAGGCGTAGCTATACGATTAACAAGGGGCGACAATAAATAAACGTATACACTTTGAAAAGTATGTGCTTAAACTATGTGATGTTGTTAGAACTTGTAATGTTGCTAGGCCGTGACATGTTGCTAGCACGTGCAACGCTGTTAGCGCGTGTAATGTTGCTAGCACGTGCAACGCTGTTAGTGCGTGTAATGTTGCTAGCACGTGCAATGTTGTTATCGCGTGTAATGTTGCTAGGCCGTGACATGTTGCTAGCACGTGCAACGCTGTTAGCGCGTGTAATGTTGCTAGCACGTACAACGCTGTTAGTGCGTGTAATGTTGCTAGCACGTGCAATGTTGTTATCGCGTGTAATGTTGCTAGACCATGTAATTATTATTATTAATGTTGCTAGAACGTGTAATGTTGTAAGAACATGCTCTGTTGTTAGAACATCATTTTATTATTAATATTGCTAGAACGTGTAATGTTGTTAGAACATGTTATGTTGCTAGACCGTGTAATGTTGTTAGAACATGTTATGTTGCTAGAACATCATTTTTATTATGTTCTTAGAACGTGTATTACTGTTAGAACTTGTAATGTTATCAAGCTGTGTATTATTGCTAGGATTAGAATTTTTTTAGAACGTGTACTGTTATTAGAACGTGTAATGC
Organism: Archivesica marissinica; assembly: GCA_014843695.1. Classification (NCBI taxonomy): domain Eukaryota; kingdom Metazoa; phylum Mollusca; class Bivalvia; order Venerida; family Vesicomyidae; genus Archivesica; species Archivesica marissinica. Next base: position 22,629,973 of record CM026399.1, read on the forward strand.
CGCTATTACTTGAAATGTCGCTAGAACATGAAATGTCCATATAACTTGAACTGTCCATATAACTTGAACTGTCCATATAACTTGAACTGTCCATATAACTTGAACTGTCCATATAACTTGAACTGTCCATATAACTTGAAATGTCCATATAACTTGAAATGTCCATATAACTAACTGGTTTACTGACTCCACTATAATCATATGCAATTACAAATTCTGTATACAATATAAACTTTATATATTCTATAATGATTGTGAAACAAGCTTAATCACTCTCGTGTGTATGAACATTCATGCGTGAGGAAACCCGGAGAAACCCACCTGTCCAGGCGAGTTGGTGACCACCGTACCGTCTCACATACTTCCTGGTAAGAGGATCAACTCGGTATACAGAAGTGAGATCGATTGTGAAACAAGTTCTTGCAATTCTAGACTAATCACTCTCCTGCCAAACTTTATGATGGAATCAATCGCCGTAACAGCCAAATGTGCGTGATGGAATACATCGCCGTGACAGCCAATTATCGTGATGGAATCAATCGCCGTGACAGCCAAATGTGCGTGATGGAATACATCGCCGTGACAGTCAATCCTTGTGGTGGAATCAATCGCCTTGATACCCAAGCCTTGTGATGGAATCAATCGCCGTGACAGCCAAGCTTCGTGAATGAATCAATCGCCGTGACAGCCAAGCCTTGTGATGGAATCAATCGCCGTGACAGCCAAGCCTTGTGATGGAATCAATCGCCGTGACAGCCAAGTCTTGTAATGGAATCAATCGCCGTGACAGCCAATTATCGTGATGGAATCAATCGCCGTGACAGCCAAATGTGCGTGATGGAATACATCGCCGTGACAGTCAATCCTTGTGGTGGAATCAATCGCCTTGATACCCAAGCCTTGTGATGGAATCAATCGCCGTGACAGCCAAGTCTTGTGATGGAATCAATCGCCGTGACAGCCAAGCCTTGTGATGGAATCAATCGCCGTGACAGCCAAGCCGTGTGATGGAATCAATCGCCGTGACAGCCAAATCAAGCCTTGTGATGGAATCAATCGCCGTGACAGCCAAATCAAGCCGTGTGATGGAATCAATCGCCGTGACAGCCAAACCTTGGGATGGCATCAATCGCATTGACAGCCAAACCTTGTGATGGAATCAATCGCCTTGACAGCCAATTATCGTGATGGAATCAATCGCCGTGACAGCCAAATGTGCGTGATGGAATACATCGCCGTGACAGCCAAATGTGCGTGATGGAATCAATCGCCTTGACAGCCAAGCCTTGTGATGGAATCAATCGCCGTGACATCCAAGCCTTGTGATGGAATCAATCGCCGTGACAGCCAAGTCTTGTAATGGAATCAATCGCCGTGACAGCCAAGTCTTGTAATGGAATCAATCGCCGTGACAGCCAATTATCGTGATGGAATCAATCGCCGTGACAGCCAAGCCTTGTGATGGAATCAATCGCCATGACAGCCAAACCTTGTGATGGAATCAATCGCCGTGACAGCCAAGCCTGTGATGGAATCAATCGCCTTGACAGCCAAGCCGTGTGATGGAATCAATCGCCGTGACAGCCAAGCCGTGTGATGGAATCAATCGCCGTGACAGCCAAGCCTTGTGATGGAATCAATCGCCGTGACAGCCAAGCTTCGTGAATGAATCAATCGCCGTGACAGCCAAGCCTTGTGATGGAATCAATCGCCGTGACAGCCAAGCCTTGTGATGGAATCAATCGCCGTGACAGCCAAGCCGTGTGATGAATCAATCGCCTTGACAGCCAAGCCTTGTGATGGAATCAATCGCCGTGACAGCCAAGTCGTGTGATGGAATCAATCGCCGTGACAGCCAAGCCTTGTGATTGAATCAATCGCCTTGACAGCCAAACCCTCATAAATGAATCAATCGCCGTGAAAGGGAAGACGCAGTGTTGGTTCTAAGTATGTTTCCTAGTGACGTCACCATCGCGGCACGGTCGGTCCCGAACTCAGCCCTGCTCGGTCACAAGGCGGACACCATAAGCATTGCACACAACTTTATATATAATCATAGTGTCGATCGATCCGAGTCACAGACGGGTCAGTAGTCCTGTGGTTGGACTGCGACTCTAGAGATCGCCAGTTATATCCCCAGCTGACCCTTATAATATAAACACAATCATTCAGATGGAACTTTAAGCCGAGATATCATGTCCGTGCTTCACACATGCACGTAAAATAACCAGAGAAGACTCTGGGATGCGAATCCTGGGATCGTAGGTTCGATCCCCCGCCTGACACTAACAATATTAACACTCTTTCAGATGGGGCTTTAAACCGAGGTCTCGTGTCGGTGCTTTACACAGTACATGTAAAATACCCAGAGGAGACTCTGGAATGGGTCTCTGTCTGTATCATTGCACTATCCTCCAACAATCTAAAATGACTAATCTCTTCAGGAGGCGTCGCTCATATATAATAACATACGATAATTGAACGTAGAAACACTCGATCCGAGGCAAAGCAAGTCACATGACCAGTCAATAGTAGGATGCATAAATGAAAGTAATATTTGCCTGGGCGTGAATTTAATTATGTATATTAATTTTGTTGAATATCTTTCTTCATTTCGTTTTGATTTGGAGCCAAGCTTGAGGTCGTGTTTTTTCTTCTACGTCATATGTAGCAAATGGGTCGAGGCCATAGCACTTATATCTTTACAAAGAACAAAGGACATAGTTGTATGTATACAACTAAACATTTGTATCATGTATATATAGTATGTATAGTATATATAGATGACTATTGTTTTATAAACAAAGCCAAGAAAGAAATGACTTTAACGCTTTCGACTAGTTCTATTTTTGTTTATACATTGTACATGTATATACAATAGGTATGCATTGTATATTATAGCCGAATACTATGCTTAAACCAAGAAGGAAATATTTAAAAATAGCACCAAAAAGGATAATTACAAAATACGACCTTATTATTGGTACGACTCTATCTACGACGGAAGTACGACTCTAAGTAAACCATGGTTTTGTCTATCGACGACTCTAAATAAAAAAGAGTTTGGTTTATCGATGACGTCGCCAATATACTATAAGTCGTGGCGGCGGATACTAACTCGTCGTCAATATAGTATAAGTCATGGCGGATACTAACTCGTCGTCAATATAGTATAAGTCATGGCGTATACTAACTCGTCGTCAATATATTATAAGTCATGGCGTATACTAACTCGTCGTCAATATATTATAAGTCATGGCGTATACTAACTCGTCGCCTAGATACTATACGTCGTTGGTCGCGGATACTAACTCGTCGCCTAGATAATATACGTCGTTGGCCGCGGATACTAACTCGTCGCCTAGATACTATACGTCGTTGGCCGCGGATACTAACTCGTCGCCTAGATTTTATACGTCGTGGTGACCGGAAAGCAAGAAAAATACTTACATATTTAAAGTTATGCTCTTGTTCCGAAATACAAAGTTTCACTATTTGGGGGTGCTCCGTTTCACTGTTGAGGGCGCCCCGTTTCACTGTGTGAGGGCGCCCCATTTCACTGTTTGAGGGTACCCCGTTTCACTGTTTGAGGGTACCCCGTTTCACTGTTTGAGGGTGCCCCGTTTCACTGTTTGAGGGTTCCCCGTTTCACTGTGGTGTGAGGGCGCCCCGTTTCACTGTTTGAGTGTGCCACGTTTCACTGTTTGAGGGTGCCCCGTTTCATTGTTTGAGGGTGCCCCTGACTCTGTTTGAGGATGCCCAGTTTTATATGTCAACAATTTTAATTTTAAAGTATAAACTTTATTTATTTACAACGATTGTGAAACAAGCTTTAATATATCTCTAGTTGGCGCGGATGTGTGATAATTCGTGTGGGAAGGCACCGGGGTACCCGGAGAAAACCCACATGTCCGAACTTGCGACCACCGTACCATCTCGCATACTTCCCGGTCCGGTGATCTAACTCGGGTACCATTGGTGAGAACTGAGCGTTCTGCTAACCACTGCCCGATTCTAGGAATTATAATAAAACATATACTAAATGCGCAATAATTTCTTTGCAATTATGATTTGTTCTTGAGAAACGGAATGAGCTTAGCTAACAATGTACTACTTTCCTAGTCAAAATTAGATTACTACATATTGTTATATAGCTTACTTCGGGTGATAGTGTACACAGTCTTTAGCACATTTGAGCATTACCATTGCAATAGTTACTAGATTCTGTGAATGGCTGTCTTTAAACTGATTTCATACTATTATCAAGATACCCCTATATGTGATATATGCACATTGTTATATAGATTTATTGTCATTTATTGTCTATTATATTATATATATAGTTGCTCTACTGTTCAACTTTAACATTACTATATAATTCCAATATGCAGTTTTCACTTATGGTCCTATCATTTGATTTGTATATATGTTGAAGGCCCCATGGTAGATTCACTTTTGTTAAATGAGTTCTCTCATAAAAATAAAGTCTTTATAATAATATTATTATTATTATTATTATTGTTGTTGTTGTTATATTGTTATATTTAGCATGTTAAAGAGATTGGACTTTAATGAAACACGTTTGTACAAGCTTATACCAATCTATTTAGCTCGATTGCGAAACAAGTTCTTGCAACATAATTGTAATCGCTCTCGATACCTCATTCCTGGTGGAATCCATCATCATAGGGGTGGGAGAGAAGTGTGGGATTCAAATACCTTGCCTAAGGACACACACACATACTCTTAACAGCTACACTGTTGGGCTCGAACACATGAGGCGAACGCGTTACATTGCGCTAGTATTCCTACGACTTCCACAGATACATTTTCATGTTAACAATCTAGGCGACGGTAATTTTAAGCATGACTATGATATTAGAATGAACAAACCTGTGCATTATTTTAATTCTAACCGTAGTTTGTGTATTCGACTATTGTTGATACACCTAACGACTTTAAAACCGCACCGCTTTTGACCGGTGTATGTTTTGCGTAACGTGTTTCAGAGCAACGGGCGGGTCTGTAGTCCAGTGGTAACACGCTGGACTGGTAATCCACGGATCGCAGGTTCGATCCCCCGTCTGACCCTAATAAAATTAACAGTCTTTCAGATGGGACGTTAAACCGAGGTCTCGTGTCGGTACTGTACACCGTGCACGTAAAAGAACCAGAGGAGACTCTGGAGTGGGTCTCTGTCTGTATCATTGCACTATCCTCCAAAAATCTAAAATGACTAATCTCTTCAGGAGGCGTTGCTCATATGGGCAACCGGTAGCGACGATAAATAAACGTAAAACACACACAGTACATGACATGTCTACCGTAAAGTGTAAATATATAAAGTAATTGTATAGGGACGTCAAGAGCAGTAGACAGTCTTAATATGTGCCATATTTCATGACATTCCTCAAACTACAAATGTGCAAACATCACCCACATATAGGTGTGTTTGTACTACCGCGCTATTAGGTCACAGTAATGGACCTTGTCATTATAGATAAGAGAAGAAGTAGGGACACATGTGTCCTATGGACACGTTCTTAATTACTGTGTACATTGATAACACATATCTACATATGATTTGTGAATAGCACCATATTTTTCAATTTATTAATATGATCAGATGGCTTTCTGTTCACACTATATAATTATTATTGAATGCATAGTATTAGGTAACTTATAGGCCCACGTGGCCGGGTGCGTATTGTTGTTTAATATTTGCTATATACATTTGTTGAAATGTGCACATGTCACTTTAATAAAAACTTATGTGTGTGTGTGTGTGTGTTTTTAAGTTTATTTATCATCGCTACCGGTTGCCCATATGAGCGACGCCTCCTGAAGAGATTAGTTATTTTAGATTTTGGAGGATAGTGCAATGATACAGACAGATACCCATTCCAGAGTCTCCTCTGGTTCTTTTACGTGCACGGTGTAAAGCACCGACACTAGACCTCGGTTTAACGTCCAATTTGAAAGACTGTTAATTTTATTAGGGTCAGACGGGGGATCGAACCTGCGATCTCTGGATTACCAGTCCAGCGTGTTACCACTGGACTACAGATCCGTCTGTAATAAAAACTTACCTACTGACTTACTTACTTATAGGTCGTGCGTTTGTAAAGTTGTTCAATGTAGATTGATGTATTCCATTTCTTCATTTATTACTGACTTACTTACTTATTGGTCGTGCGTTTGTAAAGTTGTTCAATATAGATTGATGTATTCCATTTCTTCATTTATTACTGACTTACTTACTTATTGGTCGTGCGTTTGTAAAGTTGTTCAATATAGATTGATGTATTCCATTTCTTCATTTATTACTGACTTACTTACTTATTGGTCGTGCGTTTGTAAAGTTGTTCAATATAGATTGATGTATTCCATTTCTTCATTTATTACTGACTTACTTACTTATAGGTCGTGCGTTTGTAAAGTTGTTCAATGTAGATTGATGTATTCCATTTCTATCTATCTATCTTCCTATAAGTCAAACCCCTGATGGGGACCTTAGACTTTTTTTCTTCATTTATTTATTCATTCATCCCTTCTCCCAATGTTGACTCACTTGACAAAATTGTTTCTTAATTGATACTTTGTATAGACAGCTTCCACTTAATGCCCCCCTTAATTATAAGCAGTTAAATAAACACGCTACCATTAGCGGAGAGTCGAGGAGAAGGCAAAGGATAGGCAAATCTAAATTACTCTCCTCGCACAAATTACCATTCCGTATCCTGGAACTCGACTCGCATTATAATCTGATCTGGAACACGTGCGGGAGTTCCATCTGTCTGCTCGCGCGGACGTGCACTGATCAGTATGTACTCATTCACTTAAGTATATAACTGCAACAATGAAATTCAAATTAAATCCGCACTGTTTGTCTTTTATTTTGAATGTGCAGTACACCGGCTACCAGGCGCGTAGTTGACTATACGCAAAGATAAGCAATATACGTGTAGTATACATTTAAGTCAATTGTTAATACATTAATTAGTCTGAAAAATACAATGATAACAAGACTCTAAATGGGGTTAGATACAATATCTCCCACACGAATGACCACATTTACGCTTTCATCCGCGCCAACGAGAGTGGTTAATATAAGTTGTTAAAACTTGCTTCGCAATCGTTGTAAAATAAATAAAGTTTAAAATATATCTGTGTAGAATGGCTTAAATGTTCCATTAAAAATAATCTTGTCTTTGTCTACTTGCGAATTATTTAAAAGACAAACTTATTTGTTGGCGGGACATGGTTCCAAACTGCACCACAGACGTTCTAAGTGAAACAAATTGTCCGGGGAGCATGCCCCCAAACCCCATTGACTTGCGTATGCATTAGATTGGGCCTAGCTACGCCCCTGGCAAAATACTGTCTCATATTTCCATTTGTGGTGTAATGGGTAAAGTTTCCGTCTTACAACCGAGAGAGGTTGCGAGTTCGAACCATGTCAGCACTACGGTGATGGTGTATTAGACAAGACATTTAAAATCAACATTGCCTCTTCTCTCCCCCTTGTGGCGATGGATTCCGCCAGGACGGTGATGGTGTAATTAGACAAGACATTTAAAATCAACATTGCCTCTTCTCCCCCCCTTGTGGCCATGGATTCCGCCAGGACGGTGATGGTGTAATTAGACAGGACACTTAAAATCAACAGTGCCTCTTCTCTCCCACTTGTGGCGATGGATTCCACCAGGACGGTAATGGTGAATTTAGACAAGACACTTAAAATCAATAGTGCCTCGTCTCTCCACCCTTGTGGCGATGGATTCCACCAGGACGGTGATGGTGTAATTAGACAGGACACTTAAAATCAACAGTGCCTCTTCTCTCCCCCTTGTGGCGATGGATTCCACCAGGACGGTGATGGTGAATTTAGACAAGACACTTAAAATCAACAGTGCCTCTTCTCTCCCCCCTTGTGGCGATGGATTCCGCCAGGACGGTGATAGTGAAATTAGACAAGACATTTAAAATCAACATTGCCTCTTCTCTCCCCCCTTGTGGCGATGGATTCCACCAGGACGGTGATGGTGAATTTAGACAGGACACTTAAAATCAAAAGTGCCTCTTCTCTCCCCCCTTGTGGCGATGGATTCCGCCAGGACGGTGATGGTGTAATTAGACAAGACATTTAAAATCAACATGTCCTCTTATCTCCCCCTTGTGGCGATGGATTCCGCCAGGACGGTGATTGTGTAATTAGACAAGACACTTAAAATCGGCATCCTATATATTTCGTTGTCTGTTTTATGTAAATCAAATGCGCTTACTATTCATAAGCACACGTACACATCACCCTTTAAGCACAAGAAAACTACTGTTTGGTTTCGAAAGTTTAACGCACGAAGAAAATGAGTACATTTTCAAACAAGTTCAAACTTATATTAAATCAACAAGGCGCTTTGAGCACAGACATACCTAACTATATTATAAAGTTATGCTGTTCTCTTGATACGATTTTTGCCTGGGTGTGGCTGCGGGTTTGGCTGGCTGAGGGTATTGTACGGTGTGGCACTGGGAATGTGTAGTAGTTGCGAATTGCATTTCTTAATGCTTTTCTTTCGTTTTTTGGTATTTTTTACCATATCCATTATTATCGCCTTAATTGTAATCTAAAATTTGTATCCTAACTGCAATGCTCTTATCCTATATTCAGTCTCTTTGTTAATTACAAACTAGTATGTTAGGGCGGGCCGAAACTAATGTTGTTAAAACGTGTGGCCCAACCCTTTTGCTTCTCCATATATAAACATACTGGTAATGATTGTACCATATATCTTATTTATTTCATCTGTAACATGTTTGTATATTTGAGTTGTATTGTACATTGAATATAAAGAATGCAATAAAATATGATTAAACTAAAAAAACTTAAAATCAACATTTCCTCTTATCTCCCCCTTGTGGAGATAGATTCCGCCAGGACGGTGATGGTGTAATTAGACAGGACACTTAAAATCAACATTTCCTCTTATCTCCCCCTTGTGGAGATAGATTCCGCCAGGACGGTGATGGTGTAATTAGACAGGACACTTAAAATCAACATTTCCTCTTCTCTCCCCCCTTGTGGCGATGGATTCCGCCAGGACGATGATGGTGTAATTAGAAAAGACATTTAAAATCAACATTTCCTCTTCTCTCCCCACGTGTGGCGATGTATTCCGCCAGGAATGAGGTCTAGAGAGCGATTACTCTAATGTTGTAAAAACTTGTTTCCCAATCGTCCTAAAATAAATGTGTATAATATTTTTATTTCTTATAATTAGATTTGTTCAAGTTAAGAGAGAACGTGCGCTGATTAGCCAAGAAATGGACTTGTCTTGTGAAATTAATTTACTTCACTTTATGAATATTTATTAGCAGAATCACCACTGGAGCTGTAACGTGTGACATATTAACTTTAATACCAACAAAACATTGGCAAATTACGTATACAGTCTATACATCCGTTATGTCAAAGTAGGTTATGTCGAAGTATCCGGTTATGTCGAATTATCCAGTTATATCGAAGTCGGATCAAAGTCCCGTTTCAGACACTATCATTTTACATATAACTGGATCCGTTTATATCGAATTTGGTTAGATCAAACTTCGGTTATGTCGAAGTATTTTGTTCGGTCCGACGGAATTCGACATAACGGCTGTAGACTGTACATATACTGTTCTATTGGTAAAACAAGAAGACATATTTTGTTTGTTTAATCATATTTTATTGCAATCAATAGTCAATAAGTAATATGGCAACATGCAAATGGTTTGAGCCACGTTTTAACAACATTAGACAACGGTCTGCACCAGTATAGGAAGGCATATATGGACTTATATGGAATTGAATGACTTTAGAACTAATGTTACTAAACCTGTTCAAACTGATTCCAAGCAAGCTGCCATAGCCACAATAATGTCAACACACTGACGTAGTCTGCATGTTAATAGCAACTACCATTTACATGTGCATTTTACATATGGATCTGGCAACTACCATTTAGAGGTGCATTTTACATATAGATCTGGCAACTACCATTTACATGTGCATTTTACATATAGATCTGGCAACTACCATTTACATGTGCATTTTACATATAGATCTGGCAACTACCATTTACATGTGCATTTTACATATAGATCTGGCAACTACCATTTACATGTGCATTTTACATATAGATCTGGCAACTACCATTTACATGTGCATTTTACATATAGATCTGGCAACTACCATTTACATGTGCATTTTACATATAGATCTGGCAACTACCATTTACATGTGCATTTTACATATAGATCTGGCAACTACCATTTACATGTGCATTTTACATATAGATCTGGCAACTACCATTTACATGTGCATTTTACATATAGATCTGGCAACTACCATTTACATGTGCATTTTACATATAGATCTGGCAACTACCATTTAGAGGTGCATTTTACATATAGATCTGGCAACTACCATTTACATGTGCATTTTACATATAGATCTGACAACTACCATTTACATGTGAATTTTACATATAGATCTGGCAACTACCATTTAGAGATGCATTTTACATATAGATCTGACAACTACCATTTAGAGATGCATTTTACATATAGATCTGGTAACTACCATTTAGAGATGCATTTTACATATAGATCTGGCAACTACCATTTAGAGATGCATTTTACATATAGATCTGGCAACTACCATTTAGAGATGCATTTTACATATAGATCTGGCAACCAACATTTAGAGGTGCATTTTACATATAGATCTGGCAACTACCATTTAGAGATGCATTTTACATATAGATCTGGCAACCAACATTTAGAGGTGCATTTTACATATAGATCTGGCAACCAACATTTAGAGATGCATTTTACATATAGATCTGGCAACTACCATTTAGAGGTGCATTTTACATATAGATCTGGCAACTACCATTTAGAATTGCATCTTACATATGGATCTGACAACTATCATTTAGAATTGCATTTTACATATAAATCTGACAACTACCATTTAGAGGTGCATTTTACATATATATCTGGTAACTACCATTTAGAGGTGCATTTTACATATAAATCTGACAACTACCATTTAGAGGTGCATTTTACATATAGATCTGACAACTACCATTTAGAGATGCATTTTACATATAGATCTGGTAACTACCATTTAGAGATGCATTTTACATATAGATCTGGTAACTACCATTTAGAGATGCATTTTACATATAGATCTGGTAACTACCATTTAGAGGTGCATTTTACATATAGATCTGGTAACTACCATCTAGAGATGCATTTTACATATAGATCTGGCAACTACCATTTAGAGGTGCATTTTACATATAGATCTGGTAACTACCATTTAGAGGTGCATTTTATATATAGATCTGGCAACTACCATTTAGAGGTGCATTTTACATATAGATCTGGTAACTACCATTTAGAGGTGCATTTTACATATAGATCTGGTAACTACCATTTAGAGGTGCATTTTACATATAGATCTGGCAACTACCATTTAGAGGTGCATTTTTACATATAGATCTGGTAACTACCATTTAGTGGTACATATAGATCTGGTAACTACCATTTAGTGGTACATATAGATCTGGTAACTACCATTTAGTGGTACATATAGATCTGGTAACTACCATTTAGTGGTACATATAGATCTGGTAACTACCATTTAGTGGTACATATAGATCTGGTAACTACCATTTAGTGGTACATATAGATCTGGTAACTACCATTTAGTGGTACATATAGATCTGGTAACTACCATTTAGTGGTACATATAGATCTGGTAACTACCATTTAGTGGTACATATAGATCTGGTAACTACCATTTAGTGGTACATATAGATCTGGTAACTACCATTTAGTGGTACATATAGATCTGGTAACTACCATTTAGTGGTACATATAGATCTGGTAACTACCATTTAGTGGTACATATAGATATGGTAACTACCATTTAGTGGTACATATAGATCTGGTAACTACCATTTAGTGGTACATATAGATCTGTTAACTACCATTTAGTGGTACATATAGATCTGGTGCGCCACTTGTCATGTAAGCATACGATATACAATCGTTATATATATAATTAGTACAGTTATACAACAACAACAACAACAACAACAACAACAACAACAACAACAACATTTATTCAACATTAAGCAAAAGTACAGTGCTTCTAGTCTATTATAAATAGTATATAAACATAACATGTAATGTAATGACAACATGAAACATGAGTCCTACACGCGGTGTCTTAAGCAAAGTGAAGATTATCATAATTATCATATTTTATTAATTTTTTTTTTTTTTAAGAGAAGCTTAGTTTGTTTTAGTATTCATTAGTATTATAGTTCAAGGAATATTATTGATTTGATCTAACTCTTTTCGGACTTTACTGGCAAAATATATGTATTTTGATAAGTTTGAGATTTCCTTTTAATTTCTTGACATCATAAGTTTATCAAATTTATTTAAAGTTGGCCAACTGCAATGCAATACACCATACTGTATACAATCGTTATATATATATATAATCAGTACAGTTATACAATACACCATTATACTGTATTGGCACCATCCTGAATGTTGTCATATTTCCGACGTTAATTAGAAACCTCAAATACATTTACATTCAATATTAAGACAACCACTAAACAATGTCTGCTTTAATCAAATTAGCGCCGTTGTGATTATGCCTTATGCAATAACTACACATTTGACGGAAATATGATGACATTGCTGTAGGAAACATGAAAGAGTCTAATAGATAATTGCCCTTTAATGGTTATATAATTAGGAAATAAAGGTTAATTATCCGTTAAATGACTTCCATGTTTTTACGACTTTAATGGTTTATTCCGATATAACGACGTTGATTAGACAACGTGCTTATTATGAGCAGTACGTACAGTGTGAATATAATGTCCTTTGGCTATATATACGTTGCTTAGTAAATACATTAAGTTCCAGACGGATCTGTAGTCCAGTGGTAACACGCTGGACTGGTAATCCAGGGATCGCAGGTTCGACCCCCCGTCTGACCCTAATAAAATTAACAGTCTTTCAGATGGGACGTTAAACCGAGGTCTCGTGTCGGTGCTTTACACCGTGTACGTAAAAGAACCAGAGGATATTCTGGAATGGGTCTCTGTCTGTATCATGCACTATCCTCCAAAATCTAAAATAACTAATCTCTTCAGGAGGCGTCGCTCATATGGGCAACCGGTAGCGACGATAAATAAACGTAAAACACACAATACATTAAGTTTTGACCGCCTTCGTGGTCGAGTGGTTAAGGTCGCTGACTTGTATACCACTGTAACCTATCATCTCGGTTCGAGCCCCGCCCAGACCGTGTCTCATTTATATGAAAAAGTTGGCAGTTTCTTACGGAGGTTGGTGCACCAAGTACTGGTTAACCTGCCCAGGAAAGGTGTTGTTAGGTAAACTGCCCGTCGCTCAAATGGGAAACCGGTAGCGACGTTAAATAAACTTAAATAAAATTAAAAAATACATGAAGTTATGCTTATTTGGACAAATGTCTCATTGTTGTGCAGTCTATTGTTGAAACATTTGCTCAAGTACCAAGTGATCCCCTATTCATCACCTCTGCGACGATATATTTCTAATCTGTTTGACAAATGCCTGTCAGGTAATATAAGTATATCCCCTCATTCCCATATATCACTGTACAATCAAGTATTTGTTGTTGTGCGAAATACCAAGTGCTATCCTCTAGTTTGTATTGTGTTGCTTAATTTTTTACATTTATTTAACATCGCTACCGGTTGCCCATATGAGCGACGCCTCCTGAAGAGATTAGTCATTTTAGATTGTGGAGGATAGTGCAATGATACAGACAGAGATCCATTCCAGAGTCTCCTCTGGTTCTTTTACGTGCACGGTGTAAAACATCGACACAAGACCTCGGTTCAAAGTCCCATCTGAAAGAATGTTCATTTTATTATGGTCAGAAGGGGGATCGAACCTGTAATACCTGGATTCGCAATCCAGCCTGTTAACCAATGGACTACTGACCCGTTTGCAAGACTAAGCTAGTTCCATGCAAGAAGTATTCAGCACAATGTATTGGATACGGTGCCCGCCTCGTAATCGAGATGTGAGTTCGAACCACACCAGAACCAAGGGGGTGGTGTCCTTAGGCAAGACACTTCTATCAACAGTGCCTCTTCTCTCTCTCTCTCTCTCTCTCTCTCTCTCTCTCTCTCTCTCTCTTTCTCTCTCTCTTTCTCTCTCTCTCTCTTTCTCTCTCTCTCTCTCTCTCTCTCTCTCTCCCGCGTGGCGAAATCCTCAATACCCAATCTCACTCCTCGTGGCGATGGATTCCATCAGGAATGAGATCTTGAGAGCGATTATTCTAATGTGGTAAAAACTTATTTAATCCAGCCAAAATAAATTTGTATAAGCTATTCACGCACTTCACACGACGACACAATAGGACATCAATAAACGGTGAAACGTAGTTAAACGTTCCAGATATAAGTGATAGCAGTCCTTTATGTGTTTAATGGTCCCTTAATGGTCCCTGCATACATTCCAGAAAGCATGCCACCACTTTCCGGATGTCTAGCGTATAAACAAGTCAGTTGCTCATTAATCAAATTGTGTTCCAGTAAATACTGGCACATCTGTGTAAGTGGTCACATCCATTAAGCAGCAGCCAACCTGTATTAAGCAGCCAACCTGTACTAAGCAGCCAACCTGTATTAAGCAGCCAACCTGCATTAAGCCGCCAACCTGTATTAAGCAGCCAACCTGTATTACGCAGCCAACCTGCATTAAGCCGCCAACCTGTATTAAGCAGCCAACCTGTATTAAGCAGCCAACCTGTATTAAGCCGCCAACCTGCATTAAGCCGCCAACCTGTATTAAGCAGCCAACCTGTATTACGCAGCCAACCTGCATTAAGCCGCCAACCTGTATTAAGCAGCCAACCTGTATTACGCAGCCAACATGCATTAAGCCGCCAACCTGTATTAAGCAGCCAACCTGCATTAAGCAGCCAACCTGCATTAAGCAGCCAACCTGTATTAAGCAGCCAACCTGTATTAAGCAGCCAACCTGTATTAAGCCGCCAACCTGTATTAAGCAGCCAACCTGCATTAAGCAGCCAACCTGTATTAAGCAGCCAACCTGTATTAAGCAGCCAACCTGCATTAAGCAGCCAACCTGTATTAAGCAGCCAACCTGTATTAAGCAGCCAACCTGCATTAAGCAGCCAACCTGTATTAAGCAGCCAACCTGTATTAAGCAGCCAACCTGCATTAAGCAGCCAACCTGTATTAAGCAGCCAACCTGTATTAAGCCGCCAACCTGTATTAAGCAGCCAACCTGTATTAAGCAGCCAACCTGCATTAAGCAGCCAACCTGTATTAAGCAGCCAACCTGCATTAAGCCGCCAACCTGTATTAAGCAGCCAACCTGTATTAAGCAGCCAACCTGCATTAAGCCACCAACCTGTATTAAGCAGCCAACCTGTATTAAGCAGCCAACCTGCATTAAGCCGCCAGTTTTCAGATTCCCAATATGTTGTTTTATTGTACGGCTGACCTCTATTATGCAGCCATTTGTTCTTTGACTGTAGTCCAATATTGGAAGTGTTGCATTCTTCCCCTCGTATATGAGATCCGTGACTGTAGTCCAATAGTGTAAGTGTTCCATTCTTCCCCTCGTAGATGAGATCCGTGACTGTAGTCCAATAGTGGAAGTGTTCCATTCTTCCCCTCGCATATAAGATCCGTGAATGTAGTCCAATAGTGGAAGTGTTCCATTCTTCCCCTCGTATATGAGATCCGTGACTGTAGTCCAATATTGTAAGTGTTCCATTCTTCCCCTCGTATATGAGATCCGTGACTGTAGTCCAATATTGTAAGTGTTCCATTCTTCCCCTCAAATATGGGATCCGTGACTGTAGTCCAATATTGTAAGTGTTCCATTCTTCCCCTCATATATGAGATCCGTGACTGTAGTCCAATATTGGAAGTGTTCCATTCTTCCCCTCGTATATAAAATCCGTGACTGTAGTCCAATATTGGAAGTGTTCCATTCTTCCCCTCGTATATAAGATCCGTGACTGTAGTCCAATATTGTAAGTGTTCCATTCTTCCCCTCGTATATAAGATCCGTGACTGTAGTCCAATATTGGAAGTGTTCCATTCTTCCCCTCATATATGAGATCCGTGACTGTAGTCCAATATTGGAAGTGTTCCAATCTTCCCCTCATATATGAGATCCGTGACTGTAGTCCAATATTGTAAGTGTTCCATTCTTCCCCTCATATATGAGATCCGTGACTGTAGTCCAATATTGTAAGTGTTCCATTCTTCCCCTAGTATATGAGATCCATGACTGTAGTCCAATAGCGGAAGTGTTCCATTCTTCCCCTTGTATATAAGTTCCGTGACTGTAGTCCAATAGTGGAAGTGCTCCATTCTTCCCCTCGTATATGAGATCCGTGACTGTAGTCCAATATTGTAAGTGTTCCATTCTTCCCCTCGTATATGAGATCCGTGACTGTAGTCCAATATTGTAAGTGTTCCATTCTTCCCCTCAAATATGGGATCCGTGACTGTAGTCCAATATTGTAAGTGTTCCATTCTTCCCCTCATATATGAGATCCGTGACTGTAGTCCAATATTGGAAGTGTTCCATTCTTCCCCTCGTATATAAGATCCGTGACTGTAGTCCAATATTGGAAGTGTTCCATTCTTCCCCT
This sequence comes from Archivesica marissinica, assembly GCA_014843695.1. Classification (NCBI taxonomy): domain Eukaryota; kingdom Metazoa; phylum Mollusca; class Bivalvia; order Venerida; family Vesicomyidae; genus Archivesica; species Archivesica marissinica. The sequence continues at coordinate 22,646,735 of CM026399.1, forward strand.
CGTATATAAGATCCGTGACTGTAGTCCGATATTGTAAGTGTTCCATTCTTCCCCTCGTATATAAGATCCGTGACTGTAGTCCAATATTGGAAGTGTTCCATTCTTCCCCTCATATATGAGATCCGTGACTGTAGTCCAATATTGGAAGTGTTCCAATCTTCCCCTCATATATGAGATCCGTGACTGTAGTCCATTATTGTTCAAGATGGCCGCCATAATCAATACCGATATATTGCTTTTTGCAATAAATATGCACAGACTTGCCCAATATGGACGATTTTGGTATCGAATCCTACATTTTAGACAGCGCAGAATCTGATTCTTGGACTTCTGAATCACTAAGATTCTTTATGTTATCATGTTTGGGACTTCGGATCAAAATTACAGAACTGTGGTCAACCTACATAGTACAGTAGGTATTCGATGTATATAGTTTGTACACCATTCCCTACCTACATGGGGATGTCTGTCTATGCCAAGATTAGAAAGAGGACACTAGTCGAAATGCTTCATGAGCATGGTGTCAGCATTTCGTACGACAGTGAACAAGTATGTGGATGATGGTGTGGTCTGTCCACCAGTTCTGCGCAGAGGGTTGTTCACCACAGCAGCCATGGATAATATAGACCATAACCCCACTGCAACGACAGCTACCACTTCTTTCCATGGCACTAGCATCTCACTTTTCCAGCATCCAACAAAGGATGACAAAGGTGAAGAGCGTGAACCATTCAAGTTTGGAGGAGAGAAGGTTAAGACAGTTCCAGAACTTCCTGATTCCTACACCAATATCCATCCTGCCTTCTTTGCCAAGAAGAACACTTCTCCTCCACAGGGTAGTGTGACAGTTCCAGACGCCAGTCTCCTGAGACCACACCTGGCACTCGAGTATGAGTGGCTGGAGAAGGTCGGTGATACTGATGAAACAGATGGTATAGAGAACGTGACATGGGCAGCCCACCATGCCTCCAAGAAGAGAAGCTCTGCATTTGAGGCCACCATCACATCACTGTTACCTCTCCTTCGAGATCCAGCCCACTGAGTTGCTACAGTCAGACATGTGATGGACAAGATCAAGGAGACTGTATCGTTCCTGAACCCAGGCCAAGTACCTGTCATGACAGCCGACCAGCCCATCTATGAAGTGGCAAAACAAGTCCAGTGGCACTGGCCTGAACAGTATGGTGAGGACAAGTTCGTCATCATGTTTGGAGGCCTACATATAGAGATGGCTGCCCTGAGGTCAAACGGAACTCTTCTCAAGGACAGTGGCTGGACTGGCGCCCTAGTGGACGCAGGGGTGACTTCTTCAGGAACAGCAGAATCTTTCTTAACAGCGTCAAGCATTACTATGACACCAGCTAACAGCATGCAGTCTCAATCAACTCCTAAAGGCTGCCTACACTGACTACTGCAGAGGCAGCTGAGAACCCTAAGGAAGTGATGAGCTTTGATGTCTGGTGTGAGAAGCGCAAACTGGAAAGCCCCCAGTTTCAGTTCTGGCACCTGGTGCTGTCCATGGAACTAGTGATACTCCTCCTGGTTCGAGCATCTGTACTGCCAATCACTGGCTGAGCTAATCCCATACTTCTTTGCCAACAACAACACAAACTATGCACGCTGGCTTCCAATCCATCTCAGAGACATGGTGGCCCTGAAGGCGAAACATCCCCAGCTTGCCCAAGAATTCGAGAGTGGCAAATTTGTTGTTCACAAGTCCAGTCGGAATTTCTCTGCAATGGCTATTGACCAAGCCCACGAACAGGCCAATGCTGTTATCAAAGCCGACGGGGAGCCATTGGCGTAACTGAAGATCCATCAGCCCTGAGAAGATGGATGGTAGCCGGTCCCCAGGTCTGCCACCTAGTTGAGTTGTATGAGGCAGCATCCGAAGCGAAGAAGGCTATAAAACAAACCAGCCACCATGAGCAGACACAACGAGCCCAAAGAGATTTCCTTGAGAAAGTTCAGAAGCTCTCCCATGCAATGACAGATCTGGGAAATCCTTTCCAGGAGGAGAGTCAGGACCTGCTGTCACTGGATACCAAGGACATTGCTGACCCCAGTGCAGCTAAACTGATCAGCACACATATTGAGAGAAGCAGAACCCGTTTCCATGAGTTCATGGCGGGACTGGCACTTACCACCTTCTGTGAACCAATCAAGAATAAGATAGACTCCTTCCGACAGCAACCAGCCTCGATTGATGCTACAAAGCAAAGGATTCTAAAGGAAGACTGCCAACTCTTCTCTAAGCTGTTCATATCATGCCAGAACAGAGAATGTGACCTGCAGGAGTTTCTTCATGAGAATCAGCAGTTCCCTGCTTCCCTGAGTGACGGTGGGAATCTCTACACCTGTCAGAAATCCCAGCTTGCTGCCATTCTTGAACGCCATGTTGAAATCCCTGACAGAGAACCTGAGGCTGATACAATCATCATTGACGGCTCAGCACTGGTGAACTCTCTGCCACCACAAACTTCAAAGACTTTCGAGGACTATGCTATGCTGGTGGTGGTCCTTCCAACCATCCAAGCATACTCCACCAAGTTCCAGAGAACGGACCTTGTGTTTGATGTCTACCACCCATCAAGTTTGAAGGCAGAGACAAGGACCAAGCGAGGACGTGGAGCCAGACGAATCGTGACAAGCAAGGGAAAAATTCCCCGAAACTGGCAGAACTTCCTGAGTAAAACAGAGATGTTCAACTTTCTAGCTGAGAAGATTGCACAAATGTCTACACCCAATAAAGTCATTGTGACAAGACAAGATGATGTTACTAGCAGCCATGCAGTCAGCACGGATAGGCTGGCTCCTTGTAGTCACGAAGAAGCCGACACACGCATCTTCCTCCATGCCAGGAATGCAGTAGAAGGGAGTAGCAAAGTCCGGATGGTCAAAGCCAATGAAACAGATGTTCTCGTCATCGCCATCAGTGTGCTGTCAGCTATTCAAGAGATTGGTTTGCAGCAGCTGTGTGTGGCCTTTGGACAAGGACGGCATCTCAAATGGATTCCTGTGCATGACCTTCATCACTCCATAGGACAGGAGAAAAGCAAAGGGATTCTCTTCTTCCATGCATTCACAGGCTGCGATGTTGTGTCCGGATTCCGTGGTAAAGGGAAAAAGTCTGCATGGCAAACCTGGGATGTATGTCCTGAGGCTTCTGATGTCTTCACAAAACTTAGCCAGTACCTACCAACAGTTGGTGGTGATGATGTATGACAGGTCCATTACAGCTGCAGGCGTGGATGACGCCAGACTAGACATGTTTGCCAGGAAGCAGAGACCTTACGAAGGCATTCCTCCAACTCGAGCAGCACTGCTTCAGCATGACAAGCGTGCAGCTTATGAGGCAGGTTGCATATGGAGTCAGTCAACACTGCGCCAACCAGAGTCCTGCTGAATGTGGCTGGACAAAGAAGGGTGATCTGTGGCAGGTCTTCTGGACAACACGTCCTCCTATTGCAGAGAGTTGTCAACAGCTGACCAAGTGCGGGTGCAAGACAGACTGTTGTGTAGGAAGATGCAAATGCTACCACTTTGGTCTAACTTGTACAGCATTATGCAGCTGCAGCTCCAACTCATCTAGCGTTAAAGCACAAAGACAATGAAGGGCAAAGAAGACTGTATACCACATACTACATAATGGCATGTAGTAACTTCTAGGAATAATGTATTTGTAGACTTTAATACATTTATTAACAAAATTATGACCGTTGACTAGTTTGACTGCCCTCGGTATGGACATGGACATGATATTTGGGAGATATGTTCTACTTAAAAGATCTACAGCCGGTTGTCCAAAATATGCAGAATAGATGAATATACTTGTTGTAGATATACATGTATCACTCTTAATAAAAGTTTGTTTAATATCATTGCAAATGCTGTGTTTCTTGTACATTGTTCACTGTTTTGGGCTAGAAATGATAGAAAGAAGCTCCAAAGAGACATTGGAGTTGTTTTTTTTGGATTCCCCATGCTTGAAAACCTACATTTTTACTCAAAGATCAACTATATCGGTTACTGTACTGAGATTATGTTGTAAAATAGGCAATTTGTATGTCAGAATGGCGGCCATCTTGAAAAAATGGCGGCCATCTTGAATTTCAGGTGGCCAGCGTTTTTTTCCACAAACGTGACCCCTAAGGTTTGGTGCTTGTATCACATTTTGAAAGATAGTTTCAATTATCTGCTTCACTAATACTCATGACTGCACCGATTCCTATGATGTACCCACATGCTCAACTCAACTCAACTTGCTTATTGCAGACATCAAGTACATGCTAAGAGCAACGCATAATTTAGCCTGGGTTCCAGTCTGTCGATTTTTCACTTTTTAACTTCTGGCAAACAACGGCCCAAATAATGGTCTCGGTGTTAAACTATATTTATTTGACTGACCAGGCTACGCATAATTATACATAAATACATACGTACATGCATAATAAATACATGACATTTTACAGAGAAGTTATACAGACGGATCTGTAGTCCAGTCGTAACCAGTTCAGTGGCTACACGCTGGACTGGTAATCCAGGTATCGAACCTGATCCCCCCGTCTGACCCTAATAAAATTAACAATCTTTCAGACGGGACGTTAAACCGGGGTCTCGTGTCGGTGCTTAACACCGTACACGTAAAAGAACCAGAGGAGACTCTGGAATGGGTCTCTATCAGTCTGTATCATTGCACTATCCTCCAATAATCTAAAATGGCTAATCTCTTCAGGAGGCGTTGCTCATATAGGAAACCGGTAGCGACGATAAATAAACGTAAAACACACACACAGAAGTTATTCAAGTGTAAATGGAAAGAAACTAAATGCCTAGCTTCTTATTATGTTTATTGTGTTAGCATTCTGTCTGCTGAATAAATAAATAAATAAATGTTGCTAAGTTGACCAATGACTGTTCCGATGTTTGATTCATTAATGCTGTGTATTTATTTATTGTTGGCCAATTTGCAAAAATAAGGTTTGCAATAATGTGATCTTAATTGTTTGTACTTGGGACAAACTAAAATAAAATGATGTTCTGATTCTACTTGGTTCATATTACAATATATACATTTCCTATTGTTTCGATCTACATTTAATTCTAACACGACCCAGCTAATAACATACATACTTTTAGAGTAAAATCTACCTCGGGTTATTCTGCGATATACCTACATTGAACTATGCTGCGCGCGCACCGTGTTTTGGCTATTCAATTTATACAATGCGTGTAAAGTTTTATGAATGAAATTCACGTGATGTTTGTAAATACTACCGTGGGAATTTGCGGAAGTGAGCTATTTTTAGAATCAGATAATCTCTTGTCCGTCTTGTTTTTCTGTTAAGTAACGTTTCAGTTACTATTCTGTACAGTTTTATTTGACAAAATAGATAACATTATTGATCAGTTACAACTTTTGTTCATTTATGCACTAGATTGATATTTTCCATAAAAAATAACGTCATCACCCCTTACGCGGGAGGAAATTTCGAAAGCCAAATGCAGCGGAGTAGCACCTCGTTTGAAGAAAATACTCCTTTGATTCTCGTCTAAAATTATTAGAAGTAAGTCGTGTTAGAATCGAAATAATAAGTATCAACCGTGGTATATCGCAGAATAACCCGAGTTTGAAGTTCTTGTACGTATAAATATATCACGAAGGCCGATGGCTAACTTGTGTGAACGTTTCTGAATCTAGTTAGTGCATATCTATATTTATTTTCAGCTATGATGTTTAAATAGTGTTCAAATCCAGAGCTGTACTTAACAGACGGATCTGTAGTCCAGTGGTAACACGCTGGCTGGACTGCTAATCCAGGGATCGCAGGTTCGATCCTTCATCTCACCCTAATACAATTAACAGTCTTTCAGATGGGTCTTTAAACCGAGGTCTCGTGTCGGTGCTGTACACTGTACACGTAAAAGAACCAGAGGAGTCTCTTGAATTAGTCTCTGTCTGTATCATTGCACTATCCTCCAGCAATCTAAAATGACTAAGCTCTTCAGGAGGCGTCGCTCATATGGGCAACCGGTAGCGACAATAAATAAATGTAAAACACACACACAGGTGTACTTAGTTGAACTATAATTTAACAATGTCCGGGTGTTGCTGATGCTTGTATACCAACTGTGTTTATACGTATCTAGAATTCTTTGTATTATAGCTGATATGTGCACTTGTAGTATGGTTTGGTTTTCCCATATATGAGCCATTCCGATATTATTTAATAATGTTTTATATTTGAAGCCCACGTGTCTTTGTTTGAAGAGTGTTCATTTTCTGTGTCCTGTTTAAGCATTTTATATATTGGTTTTGTAAGCGAATGTTCACCATTGTTTATCCCTTTCAACCAGTATTTGATCATTACTATTTTTCTATAGATATGTAATGGTATTCTACCTAATTCCCATATAATCTGTCAATGCACGTGCATAGTTTTACTCCCAATATCTTACGACATAATGTTGAATGAGTGCGTTCTACTTCAATCGCTTCGTGTTTCCCCATACATCCGCGCAATTGTTTAACTTTGACCCAACTAACGTATCGAACAGTTAACATTTTTCCGAAATAGGTAATTCTATTCAGTGCCGCATCCATGATGATGATGATGATGATGATGATGTAATGATGATGATGATGATGATGATGATGATGATGATGATGATGATGATGATGATGATGATGACGATGACGATGACGATGACGATGACGATGACGATGACGACGATGACGATGACGATGATGATGATGATGATGATGATGATGATGATGATGATGATGATGATGATGATGATGATGACGATGACGACTATGACGACGATGACGATGACGATGATGATGATGATGGTTATTACGTCCCGGGAATTGTCGTCATCAATGTGTAAAATGTAAAATTCCATATTCTGTCGCAACTCCTCCCAACGGGGTGTGTATTAAATAATGCCCGTATTGCAATGTGCCAGTTTAATTCGATATAAGAGTGGCAATCTTACATTAACACCGTCGGAACAAAGATAAGCGACCCCTCTGAGGTTACGCAGATTAATAATGAAGACACATGACCAATTTTATATTCGATATTTTCACCACTCTTTCCACCACACTTCAACATTTCTTTCAACTAAGCTAAGCGTGCAATTGTACACATTAGTTTTGGCAAAGCATGCAATGGTACACATTTGTTTTGGCTAAGCGTGCAATGGCACACATTTGTTTTGGCTAAGCGTGCAATTGTACACATTTGTTTTGGCTAAGCGTGCAATGGTACACGTTTGTTTTGGCTAAGCATGCACTTGTACACATTTGTTTTGGCTAAGCGTGCACTGGTACACGTTTGTTTTGGCTAAGCATGCACGTGTACACATTTGTTTTGGCTAAGCGTGCAATGGTACACATTTGTTTTGGCTAAGCGTGCAATTGTACACATTTGTTTTGGCTAAGCGTGCAATTGTACACATTTGTTTTGGCTAAGCGTGCAATTGTACACATTTGTTTTGGCTAAGCGTGCAATTGTACACATTTGTGTTGGCTAAGCATGCAATTGTACACATTGTTTTGGCTAAGCGTGCAATTGTACACGTTGTTTTTGCTAAGCATGCACTTGTACACATTTGTTTTGGCTAAGCGTGCAATTGTACACATTTGTGTTGGCTAAGCGTGCAATTGTACACGTTGTTTTTGCTAAGCATGCAATTGTTCACATTTGTGTTGGCTAAGCGTGCAATTGTACACATTTGTGTTGGTTAAGCATGCAATTGTACACATTGTTTTGGCTAAGCGTGCAATTGTACACGTTGTTTTTGCTAAGCATGCAATTGTACACATTGTTTTGGCTAAGCGTGCAATTGTACACATTGTTTTGGCTAAGCGTGCAATTGTACACGTTGTTTTTGCTAAGCATGCAATTGTACACATTGTTTTTGCTAAGCATGCAATTGTACACATTGTTTTGGCTAAGCGTGCAATTGTACACGTTGTTTTTGCTAAGCATGCACTTGTACACATTTGTTTTTGCTAAGCAAGCAATTGTACACATTTGTTTTGGCTAAGCGTGCAATTGTACACATTGTTGTACACATTTGTTTTGGCTAAGCGTGCAATTGTACACATTGTTTTGGCTAAGCGTGCAATTGTACACATTTGTTTTGGCTAAGCGTGCAATGGTACACATTTGTTTTGGCTAAGCGTGCAATGGTACACATTTGTTTTGGCTAAGCATGCAATTGTACACATTTGTTTTGGCTAAGCATGCACTTGTACACATTTGTTTTTGCTAAGCAAGCAATTGTACACATTTGTTTTGGCTAAGCGTGCACTTGTACACATTGTTTTGGCTAAGCGTGCAATTGTACACTAATGTTTTGGCTAAGCGTGCAATTGTACACATTGTTTTGGCTAAGCGTGCAATTGTACACATTTGTTTTGGCTAAGCGTGCAATTGTACACATTTGTTTTGGCTAAGCGTGCAATTGTACACATTTGTTTTGGCTAAGCGTGCAATTGTACACATTTGTTTTGGCTAAGCGTGCAATTGTACACATTTGTTTTGGCTAAGCGTGCAATTGTACACATTTGTTTTGGCTAAGCATGCAATTGTACACATTTGTTTTGGCTAAGCGTGCAATTGTACACATTTGGTTTGGCTAAGCATGCACTTGTACACATTTGTTTTTGCTAAGCAAGCAATTGTACACATTTGTTTTGGCTAAGCGTGAAATTGTACACATTGTTTTGGCTAAGCGTGCAATTGTACACATTGTTTTGGCTAAGCGTGCAATTGTACACATTGTTTTGGCTAAGCATGCAATTGTACACATTTGTTTTGGCTAAGCGTGCAATTGTACACATTTGTTTTGGCTAAGCGTGCAATTGTACACATTTGTTTTGCTAAGCCCTGTAGCCTAATCTATGGATGTGAGACAGTATAGAGTGACTCCTGTACTGACCCTATACATTTTGGTACTTGTAGACTAATCTATGGCCTGGTTGAGCATACAAATTGTATTATTCACGCCCACCACTTAACCACCTTATAATATATGAGTGTATACTAAACATCTTAGTACGCTCGCCCATATGGTTCGCCGGAGTCGAGGGTAAATAAGCTCAATCATCATCATCATCATCATCATCATCAGGGCTAAAATACGTGAACATCGGTGATCATGCTTGGTTACAGCGGTATGCAAGTCAGCAAGTATTGTACTTCGATATTCAATAAGTCAACTATAGAGAATAGAGTATCAGAATAATTCAAAGGTGAGCACTTCACACCCACCTGGATATCATTATAGATGTTTTATAAATAAATAATCAACAGGGGGAAAACTTTTCAGACGGATCTGTAGTGCAGTGGTAACACGCTGGACTGGTAATACCGGGATCGCAGGTTCGATCCCCCGTCTGACATTAATACAATTAACAGTATTTCAGATGGGACTTTAAACCGAGGTCTCGTGTCGGTGCTGTACACCGTGCACGTAAAAGAACCAGAGGAGTGGGTCTCTGTCTGTATCATTGCACTATCCTCCAATAATCTAAAATGACTAATCTCTTTAGAAGGTGTCGCCGCATATGGGCAACCGGTAGCGACGATAAATAAACGTAAAACACACATAGAGTATCCGAATATTTCAAAGGTGAGCACTACACACCTGGATATCATTATTGATGTCCTGTAAATAAATAATCAGCAGAGGGGGTATTTTATCCAGGAATGTGTGGTTTTACGGCTCTACTGCCGGACTATATAGTGTATACAAACATGAATTCATATCAGAGGACTATCCACAACTCGTAACTATATATATATCTTATTTCAACTTATTGTCTTTACATTTTACATAATTATGTTAATGTTGCTGTTATCCAGCCGTTGAATTTAGTTTATACAAATGTATTTTAGCTCGATTGCGAAACAAGTTCTTTCAACTTATATTAATCACTCTCGACACCACATTACTGATGGAATCCATCGCCATGAAGGAGAGAGAAGAGGCATGTGGAATTGAAATGCTTTGTCTAAGGGTACAATCGTAACGGCTCCAGCGGGGCTCGAACTCCGGACCTTCATGGTCAGATTAAATAATATTGGTCAATTACTGCTGCCCCTGAATACTCGTTTGAATGGCTGTCCTCTAAATGGTTTCCTGTACAACACATGCGTTCAATATTCATCCGTTTTCTTATCTTATAATTATTAAATTATTAAATCTCGACAGATATCCTACAGAATATCAAGTGCATATTATTGCTGTACATATGTATTATCAATTAATTAACATGAGTTTGACAATATCGCATTTATTATACTGCAACAACTGGTTAAGGCCTGGGGACAACAATAAACACAAAGGATTTACAACTAAAACGGAAGCATATCCGCCAAGGGAGGCAATCGAAAGGCCAGCCATGTCGCCCATTGAATAACCTGGTATAATGCATTGGAACTTCTGGAAATGACTTTTGCCATATCCATCATGTCTATGGAAGCACTGTCTGTTGCGTATTCCACTTGAAGGCCTGGGGACAACAGTAAACACAAAGGATTTACAACTAAAACGGAAGCTTATCCGCCAAGGGAGGCAATCGAATGGCCAGCCATGTCGCCCATTGAATAACCTGGTCTAATGCATTGGAACTTCTGGAAATGACGTTTGCCATATCCACCATGTCTATGGAAGCACTGTCTGTTGCGTATTCCACTTGAAGGCTATTAGATGTCAGAAGATGGCTCTTCCTTCAGGCGAACCTTGGGTCAATATTTCTTAAGAAACAAGTCCGTCGTTTATTATTGTTCACCAACTATTTTATACAGTTTGCACTTCTCTTTACTCAACAGTTTTGAGTCAAAACACAAACAGTTGCCAATTGACATTTGCCATCTGCTTAATATCTTGATTACTTATCAAATTGCAAAACAATACAACCCTTTAATAGATCATAACAACTTTTCTACATCAGCTAGAATTCTGTGCCGCTTTTATTGCTTTTTCTAGTATCTACTTTGAAGACCGAAAGTGAAATGGCTTGTATATATGTTATCGACTACCATAATGTTTTCTGAATAGTTTACGTCTAACAGCTGTTGACAATTTGACACATAAATGTCACTGCTTTGATCTACAGGAATTACTCTCATACACCAGTTTAGAATTACTATGTTACGCCACGGATCGTATGTATTCTGTGTACAGAAAAATCCTGCAAAACGATCACCCCTATATTAAGATCACTCCGCTATGACGTCAGTTTTCTCAGAACTGAAATATTTCTCGCATCCGGTAAATGGCCTTATTATATGGGTCGTGAGTGGAAGTCGTGATAGCGCAGTGGATGCGCGTTCGCTTCAGGTGCGAAAAGTCCGGAGTTCGAGCCCCGCTGGAACCGTTACGATTGTGCGCTTAGGCAATGCAATTAAATTCCACGTTGCCTCTTCTCTCTCCCTCGTGGCGATGTATTCCATCATGAATGAGGTCTCGAGAGTGATTAATATAAAAGTTATAAGAACTTGTTTCGCAATAGAGCTCAAATAAATATGTATAAACTATTATATGGGTTTTACTGTAGTTTTTGTCTGGTTTTTGTTTTGGTGGTTTTGCGGAATTTAGATGACAATTTGTTACACCTGAGTTGGTTATCTGGTCAACATGCAAAGCATTCAAGGAAAGGGATTCGAATAAGTTACTATGTAACGTTTCCACCAGTCATATCTGTGCTGTTGCAACTATTCCTATGTTATGTACCATTCTTGAATAAAATATTGTTTAATCTAACATTCAAAGCCACGTTTTTTTATTATTTGTTTGTATGTTTGTTTGTTTGTTTGTTTGTTTGTTTGTTCGGGTTTTAAACCTACTTCAGCACCATTATGGGCTACATAGCCGACAGGCAGTTGACCTAACAACACATTTCCTGGGCATGTTCCAGCTGTTCACCAGTATTTGGTGCAACAACCTCCGTGAGAAACTGCCAACTGCCTGAGTTGAGCTCGATACCGTGACCACAGTGATAATAGGTTACAGTGGTAAACGAGTCAGCGACCGTAACCACTAAACCACGGAGGCGGACTCCAAGTTCTTGGATTTAGACTCTCTATTGAAGGCACTTTTATCTCTTAGCCTATACTGGGGCATCTGGGCCATATGTGGCATCTGTGGCATAGTGGTTAAAATCGTTGACTTCAAATCACTTGCACATCACCGCTGTAGGTTCGACTCCTACGTGTGGAGTTGGAATTACTGCTCGAAAGGGCACCCGGGGTCTTTCTCCACCAAAATGTGGAGAGTAGCCATATGACCTCAACTGTGCTTGCAACTTTAACCCACCATCACCATCAAAACAAACTTAAAGCGACATTACATCGCAAAAAGCAAATAAAATGCATATGTTCACGTATAAATGCATTGCTACTACAAATTCATCCAAATACATTCGAACACTAATATTGAATCAATAAACAGTGTTTTTGTGATCTACAAACTTTCAAAAGTGAAAGTAGGATTTCATATAACGGTCATCCAAGCTCCTGAAATTACGTGTGTTTGTCATTGGAGTCAATACTAAACTTGTTATAATTTCGTTTATAGATCATTTAACTAAGATTATTCTACAAATAAATATGCATAAGCACAAATGTGAGATATAACAGTAAATATGTACCATATATCGTGCTATTCAGGATACACGCATTGTATTACGCATGAATGTCGACCCTATTTACATTATTTTGTTATGTCAACAAACCGCGTATACGACGCTTGTTTATTTGTTGAAATACTCAGTTTTTGAGGCAAACATTGGACAAAATAATAATACCATATAATAGATATTACAGTCTGCAGACATTTGCGTTTTCATCGATGTAGTGTCGCTTTAACCAATCTGGTTCATTAAGTACCGTAACATGCAACATGAGTTGACACTCTCTAGGTTAATTGCAGCGCTCTTGTGTTACGATCATTTACAACAACAGTCACACTTATACAAAGTAGCTTCACACGGTTTTATTTTAGGTGAATAGATTTCTGTAGACAACATTGCACGTTAGCGTAATCGGTGTTGGTTTTTTCTTTAGCTTAGCTGCATCAATGCGTGATGATGGCTATCCGAATTCTTGTTCTTTGATTTGACTTTTCACTGGCGTTTGTTTAATAGTAATAATAATAATAATAATAGTAATAATAATAGTAATAATAATAATAATAATAATAATAGTAATAATAATAATAATAAATAATAATAATAGTAATAATAATAAATAATAATAATAGTAATAATAAATAATAATAGTAATAATAATAAAAATACTCTCCAAGCAGTCTTTTATATCTATGCCCCCGAAGTGAGGCATATAGTTTTTGCATTGTCCGTGTGTACGTTGTCCGTCCGTCCGAGTCAATATTTCCAGTTCGGGCTATAGATTCTTCGGCTATGGCTATGCGCTTCGGGGGCATTCATCTCATACATACATAGAATAATAATAATAATAATAATAAAGACTTTATTTTACGAGAGAACTCATTCAAAAGTTAATCTAACATAAGGCCCTCAACAAGCGCAACTGGCTCGCTTTCGGATCCTAGTATACCGATATCTAGGCTAAAATCCTTCTTTAGTCTTAGTTGTAATTATTTTAATTATACAAATTTAGTTTAGCTCGATTGCGAAACAAGTTCTTACAATTGATATTAATCACTCTCGAGACCTCAATCCTTATGAAATCCATCGCCCCGAGGGAGAGAGAAGAGGCAATGTGGAATTAAGTCTAAGGAACACTCGTCGCGGCTGCAGCTGGGCTCGAACTCCGGGCCTCTCACACTTGAAGCGAACGTGCTACCAATGGGCTATAATGATAATGAATGGCATGGATGATTCGTGTACGAGTGACTAAAGTCGTTCACTTCAAACCACTTGCCCATAACCGCTGTATGTTAGAATCCCGCTGTGGCTGTGGGATTCTTTCATGTGGTGAAGCTACCGGTGACACTTCAAGAAGTCATATATCAGCTGATGCAAAGTACAGACCGTTAACCTAATAAACTCGTAAATTATACATGTATATAAGTATTAATTCTTGCAGCTGATGAAAGCTCCTATGAAAGTTTTACTGGTTACTGTTTACATGTTGAGGGCCTCATGGTAGATTGACTTAATTGTTCAAATGAGTTTTCTCGTTAAATAAAGTCTATATTATTATTCAATTATTATTATTCAATTATTATTATTATTATTATTATTCTACCCCCGAAATACTGCTCGGCACCCAATACTCACTGGAGAGTCGCCATATGACCTACACACGAATGCTATTGGTACTTTAAACCCATATTTCAATCAGTAAACCCTACACACAATTCTATATCAATCTTGAACACTACGAGAAACAGGACAATTCAATCAGCAGTAAATATGTCATTTGTTTCATTTTTAGCAGACGACAATGCTGTAAAGCTGCCGTTGAATAAACATATCCCAATCTGGGCAGAATATGGTTTGAAATCTACTTTTCGGCTTGTACTTGTACGCATTACTTCCCACAAATGAACACTAATCGTATTAGTACATGTGTTTAATCTGCTTAGCGGGTCACCACGGATTCCATGGTGATGCTAGAACTTTATGTTAGCCATGTAGCGTCAGTAATGTTGATAGTATGTGATGGATGCAAGACTTCCCCAGACACATAACCGTTGGTAATATCAGTTCTTGTACATCCAAAGCAACGAAGACAAAATAGTTTATGTTTTATTTATTTTACAACGATTGCGAAGCAAGTTTTAATAACTTATATTAATCACTCTCGTTTGCGCGGATGAAAGCGTATATGTGGTCATTCGTGTGGGAGGAAACCGGAGTACCCCGGAGAAAACCAACCTGTCCGATCTGGCGACTACCGTACCATTTAACATACTTCCCGGTCCGAGGATCGAACCCGGGTTGCACTGGTGAGAAGCGAGCGCGCTAACCACTGCGCTAATCGGACAGCCTATAGAATAACGGATATAATTATACAATTGAAATGATACTACAGTATTTAACAAGTCTGGCTTGTGAAACATGTAATATATTCATATGTGTTCAGGTTTAACAGTTCCAGCGTACGTAGTAGTATAATGTCAGTCGATGGAAGGATACAAGACATTCTATCACAATCTAAGCCTCACTCAGTTCAAAATGCTCCAACTATCCAACAGTTCAAAATGCTCCAACTATCCCCAACAGTTCAAAATACTCCAACTATCCAACAGTTCAAAATGCTCCAACTATCCCCAACAGTTCAAAATACTCCAACTATCCAACAGTTCAAAATGCTCCAACTATCCCCAACAGTTCAAAATACTCCAACTATCCAACAGTTCAAAATGCTCCAACTATCCCCAACAGTTCAAAATACTCCAACTATCCAACAGTTCAAAATGCTCCAACTATCCCCAACAGTTCAAAATACTCCAACTATCCAACAGTTCAAAATGCTCCAACTATCCCCAACAGTTCAAAATACTCCAACTATCCAACAGTTCAAAATGCTCCAACTATCCCCAACAGTTCAAAATACTCCAACTATCCAACAGTTCAAAATGCTCCAACTATCCACTTCAAAATTGTACTCCAACTATCCAACAGTTCAAAATGCTCCAACTGTCCAACAGTTCATAATGCTCCAACTTTCCAACAGTTCAAAATGCTCCAACTGTCCAACAGTTCAAAATGCTCCAACTGTCCAACAGTTCAAAATGCTCCAACTATCCAACAGTTCAAAATGCTCGAACTATCCAACAGTTCAAAATGCTCCAACTATCCAACAGTTCAAAATGCTCGAACTATCCAACAGTTCAAAATACTCGAACTATCCAACAGTTCAAAATACTCCAACTATCCAACAGTTCAAAATGCTCCAACTATCCAACAGTATACAGTTATTTCATGGGTGTTTGGGGAACAGTCAAAACTATTGTCCCTCGGTATCAGGGAAGACATTTCGAACTGTTGCCCTCGGCCGTCACAATGACTGTTCCCCAAACACCCATGAAATAACTGTTTTATTACCTAATGCTCTATATAACTGTTGTACATACCTTATATTCTATAATATTTGACTAACTCAAAAAACATCCTCAGTCATGTCTTCAAACCTAGCCTGGGCCATAATTCAAGATAAATTTATGTTTTTCCCAGTTTGTCGGCTGATGACTAATCAATCATCATTTGTAAACGCTTGGTTTTGGTCTAAAAGCCGGTACGCCGGTAAGTATGCAATAAAATACGGAAAGGAATTAATGAACGGAAAGGAGGGCTTCACATAATGTATATCGATGACTTCAGGCGCAGTCAGAGCTAAAAATGTATTCGGGACGTATTTTTTACTTTGACTTCCATAACACCCTATTGCGCATCCTACTGCGCACAGTGAAAGCATACTCAGAGTATGATTGGTTCAAAAGTCTAGTATGAAACAGTTCAAACTATTGCCCGGTCAACAGTTCGAACTGTTGCACAGACCTGAGCGAAGGATAAAAAATGCAATGAAACAGGCAAAAATAACGAATTACAAGTTATATAGAGCATTAGGTAATAATTCTAAATGCTCCAACTGTCCAACAGTTCAAAATGCTCCAACTATCCAACAGTTCAAAATGCTCCAACTATCCAACTGTTCAAAATGCTCCAACTGTCTAACAGTTCAAACTGCTCCAACTATCCAACAGTTCAAAATGCTCTACTTAAGGTGGGACAATAACAATACAAAGTAATCACATATTTCCACTAGTATTACTTCAGATGATATTGTAGTATTATTATTAAATAATTAAATTATAAAATAACTATTAAGACCACCGCCGAAATAAACTGTACTATTATACCATATTTGATCATGGGTCATTTTGACCTACTTCATATGTCTGACTGACTGATTGATTAAATTTATTTTAAAGTCGCCACCGCATAAATGCATTTGGGCGACTGAGTTTTCTAAGAAGATTAAAAACTTCATATGTTATATTGTGTGTTTGTATTTGATGAAATAAAAACTTCTTCTTCTGTGTACATGTCACACAACTGGGATGGTAGACCCATTGCAGGCGTAAAACCTACCTGTGTAACAAACTACTAGATGACTACAATACAGTGAAAATTGGATAACACGTTATAAGCTAAGTATAAAAAGGCCACTTAATGGATATAAAAGTCATTACAGACGGATCTGTAGTCCAGTGGTAACACGCTGGACTGGTAATCCAGGGATCGTAGGTTCGATCCCCCGTCTGACCCTAATACAATTAACAGTCTTTCAGATGGGACGTAAAACCGAGGTTTCGTGTCGGTGCTTTACATCGTGCACGTAAAAGAACCAGAGGAGATTCTGGAATGGGTCTCTGTCTGTATCATTGCACTATCCTCCACAATCTAAAATGACTAATCTCCTCAGGAGGCGTCGCTCATATGGGCAACCGGTAGCGACGATAAATAAACGTAAAACACACATATAAAAGTCAACAGACAGATCTGTAGTCCAGTGGTAACACGCTGGACTGGTAATCCAGGGATCGTAGGTTCGATCCCCCGTCTGACCCTAATAAAATTAACAGTCTTTCAGATGGGACGTTAAACCGAGGTCTCGTGTCGGTGCTTTACACCGTGCACGTAAAAGAACCAGAGGAGACTCTGGAATGGGTCTCTGTCTGTATCATTGCACTATCCTCCAAAATCTAAAATGACTAATCTCTTCAGGAGGCGTCGCTCATATGGCCAACAGGTAGCGACGATAAATAAACGTAAAACACACACATAAAAGTCAACAGACCGATCTGTAGTCCAGTGGTAACACGCTGGACTGGTAATCCAGGGATCGCAGGTTCGATCCCCCGTCTGACCCTAATAAAATTAACAGTCTTTCAGATGGGACTTTAAACCGAAGTCTCGTATCGGTGCTTTACATCGTGCATGTAAAAGAACAAGAGGAGACTTTGGAATGGGTCTCTGTCTGTATCGTTGCACTATTCTCCAAAATCTAAAAAGACTAATTTCTTCAGGATGCGTCGCTCATATGGGAAACCGGTAGCGACGATTAATAAACGCAAAATACACATAAATATATTTTAACACGGATACCATTAATTGGGCCCTATTGAGTTTCTGATAATGTAGTGAAAACTCGACAGACTGGAAGCCAGGCTATACGGACACCACAAGCCGTGGATCGAGCGGTACTCCTTCCACTTAGGTTACAATACGCATACTATATCGATTACAGTATCGAGTATTTTATAAAACATTTAAAGTAAATAAACAATGAATGTAATAATAATAATAATAATAATGAAGACTTTATTTACGAGAGAACGCATTTAACAAAAGTGTATCTACCATGCGGCCCTCAACATATATGCAAATCAAATGAAGATGGCTGATGCGTACTATAAGGGAACACTGCATATTGGACATAGTAATGTTAAAGCTGAACAGTAGAGAAACTATATATAATATGTTATGGAATATGATGATATATGAAATTGTCTAGAGTAGAAAATGAGGAATGAGACAATTAATGACAATAAATCTATATAACAATGTGCAGATAGGACTTATCTCGAAAATAAGTATGAAATTAGCTTAAAGGCAGCCATTAACAACATATATTGTTATTGCAATGGTAATGCTAAACATTTACGCTTTCATCTGCGCCAACGAGAGATTACTATTAATGGTTAAAGCTTGTTTCGCAATCATTGTAATATCAAATGCAATCAAATGGTGCAACTCAGTTGTGTATACATGTATGTAATATTGTACGACTGTGATTGGCATTATGTATACATGAACATATACAATACAATACGATTAAGCTAAACTAAATGCAATCAAATGGTGCAACTCAATTGTGTATACATGTATATAATAGTGTACGACTGTGATTGACATTATGCATACATGAACATATACAATACAATACGATTAAACTAAATGCAATCAAAAGATATGGGTTTCCGATTAGCGCAGTGGTTAGCGCGATGGATTCCACCAGGAATGAGGTCTCGAGAGTGATTTAATATAAGTTGTAAGAAAGTGTTTCGCAATCGAGCTGAAATTAAATTTGTATAAACTAAACGTAAATTTATTGTGCGAACTATACTAATTGTACATGTATTGGTAACGTGCAGATCTTGAGAAAAGAACGGAGGCAACTCGTATGGCTTAATGGAATTATTCAGATCGTGTGTACACAGAGATAATAATACGTGGTGTTGCATAATATACATATGAGGTATGCGTACGGGACATGAATAACGGGGCGTACTACGAGGCAGCAGTAGTGTGCCTGTATCGGCTCATTGAATGGGCAGTTCTCACTTCTAGTACTATCATTTGATTAAAACTTTTTTATTTTACAACGATTGCGAAGCAAGTTCTAACAACTTAGATTAATCACTTTCGTTGGCGGGGATGAAACGCGTATATGTGGTCATTCGTGTGGGGGAAAACCGGAGTACCCGGAGAAAACCCACCTGTCCGATCTGGCGACAACCGTAACCTCTCACATACTTACAGGTCCGAGGATCGAACCCGAGTGGCATTGACGAGAAGCGAGCGCGCTGACCATTGCTCTAACAGCTTGGGTCATATGTCGATTCCACAGCTGTTACTGGTGGAGATAGACCCCGGGTGCTCCTTCGAGCAATATTTCAGAAACGAACGCCGATAAAATCACACACCGGCCTTCCGCCTGCCAGCCAGCCGAATAGATTCCTCACATGAAAGAATTTCGACAAGAATTCACCTCCATTTAAATTCATTTTTCGTGAGTTTATCGTTGCATTAACTTTTCAAAGTACGGCCAATTTGTTGTATCTCGTTGCGTATGGCGTTATTACCAGTATGTTCTTTGATCGATTCTCAGTTATTTCTTTTGTAATTCCAGGACCTAACACCTTCCACGAGGCTAATACGTCTGATTGGTGTACGTCTATGTTACCCTTGGCTTCTTGTAGCCTTAATTCGCGAAAACAGATGCTATTTTTAATTCATCGAGGCAAATTGCTGCTATAGTTTTTCCAATCCGTCTATTTTCATTATGCTCTATTAGACCTGATGGCTTCTCGGACTAGTATACCATATCCTAATATCTCTTGAATTGTCGGGAAGTGTACTTGCAGGTAATGAGGCTGTAAATCGGATAATGTCAGTCGATGGAAGGATACAAGACACTCTATCACAATCTAAGCCTCACTCAGTTTAAAATGCTCCAACTATCCAACAGTTCAAAATTCTCTACTTAAGGTGGTGGAACAATAACAATACAAACTAATCACATATTTCCACTAGTATTATTTCAGATGATATTGTACACAGTCTTTAGCACATGTGTTCATTACAATAACTACATTTACTAGATTCTGTGAATGGCTGTTTTTAAGCTGATTTCATATTTATTTTCAAGATACCCCTATAAGTGATATCTGCACATAGTTATATACATTTAACGTCGGTAAATCACTTAATGTTGTAAATACGTACTAATAAACTTTAACCTTCTTAGTGTTTTAAAGCTGATTTACTAAAATAAATTCGTTCAAAGTTTGATAAATGCTGCCATCTCATTGGACCAAAAATAAATTCAAACACTAACATTACATTATAATTCCAATTTGCAGTTTTCCCTTATAGTCCTATTATCTTTGATTGCATTTAATGTTGAGGGCCTCATGATATATTAACTTTTGTTAAATGAGTTCTCTCGTAAAATGAGGTCTTTATTATTATTATTATTCTATGTATGTGATGCATGACCCCGAAGCGCATAGCCATAGCCGAAGAATCTACAGCCCGGACTGGTACTATTTACTCGGACGGACGGACAACGGACAATGCAAAAACTACATGCCTCCCTTCGGGGGCATACATATAAAAGACTGCTTGGAGATTAGATAAAGGTTCGATTCCCCGCTTGACCCTAATAAAATTAACTGTCTTTCAGATGGGACGTTAAACCGAGGTCTCATGTCGGTGCTTTACACCGTGCACGTAAAAGAACCAGAGGAGATTCTGGAATGGGTCTCTGTCTGTATCACTGCACTATCCTCCAAAATCTAAAATAACTAATATCTTCAGGAGGCGTCGCTCATATGGGCAACCGGTAGCGACGATAAATAAACGTAAAACACACAGATAAAGAA
>CM026399.1:22671369-22693107 GCA_014843695.1 Archivesica marissinica
TATACACACTGTATATACAACAATTAGTACATGTATGATATACACACTGTATATACAACAATTAGTACATGTATGATATACACACTGTATATACAACAATTAGTACATGTATGATATACACACTGTATATATACAACAATTAGTACATGTATGATATACACACTGTATATATACAACAATTAGTACATGTATGATATACACACTTTATATACAACAATTAGTACATGTATGATATACACACTGTATATACAACAATTAGTACATGTATGATATACACACTGTATATACAACAATTAGTACATGTATGATATACACACTGTATATACAACAATTAGTACATGTATGATATACACACTGTATATACAACAATTAGTACATGTATGATATACACACTGTATATACAAAATTAGTACATGTATGATATACACACTGTATATACAACAATTAGTACATGTATGATATACACACTGTATATACAACAATTAGTACATGTATGATATACACACTGTATATATACAACAATTAGTACATGTATGATATACACACTGTATATACAACATTAGTACATGTATGATACACACTGTATATACAACAATTAGTACATGTATGATATACACACTGTATATACAACAATTAGTACATGTATGATATACACACTGTATATACAACAATTAGTACATGTATGAATACACACTGTATATACAACAATTAGTACATGTATGATATACACACTGTATATACAACTGTTACATGTAGGATATACACACTGTATATACAACTGTTACATGTATGATATACACACTGTATATACAACTGTTACATGTATGATATACACACTGTATATACAACTGTTACATGTATGATATACACACTGTATATACAACAATTAGTACATGTATGATATACACACTGTATATACAACAATTAGTACATGTATGATATACACACTGTATATACAACAATTAGTACATGTATGATATACACACTGTATATACAACTGTTACATGTAGGATACACACACTGTATATACAACTGTTACATGTATGATATACACACTGTATATACAACAATTAGTACATGTGTGATACACACACTGTATATACAACAATTACTACATGTATGATATACACACTGTATATACAACAATTAGTACATGTATGATATACACACTGTATATATACAACAATTAGTACATGTATGATATACACACTGTATATATACAACAATTAGTACATGTATGATATACACACTGTATATACAACAATTAGTACATGTATGATATACACACTGTATATACAACAATTAGTACATGTATGATATACACACTGTATATACAACAATTAATACATGTATGATATACACACTGTATATACAACAATTAGTACATGTATGATATACACACTGTATATACAACAATTAGTACATGTATGATATACACACCTTATATACAACAATTAGTACATGTATGATATACACACCTTATATACAACAATTAGTACATGTATGATATACACACTGTATATACAACAATTAGTACATGTATGATATACACACTGTATATATACAACAATTAGTACATGTATGATATACACACCTTATATACAACAATTAGTACATGTATGATATACACACTGTATATACAACAATTAGTACATGTATGATATACACACTGTATATATACAACAATTAGTACATGTATGATATACACACTGTATATACAACAATTAGTACATGTATGATATACACACTGTATATACAACAATTAGTACATGTATGATATACACACTGTATATACAACAATTAGTACATGTATGATATACACACCTTATATACAACAATTAGTACATGTATGATATACACACTGTATATACAACAATTAGTACATGTATGATATACACACTGTATATACAACAATTAGTACATGTATGATATACACACTGTATATATACAACAATTAGTACATGTATGATATATACACCTTATATACAACAATTAGTACATGTATGATATACACACTGTATATACAACAATTAGTACATGTATGATATACACACTGTATATACAACAATTAGTACATGTATGATATACACACTGTATATACAACAATTAGTACATGTATGATATACACACTGTATATATACAACAATTAGTACATGTATGATATACACACTGTATATACAACAATTAGTACATGTATGATATACACACTGTATATACAACAATTAGTACATGTATGATATACACACTGTATATACAACAATTAGTACATGTATGATATACACACTGTATATACAACAATTAGTACATGTATGATATACACACTGTATATACAACAATTAGTACATGTATGATATACACACTGTATATACAACAATTAGTACATGTATGATATACACACTGTTATATACAACAATTAGTACATGTATGATATACACACTGTATATACAACAATTAGTACATGTATGATATACACACTGTATATACAACAATTAGTACATGTATGATATACACACTGTATATACAACAATTAGTACATGTATGATATACACACTGTATATACAACAATTAGTACATGTATGATATACACACTGTATATACAACAATTAGTACATGTATGATATACACACTGTATATACAACTGTTACATGTATGATATACACACTGTATATACAACTGTTACATGTATGATATACACACTGTATATACAACTGTTACATGTATGATATACACACTGTATATACAACTGTTACATGTATGATATACACACTGTATATACAACAATTAGTACATGTATGATATACACACTGTATATACAACAATTAGTACATGTATGATATACACACTGTATATACAACTGTTACATGTAGGATACACACACTGTATATACAACTGTTACATGTATGATATACACACTGTATATACAACAATTAGTACATGTGTGATACACACACTGTATATACAACTGTTACATGTATGATACACACACTGTATATACAACTGTTACATGTATGATATACACACTGTATATACAACTGTTACATGTATAATACACACACTGTATATACAACTGTTACATGTATGATACACACACTGTATATACAACTGTTACATGTATGATATACACACTGTATATACAACTGTTACATGTATGATATACACACTGTATATACAACTGTTACATGTATGATATACACACTGTATATACAACTGTTACATGTATGATATACACACTGTATATACAACTGTTACATGTATGATATACACACTGTATATACAACTGTTACATGTAGGATATACACACTGTATTTACAACAATTAGTACATGTAGGATATACACACTGTATATACAACTGTTACATGTATGATATACACACTGTATATACAACAATTAGTACATGTAGGATATACACACTGTATATACAACTGTTACATGTATGATATACACACTGTATATACAACAATTAGTACATGTATGATATACACACTGTATATACAACTGTTACATGTATGATATACACACTGTATATACAACTGTTACATGTAGGATATACACACTGTATATACAACTGTTACATGTAGGATATACACACTGTATATACAACTGTTACATGTAGGATATACACACTGTATATACAACTGTTTGATGTAGAAGAAAAGCATACGTTTTGAATGCAATCAATACTTCTATTACTTCCTGTTTATTGTTGAGTTTACGTGATGTTAATTAGCAAGTAAAGCAATTAGTGGTACATGACTACTGGAATTACCTCCAAGGTCCAACAATTATCTGGAGCACTACAATTATATCGTCTAAACATCAAACTGCGATAAAAGCGGCAGTTATCCGAATACAAACAAGTGATCTGATTGACTGATTTCATGCCATTATCCAATCAATATGCATGTTAAAACTGAGCTCTGAGCCATTATAATGGCCAAAAGCCGAAGACTGCCAGTAATGTGGTAGAAAGCAGTAATTCAGGGTATTACTCGAGCTTCTACATTGATAAATTTAGTTATAAACCCGAATTACGGTATATAACTATTATATATATAAGTGAATAAACAGAAAATAATTGAATCGGCACTCATGAATCGGATTGAGCTTTTGGTGAATTGATGCAGCTCTAGTCACATGGAGGTAATATAATATATTTGACATGATTTTCAGGTACCCTTATCAGACAATGGTGGAGCTGAAGGGATTGATTCAACAATTGTAAATTCATCTTGTACATGTACATTTTGTAAATAGGTGAGTTGTACCGCCCACTTATTTTGTGTTCATTACTGTAAGCTCAAAGCGAGCTCAAGCATAGATATTTGGGAGTAGCTATACCGTATCTAAATAATATGAAGTAGGCACTGCATTTCAACTAGACATTCTAGGAGGAAGATGACTATATCCCCGTGAGGGATTTGACATTGAAGGAAGATAGATTTACAACAACAATTATGCATTTCTTGTAGACATTAGGTTTGCAGACCTGTGCGCTCACATGGGTGGTAAGCGTTATGCAAAGAGAATAAAAATGGCAGCCATTTTTCTTTCAATTAAGAGGCTCTTTTATTTGCAATTATTGAAAATAAAATATTTCCAACAATGTGTTAATGTGGCATGTATTTTATTTGCCAAAATATTATTACACTGTACAATAATATCGTCGGTTTTCCGGTACAAACCATACTTACCCGTGACCCGCATACATTTGAACAGGGAAACCCCAGTGCCTTGTTTTCATTTCTTTGCATCTGTACCTCCATGTAGATGGTAGCTCTTTCCTGCAATCCACTCGGGGTAAAAATAAGATCAATATTGACACTCTTTTCTCAACTAGCAGTATTTATTAAGCTACCTCCTATGTTTTAATTTCGCGACAATTCACCAAAGAACACCCTCTCAAATTCAAGATGTCGCTAAAATATACTCAATTGTTGTCTACATAATTATTTTCATTTTGAATTTGTGAGTGCATGTGAATTTAAGAATTCCAGATTATTAGACATTGAAATATTGCAAACAAAAGTTCCTCGATTATCTGGATACAAATGTGACATGACTACCATACTAATAACTGGATACAAATGTGATGTGACATGACCACCATACTAATAACCACCGTCGAGAGCCGTCGGGCCGTCTTTTCGACGGCCTATCACCTAATAAGACTGTCAATTATATTGGCGACGGTTACCGACGGCCAGTTAAAATAATGGCTGATAAGTTTGTTTTTTTTCTCCGAGACCTCACTAGGTTTGTTAACATATATATGCAGCTGTAAAACAATGACAAGAACTGGACCCTATAATAGGCTAATATTGTTCGCAATTCCTTTTTGGAGAGGCTTTCCCACACAGGCTTTCCCAGTTTCTGCCGCATTTCGATCACGTCAGTTCGCCGTTCTCACATCGAGTCCGTGCGGCAATTTCCGTCATCATTCGGGTCCCGCTCTGGGGCTGGACTTATTTTTTTAGACTCCCATTTGGATATTTCTGCCTAATACTATGCTAATAACTGGATACAAATGTGACATGACCACCATACTAATAACCGGATACAAATGTGACGTGACATGACCACCGTACTAATAACCGGATACAAATGTGATGTGACATGACCACCGTACTAATAACTGGATACAAATGTGACATGACCACCGTACTAATAACTGGATACAAATGTGACATGACCACCGTACTAATAACTGGATACAAATGTGACATGACCACCGTACTAATAACTGGATACAAATGTGACATGACCACCATACTAATAACTGTATACAAATGTGACCACCAGTTGCATGTGAAGCTACAATTGTGGTAAATATATTTTCCATATGTTACCTTCTTTTCCAGATTTCCATAATGAATTATTACGAACAATTTTATGATGATCTTGAATTTTGCGACCCCGAGGATGACCCCTACCGCTATAATGACCCCTACCACTATAATTACCCACATTATCATGAAGACCCGGGTCGCTACAGGGATGGTAGATATTATGATGACCGTGAAAGTGACCATGCTTACTATCCCCATAGTGACAGGGAGGTGCCCTACAGCCGTGGTCACTTGGCTGAGGAAGGTCGTGTGAGGGGTCAAGGACATACAATTAGAGGTCATGGCGGATCAGATCAAGGCCATGCAAGGCAAGAGAACATGGGTAATAGAGGAAGAGGTATGGGTCAAGGAAATTCATTTCGCGGCCCAAGAGGTGAAGGAAATTCATCGTGGGGTTCGAGAGGTAGAGGTGAAGGACATTCATCTTGGGGTTCGAGAGGTAGAGGTGAAGGACATTCATCTAGAGGTCCAAGAGGAATTCTTCCAAGAGGTAATGCTAGAGGTGCAATGAAAATGGTGAACTTTGTTAAAGCCGAGGCGGATAACACAACCTCGGAGCAAAAAGTTGGACAAAATGATGGTGAAAGTAAGGATGATAGTGATCAAATTAGGTTTGATTATACCGGTTACCAGAATGAACCATCGCAGAACGAAGTCGAGGTAAAGCAAGCAATACAGACAGCTTGCCAAATGAGATTCGGCTACGGTTACGGACCAAGATCTGATTTGATCGAAGGAGATCGACCAGAGTGGCTAATCAGTCCCGAGGTGGAAACCCAGGCCGAGGTTTCAGGCCCTGGTCAGTGTCTCCTAGTCGCACAGTCTCATCCCACTGCTGAAGTAAAGACTGAACCAAACACAGTTGTTAAGGCTATAGTTAACCCTGCCTGTAATTTCGTCAAAGCTAAAACAGAATTCCACAGTATTGACGTTGCTTTCCATGAATCCCAGCAAGCTATGGAAATGAAACCAAAACCAAACTCATTAAGTGTGAATTTTGGTAACAAGAAGGTTGGTCTTGGATTTGGGGTTAGCAAAAGCTCAGCTCCCAATGTTGATATATCCTTAAATTTCCATTCAGGCCTTAAAGGCGACTGTAATCCACAAATTGATGCTAGATTTGCTAGGTTACAGGAAGCAGTTATGGCAAGAATTAATCCAAATAAAAATGCTATTGAGATCCTGCATATGGCAGTTGATAAAGTAAAAATGGTTATTACCGATGAGGTACATCCTGGAGGTAGAACGTTAACGGGACAGCCTCTGTTTGTATGTCGACTGGAGATAGAAGGCGTATTTGTTGCTCAAGGTCAAGCACCAGCTAAGAAGGCTGCCAAACATGAGGCATATCAGAACTCTCTTAATGTGTTCACTAATGAAGGACTAACTGTTCAAGAAATTTCTGAAAGCATGCTTGAACTGAGAGCAAAAGCTCTAGCAGGCAATGTACCACAAGCTGTTGGAAACTCGGCTATGATGATTCCAGGTCAAAAACCTACTTCCATACCAGGTGTGAAAAGCCAGACTGGCGCAAGTCTAGCTGCAACAAAGTCGGTTACTGGTACACAGTCTTCAACTATAAATGCAAGAACAACTAGCACCATCTCAAGTACTACCAGTCCAGCTCATAATACAGGCTACAATAAACCAAAGATTGTTTTCCATCAACCCTCTCACCTGTTGAATAACAAACTTCTCCAATTCCAGAAAGCTGAAGCATTTGCTGGTACACAAGACATGCAGCAAGGTGGGACACAAAGCATACAACCTGGAACCAGTAGTCTAAGACCAGAAGCCCTGGCCATGAAATTACTGAACTTTGTGAAAGAGGGCTCTGGAGTAGAGCAGGAAAAAAATAATTCTAGTGTAAATCAAAGTAACGCCATTCCATCAAGTAATTACCATGGTAACCAGATAGGCAGCATGAATCAGTCAAACAGGGCACCACAAAATGTGAGAAAGAGACCAGCAGGTCGTATGCAGAATTTTGATAATGGTCAATTGAAAGTTCGAAAGAAGGGAGGTAGTGTGAACCATTCTATTGAGGATCTGTCCCAGTTTATCCTGATAGACAGTACACCTGTGGACCAGTCTGTGAACGAACTGTCCATGTTACATAACAGCGCAAATTTCAATAAAGTTGTGCTCAAATTGGAGTATGAAAATGACCATAATATGGTGCGATGTAGCTTAGTCATATCTGATATAGTCGTTTCCATTGCACACGGAGACACTAAGGTAGAGGCTAAGCAACAGGCAGTCACTGATGCGTTGAATTATCTACACGAATGTTGTTACACGATTAAAATAAAACAAGCGGTTGATACAGATGCAAATGGTTTAACGAAAGAACAATTGTTAAGTGATATACAGAAGGCAGGTAAAGGTGGTGGCTCGGAGGTCATCCCGGATAGTAATATAGGAAACATGTTGCTGAGGAAGATGGGCTGGGTTGGGGGTGGATGTGGGAAGGACGGTAAAGGCATAGCAGAACCAGTAAAAGCAGAGATGGTAATTGGGCGCAAGGGTCTTGGATTGACGGCTGAGAAAGGAATAGGAAAGAATTTTCATCAAAAAGTTACTAAAATGCTGCAAGATTATATAAGAACGGATGAACAGAAAGATTTACATTTTGCGGCAGATTTGCAGAAAGAGGAGCGTGCGATTATCCATGCGATAGGACAGAAACTTAGTCTGAAGACGCACAGTAAAGGGAAGGCAACAAATAGGTATTTGATAGTGAGTCGGAAACGTAGCGCACAGCAGTTACTGGAACACGTGAGGGAGAGTGGGGGCTCAACGAGTAAATACGAGCTTATACCCCCGGGCGATTATGACCTGGATATGATGAGGCGGGAAGATTTAACGCATGGTCATTGTAAACAGTAACCTTATTGTGGTGCTAATGTTGAATGATATGTAGCCATATGCAACAGATGGTCTTGATTGTGAAGAGTCGATGATGTGCAGCGTTCCATATCATAGAAACAGGAAATACTTGTAAGAGAGTCTTGACTGTGGGAAATTGTAGCTTCGATCAGTAGACAGAATGGAAATGTGGGACTGTTCAGTTACGGAGACAGTCAATGGTTTCCATAGTTACAAAATACAAATGCAAGGAATAGTAAAAACATGCTGCATCAGTAGATTGAAAATAATTGTTGAATTCGATAGTAAATACAGAATTTGAACAGATGGCCTTGACAATGTGGCGGCTTTTAGATACATGAAACACAAATTTTTGTTTGTTTCAAGAAAATGCACTGATCATTACTTGTTGTTCAGAATTTGTTGGTTTGGCATAATCAGTACTGTATGGTTTTTATGTACATTTTCTATTTACAAATGACTCAATATGTTTGTCATAGGATTTCCCAAGTTTTGATCGGATTAATCGAGAGATACATACATGTATAAGCACCAGATTGTGCAATTCTGCCCCTCTATACAGCCGCAAATATGATATTATAATACAAGTTTCAACGTATAATGATATGACCACAGGGATTCGGCACATTTGGGGGTACTAGTATATATATATTTAAGTACAGGGATTCTACTCTGTGGGATGTCAGATTTCGCATCGATCAGTAAAATGGCCCTATCTGAAACAATGTTGTACAAAGCTGTCCAAATATAACGAGAGAGTTTTAACTGTGAATAACATTATCAATAAAATGTGTTTCCACTAACGTGTAGGTTTATTCGGCAAAAATGTACGTCAAAAAGAGATTTCGTAGCATTTTCAATTTGTTTTGAAAATTTCTAAAGCGGCGCAATTCGCGTTGAAACGAGCGTTCTGATTGGATTATTAGAATGTAACAAGATGTTTTTTTCTATATGAAGAATAATCTTAATCCAATCGGAACGCTCGTTTCAACGCGAATTGCGCAGCTTTAGAAATTTTCAAAACAAATTGAAAATGCTACGAAATCTCTTTGACGTACATTTTTGCCAAATAAACCTGCACGTTAGTGGAAACACATTTTATTGATAATGTTATTCACAGTTAAAACTCTCCCGTCGAAGATTTTTTTTTGTTGCTGACAGAACCCGTGTCCTAGTATGGAAATGTGACCTGCTATGGCCAATGTCTGTGGCAATTGTTTGCAAAGTATACATGCATGCAGCTTAACCCTTTCAACCCCACATGCCTCTAATTAGGCTTATGAAAAGTGTAGAGCCATCTCATCAGGATCTGCACTTTTTGCCAGTGATATGACTATTTTTAGACATAATTACCCATTTTGATAAATGAACTTGTCCAAATGTGATTTTCTGATTCATTTATTGGTTTATGAATAGCATGCACCAGTCCATGTCAGATACTTGGGGTTGAATGGGTTAAAGTTGTGTTTTATTTGAAGAACAATATAAAGACTCGGGATAGGCGTTATATTTAGACAGCTTTGTACAAAATTGTTTCAGATAGAGCCATTTTACTGATCGATGCGAAATCCGACATCCCACAGAGTAGAATCCCTGTACTTAAATATATATACTAGTACCCCCCAAACGTGCCGAATCCCTGTGCTTAAATATATATACTAGTACCCCCCAAACGTGCCGAATCCCTGTGCATATAACCATAATATGTAATATAACATAAATATTGTTAAAAAAGAAATCCTCATTAAAATTTTATACTTTAATTCTTTAAGGTTGCGTGGTTCAGCAAGTCAATTAAATATACAATGTTCCTTCTTTCTTCCTCATGTCGATGGATCCCAACAGGAACAAGGTCTAGAGGGCGATTTGTTAGAACCTGTTTCGCAGTTGAGCTGAAAATAAAATTGTTTGAACTATCGGTTGTTGTTACATTTGTAGTTGGGCGACGTTTACCATTGAAGGTAGTCATTCCTTTTCTGTGTCCAAAACCAGATGTGTACCTACCAATTGAGCAGGAAAGCTTGTGCCACCATGTACGCCTCTTAACCACCAGCAGGAAAGCTTGTGCCACCACGTACGCCTCTTAACCACCAGCAGGAAAGCTTGTGCCACCATGTACGCCTCTTAACCACCAGCAGGAAAGCTTGTGCCACCATGTACGCTTCTTAACCACCAGCAGGAAAGCTTGTGCCACCATGTACGCCTCTTAACCACCAGCAGGAAAGCTTGTGCCACCATGTACGCCTCTTAACCACCAGCAGGAAAGCTTGTGCCACCACGTACGCCTCTTAACCACCAGCAGGAAAGCTTGTGCCACCATGTACGCCTCTTAACCACCAGCAGTAAAGCTTGTGCCACCATGTACGCCTCTTAACCACCAGCAGTAAAGCTTGGGCCACCACGTACGCCTCTTAACCACCAGCAGTAAATCTCACGTTCTGTCTCCATGTATTATATTGGCAATACAATAATGTACAAGTTATGGCAATACAATACAAGGTAGGTGTACCGTCTGTCTCCATGCATTATATTGGCAATACAGTCAAACCTGTCTTAAGCAGCCAGCCAAGGGAATCACAGAACATGGCTGCTTAGCACAGGTGGCTGCTTAATAAAGGTCAAATGTATAATAAAACAACACATTGGTAATATGTTAACTGGTTGCTTAATACAGGTGACTGCTAACACAGGTTTGACTGTACAATAATGTTGAACAAGATAGGTGTACAACACATGCAGCGGCTAGGAAACCACACAGGCAGCGGCTAGGAAACCACACATGCAGCGGCTAGGAAACCACACAGGCAGCGGCTAGGAAACGGCTAGAAAACCACACAGGCAGCGGCTAGGAAACCACGCATGCAGCGGCTAGGAAACCACACATGCAGTGGCTAGGAAACCACGCATGCAGCGGCTAGGAAACCACACATGCAGTGGCTAGGAAACCATGCATGCAGCGGCTAGGAAACCACACATACAGCGGCTAGGAAACCATACATGCAGCGGCTAGGAAACCACACAAGCAGCGGCTAGGAAATCACACATGCAGTGGCTAGGAAACCACACATGCAGTGGCTAGGAAACCACGCATGCAGCAGCTAGGAAATCACACATGCAGCGGCTAGGAAACGGTGGCTAGGAAACCACACATGCAGCGGCTAGGAAACCACACATGCAGCGGCTAGGAAACCACGCATGAAGCGGCTAGGAAACCACACATGCAGCGGCTAGGAAACCACACATGCAGTGGCTAGGAAACCACGCATGCAGCGGCTAGGAAACCACACATGCAGCGGCTAGGAAACCACACAGGCAGCGGCTAGGAAACCACACATGCAGCGGCTAGGAAACCACACAGGCAGCGGCTAGGAAACCACACATGCAGCGGCTAGAAAACCACACAGGCAGCGGCTAGGAAACCACGCATGCAGCGGCTAGGAAACCACACATGCAGTGGCTAGGAAACCACGCATGCAGCGGCTAGGAAACCACACCATGCAGCGGCTAGGAAACCACACAGACAGCGGCTAGGAAACCACACATGCAGCAGCTAGGAAACCACACAGGCAGCGGCTAGGAAACCACACATGCAGCGGCTAGGAAACAGCGGCTAGGAAACCACACATGCAGCGGCTAGGAAACCACACATGCAGCGGCTAGGAATCCACACATGCAGCGGCTAGGAAACCACACATGCAGCGGCTAGGAAACAGCGGCTAGGAAACCACACAGGTAGCGGCTAGGAAACAGCGGCTAGGAAACCACACATGCAGCGGCTAGGAAACCACACATGCAGCGGCTAGGAAACCACACAGACAGCGGCTAGGAAACCACACATGCAGCAGCTAGGAAACCACACAGGCAGCGGCTAGGAAACCACACATGCAGCGGCTAGGAAACCACACATGCAGCGGCTAGGAAACCACACATGCAGCGGCTAGGAAACCACACATGCAGCGGCTAGGAATCCACACATGCAGCGGCTAGGAAACCACACAGGTATCGGCTAGGAAACCACACATGCAGCGGCTAGGAAACAGCGGCTAGGAAACCACACAGGTAGCGGCTAGGAAACGGCGGCTAGGAAACCCACATGCAGCAGCTAGGAAACCATACACGCAACGGCTAGGAAACAGCGGCTAGGAAACCACACATGCAAAGCAGTGAGAAATAAAAAGCACCAGTCCATTACTTTCAACCAGCGGAATAACACATTTTATTTCACTGATAAATTTCAATATTTCATTGGAAAGCAAAAAATAAAGTGCATCTATTATACATGGGCCAGTATATCTTACATGTTCATACAGTTTGTATGGTTTGGAGAGTTAACTTCATGGTTCATACAGTTTGTATGGTTTGGAGAGTTAACTTCATGGTTCATACAGTTTGTATGGTTTGGAGAGTTAACTTCATGGTTCATACAGTTTGGAGAGTTAACTTCATGGTTCATACAGTTTGTATGGTTTGGAGAGCTAACTTCATGGTTCATACAGTTTGGAGAGTTAACTTCATGGTTCATACAGTTTGGAGAGTTAACTTCATGGTTCATACAGTTTGTATGGTTTGGAGAGCTAACTTCATGGTTCATACAGTTTGGAGAGTTAACTTCATGGTTCATACAGTTTGGAGAGTTAACTTCATGGTTCATACAGTTTGGAGAGTTAACTTCATGGTTCATACAGTTTGAAGAGTTAACTTCATGGTTCATACAGTTTGGAGAGCTAACTTCATGGTTCATACAGTTTGTATGGTTTGGAGAGTTAACTTCATGGTTCATACAGTTTGGAGAGCTAACTTCATGGTTCATACAGTTTGTATGGTTTGGAGAGCTAACTTCATGGTTCATACAGTTTGTATGGTTTGGAGAGCTAACTTCATGGTTCATAGTTTGTATGGTTTGGAGAGTTAACTTCATGGTTCATACAGTTTGTATGGTTTGGAGAGTTAACTTCATGGTTCATACAGTTTGGAGAGTTAACTTCATGGTTCATACAGTTTGTATGGTTTGGAGAGTTAACTTCATGGTTCATAGTTTGTATGGTTTGGAGAGTTAACTTCATGGTTCATACAGTTTGTATGGTTTGGAGAGTTAACTTCATGGTTCATAGTTTGTATGGTTTGGAGAGCTAACTTCATGGTTCATACAGTTTGTATGGTTTGGAGAGTTAACTTCATGGTTCATAGTTTGGAGAGTTAACTTCATGGTTCATACAGTTTGGAGAGTTAACTTCATGGTTCATACAGTTTGTATGGTTTGGAGAGTTAACTTCATGGTTCATACAGTTTGGAGAGTTAACTTCATGGTTCATACAGTTTGGAGAGTTAACTTCATGGTTCATACAGTTTGTATGGTTTGGAGAGCTAACTTCATGGTTCATACAGTTTGTATGGTTTGGAGAGCTAACTTCATGGTTCATACAGTTTGTATGGTTTGGAGAGTTAACTTCATGGTTCATACAGTTTGTATGGTTTGGAGAGCTAACTTCATGGTTCATACAGTTTGTATGGTTTGGAGAGTTAACTTCATGGTTCATACAGTTTGGAGAGTTAACTTCATGGTTCATACAGTTTGTATGGTTTGGAGAGCTAACTTCATGGTTCATAGTTTGTATGGTTTGGAGAGTTAACTTCATGGTTCATAGTTTGTATGGTTTGGAGAGTTAACTTCATGGTTCATAGTTTGTATGGTTTGGAGAGCTAACTTCATGGTTCATACAGTTTGTATGGTTTGGAGAGTTAACTTCATGGTTCATACAGTTTGGAGAGTTAACTTCATGGTTCATACAGTTTGTATGGTTTGGAGAGTTAACTTCATGGTTCATACAGTTTGTATGGTTTGGAGAGCTAACTTCATGGTTCATACAGTTTGGAGAGTTAACTTCATGGTTCATACAGTTTGTATGGTTTGGAGAGCTAACTTCATGGTTCATACAGTTTGTATGGTTTGGAGAGTTAACTTCATGGTTCATACAGTTTGGAGAGTTAACTTCATGGTTCATACAGTTTGGAGAGTTAACTTCATGGTTCATATAGTTTGAGTTAACTTCATGGTTCGTATGGTTTGGAGAGTTAACTTCATGGTCCATACAGTTTGGAGAGTTAACTTCATGGTTCATAGTTTGTATGGTTTGGAGTTAACTTCATGGTTCATACAGTTTGTATGGTTTGGAGAGTTAACTTCATGGTTCATAGTTTGTATGGTTTGGAGAGTTAACTTCATGGTTCATACAGTTTGTATGGTTTGGAGAGTTAACTTCATGGTTCATACAGTTTGGAGAGCTAACTTCATGGTTCATACAGTTTGGAGAGTTAACTTCATGGTTCATACAGTTTGTATGGTTTGGAGAGCTAACTTCATGGTTCATACAGTTTGGAGAGTTAACTTCATGGTTCATACAGTTTGGAGAGTTAACTTCATGGTTCATACAGTTTGTATGGTTTGGAGAGCTAACTTCATGGTTCATAGTTTGTATGGTTTGGAGAGTTAACTTCATGGTTCATACAGTTTGTATGGTTTGGAGAGCTAACTTCATGGTTCATAGTTTGTATGGTTTGGAGAGCTAACTTCATGGTTCATACAGTTTGTATGGTTTGGAGAGTTAACTTCATGGTTCATAGTTTGGAGAGTTAACTTCATGGTTCATACAGTTTGGAGAGTTAACTTCATGGTTCATACAGTTTGGAGAGTTAACTTCATGGTTCATACAGTTTGTATGGTTTGGAGAGCTAACTTCATGGTTCATACAGTTTGTATGGTTTGGAGAGTTAACTTCATGGTTCATACAGTTTGTATGGTTTGGAGAGTTAACTTCATGGTTCATACAGTTTGTATGGTTTGGAGAGCTAACTTCATGGTTCATACAGTTTGTATGGTTTGGAGAGTTAACTTCATGGTTCATACAGTTTGGAGAGTTAACTTCATGGTTCATACAGTTTGTATGGTTTGGAGAGTTAACTTCATGGTTCATAGTTTGTATGGTTTGGAGAGTTAACTTCATGGTTCATACAGTTTGTATGGTTTGGAGAGTTAACTTCATGGTTCATAGTTTGTATGGTTTGGAGAGTTAACTTCATGGTTCATACAGTTTGTATGGTTTGGAGAGTTAACTTCATGGTTCATAGTTTGTATGGTTTGGAGAGTTAACTTCATGGTTCATACAGTTTGTATGGTTTGGAGAGTTAACTTCATGGTTCATACAGTTTGGAGAGTTAACTTCATGGTTCATACAGTTTGTATGGTTTGGAGAGTTAACTTCATGGTTCATACAGTTTGTATGGTTTGGAGAGCTAACTTCATGGTTCATAGTTTGTATGGTTTGGAGAGTTAACTTCATGGTTCATACAGTTTGTATGGTTTGGAGAGCTAACTTCATGGTTCATAGTTTGTATGGTTTGGAGAGTTAACTTCATGGTTCATAGTTTGTATGGTTTGGAGAGTTAACTTCATGGTTCATAGTTTGTATGGTTTGGAGAGCTAACTTCATGGTTCATACAGTTTGTATGGTTTGGAGAGTTAACTTCATGGTTCATACAGTTTGGAGAGTTAACTTCATGGTTCATACAGTTTGTATGGTTTGGAGAGTTAACTTCATGGTTCATACAGTTTGTATGGTTTGGAGAGCTAACTTCATGGTTCATACAGTTTGGAGAGTTAACTTCATGGTTCATACAGTTTGTATGGTTTGGAGAGCTAACTTCATGGTTCATACAGTTTGTATGGTTTGGAGAGTTAACTTCATGGTTCATACAGTTTGGAGAGTTAACTTCATGGTTCATATAGTTTGGAGAGTTAACTTCATGGTTCATACAGTTTGTATGGTTTGGAGAGTTAACTTCATGGTCCATACAGTTTGGAGAGTTAACTTCATGGTTCATAGTTTGTATGGTTTGGAGTTAACTTCATGGTTCATACAGTTTGTATGGTTTGGAGAGTTAACTTCATGGTTCATAGTTTGTATGGTTTGGAGAGTTAACTTCATGGTTCATACAGTTTGTATGGTTTGGAGAGTTAACTTCATGGTTCATACAGTTTGGAGAGTTAACTTCATGGTTCATACAGTTTGGAGAGCTAACTTCATGGTTCATACAGTTTGTATGGTTTGGAGAGTTAACTTCATGGTTCATACAGTTTGGAGAGTTAACTTCATGGTTCATACAGTTTGGAGAGTTAACTTCATGGTTCATACAGTTTGTATGGTTTGGAGAGCTAACTTCATGGTTCATACAGTTTGGAGAGTTAACTTCATGGTTCATACAGTTTGGAGAGTTAACTTCATGGTTCATACAGTTTGGAGAGTTAACTTCATGGTTCATACAGTTTGTATGGTTTGGAGAGCTAACTTCATGGTTCATAGTTTGTATGGTTTGGAGAGCTAACTTCATGGTTCATACAGTTTGTATGGTTTGGAGAGTTAACTTCATGGTTCATAGTTTGGAGAGTTAACTTCATGGTTCATACAGTTTGGAGAGTTAACTTCATGGTTCATACAGTTTGGAGAGTTAACTTCATGGTTCATACAGTTTGTATGGTTTGGAGAGTTAACTTCATGGTTCATACAGTTTGGAGAGTTAACTTCATGGTTCATACAGTTTGGAGAGTTAACTTCATGGTTCATACAGTTTGTATGGTTTGGAGAGCTAACTTCATGGTTCATACAGTTTGTATGGTTTGGAGAGCTAACTTCATGGTTCATACAGTTTGTATGGTTTGGAGAGTTAACTTCATGGTTCATACAGTTTGTATGG
Source organism: Archivesica marissinica (assembly GCA_014843695.1). Lineage (NCBI taxonomy): Eukaryota > Metazoa > Mollusca > Bivalvia > Venerida > Vesicomyidae > Archivesica > Archivesica marissinica. The sequence goes on from CM026399.1 coordinate 22,688,854, forward strand.
TTTGGAGAGCTAACTTCATGGTTCATACAGTTTGTATGGTTTGGAGAGTTAACTTCATGGTTCATACAGTTTGGAGAGTTAACTTCATGGTTCATACAGTTTGGAGAGTTAACTTCATGGTTCATACAGTTTGTATGGTTTGGAGAGCTAACTTCATGGTTCATACAGTTTGTATGGTTTGGAGAGCTAACTTCATGGTTCATACAGTTTGGAGAGTTAACTTCATGGTTCATACAGTTTGTATGGTTTGGAGAGTTAACTTCATGGTTCATACAGTTTGGAGAGTTAACTTCATGGTTCATACAGTTTGGAGAGTTAACTTCATGGTTCATATAGTTTGGAGTTAACTTCATGGTTCGTATGGTTTGGAGAGTTAACTTCATGGTCCATACAGTTTGGAGAGTTAACTTCATGGTTCATAGTTTGTATGGTTTGGAGTTAACTTCATGGTTCATACAGTTTGTATGGTTTGGAGAGTTAACTTCATGGTTCATAGTTTGTATGGTTTGGAGAGTTAACTTCATGGTTCATACAGTTTGTATGGTTTGGAGAGTTAACTTCATGGTTCATACAGTTTGGAGAGTTAACTTCATGGTTCATACAGTTTGGAGAGTTAACTTCATGGTTCATACAGTTTGTATGGTTTGGAGAGCTAACTTCATGGTTCATACAGTTTGGAGAGTTAACTTCATGGTTCATACAGTTTGGAGAGTTAACTTCATGGTTCATACAGTTTGGAGAGTTAACTTCATGGTTCATACAGTTTGTATGGTTTGGAGAGTTAACTTCATGGTTCATACAGTTTGGAGAGTTAACTTCATGGTTCATACAGTTTGTATGGTTTGGAGAGCTAACTTCATGGTTCATACAGTTTGTATGGTTTGGAGAGCTAACTTCATGGTTCATACAGTTTGGAGAGTTAACTTCATGGTTCATACAGTTTGTATGGTTTGGAGAGCTAACTTCATGGTTCATACAGTTTGTATGGTTTGGAGAGTTAACTTCATGGTTCATACAGTTTGGAGAGTTAACTTCATGGTTCATACAGTTTGGAGAGTTAACTTCATGGTTCATATAGTTTGAAGTTAACTTCATGGTTCGTATGGTTTGGAGAGTTAACTTCATGGTCCATACAGTTTGGAGAGTTAACTTCATGGTTCATAGTTTGTATGGTTTGGAGTTAACTTCATGGTTCATACAGTTTGTATGGTTTGGAGAGTTAACTTCATGGTTCATAGTTTGTATGGTTTGGAGAGTTAACTTCATGGTTCATACAGTTTGGAGAGTTAACTTCATGGTTCATAGTTTGTATGGTTTGGAGTTAACTTCATGGTTCATACAGTTTGTATGGTTTGGAGAGTTAACTTCATGGTTCATAGTTTGTATGGTTTGGAGAGTTAACTTCATGGTTCATACAGTTTGGAGAGCTAACTTCATGGTTCATACAGTTTGTATGGTTTGGAGAGTTAACTTCATGGTTCATAGTTTGTATGGTTTGGAGAGTTAACTTCATGGTTCATACAGTTTGTATGGTTTGGAGAGTTAACTTCATGGTTCATACAGTTTGTATGGTTTGGAGAGTTAACTTCATGGTTCATAGTTTGTATGGTTTGGAGAGTTAACTTCATGGTTCATACAGTTTGTATGGTTTGGAGAGTTAACTTCATGGTTCATACAGTTTGGAGAGTTAACTTCATGGTTCATACAGTTTGTATGGTTTGGAGAGCTAACTTCATGGTTCATACAGTTTGGAGAGTTAACTTCATGGTTCATACAGTTTGGAGAGTTAACTTCATGGTTCATACAGTTTGTATGGTTTGGAGAGCTAACTTCATGGTTCATAGTTTGTATGGTTTGGAGAGTTAACTTCATGGTTCATACAGTTTGTATGGTTTGGAGAGCTAACTTCATGGTTCATACAGTTTGGAGAGTTAACTTCATGGTTCATACAGTTTGTATGGTTTGGAGAGCTAACTTCATGGTTCATACAGTTTGTATGGTTTGGAGAGTTAACTTCATGGTTCATACAGTTTGGAGAGTTAACTTCATGGTTCATACAGTTTGTATGGTTTGGAGAGCTAACTTCATGGTTCATACAGTTTGTATGGTTTGGAGAGTTAACTTCATGGTCCATACAGTTTGGAGAGTTAACTTCATGGTTCATACAGTTTGTATGGTTTGGAGAGCTAACTTCATGGTTCATACAGTTTGGAGAGTTAACTTCATGGTTCATACAGTTTGGAGAGTTAACTTCATGGTTCATACAGTTTGAAGAGTTAACTTCATGGTTCATACAGTTTGGAGAGCTAACTTCATGGTTCATACAGTTTGTATGGTTTGGTGAGTTAACTTCATGGTTCATAAAGTTTGGAGAGCTAACTTCATGGTTCATACAGTTTGTATGGTTTGGAGAGCTAACTTCATGGTTCATAGTTTGTATGGTTTGGAGTTAACTTCATGGTTCATACAGTGTGTATGGTTTGGAGAGCTAACTTCATGGTTCATACAGTTTGTATGGTTTGGAGAGTTAACTTCATGGTTCATACAGTTTGGAGAGTTAACTTCATGGTTCATACAGTTTGTATGGTTTGGAGAGCTAACTTCATGGTTCATACAGTTTGTATGGTTTGGAGAGTTAACTTCATGGTCCATACAGTTTGGAGAGTTAACTTCATGGTTCATACAGTTTGGAGAGTTAACTTCATGGTTCATACAGTTTGTATGGTTTGGTGAGTTAACTTCATGGTTCATACAGTTTGGAGAGCTAACTTCATGGTTCATACAGTTTGTATGGTTTGGAGAGCTAACTTCATGGTTCATACAGTTTGGAGAGTTAACTTCATGGTTCATACAGTTTGTATGGTTTGGAGAGCTAACTTCATGGTTCATACAGTTTGTATGGTTTGGAGAGTTAACTTCATGGTTCATACAGTTTGGAGAGTTAACTTCATGGTTCATACAGTTTGGAGAGTTAACTTCATGGTTCATATAGTTTGGAGAGTTAACTTCATGGTTCATACAGTTTGTATGGTTTGGATAGTTAACTTCATGGTCCATACAGTTTGGAGAGTTAACTTCATGGTTCATAGTTTGTATGGTTTGGAGTTAACTTCATGGTTCATACAGTTTATATGGTTTGGAGAGTTAACTTCATGGTTCATAGTTTGTATGGTTTGGAGAGTTAACTTCATGGTTCATACAGTTTGTATGGTTTGGAGAGTTAACTTCATGGTTCATACAGTTTGGAGAGCTAACTTCATGGTTCATACAGTTTGGAGAGTTAACTTCATGGTTCATACAGTTTGTATGGTTTGGTGAGCTAACTTCATGGTTCATACAGTTTGGAGAGTTAACTTCATGGTTCATACAGTTTGGAGAGTTAACTTCATGGTTCATATAGTTTGAAGTTAACTTCATGGTTCATACAGTTTGTATGGTTGGATAGTTAACTTCATGGTCCATACAGTTTGGAGAGCTAACTTCATGGTTCATACAGTTTGTATGGTTTGGAGAGTTAACTTCATGGTTCATACAGTTTGGAGAGTTAACTTCATGGTTCATACAGTTTGTATGGTTTGGAGAGTTAACTTCATGGTTCATACAGTTTGTATGGTTTGGAGAGTTACTTCATGGTTATATTTGTATGGTTTGGAGAGTTAACTTCATGGTTCATACAGTTTGTATGGTTTGGAGAGCTAACTTCATGGTTCATAGTTTGTATGGTTTGGAGAGTTAACTTCATGGTTCATACAGTTTGGAGAGTTAACTTCATGGTTCATACAGTTTGTATGGTTTGGAGAGCTAACTTCATGGTTCATACAGTTTGTATGGTTTGGAGAGTTAACTTCATGGTTCATACAGTTTGGAGAGTTAACTTCATGGTTCATACAGTTTGGAGAGTTAACTTCATGGTTCATACAGTTTGTATGGTTTGGAGAGCTAACTTCATGGTTCATACAGTTTGGAGAGCTAACTTCATGGTTCATACAGTTTGTATGGTTTGGAGAGCTAACTTCATGGTTCATACAGTTTGTATGGTTTGGAGAGCTAACTTCATGGTTCATACAGTTTGTATGGTTTGGAGAGCTAACTTCATGGTTCATACAGTTTGTATGGTTTGGAGAGTTAACTTCATGGTTCATACAGTTTGGAGAGTTAACTTCATGGTTCATAGTTTGTATGGTTTGGAGTTAACTTCATGGTTCATACAGTTTGTATGGTTTGGAGAGTTAACTTCATGGTTCATACAGTTTG
>CM026399.1:22694107-22761539 GCA_014843695.1 Archivesica marissinica
CATCCGTTGAACGTAAATCCAACCATAATGCATAACTGGTTGTGAGATATTTTTCTAATGTTGTATCAGTGAAGCACAACTCTTTTACAAACATATTTATTTCTTTATTTCGTTTCGAATTAAAAGCAAAGAACTTATTTATCTCATCCCACTGTTGATATGCTTTCATTCCTTGACTGTACAACTGATTTGGGACTCCTTCTATTGTCATTTCTACTTTTGTTATTTTAGGATTGTAATAAGTTTCAGTTGATATTCTCTCTGGGTCTTCAAACAACATTAGAATACCTTTCATACTTCTAGCTGGAACATTTAGATTAATATTCCAAAGCGTATCAGATTTGTTTTTAGTTATTTTCCTGTGTCTAAGTATTCTGTCATATAAAATAACCATTTTACCACTGACTTGCTGTCTTATTTGTCTTGCTAATTCAGTATCAGAAACAGTATCAAATTCCAAACAAATATTTTTGATTGTATAAGTTGAAGTTGCAACGGTTGATTTGATTACTTTATTATAATCATTGAATGTAAGTTCATATTCAAGTCTATCACCAAGACCCGCTTGATAAAAAGGCATATGTGTTTCCAATAGTTCAAAGTCAAGTGGAATATAAAATCTGTTTCCATATGCAAATGCAATTGCTTGGTCTTCTTTATCGTTTGTTGCGTTTCCTGCACCCACTCTATGTCTTAGCATGTTCGTCTTACCAATACCTTGGTATGCCATGTTAATACGTTCAGTGGGGGATTTCCACATATCTATATAAGTGTGATAGATATCACTGTCATCGATAGACATTACTTCATTTCCACTTATACGTATTGTTGTTTTCTTAATGATTGAACGACCAATGTTTTGATATATAGTTGCATTTGGGTCCTCGGAATTGAGTTCAATTTCGAATGCTAATCTGACTGTTCCTGGAACAATGACATCATTACTACTCAGATTAGGAAATCTCACTAATAACTGTTGATTTTGGTCAATAGTTGAAGGATTATTGGTTATTACAACACTTTGGCGAATACCTCTCGCACCGCGTGGTTCTCTTATTTTTCTGTAGGGGTTTAATTTATTTCCGTATGCCGCCATTTTTTAAAGGTATTTTTAACTAAATAAAAATGTCTGAATATGAAAATCCTACTTATGATGATTTAGATGTAGATAGGGAATTAGACGACATACTTGAAGATAATGATGATGAATTTAATAGAATTATACAAAACCAAAGTGCTCATATTGAGGATATTGGTGATGCTGTTGATACAAGAACACACTTAATAGTAGAACAGAAACAATATGTAGTTAAAGAATATTACAAGAAGATAAAAGAAACGTATGACTTAGAGCCGGTATATATTGATTATACAAACTTTGAACTTGGTCCTGATAATAGAACACTATTTTTAAAGGTTGGAGATAAAGAGATACAAATTAATTCTAAAAAAGGTACTGGTTTTATAAACTTGGGTTCTTTAGCGAGTAAAATTGGTAGTGGTGGAGCAAATGCAATTAGAGACTTATTAAGCTTACCTACTTATATGTCAAAAACTAAACCATTAACGGCACAGGCTGTTGCAAGTTTACAAAATGTAGAAAATAACCTACCCGATGTTGATAGTGTGGAAATGTTTGATTTACCTAATGCAGCTGAAACGCTTGTGAAAGAAATAGAAACATCATTTATTGAAAATGGAACAGGAACACAAACAGATATAACAAAAAGAGAAATGGAAGGTATTTTAACGGCAATGACTTCGGTTAAAGAAGAGATAGCAAATGAATTGGTTAAACTAGCAGAAACAAATAAGGATTTAGCAAAAGAAAAGAGTAAATTAGAAGAAACTAATGATGAATTTCAAATAGAAAGGATAGGTAGTAGAATAAGAGATCTAGAATCAGAGAGAAGTGCAAGACTTGAAGTGATTAATATTAATAGAGATAAAATACGTAGTCAGGTAAATAGAATCAAAGAAACAATAACTAAAGTATTAAATGAAGACACCACATTAGGTGAAAGAATAAAAACTTTATTTAAAGAACAAGGAATTACAATTGTTAGTGTTTTAACTGCTTTTGGATTGATTATTGGTGTTATTGTTGAGATTTTTATTCCTACTACAGGTGGTGGAACTATAACACCTAAACCTCCTGGAAGTGATGTAAAAGATTGGATAAAAAACAATTATCAAATCTTGGTAAACTATTAGCCAATCTTGCAGGAAAAGCAGCAGAAGCATTGCCTGGTATTATTGGTTCTATCGTGTCTTGGTTGTTGTCTTCTGCAGGTAAAGTTGTCGGCTGGTTTGGCGAACATTTATGGGCTGTAGTTGTTTTGGTTGCTGGTTTATTGTATGCCGCTGCAAGAGAGTCCCTGCGAAATTAACTTTTATATTTTGGTGGTGGATCATTAATTATTGTAACTTTATTAAATAAAATTAAGCATTTTCTATTTTTTTTTTTTATCCCGGCTAAAGCTTGGGCTTTGCCTTCCTCAATAAGTTTTTTTCTTTCTATCTCACTCAATCCTGTTTGTTTTGAACGTATGCTATCCTTCAGTTTATTATATTTATCTAATTCATCTAATACAAGTTTAAATTCATCTTCAGATATCTGCCCATCTGTCAAAGCCTTAGAAATCAAGTCTTTTATACTATTCAACTTACTATCAGCAATAGTTTTAATCTCATAATGTTTTTGTGTTTTTGCATGTAATCTACGTCTAACAAATTTAACACAAACACCTAAACTTCCACACACAACAGCAGCAATTTCCAACTGAAACATAATTGGAATAGTTAAACCAACACCCGCTAAAATAACAGACGTTGATATTAGAACAGTATCAACACCATCAGTAATATTAATTCCACGTTTATATTTCTTGTATAATGCTTTACGAGTATCTCTCTCTTTAATTAATGTTTTCTCAATCTCTGATATTTTTTGCAATCTATAATTTTGCCCGTCTTCGCTAGGCAAGTCAGGATATAAATTCGGCGGCGCTGAAGGTTGTTTCATTTATATATATTTTTTTTAACTAAATTAATTTCATCAATAAACATACAACAGTGTTAATTGTTGTAAAGTTATTTTTCTTGTTTATAAAATTAACAGTTCTACCCGGTAATATTTCAAAATAATCATCAAATCTAATATCCATACTTCTATTATTTTCAGGCAACGTTATATCATACCCAGGCATCTCCATACCATTGTAAACAACTCCAATATTTACAACACCCGAACTTCTAGAAGATGATACACCAATACCTAACACTTTCATAGGATGCATAACAACATAACCGACATCTTTATCCTTACCACCATTACCAAAGGAAAATACCTCATCTATTGTTAAAATACCTTTACTCTCTGCACATATGGTAATGATGGGGTTAATATCAATTATCTTCCTTTCTAATAGTATTCTATTTTCATTAATTTTATTATTAACATCTGTTTCTAATCGTTGTATTTCTTGCAATCTTTGTGCATTTTCATGATTAAAAAAATGCACATGTCTATCGCTAATATTATTTATAACTTTTTCTGATCCAAATATACTCATTTTATTATAATAATTATATAATTTCTAACACACAATTAATTGGCAATCCATTGTTGTTTATTTTCTGACCGTTCTCATCACAAACGCTTATACTTAATTCTGAAATATCACCATGTGCCAATTGTTTGTATTCTGGATTACTAAAATGCGTATGAACAATATCACCAAACGATTTATTCTCAACAGAAACAACACCAAGAATATTACTAGGAGCACCATCAAAGAAATTGTAAGAACTATTTATCTGCTCAAGATGAACATATAGTTGTTTATAAGGTGCAAAATCTAACGGTATTTCTCCCTTATATGTTTGATTTGCGTGTAATAGTCTTTTAAGGCCTAACATTGTCGTTAATCCTTTGCTTATTTTTAAATCAACGGGCGATGTCAAAAGCACTATGCCATTAGTTTTATCAACAGTGAGATGAATACCGTGAAACTTTTCTGATACTTGTTGGAAACTGTAAAATCCTGAAGCTAAACGTATTGGCCTATCTGCTCCTTTTTGGATATATTCATCAACCAAATTATACCAACCTAAAGTATAAGTAAAACTCTTCAATCCAATTCTCTTAATACCACATTTGTTATCTATATTTTGTTGCAAGTTTATTGTCTTATTAATATTAGAAATTGTATGATACATTTTTTACTATAAAAAATGAAGAATAAAGAATTTAAATACAGTGATGAAGCTCACTATCCTCACGCCGGAGTGTTTAACAAGAAGCTAATTAACATTATAAAACAATCCATTGTCATTTCATCAGACGGGAAAAGCTTCAACGTAGATTTCCCAAATGTATTTGAAAAATACGTATTACCACACGTAGCATCAGAAGAGATAGTACAACGTTGGAATACAGACTGGTTATCGTTCTGGCAAAACCAACTAAACTTTGCAATATGGTGTGCCACTACAGGTTGTGGTATAGATGTCAACAACCATTTAAAAGCGGACGGATTGACTGGCTCACTATTCTTGTTTCATGTTTACTACCAAACAAGACGAATACTGTTTGAATTAGCTATTGCCCTACCACAAGATAAAATCTGGAACGCTTTCAGTAATGGGTATGACCGTGGTGCTTACGAACGAATATGCAAAGAGTTTAATGTAGACCCTAATGCAGACTGGCGACAAAAAATGTACTCAAGCGGCGATGGTCTTGGACTCATTTACACAACAAGTCATACTGCTTGGAAACGAACAGATTTTAGACATGATTATTCGTCCCAACACATTGCTAGTAGTACAACATCTGATCTAGATTTGTCGAAGATGACATTTGGACCAGAAGTGTCGGGTGGTAGACACTGTGGCATTTCATCATGTGAATATCTTCCACCTAAGAAAGTCCACATTGATTATCTCCAACAAGCAGATGATGTTAAGGATGTGTGGACCACATTTGTTCTTGATACGTCAAAAGGTTTTACAAGAGCAGGCGTTGAACGGATTAACGAATCCATAAGGACATATTGCTGGGCTATTCTTGGTTCACAATCTCAAACGAGAACAGATATACTCGGAACAGGAACAGCATTTGATGCTCAAAAACAATTCCTTTCAAACGTTGAGGATGCTATCAATAGTCCCATAGATTTACCAAGTCAAATTACAAGGTATCAAAACACACTAAAATATGCTCGAAGTAAAGTTGACTATGTTTACGGAATTGGGTTGTACATGTCTCCGAGCAATATAGAATTACGAATTGGAACAATCCAAGATTATAACAATAAGATTGTAGTAGCCACTGATGACCAAAACCTAGGATTGAATAACAGTGTGAATAACCGGCCCATTCCACCAAAACAACACGTAGAACTCAAAGGAACACCAACAAAGAAATCTTTACCAGAACCGGTTAAACATCAAGCTGCAGAATCCACTGTAATATCACCAGAAGCAATACAACACGAAAACAACAAAACAGCATTAATAGTAGGAAGTATAGTAATAGGTATTGTTGCACTCACTATTTACTAATATACTCAGTCACCATTCGAAATAAAGTCATAATTAAGTATGTTTGTCATTTATTAATTTAATAAAACTGACAAAAACAATCACATGAAAATATACACACAATAATGTATCTAGGTAATCTAGGTGCCAGTTCTCTCACTCATGTTTCAACCTGCATAGGTTGTATACAATTTTTACATTTTATTACCATTTTAATTCTTTGCAAATTTCTTTTATGATTTTACTGTTTTGTGTAAGAAAACTAACAGGAACATCACAATGAAGTAGAGTATTAAATTCTGTAACTAAATTAAACAAAATAACAAGTGACCTGCATTTTTGCGGACTGTAAGTAATGTTGTTCTGTAGTAAATATTTATGTATTTGTTGTGATTTGGGAATGCTGGTTTTAATGACCTGGAGAAGCTGTCCTTGTTGTGTTGCTATGAAGATTGATTTTCTATTGTTGCTGCTTTCTAATTTGTTTAAGTCTTTAAGATTTTGTATAATTGTCTGTTCATTTCCGAGGTCGATTATCACTTCTCCTTCATATTGTCTATCGGTGGAAAATGCGATTTGAAGACGTTGTTTAATATGATCCTTCTTTGTCTGTTTATTTTGTTGGGCTTTTTGAGTCTTTTGTTGTTTTGTTGTTGAAGTGGCTGATTTGGTTAATATTCCGTCGTACTGTTGTAAAAGGTTTCGTTCCATTGGTTTATTGTTTCATCATCTGGATATGTTGTGCGTAGATAGTTGGTGAGTGTTTGTAAGTCCATTCGAAGTTGTGCTGCTTGTGTGCTGTCCCTGAAAATAGAACATAATCAACTATTACAATTTATTCTGTATCAATATATGGTTTCACCGTTATTATGCTTAACGGTGGTGGTGTAAATTATTCTCTTAAGTACTGGTAAATTAATATACTGTGACACCGTTATGAAACTTAACGGTGGTTGTACAAATTGCGCTACTGAAATAATTCCCTAACTTCCGGGTATTAATATACTATAACACCGTTATGAAACTTAACGGTGGTCATACAAATTGTACCACTGAAATAATGCCCTAACTTCCAGGGTATTAATTATACTATGACACCGTTATGAAACTTAACGGTGTAGACATATAATTACTCAAATATGTCCTGTTATTAAAAAATACACTAAACTAATAAATGTAAAAATGGTACTAAAATTACCATAGCAGAAAATAAAACGGATAATGGAAAAACAAATATCTTTATATATGCTTATGGATACACTGGAGTCAAATAGGTCACTGGCCTATAGGTAATATATGTCAATATAATTACCTGCAAACAATGAATGGACACCAAATTCACGTAAATACGTTCGAGAACGCAATTGCATTCTAATCTTACCAGTAAATTGTATCTATAAACCTTCTCTCCATTAACAATACAGAGCACAAAATATTAAATAAAATGCAGTACTTACATGGTTTAGCTTTTGATTTGCCTTTTTTTTTAGAAGTTAATTTAACGTGTTGTTGTAATGGCTGCTGTTAACAAGAGGCGAGGTAAACACGTCTTCTCCCCACTGTTACTTTGAAACGAAAGACCGCACCAGTCTGCTATATGTTTACATGTGATGACAACGTCCTAGGCAACATGTAAACATACTCTTGACAGTTTTCCAATGATCGATTTAGTCTATTCAAAACTCACCGCCGTCTATTGCTTTAGAAATGTATAGATAGTTGGCCAGTGGGGTTTCAATACTGAGTGACTTATCAGATCAATACATGGTAAAAAGGAATATATTAAACTGTTGGTGAAGTCATTTATTAATTTAATAAGTATGCGACAAATACAATCACATGAAAATATACACACAATAATGTATCTAGGTAAATACCGTATACCCCGTGAGTTGTGTGATTTTATTTTTAGGGGTGTCCAGTACCCCTCCTCTGGGTGTGTGTTTTTTTTACATATGAGGGGGGTGCGCTAGACACGTCCTTCTGTATACTAGTCCTGACCAAATTAAGCCAATCATACTTAAAACCCTGTCTAAAGAACTCTCACCTATCCTTGAAGTCTTATTCCAAAAATCCCCCAACGAAGGATCACTGCCGGCCCAATGGAAGTCAGCAAATGTTGCTCCCATTTACAAAAAAAGGGGACAAGTCAAACCCTGCCAACTATAGGCCTATCTCACTGACATGTGTTCTATGCAAGGTACTAGAACATATAGTTTCCTCCTCGATAGTAAAACACTTCACTAACCACAGTATTCTCTACCATTTGCAGCATGGTTTTAGAGAAAGACGGTCATGCGTGACCCAACTAGTCATGCTAGTCAATGACTTGGTTACCTCTGTCTACAATAAGCATCAGGTAGCTCTCATCCTATTAGACTTCAGTAAGGCTTTCGATACGGTCAATCACGAGAAAGTACTACTAAAAATGCATGAATATGGAGTCAGAGGTCAAACATTAAGGTGGATTAAGAGTTTTCTAGATAATAGACTCCAGTCAGTTGTCCATAATGGTATTAGTTCAGAGGCCATTCCGGTGTCCTCTGGAGTCCCACAGGGATCCGTACTTGGACCCCTGCTTTTCCTAGCCTACACAAACGACCTCCCACAAAACATCAGTTCCAAGGTCCGTATCATTTGCAGATGATACTGCAGTCTGTCTATCACTGACATCTGCAAATGAATCGGTCACACTCCAAAACGATCTTAAGAGATTAGAAGAGTGGGATTTGGAGTGGGACATGGAATTTAACCCCTCCAAATGTCAAGTTATCCACGTCACCAGAAGGAAACATCCTATTCCCAGCAAATATAAACTCCATGGAGTCCTACTTGAGTCGGTCACCTCAGCCAAATACCTTGACATGGATATCTCAAATAACCTGTCGTGGGACACTCACATAAAAATGTCAACAAAGAAAGCAAACCAAACATTAGGATTTCTACGTAGAAACCTCCAGGTCAAATCCGAACTCCTTAAGTCCATGGCTTACCAGACACTAGTGAGACCCCAGCTTGAATATGGCTGAGATCTGGTCGCCCCATACCCAAACATTGATAGACCAAATTGAAGGTGTCCAGCGAAGAGCAGCCCGTTGGATAAAGGCTGACTTCTATCGTACCTCTAGTGTTACAGACATGCTACATTCCCTAAATCTACGCAGACTAGATCAACGGCGTATTGACAATAGGTTATCCCTTATGTATAAAATTCATAATGATCTTGTTGCTATTCCCATTGAAAATTACCTAGTTCCCCTCTCCCGTCCTGCTCGCCATTGCCATTCCTTAAGCTATAGGTTAATTACAGCAACTACAGACTACTACAAGTTTTCCTTTTTCCCAAGAACAATCTACCATTGGAACCACCTCCCTCCTGACATTGTCCATCTCCCTACCATAGAGCAATTCAATATGGCAGTTTGCCATATTGAACATGCCAGTCCCTAGTTGTTCTGCGCAGCTGCTTTTAAACTTTTACCACAACTTTCATTACTTTCTTAAATTATACTTTTAACTACTCATACTTTTAATTTCTTTGCGGTTTTTAACGCGCAACTGCCGCAACATGTCTACGTCCCCGCGAGGGGTTCGACATTAGCGGAAGATATATAGATAGATTGTTCAAACAGTGTTGAACCCTGCACCGTGTAGTTAATACAAATTTATTTTAGCTTGATTGCAAAACAAATTCTTACAACTGATATTAATCACTCTCGAGACTTCATTCTTGATGAAATTCATCGCCACGAGGGAGAGAGAAGCGACAACGTGGAATTTAAATACCCTGTGTAAGGGCACAATCGTAACGGCTCCTGCGGGGCGCAAACTCCAGGCCTTCCGCACCAGAAGCAAATGTGCTACCAATTGGGCCTCTAATAGATAAGATCTGTGTTGCGGGAACATTTACCAGGTGATTCACAATATGGTACATCACATTGATGTGGTTAACCTTGGTCTGTCACTGTGCTCTGCATGCTTGTAGTGTTGGCCACTGGAGTTGATGTAGCATGGTCGTCACACTGCTTGTCCTCTGGTAGTTGGAGAATGCCATCTCCAGCTTCCTGGTTTCAGTGAAGGATCCCAGTGGCATATTCCATCAGAGATCTCACCAGGGTTGTGACACTAAATACTGATGGATGTTGTGTTTTAGGAATGTTTAGTGTTATTCCCCATCTTGTTAATGTGAGGGTTCCAGTTGAGAATTTGGTGGATGGTGAGACCTAAATACTTTGATTCTTCTAATGTGATCCCGTGAGTTTTGTATGAAATAGAAATTGGTATTCTTTTGTTAGTAATGTGATTTCTGGTCCTTCTCCAATTGATCGTTGTAAATTGTATTTTTGTAGAAATGAAGGAACAATCAGCTATATATGATAACCTATATCGGATAATATTGAAAATTATTGTAATAGTCTTCTATTTATGCTATAGGACAGAAATATGCCAAAGAAGTTCAAGGGGGAGAACTACAAGGCGGTTGTGGCCAAGGAGAGAAGGTCTGCACAGCAAGCTGAAGTCCAGGCCAAAAAGGAGAAGGAAGTAGAGGATGCATACTGGGCTGACGATGATAAACATGTTGCTAAGAAACAACAGAGGAAGGTATATTAGTTGAATAGTGAATTACAAATAACTGGCAGTTGTCCAGCTATGATTTGTTGTCCAGCTTTGATTGTTCACAGTATCTGAAAGTTGGTACTTGCTACGCATAAAATTCAATAATTTCTGACTGGAAATACATGTAGCTCTACAATAGTAGAGACCAATTATCGCCCTATTTTCTGTCCGCAGCCATTTGTGAATGACATCATAGCTGTCAGTAACATGTGCTTGGTTTATGTGGTTACACACTAGAACTGTCAAACAGGAAAATGAGCAAAAAAAACCCAGATAAATATTCACATTATATTTCGAAATATATTCATTAATCTCATTCACGTGTACCGTAAAAAACCCTAAGGCAGAGGTATATATATTTGTAATGGGTGAATGCTCATGGTTTACTGTGCTGCCAGTCATGTGAAAATGCTGGAAAACACATTTATGTTACATGAAATTTGATTGGTTGACGTATTTTGACACCCTGTTGAATTCACATATGAGAGGATTTGTAGTTTTATTTTAAAAGATGTTATGCAATCTGAGTTTGGTCAAGCTCATTAAATGCATGCAAGAATGATCACTTTACATAGTAATATGATATCATCTGCTATAATGATACTGACTACAAGTTATTTGCCGACAAACCTTCGAGATCCAAAAACTGGTACGCCCATGATACTAATTTTGTCTCCACTGCTGATCAGCAATAAATACACATACAAATAGATAAATAGATAAAGGCGTGGAATATGTGGGAAGTGAGGCTGGTGTTGTATGGCGTTTATGTAGAGTAAATGGTTGTCAGAAGAACTGATAATCTAAAATGCTAAAATGAGCGAAAATTAAATAAATCATTTAGGGGCATTTACAACTCTTGCAAAAACTGTATCTTTTATGGGCATTTAAAGCTTCACAAGAATGTGTGCAGTCCAACCTGTGTTAGTGGTCACCTCTATTAAGCAGCCAACCTGTATTAAGCAGCCAGTTTCAAGATTCCCAATATGTAATTTTATTATATATATTTGACCTCTATTAAGCAGCCAACCTGTATTAATCAGCTAGTTTCGAGATTCTCAAAATGTAATTTTATTATATATATTTGACCTCTATTAAGCACCCACCTGTGCTAAGCAGCCACTTTGTGTGATTCCCTTGGCTGGCTGCTTAACACAGGTTTGACTGTATATTGTTTACATATATGTGTATGTTCTGGCTAATCCTGCCCTTTTCCACGCTAGAATAAACCCTTAGAAGAACGTGTGTGTGTTGTAGGGTGACAAGGAGAAGAAGAGATTGGAGCAGCTGGAGCACAAGAAGGAGCTGGCCAAACTCGTAGACGACGAGATGGAGAATATAACGGTCCACAAGCCAAAAGCAGCACAAAAAATCTCACGGGCCGAGATTGCAGCGCAGCAAGAAAGACAACTACTGGAGGCCAACGCAGGTTAGTATTATAATAATTATTCGTGGAAATAGTCTCTCTAGGGACTTTGACCTTTTATATTATCTTACAATTTTCATACAAAATCGTAGTTAATACAACTTTATTTTAGCTCGAATGCGAAACAAGTTCTTTCAACTTATATTAATCACTCTCGAGACCTCATTCCTGATGGAATCCATCGCCAAGAAGGAGAGCGAAGAGGCAACGTGGAATTTAAATGCCTTGCCTAAGGGCACAATCGTAACGGCTCCAGCGGGGCTCGAACTCCGGGCCTTTCACACATGTAGCGAACGCGCTTCCACTACGCTATCATGACTTCCACATCTGACCGAGTATGAGCCCTGTTTCAGGATTTCCAGACTTTCAATTCACTTCTTATCATGTACCAATGATAAATAAATATTTCCAAAATTGGTCTGTAGCACACACACATGTTTCAGCAATATTTGAATGCTTCTTATATGAAAGGAGAGAAACTATATAAGCTTTGCTTCCGTTTTAATCCTTTCCTATTCTTTGATTTTGTGTACATGTATTGTTTTGTGAATGTATATAGCGGAATAAATATGTTTAAACCAACATGAAATTACGAAGAACATGAATTTGTGATAGCGACATTGTAGAAGCGTTCGAAGGTCCGGAGTCAATCTGTAGCCATGACGATTGTACCCTTAGGCAAGGCACTTAAATTCCATATGCCATCAGGTCTCGATTAAGCGATTGATCTAATGTTGTAAACACTTGTTTCGCAATCGAGCTAAAATAAATTTGGTGGATTAGATACCTCCAGCTCCTGGGAGAGACAGCACATACTGGATCGAGGGCAGAGCCAGATTGATTGTTTGGTTTTTGTTCACAGAGGCAGAGAAGGAGGGAA
This sequence comes from Archivesica marissinica, assembly GCA_014843695.1. Taxonomy (NCBI): domain Eukaryota; kingdom Metazoa; phylum Mollusca; class Bivalvia; order Venerida; family Vesicomyidae; genus Archivesica; species Archivesica marissinica. The sequence continues at coordinate 22,706,578 of CM026399.1, forward strand.
AGAAAATGCATCATGAAAAACCGCTAGAGGAAAATATAAACCGGTTGGAAGCGGAGGGGGATGAAGCACGATCTGTAGTAGATGCTATAGCTGTATTAAGGTTAGTCCTCATTAACACTCGTACATATTTTTCTAGAATTTTAGCCCCGCCCATTTTTTTAAATATTAATTATTAATATATTATATAAACAATTTTGTTGGTATAAACCTCAAAAGGTGAGGATATAGTCTCCCCCCATGTGTGCACTTATACTGCTTAGAATTCAAATTATGTCTGAGAATAACATGAGCTTATTAAATAAATTATTTAAGTTATATGTTGGATCGCTTAATAGCAAAATTCAAAAACGAGTTTCATAAAATATGGTATGAAATCACCACTCGTGTAAGATCTCTTTTTTTTTTTATCACATTACCATATTTGGGTGTTAATCATATTTTTGCACAAAATAACGCTGCGACTTTCATTATGGCACCATACTGTCAGCGCAAATTGTCATGATGTCATTAAATTGTCATGATGTCATTAAATTGCCATGACATCACTACGTACAGCAGCGTTATATTTATGTTTTAAACAGCATTATAATTGTGTCAAGACTTCTTTTAAATCGTAGTTTGTCTTACCATTAACGTTATGTACCAATTCAAATAGAAATATGTGCATACTTTAATTTACAAATTATAATGATTATTCTCTCAACCAATCAGAATCCTTCCAGTGTTATTACACGTGTGTACATATAAGAAATTATGAGATGACTGTATTACACTGAATACACGCAGCGTTATGTGATAAATGTAGCAACGAGATGGTATTCAACATGAAGTACTTAACCCTTTCAACACCACAGACCTCTAAATAGGCTTACAAAAAGTGTAGATCCAGATGAGCCGGCTCGTGACGAGCCGTCTCATCAGAATCTGCACTTTTTGCCAGTAATATTACTATTTTTAGACAAAATTACCCATTTTGATAAATGAACTGGTCCAAATGTAATCTTCTGATTCATTTATTGGTCTAACAATATCATGGACCAGTCCATGTCAGTTACTTAGTGTTAAATGGGTTAATTAACAGGAAAATGTATATAAAGTTTAGCAAACATGGGGGAATATTGGGGGATAAAGTACTACCTGTCTATTTGTCAGTCACAGGGGGGGATATTGCCATCCTGTGTTAAAATATAGAAGGGATAATGTCGGAAGGGGGTATTGTCCTACACTCGTGTCCCTCTCGTTACCCCATGAGTTATAATTAACAGTGTAGTAGCCCAACCGACATTTATAATAACGGGCATCATCTCGTGTACATTGTAGTCCCAGTAATATTTATGTAGGTGAGGGTAGATGTTCTGACCTATTTATTCACTGATTGATAGGTAAATGACTGTCGTATGTATGGAAATATAGTAGAAGGAATATTTCTCTATAAGGAAAGAGTTAATTGCTTGTGTTTATGTTACACAAACACATGTATACATGCCATTTCAATGCACTTTTCCTGGATTATTTTTAATGCAAACTGACAGATAAAAAAAACCGTTTAATACAAGTTGTTACTTTTGTCAATGACTTGTCAAAAACTCATTAACCCATTTGATCGGCCCTTTACTTGGGGAGGGCAGTTTACTAATGTTGCTAGAACTTGTTGCCCAACCCATTTTATCATATATAATGAATGTTAAGTCTATATGTACTATATATGTAAAATAGAAAATAAAATATGGTTAAAAAGATTCTGGATACCGTTCAAACAGTATTTGCAAAGAAGATAGAGCCAGATCAGCCGCCTTGGAACATGCCGTCTGATCAGGCTCTATGCTGTTTGCTATTCAGATGATCTTGCTAAGACACATGGCTATGTAGCAAACAAGATAGATCCTGATCAGCACGCATAATCACGCTGCGGCTGATCTGACTTTATACCAATTTATATTAGCTCGATTGCGAAACAAGTTCTTATAACTTATATAAATCACTCTCGAGACCTCATTCCTGATGGAATCCATCGCCACGAGGGAGAGAGAAGAGGCAATGTGGAAATTAAATGCCTTGCCTAAGGGCACAATCGTAACGGCTCCAGCGGGGCTCGAACTCTGGACCTTTCGCACCTGAAGCGGCTGATCTGGATCTGTGTTGTTTGCAAAAGCCTTTAAATGTATCCAGAATGAAATGGGTTAATATACCACATACACGTCCTCTACTTCAGCGTTAAAGAACCCGAACTTGAGCGTCATCCAGAGAAACGAATGAAAGCTGCATATCAAACGTTTGAAGAAGAAAACCTACCTATATTAAAACAAGAAAACCCAAACATGAGACTGTCCCAGCTAAAACAAATGCTGAAGAAAGACTGGATGAAATCTCCCCAAAATCCAATGAATCAACGATCTGCAGAATACAATGACAAACGATAGCACTCGCTGTGGATGTTATTGTGATCTGTGTCGCTGAATGGGAAAGTTCTGTGCAAGAGAGAAGCTTGGTTTAGTCTGTGTTGGACAGAAGCTTGGTTTAGTCTGTGATCATAATGTTATCAATGCATAATGTAATACTAGAATGGAAAAACTGGAGAACCAAACTATTACCAGACTGGTTCTTGTCATACAAGGAAATAGTGCAAGCTGGTCAATAGATAGATTCAGTTTACTGTCAAACATGTAGGGTCTACGTGACATTCTACTAAAGGAGTAGAACCAGACTGGTTAAAGCAATCATTGTTACTAATCACCGTTACTTTATGAAATTGTAGAACCAGACTGATTAAAGCAATCACTGTTACTTATGAAATTGTAGAACCAGACTGATTAAAGCAATCACTGTTATTTATGAAATTGTAGAACCAGACTGATTATAGCAATCACTGTTACTTATGAAATTGTAGAACCAGACTGGACTGGTTAAAGCAATCACTGTTATGAAACTGTAGAACCAGGCTGGACTGGTTAAAGCAATCACTGTTATGAAACTGTAGAATCAGATTGGTTATAGCAATCACTTTTACTGATGAACCTATGGGAAACAGACTGGTCTGTGTCATAAGGAGTCGGTCAACTGATGAATCTGTAAACCAGACTGGTCTGTGTCATAAGGAGTCGGTCAACTGATGAATCTGTAAACCAGACTGGTTTGCGTCATAAGGAGTCGGTCAACTGATGAATCTGTAAACCAGATTGGTTTGCGTCATAAGGAGTCGGTCAACTGATGAATCTGTAAACCAGATTGGTTTGCGTCATAAGGAGTCGGTCAACTGATGAATCTGTAAACCAGACTGGTCTGCGTCATAAGGAGTCGGTCAACTGATGAATCTGTAAACCAGACTGGTCTGTGTCATAAGGAGTCGGTCAACTGATGAATCTGTAAACCAGACTGGTCTGTGTCATAAGGAGTCGGTCAACTGATGAATCTGTAAACCAGACTGGTCTGTGTCATAAGGAGTCGGTCAACTGATGAATCTGTAAACCAGACTGGTCTGTGTCATAAGGAGTCGGTCAACTGATGAATCTGTAAACCAGACTGGTCTGTGTCATAAGGAGTCGGTCAACTGATGAATCTGTAAACCAGACTGGTCTGTGTCATAAGGAGTCGGTCAACTGATGAATCTGTAAAGCAGACTGGTCTGTGTCATAAGGAGTCGGTCAACTGATGAATCTGTAAACCAGACTGGTTTGCGTCATACCAATAAGAAATGGGTTACTAATGAAAATAGTATGTCACAGAACATTGTATGGTTTAAATTAGGAACCAGGCAGTCATTGGATTGGTAATGTGTCATAACTCAATTGTGGAATCCGATTGTCAGGGCTCATTCTAGAGGGTGATTTGGGCGTCAGCGCTCATTCTAGAGGGTGATTTGGGCATAATAGTTGCCCTAGGAACACTGACTTCGCCCCCTGGGGACACCACTTCGCCTTTTAAATTTTTTTTTTTACAATTTTCATACAAAATTTTGTCCAGCAAGATACACTGGCCCATTATAAAGCACTCCATCTATTCAAATGCTACATTCAATGGTCATGCTGTGCATTTTAACCATATTTTGTTGAAATTTATTAAATAACACCATTTAAAGCAACACTACATCAGTGAAAACACAAATTTCTGCAGAAGTATTTTCATATTCATCCAAATATTTGCCTCAAATACTGAGTATTTCAATAAATAAACAAACGGCATATACATGATTTATTGACATAACAAAATAATGTAAACATCCATGCGTAATACAACTAGTGTATCCGGAATAACACGATTTAGGGTACAAATTCACCGTCATATCTCACATTTGTGCCTATTTATCTATAGACTATTCTTAGTTAAATTATCTCTAAACGACATTATCTCGCGTTTAGTATCGACTCCGATGACAAACAAACGTCATTCCAGGAACATGGATGGCCGTTATATGAAATCATACTTTCAATCCACAAAAACACTGTTTATTGATTCAATGTTAGTGTGTTCGGAAAAATTTGTAGTAGCAATGCATTTATACGTGAAAAAATGCATTTTATTTGCTTTTTGCGATGTAATGTCACTTTAACCCATTTCATTCTGGATACATTTAAAGGCTTTTGCAAACAACATAGATCCAGATCAGCCACAGCGTACTGATCAGGATCTATGTTGTTTGCTACATAGCCAAGTGTCTTAGCAAGATCATCTGAATAGCAAACAGCATAGAGCCTGATCAGACGGAACGTTCCATGGCGGCTGATCTGGCTCTATGTTCTTTGCAAATACTGTTTGAACGGTATCCAGAATGAAATGGGTTAAGGATGCGATCGTGCGCTTTCTCACAAAAATGTTGACCCCCGATTGTTGGATATGTCGTCGCTGATTAAACTGTAGATCTGGACAAATATAATACCGTAATACAACTCGGTGAACTCGTACATAAAAGTAGCATATGGAGTTATATAGCTTGCCAGCTCCATTCCTTACAAAGTATTGTATGGAGTTATATAGCTCGCCAGCTCCATTCCTTACAAAGTATTGTATGGAGTTATATAGCTCGCCAGCTCCATTCCTTACAAAGTATTGTATGGAGTTATATAGTTTGCCAGCTCCATTCCTTACAAAGTATTGTATGGAGTTATATAGCTCGCCAGCTCCATTCCTTACAAAGTATTGTATGGAGTTATAGCTCGCCAGCTCCATTCCTTACAAAGTATCGTATGGAGTTATATAGCTCGCCAGCTCCATTCCTTACAAAGTATCGTATGGAGTTATATAGCTCGCCAGCTCCATTCCTTACAAAGTATTGTATGGAGGTATATAGCTCGCCAGCTCCATTCCTTACAAAGTATCGTATGGAGTTATATAGCTCGCCAGCTCCATTCCTTACAAAGTATTGTATGGAGGTATATAGCTCGCCAGCTCCATTCCTTACATAGGGATTATGAGAACCTAGTTTGGTCAAAAATCAACATAAATTATTATACAAACTGTGTACCAGGCTGACCTCCCGTACAAACTGTGTACCATGCTGACCTCCCGTACAAACTGTGTACCATACTGACCTCCCGTACAAACTGTGTACCAGGCTGACCTCCCGTACAAACTGTGTACCAGGCTGACCTCCCGTGCAAACTGTGTACCAGGCTGACCTCCCGTACAAACTGTGTACCAGGCTGACCTCCCGTACAAACTGTGTACCATGCTGACCTCCCGTACAAACTGTGTACCAGGCTGACCTCCCGTACAAACTGTGTACCAGGCTGACTTCCCGTGCAAACTGTGTACCAGGCTGACCTCCCGTACAAACTGTGTACCAGGCTGACCTCCCGTGCAAACTGTGTACCAGGCTGACCTCCCGTACAAACTGTGTACCAGGCTGACCTCCCGTGCAAACTGTACCAGGCTGACCTCCCGTACAAACTGTGTACCAGGCTGACCTCCCGTACAAACTGTGTACCAGGCTGACCTCCCGTACAAACTGTGTACCAGGCTGACCTCCCGTACAAACTGTGTACCAGGCTGACCTCCCATGCTGTTGCTGTATCTTTGATTGGTGAATAAAAAATGGATACCTGAAATAGAATTGTGTGAAGCCTCGGTGGTGGAATGGATACCGTATTAGTCGTGTAACCGAGAGTTAGAACCCTGGTGGTGGTGTCCTAACGCAAAGCACATTGGCTCCTTTCTCGCTCTCATGGCGATGGATTCCATCAGGATTGAGGTCTCGAGAACTATTATAGACCTTCAGCTGCTTATAGCCACATGCACCAGAATTATATATTACTTACTATATGACCATTCCGAGCATTGCTACTTTATGGGGCCCCGTACACCATGTTACGTTACGCAACGACAATCAGTGACTGCTATTTATCCAATATGTAACCACTAACGTGGTGGTAAATGAAACAATAAGGCTTGTAATTAATATTAGATATATTTGAAGGTTTAAACATAATTCATATGTCATACCAAAATTATTTTTTTTAATAATACATGTACTCCCATATTTCTAGAATTTGTTTCCGTAAATATATGGCATTTAAAATTGGTATGTCCACAACATAGTTAAATTAATTATTGCAAATAAGCATCAATTACAAAATGGGTCAACTATGAACACTCTACATAGATAGAGTAAGTACGAAAAATATCAACAGAACAGTACTATTTTTACAATTATTTTATTTATGAAATATTAAGCAAAGTATGTATTTCAAAGACATTCTCAATAAACTTCGGTTTGTCAATAATATGAGAAAATACACGGTATCAAAATGTCAGCTGTGTATTGGGGATCCCAAATTACGCAACAGCATGGAGAAATTAACACAATGACCTAAATGTGTTAACATCAAACATTCAGACAGGGGGGGGGGACAGTCATGCTTTTAGTGTGAAGCTCGGAATCTTGTCTGTTTTCACGGAGTACAATTATTATTTGCAAATTTCCTCCGTCTCTGTCCGTCAAATAGCGTGCATGTCATTAACCCTTTCAACACCACAGACCTCTAAATAGGCTTACAAAAAGTGTAGATCCAGATGAGCCGGCTCGTGACGAGCCGTCTCTTCAGGATCTGCACTTTTTGCCAGTGATATGACTATTTTTAGACATTTGACCTTTCTGCCGATTTTGATTGACAGCTGGCGTTAGCCAATCGCATCGCACCATTCGCGCACACCCCCGGCAACGGTTTATCGCTGCCATCTTGTTAGACAAACAATGCATATTAGACACACTAGTAACGAGTAGACAAATTTGAAAAGGCGTGAATTTGATCAAAAATACGGGTTTAAAATCGTTTTAATGATGTTAAAAATGTGTAGCTTTGGTGTGTGGGTTAGTTATAGTACAAAATTAGTCGATATCCTGGTGATCGACGTTAAATTCAACCCATTTCAAAATCCTTGGACAAATCTAAGTGTGTATATGAACCACAAAATACCAGACAGCTGCTTTAAAAACAATGCATCTATAAAAACACCGACTGACCCCATATAGTCATTCTTTTCTCACAAACACAGCAATCAAATTTAAACGTGTCACACTGTTTATTGGGAGTAATCAACAACTTACCGACTAACGGTACATCACAGAGACCGCCGAGTTATAATACCCGATAGGGGCCTACTGCTATTATCAAGATCAAAGTATTGCATATCGGAATTTAGCACTGATTGTGCTAATTGGTCAATTATAAAATGTGTGCACATAATTATAGTATTGATTACTACACCGAGTCATTGTTGTATTGTTCTGTTAGACAAACGAGTTATGTAGTAAAAGTTTAATCAAATCTGATAACGAGTGATCGTGATCTGAAATTATTTTTTGAAAAATAATTACAAATTAATTAATGCTGTCTGTCATTGACAATGGTGAAAAGATGTAGTTACGGGCTGTGATAGTAGATATCCAGATCGATTGATAGGTGACGTTAAATTCGTGCCATTTCCAAAACCTAAGACAAATCTTGAAAAAATGTCTAAGGTGGATTAAGTTGTGTGGACGACCAGCTGAATACATCCAAAATTAATGCAAACAGATATATTTGCACAAAAGTAAGTTGAAATTAATTTATTTATGCATAATAAAATATTTCGAAAAAATATATTCTGCATTAATAGATCTACCGTTCACAAGAGATATGTGAGTATAATGGTGATTAAATTTATACATGTGGTTCATACATATTGTCGTGGATGGTGGACTAGGGATCAGATAGTAGTAATAGTACCCATGCATGTGCAGAGCTGTGGGATTCCCATATTAGCTCAGTGAACGTACTGGTGTTCAGTTGTTGGGCCTAATGTTCGAGTCTTCTAGGAGGCATAGGGTCGAGTCTCTCAAGACGGTGGCATATTTCATTTCTTTTGATGTCAAAGTTGACATGATGTGGTTGTTAACTCTTCCGTTGACTGCGCAAGCATTTTCCACGAACACTTAACACGTCCTCATCCGTTAAATATATCTGTACTTTAGAGAAATAACCTTCACACCTACGTCTATTATGAGATGGGCTGTTGACAAATTAATCAATTACTGGAGAATATATTATTTTTCACACCTTGATTGGTCGGCTCAAACATTTGTGATGCTGGCTTGTATGCCCGTGTTTTATCAGCTTTAGAGCCGAGCCGTGCCATATGTCCAAGCCCTTTAATCATGTATAAATATCATGCTCTTCACATCAATTTCATTACAACCATGGCGTCTATTTTTCCATGCGTTTTTTGCTCTCGTCACGTTTCCAGCCGTATGCATGCTCTTAGCTGCGATAAGTGCCACCGTTGGAATCATCGAAAATGCGGAATGATTTATTTATTCTCCCCCATTCACTTTAATTAATCTTGATTAGTGGCCTGAAACCTAGATAGATAATCACTCCTGGTATGGCAAACTCACGGCTACATAGTCCCATTCATAATTGTGTCTAATTACCTAAATAGCTAATAATAACATTATTATAATGGGCCTGTATAGTGCAGTACTATATATATATATATATATATAAAATACGAACCTGTGATTATACGAATGCACTAGTATACGAAACTACCATTAGACGAACAAGGGATTATACGAAATCACCTGAATTCACCTAAAACCCTTGCCTTCTTGCTTTCAACGAGATATTCTTATCTGGGTGAAATAAAACCGAGAAATTCGACGGAATTTTATCTAGATTAACTCGATGCAGGTCTGCGTTAGACGCCATTTTGTTAGATAGCTTATCTCGCGGGGTTACAGCGAGCACCTGTAACTATGGGGGTCGTGCCTAAGTAGCGTTTGCAGAAAGGTCAATTACCCATTTTGATAAATGAACTTGTCCAAATGTGATTTTCTGATTCATTTATTGGTTTATGAATATCATGGACCAGTCCATGTGAGTTACTTGGTGTTGAATGGGTTAATCAACCAACATGTCATCTGCGCTTAATTGGAGCCAAATCGCAGCAACTGTTCGCATCTCATTTTTTTTCAAGAACAATTGATAATGCCGGCGGCAAAGACCTAACAAGTAACTGATAATGGTGCCAGAATGGACAAGCTGAAACCAATATAACCCCCCCCCCATCCACACACAATTACAACAAAACCAAGAATTCAAAGGGATATTTTACTACATAAATCAACACGTGTATAATGTAAATAAATTACTAAGCTAAATCCGGTACAATATCAAAACCTGCCTGACTTAAATAATATAACATACATGAGGTTAGTAATTTCACTATCTACCTGAGAATCAATGTCAGTTTCTGTATAGGATATTAGCCGAAAACGATCCAATATGTAAAATATTGGACTGTGCGAGACGCGTAGCGCCGAAGACAGATCGATTTGAGGCTTATATCTTATTTAAAAAACACTTACGGTATATAAGAAGACCCTACTATTTAAAATTATTAATTTTCTACATGTACGCTTAGTATTTGATATAATACTCTGGCCTTTTCACACCAGTCCAATATTAATAATGGACTGCATGTACAACGTCACGACAAGTGTTTTAAGCTGGGTTACATAGTGTCGTTTATTTATAGGTCCGTCTGCTTCAAGGCACCGTAGAGATCGGGACCCCGCACAACTATTATTTTCAAAGCCAAAGGGGTTAATTTTACCTCTCGAACTGACAAAATTGTTGACATAGCTTTTGTATTTTATAATTTATCATACCGTTACATACTTGTAAATACAGCGACATATATTTGAGGTGTTTATACGAGTTGTGTAAATTATTGAAGAAGTCACTTGTTTGCCTTGTCGGGTGCTGTAGTTTCAATGTAAATCTTCACCGAGCAATAGCTACCACAATGCAAGGAAGAAGTGTAAATATAAGAAGCGGTGTTCCTGCTTTCGCCAAAAAACAAATTCTGGCGCTAATTTTTTTTTGGATAGAAGTTCAGACAGAGTGAACCATGGGAAGTGCTTTATGAACCTTCTTCTCTGTAGTAAAATTTACCAGCAGCAAGTAAGTATTGGTTTATACAAAGATTTTTAAGCTGTGGAGACCTCATTGTTTATTTAAGCCGTCTTGCCTAAGGATACCACTAACGTGGTTCTGACGGGCTTCAAACTTACAACCTCGGTCAGGAGTTGGACACCATGGAGTAAGTGTTATTCATATGCAATCCAGTGGTTAAATGCTGATACTATTGGTGGTAGCAGATGCAGATTGACAACTGAGGCATGTCTGCAATGTAGCCTTGCCCTTTAATTTACTCAGAAAGTCAGTCAATACAAACAAACATTTACATGTCTAGAAAAATAATGTACACAGTATTACCAGAACTGTAGTAGTAGGTATGTTGTACCGAACCAGCACATATATAATTACGTATCTACAAAAACAAATTCCTTAAAGCAGCATTACATCGTAATAAAGCATGTTTTGGGTAAAATATAAATACTAATGTGTGTGCGTTTACAAAAATCGAAATAGTTGCTCAGAAACGATAAAATTCCAATAAATTTAAACCGTCGTATACGCGAATTTGTTTATCAACACACGAAATGAAACACGCACTGCGCGCATGCGTGAAACAACAGAGAATGTAGAAAACAGTGTATATATTTTGAACATGAAAAACTATCTATCTTCCTCTAATGTCGAACCGCTCACAGGGATGTAGAAATGTCCCTAACAGAGTTATGAATCAACATATCAAGTAATTTAATTAAAAAAGACAACGTGGGACAAATGGAGACGATGCATTCCGAATGTAAACAAGTGCAGATGATGTGTTCTGGTTGTAAACAAGTGCGTGTCGATCGACTCGGAAAGTCCTACTTTCGCTTTCGAGTTTACCAAATGAATATAAGCATACAAAATATAATGTTAGAATGTGTAGCAGCATTGCTACCCATACGTAAAAATTGAATTTTTCAAATATCTTATTTCATACGATGTAATGCTGCTTTAACTATTGTTTTCATCCAAAATTGGTCCAAAAGGCTCCTGCGTCTTATACTTTAGAACTCGGTCCCATTCGTAACTGGTATTTTCTTTAAATGTTCATCAATTCCCAGTTAGATAGTTGTGAAGATTATGCCAGAATACCCTTACACCATAGTTACAAAAATAGAAGAAATTATTAAAGATACAAACACTAAAAGACTGAGTGTGGATTTATGTTACTGTACATTAAATGCTCGATTTAATTTTCCGCCCAAATTTTGTCCAAGATTGCTCGATTTAATTTTACGTCCACATTTTGTCCAAGATTGGCATCATATTTGTCTCGCCCACTTTAGTGGAAGGCGAGATGTAGCAGTCACTTTCTACGAGTCAACAATTTCATACAATACTGCATATAATTGTCGAATATAATACTTTGATATGGTTTTCTGGGGGACGTTACCTCCCCCGCTAACACGAGTGACTTTGAATTTTGGCAAAATAATATGGCTTTAAGAAGTATTTCATGCATCAAAAGTTACTATTTTGAAAAACATTGCATACACAGGAGACCTAATTCTCTACAACCACAGTAATTCCCCACCCTACCAGTGACCTTGACATTTGTTTGGAAATAGTACGATTTCAGAAATTATGTAGGTGTAAAAAAATACCGTATTGCTTCGAAACTTTGCATACACATCATTGTATTTCTTGCTGTAACACTTTTATTAAGATGCTACTCAACTGATGTGCAACTGAACTGTCTCTTCCTACAATATAATCTCTTCCTTAGCAACCAAATTGTCTCTTTCTACAATATAATCTCTTCCTTAGCAACCAAATTGTCTCTTTCTACAATATAATCTCTTCCTTAGCAACCGAATTGTCTCTTTCTACAATATAATCTCTTCCTTAGCAACCGAATTGTCTCTTTCTACAATATAATCTCTTCCTTAGCAACACAAATGCTAACAGAAGTGTTCTCTCGAGCTAGATTGAATGGAAATGTCATTTCCCCCCAAAATTCATTGGGCGGCATCAGAGTCCAAGACGGGTATCCACAATTAATGGCTAGAGAATAGCAGAAGACTCCATTTGTGGCGCTAATGTTAAAAAAGAAATTGTACGGCTAGCTTACATGTTATCTTATATTTATTAAATGCGGTCATGACATGGATGTATGACATCGTGGTATTGGACATGCCAGGTAATAAATGTATACCATGCGTTGCATATACAGTCAAACCTGTGTTAGTGGTCACCTCCATTAAGCAGTCAACCTATATTAAGCAGCCAGTTTCCAGATTCCCAATATGTTGTTTTATTATACATTTATTAAGCAGCCACCTGTGCTAAGCAACCACATTCTGTGATTCCCTTGGCTGGCTGCTTAAGACAGGTTTGACTGTATTCTACATAATGTACATCAATAAATACTACCATCGTACAATATATATATATATATGTAATGTAAGACGACATTAGGCAGTAACTGAGTAGACAATGAGAGACATTGGTCAGTTACTCCCCTTGAATACTCTCTTTTATGGAGGATATGGCATCTTTATTGGTTTCCTCTGTTTTTATTATTTTATTTGCACTCCATTTTCTCATCTTATAATTATTAAATTACTAAATCCCAACAGATGTCCTTACAGTATCTACAATCGATCTTTTACTGTAAACATTTTTATCATGTAATTAACATGATTTTCATAACATCACATTAATCCAAGTAACTGACATGGACTGGTGCTTGATATTTTCAGACCAATAAATTAATAAGAAAATTACCTTTGGACCAGTTCATTTATCAAAATGGGTAATTTTATCTAAAAATAGTAATAATTAGTACTGGCAAAAAAGTGCAGATCCTGATGAGACGGCTCGTCATGAGGATCTACACTTTTCATAAGCCTATTTAGAGGCCTGTGGGGTTGAAAGGGTTAATCATGGAACAACAGTAAAAACAAAGAACTTCTAACTAGAAGAACCAATTATAATATACATTCTGGCATAAATATCATGAACTTGGATATCCCAAGGGAGGTAATAGAAAAAACCATCAATGTCTCTCATCGAGAGGAACAAATCAAACACAAGAGTGAAGTGTTTTAAATGCATAAACACAAAAATGTAACTTGGTAGAACACATTCTTTCTAGTCGTAAATTAATGACTGCTAAAACGAAACAAAACAAAAATTGGCAAGATCCTGAAAACATTGGAATGATAGAAGACACAAGAAGAGTTGGGTAAAACAATAATCATTCAGCATCCCATTTTTTCTGACATTTCATTACTACTGTTTCTACTTGCCTAACTAACCCTTTACTCCACAAAAATGCCATACACCACCGTTATCGCTCTCCCACAAATGGCCGCAGTTCCATGCCATTCTCTATTCCCATTTCGGGAAGGGCCGTAACTAATGTTGCTAGAACTTGTGGCCCGACCCGTTTGCTTTTCTATAATTTGTCATGTTTGTATTCACATGTATATATGTAAAACAACTAATCGAGCAATAAAATATTATTAAACAATAAACTATTCCCATAGATTTTTTAGTATGTAGTTTATTTATATTTTTATATTTCGGGTTTTACGCCTTCATCAGCACCATTTCGGGCTATATCGCCGGCGGGCAGTTTACCTAACACCTTTCCTGGGCAGGCTCCAGCGGTTAACCAGTACTTGGGTGCACCAACCTCCGTAAGAAACTGCCAACTTTTTCATATAAATGAGACACGGCCTGAGCGGGGCTCGAACTCGTGACCATCAGTGATGATAGGTTACAGTGGTATGTATACAAGCCAGCGACCGTAACCACTCGACCACGGAGACGGACGCCTCCTTCTCTTGTGGAGTATAGGGTTAAAAGGTGGACCATGTACTAGATGGTTCTCTAACATATAATATGTGTACTGGTCCCCTATCTGTAAACACATGAAATTGCCTCCATATTGAAAATGAACTAAATCCAGACTTATATAATGACAAATACAATAAGCAACATATCATCCCAAATCCAGTGTTTTGTATATAAAATTTGTGTAAATTCAGGACTCATTCTAGGTCAGAAATTTGGGCAAAGTGAGAAAGCGCGCAATTGCGCCCTTAAATGGTGTTATTTAATATATGTCAACAAAATAGGGTCAAAATACACAAATTCAATGTGACCATTAAATTTACAACATTAGAATAGGAGGGCTTTATAATGAATGGGCCAGTGTTCAGGGTTCCCTCTGTCTGAATGTTTGTCTGTCGCCAATTGAAAAACAGTGGAAACCATATAGTTCACAAATAAATATTTGAAGAACATGTGCAAAAAAAAAAATTTTAAAAGTTGCAATTGGCGACCGACGGTTTACTGGACAACATTTTGTATGAAAAGGGAGGGGAAATAAAAAATTTCGGGAGAAGTTGGGGTGGGGTCCATGGTCCCTAGGGCGATTATTTCGCCAAAGTTGCCCTCCAGAATGAGTCCTGTATATAATTCCAAATCCAGCATTTTGTATATGAAATTGCATATATTATCCCAAATCCAGCGTTTTGTATATGAAATTGCATATATTATCCCAAATCCAGCGTTTTGTATATGAAATTGCATATATTATCCCAAATCCAGCGTTTTGTATATGAAATTGCATATATTATCCCAAATCCAGCATTTTGTATATGAAATTGCATATATTATCCCAAATCAAGCGTTTTGTATATGAAATTGCATATATTATCCCAAATCCAGCATTTTGTATATGAAATTGCATATATTATCCCAAATCAAGCGTTTTGTATATGAAATTGCATATATTATCCCAAATCAAGATGTTGCATATATTAATGATCTCAAATCCAGCTTTAAGTATAGGTTAAAGTTTATTAGTACGTATTTACAAAATTAAATTGGTCAACCCAAGCATGTCGTGCGACCAATTTAATTTTGTAAATACGTACTAATAAACTTTAACCTGCTTAGTGTTTTAAATTATTTTTTGTACACCTCCAAGACACACATGCGCAATAACGTCGGTAAATCACTTAATGTTCTAAATACGTACTAATAAACATTAATCTGCTTAAAGTGTTTTAAAGCTGATTTACTAAAATAAATTCGTTCAAAGTTTGAAAAATGCGGCCATCTCATTGGACCAAAAATAATTTCAAACAGTAAAATTTGAATATCCTATCAAATAACATTGCTTTAAATTCGAATATATGATTCCAAATTCAGCTGTAAAAAATGTATATATTATTCCAAACCAAGCATTAATGTTGCATTACTATGCCAAAATGAAGCTTTAAAGTTGCATAATATCATTCTAAACTAAGCTATACAGTTGTATATAATATCCCAAATCCAGCTTATAGAATTGAAACTTTCAATGTTTTACAAATACAAATGTTACCAGTAATTCACGAAGACAACAAGACAAACACCAATAATTATTCACATTGATCAGCACCAAATGTCCATCTTTTCTCTCCACATTTAGGATAGGACAGAAACAAGGCACAGTTCTTTCTGTATTTACAGAAGATGCAAATAACGAGCACAGACCAAGCTATACGTTATACATTATCGAACCATTTAATTTAATATAGACAGTCCGATGTAGTCGAAGCATAAACTTATTATATATATATATTGGGATTTACGCCTGCATCAGCACCATTTTGTGCTATATCGCCGGCGGGCAGTTTACCTAACAACACCTTTCCTGGGCAGGCTCCAACGGTTAACCAGTACTTGGGTGCACCAACCTCCGTAAGAAACTGCCAACTTTTTCATATAAATGAGACACAGCCTGAGCGGGGCTCGAACCCGTGACCATCAGTGATGATAGGTTACCGTGGTATACAAGTCAGCGACCGTAACCACTCGACCACGGAGGCGGACTTCGAAGCATAAACTAAAAGCATACATTTATTGCTAGATTTTAGGGGGGGGGGGAATTTGAAATACAGTCAAACATGTGTTAATGGTCACATCTATTAAGCAACCAACCTGCATTCAGCAGCCAGTTGAAGTCTCGTGTATATATATATATATTGCCGAGTTCAGGAGATCAGTTGCAACTACACCTCTATTTCATGTACCCAAACCTGGAGATCAGTTGCAACTACACCTCTATTTCATGTACCCAAACCTGGAGTCAGGAGATCAGTTGCAACTACACCTCTATTTCATGTACCCAAACCTGGAGATCAGTTGCAACTACACCTCTATTTCATGTACCCAAACCTGGAGATCAGTTGCAACTACACCTCTATTTCATGTACCCAAACCTGGAGATCAGTTGCAACTACACCTCTATTTCATGTACTCAAACCTGGAGATCAGTTGCAACTACACCTCTATTTCATGTACCCAAACCTGGAGATCAGTTGCAACTACACCTCTATTTCATGTACCCAAACCTGGAGATCAGTTGCAACTACACCTCTATTTCATGTACCCAAACCTGGAGATCAGTTGCAACTACACCTCTATTTCATGTACCCAAACCTGGAGATCAGTTGCAACTACACCTCTATTTCATGTACCCAAACCTGGAGATCAGTTGCAACTACACCTCTATTTCATGTACCCAAACCTGGAGATCAGTTGCAACTACACCTCTATTTCATGTACCCAAACCTGGAGATCAGTTGCAACTACACCTCTATTTCATGTACCCAAACCTGGAGATCAGTTGCAACTACACCTCTATTTCATTTCCAAATACAGTTCTACAGGAACGATACAACGAACCAGGAAGTTGGAAATATTGAACATGTGAAATAATAGTGTGCTGATAGAGTATGTGTATTCTAATAAATATAGGGGATTAAGAATTGAACAAACATGCATAAATTATACACAAGGACTTGTGTTACCCTGTCCAAACTGTTTACCAGTTACAGCACTACCCGGTACTGTTATTTCATGAACTTTGTTTCCAGTCTACTATCAATCTTAAGGCAACTTTTGACTGTTAAAACAAAAATCAATCAATGCCTGCTTGAAGGTCCCGTTAAATCCGCTTCAGGTGCGAAAGGCCCAGAGTTTGAGCCCCCACTGGAGCAGTTACGATTGTGTCCTTAGGCAAGCAAGGCATTTAAATTCCATATGCCTCTGCCTCGTGGCGATGGATTCCATCAGGAATGAGGTCTTGAGAGTGATTACGGTAATATGTTGTAAGAACTTGTTTCGCAATCGAGCTAAAATAAATTTGTATTAACCAAATCCACACGCTTATTCGCCCAACCACTTACCACTACAAATGACATATAAAAAGAAGATTTAATCATTGCTTCTTCTTATTAATTACAAACTAGAAACGTGTAACTTCATCCTTTCCTTAATATTTTAATTAATATAAGAGAATCGACTCAAGCATGCGGATCAGGGAAATATAAACAGCCCGTAGGGGGCAAACAGTGATTACACACACAGCTCGCCTATCACGCATTACGCTGATGCAGGCGAGTTGCGAACAAATTTACATATATAACACTTAAATGCCACTGTGAACAAAATGTTTGAGCAAATCGAGAGTGAAATGAAAGAGACAACAAAGGATATGATGTACCGAGCACGGGTTACATTCAGTGTACATGCACATCGGTATTAATTGCCTAATAAACTTTTAATCTCATCATTGGTCACACGTATTACCTAATGGTGACACACGATACCATAAAATATCCACACCACAACATTATCTTGGACCTTTTATTTTTGAGATTGGGAATAAAAGGCAGTTTTCTTTAAATTTCAAGCGACGTAATGTTTCAATTATTATTGCCAAATTCTTCACTGGACACTGAAACCGAGAAATCTAAACATACATTTCAGTACTGCACAACACACTTCAGACATACATGTACACGTGTTATTATTGCCGATGACTTTAATAATAATCTAGCAGCATAGTTATCTCCCCTGCCTTATCGATTATACCTCCTTTTTTCTTTTTACATTATTTACAATAATCAACGATACATCAATAGTAAATTATGTCACTTTTAAGCCCAAAATAAAAAACCATCCTTAACAACAATAGGACCTTGGCTATACCTGCCAGTATATAGCCAATTGTAAAAAATACCAAAGCTGATTAAAAAGAGAAGCCCAAAACATGACCTTATATTTTTCCTATTAATTTTGTAAAATGGTTCTATTAATATGTTACTATTCAATACAACAATACACCATAGACTTGGATGAATTTCCAAATTTACAATTTCATATGTTACCCAGTGAGAGAATATTCGCAACTTTACGATTATGCAAACACATTATCTCGCGTTTTATTTTCAGCGATTTCGTCAATACAGATGTTCGGGATTTTTGTTATTTATTCTTTTCCTAAGTTTAATAAAGAAGACAAAGGTTATGTACTAAATGTAATATACGAGTTGTCGAGTCCGAATATCACTTTTTTTGGTTTGTCCATTTTATTCCAACTTAAGATCGCTTTAATTAAAAAGATTATACATGGCCTAACTTAGATAAGTTTGCAAATATTATGAAATCAGCTCAGTCTGGGGAAATTAGAAAGCTGGCTAAATTTATATATCTAGCCACAGTTAACCCTTTCAACACCACAGACCTCTAAATTGGCTTACAAAAAAGTGTAGATCCAGATGAGCCGGCTCGTGACGAGCCGTCTCATCAGGATCTGCACTTTTTTCAAGTAATATAACTATTTTTAGAAAAAAATAATACCCATTTTGATAAATGAACTGATCCAAATGTAATTTTGTTATTAATTTATTGGTCTAAAAATATCATGGACCAGTCTATGTCAGTTACTTGGTGTTGAATGGGTTAAATGGGATACTGTAATTATTCCTATGTAATAAGCTCATTATTGTATAATGAGTAGAGTAACAGTATTACTTCAGATTTAAATAATAGACAATATTTAATTTATTTTCCATTAATATACAAGTACTACATTAGTGTTGCACTTGTATAATATACCATGCTTTTCTGATTGTTTGTAAATAACTGCCAATCATATTACTTTCCGATGAGTTGGTTTTGCCAAAAAAAATTGTGACTATTTTTAAATAGACAAAGAACAAAATGTACCAATTTTCGGCATTTTTTATAGGGTAATTTTCAGGGAGTAATTTAAGTCCATTTCTTGTTAATGAAAGCAATGTATTTGTATTACTGATGCTTGGCTAATCTTCTACGCATATAAAGTTGTGATCAATACTATTATAGATTAGGATATATTTATGAGGGTGAAACTTTCGAGAATGTATCCCATCGTGATTTCATAACCTGTGGAACAGCAACAAGTGGCAATGAATATATACTAGAGAACGAGACATGGGCGGGAGGCAATACAACTTTTCTCAGATCTCAAACTAAAGCTCCAGTCTGGTGATTTGATTGGATGAATCTGAGATTTACTTTCAGCTGAACCAATCAGAAGCTTCAGATTGGAGAAAAGTTTAATAACTCCAAGGCCTGTGCACGAGGTTACAAAACTTTTCGCCAATCTCAAAACTCAAGTCTCAATCGTCTGATTGGTTCACCGAACAGTAACACTCAGAATCAACCAATCAGATCACTTGAGTTTGAGATCTGATAAGTTTTATAACCTCAGGGCCTGGTCTCAGAGAAACTACACCACAAAGTCGTGACAATAAAAATAGACTCTATGTGGAAATTCATCATCGCCTACAGAATTTGTGAATAACAAAAAAAAAAGTGAAAATATTTCTCTCGCTTAAATAAGTCTACAGTAAATACAGCGATCTACAGTAATACTACTGAACCATAATTTCCGTGTGGATAGACATCTACATGTATATAGTGCGAGACTGTCCACTTGAGATTTTCAGTAACTTTATCTTATGTGTGGAGTGGAGTGAGTCGAGTGGAGTGGAGTGGACCTAATCCATGTTTGCAGAATTGATGATACGCTGCCTGGCTACATCAGTTGCTGCTTGGGTGGCTTCATGCGACATCACTTCAGACACTGAAATAGTCAATTGTACATATTCATAATCATGTGGCTTACATCCAACCATTTCCTCAATCTTTTCAGTGGTACGATACTGACGAGTGAGAGGAGTGGTGTGGTTTAATGAGTATGTACTTGATTGAGAAAAAATATACCCCAATCATGGAGCTACAGAACATGTTCTCTGGTAAATCAATCTGACTTGCCAACAAAGACAAGGAAATCAGTGGAACTAATGATGATCCCCAACCAAATGCTGCAGACAAGCATTTAATGAAGTAAAAAGGGGAGATAATACATAAACCAGATAGAGTTATTGTTCTTGAATATTGCACCTGGCCTCATTGGCATAGATCACTGTTTCAATCAATTTCCTTGAATAATTTGCGAGGTTTGCTCCAGACAACAAGTGCCCTAACAAACGGATGGACGGACAGACAGACAGACAAAGTGGCGACTATGGGGAGCATAATAAACATTGTACAGTGGAATGGTCTCAAAACAGTTTTCTTAGAATGCATGTATATGTATGTTACACATGATTGGTTGTGTGAAAACAGAAATACATGTACATAAAACAATTAGTTGCTACGCTAATGAATTCCCCATTTAAGACAACTTCATCTATACACACACGTAATACATGTACTT
The DNA here is from genome assembly GCA_014843695.1 of Archivesica marissinica. Taxonomy (NCBI): domain Eukaryota; kingdom Metazoa; phylum Mollusca; class Bivalvia; order Venerida; family Vesicomyidae; genus Archivesica; species Archivesica marissinica. The sequence goes on from CM026399.1 coordinate 22,727,566, forward strand.
GGAGACATCACACACGCAACACTTCTGTAATAAGATGCATCATCTACATACAAACACATGATACAAAACAAAGAACATTACATACACGTAGCACAGTAGGTTTAACACACAGGGAACGTTACAAACGCGTATCACATAAGCCAGTAGGTTTAACACACAGGGAACGTTACAAATGCGTATCACATAACTGACATAAGCCAGTAGGTTTAACATACAAGGAATGCTACAAACACGTATCACATAACTGACATAAACCAGTAGGTTTAACATACAAGGAATGTTACAAACATGTATCACATAACTGACATAAGCCAGTAGGTTTAACATACAAGGAATGTTACAAACATGTATCACATAGCTGACATAAACCAGTAGGTTTAACACACAAGGAATGTTACAAACATGTATCACATAGCTAGTAGGTCTAAAACACAATGGACGTTATTTGGCACATAAAATAGTAGTTTTAGTAGATTAAGAGGGTGCAAATGTAGATGGTCATGCTGTCTAAAAACTGTTAAACAACAAACAATTATATTCATTGCCTTTATTTTATAATACATAAATGATAACGTTTTCTCATATCTATTATGATCATGCAAGGTCAGGGCATCACACATGTTCCTTTTGTTCGTTTTGTGGGTTTAAGGTCGCACAAACAGCGTAGGTCATACGGTAACTCTCCAGCAATTATTGGTGGAGGAAGACACTGGATGCCCTACCAAGCAGTATTACACGCACAGACGGTTAGCAAGGTAGAACCATAAACCTTCTGCAAGCTATCCAGCTAGTTTGCTCACATGACAGAATTTGACACCCCCAGTGGGATTCGAAGCTACAGCGGTGAGGTGCAAGTGACCCGTTTGTAGGTACATTGATGCAATGTTAAGTGCTCAGGTTTATATGTATATCCGAGTATCAATGGGTACGGTACAAAACAATCATACATGCAGTTTGAGGTTTGCTATATTTCCGGGATACGCGTGCTATATTTCCGGGATACGCGTGCTATATTTTTGGGATATGTTTGCTATATTTCCGGGATATGCGTGCTATATTTCCGGGATACGCGTGCTATATTTTTGGGATATGTTTGCTATATTTCCGGGATATGCTTGCTATATTTCCGGGATATGCGTGCTATATTTCCGGGATATGTTTGCTATATTTCCGGGATATGTTTGCCATATTTCCAGGATATGCTTGCTATATTTCTGGGATATGTTTGCCATATTTCCGGGATATGAGTGCTATATTTCCGGGATATGCTTGCTATATTTCCGGGATATGCTGCTATATTTCCAAGATATGTTTGCTATAGTTCCAGGATGTTTGCTATATTTTTGGGATATGCTTGCTATATTTCCGAGATATGCTTGCTATATTTTTGGGATATGTTTGCTATATTTTTGGGATATGTTTGCTATATTTCTGGGATATGCTTGCTATATTTCCGGGATATGCTTGCTATATTTCCGGGATATGCGTGCCATATTTCCGGGATATGTTTGCTATATTTCCGGGATATGTTTGCCATATTTCCGGGATATGCTTGCTATATTTCTGGGATATGTTTGCCATATTTCCGGGATATGAGTGCTATATTTCCGGGATATGCTTGCTATTTTTCCGGGATATGCTGCTATATTTCCAAGATATGTTTGCTATAGTTCCAGGATATGTTTGCTATATTTTTGGGATATGCTTGCTATATTTCCGAGATATGTTTGCTATATTTCTGGGATATGTTTGCTATATTTCTGGGATAGGCTTGCTATATTTCTGGGATATGTTTGCTATATTTCCGGGATATGCTTGCTATATTTCTGGGATATGTTTGCTATATTTCCGGGATATGCTTGCTATATTTCTGGGGATATGTTTGCTATATTTCCGGGATATGCTTGCTATATTTCCAGGATATGTTTGCTATATTTCCAGGATGTTTGCTATATTTCCGGGATATGCGTGCTATATTTCCGGGATACGCGTGCTATATTTCCGGGATATGCTTGCTATATTTCCGGGATATGCTTGCTATATTTCCGGGATATGCTTGCTATATTTCCGGGATATGCTTGCTATATTTCCGGGATATGCTTGCTATATTTCCGGGATATAATGTAAATGCTATCCTAATGAATGTGCCTCTTGCCTGGATTTGGTATGTGCATTTGTGCAATTTATTTCTAACCGGTGAACATACTTATTACATACAGTCAAACTTGTAACATTCAGCCAGTCCAGGAACATTCAGAAGCTGGCTGCTTACCACAAGTTAATAGAGGTCAAATATGCAATAAAATGCCAGTTAGAGAATTTTGGTCCAGTTTGCTTGTTTTTTGAGGTTGAAAGTCGCACGAACAGTCTTAGGTCATATGGCGATACTCCAGCTATTAGTAGTGGAGGAAAACTCCAGAGCGTGCCTCTCCGAGCAGTATTTGAGACATAAGAAATGAAATGATAAACCCCAGAGTGTGCCCCTCCAAGCTGTATTTGAGACATAAGAAATGAAATGATAAACCCCAGAGAGTGCCCCTCGAGCTGTATTTGAGACATAAAAAATGAAATGATAAACCCCAGAGAGTGCCCCTCCAAGCTGTATTTGAGACATAAGAAATGAAATGATAAACCCCAGAGAGTGCCCCTCCAAGCTGTATTTCAGACAACAAATGAAATGATAAACCTAGAGTGTGCCCCTCCGAGCAGTATTTCAGACATAAGAAATGAAAGGATAAACCCCAGAGAGTGCCCCTCCAAGCTGTATTTCAGACATAAGAAATGAAATGATAAACCCCAGAGAGTGCCCCCTCCGAGCTGTATTTCAGACATAAGAAATGAAATGATAAACCCCAGAGAGTGCCCCCTCCGAGATGTATTTCAGACATAAGAAATGAAAGGATAAACCCCAGAGAGTGCCCCTCCAAGCTGTATTTGAGACATAAGAAATGAAAGGATAAACCCCAGAGAGTGCCCCCTCCGAGCTGTATTTGAGACATAAGAAATGAAAGGATAAACCCCAGAGAGTGCCCCTCCGAGCAGTATTTGAGACATAAGAAATGAAATGATAACATTTCAGTTATAGTGAATGCCATAAATGATGCCAAATGACCCTGATGCTAACTATTAGAAGGAACTATTTTTAGTATGTGCCAGATATCCTTCCGCCTCATTCTGCAAGTACAAATATATATAAGAAGTGCCTTAACAAACAATCTGGGACTGTAAAAACTATGAAACAGAAATACAACATTAATGAAAAGCAACTTGAGTTTTTTTCCCGAACCAAAGCTAGGATAACTGGTTCCCAAAGGTCATAAAACTGTTCTCACATCTCAAAAACCAGTTCACGTGATTTGATTGGTCGAGTCATGTGATTCGTCACCCAGCTAAACCAATCAGAAAGAATGCAACTTGAGTTTGAAATTGGAGAACATTGTTATGACTGTCTAGGCCTGGTTTAACATAAACAGGTATATCAGGAGAATAAAAGGTCAACAAAACTCACCTTTTTGCTTTGCCATACCAAAAACTTTGGAGATAAAATTCAAACAATTCATAAGCAAAATGTTAATCAAGTTTAATCCTTGTACACAGGGTTGGCAGCTGACCAGAATGCGTTATTTCCCCTATCAGAGACATGTTTGAAATGTCAATGCCGTATTCGCCAAAATGATGTCTGATCAGGCTCTATGCTGTTTGCTATTCGGAGAGTGGAGCTACACGTAAGACACTGTCTGAATAGCAATCAACGTAGATTCTGATCAAACGGGATGTGTTATGCCTCAGGTGATCTGGATCTATGTTATTTGCACATTCCTTCCGAATATATAATCAATACGAAACAATTTCCCTGTCAGCTGGAGATAATGAGACAACAGGGAGCTTCAATCAGCCCTGTTTACACTGTACCATACTTTTTCAATAAGTTGATTTTCAAGTGGAAGTCATGATAGCGTGGATGCGCATTCGCTTCAGATGCAAAAGGTCCTGAGTTTGAGCCCCGCTGGAGCCGTTACGATTGTGCCGTTAGGCAAGGCATTTAAATTCGACATTGCCTCTTCTCTCTCCCTCGTGGCGATGGATTCCATCAGGAATGAGGTCTCGAGAGTGATTAGTTGTACATAAGAACTTGTTTCGCAATCGAGCTAAAATAAATGTGTATAAACTAACTCTTTTAGGATCTTGTGTATTCCTATATTAAATTTTAAACTTTTTAAAATCCCTTAAAGCCTCCTTTTCTGCACTTTTAAACGGTAGTACATACACATACATGTAACCAGATGTTCTGGTAAATCTACAATTAAAATTTCAAAACCCCCTCTGGAGCCTTTACGATTGTGCCCTTAGGCAAGGCATTTAAATTCCACATGCCTCTCTCCCTCGTGGCGAAGGATTCCATCAGGAATGAGGTCTCGAGAGTGATTAATATAAGTTGTAAGGAACTTGTTTCGCAATCGAGCTAATATTAATTTGCATAAAAGGAAAATTTCAAAATAATGATAATTCCAGGACATAAAATCAGACAATAAGCTTGTGTGTTGGTAGGGGAAATAAATACACAGGTAAGTTTATGATTTATTAAATCATTGAGCTTAGGAATTGAACTGAAATGGACAAGCAGTGTGCATAAATGTTATAAATGTTGCCCGAAACTATATCCAGACATCTAGTGAGATCGTACATTTAGGTTTTCTTATAAAACGGGAATAATTAAATCGATACTGATGCTGTCCACCAAGTTTTATGGAAACCAAAGAAGGAGTGGAGTAATAATGTAAAGGAGTGGAGTAATAATGTAAAGGAGTGGAGTAATAATGTAAAGGAGTGGAGTAATAATGCAAAGGAGGAGTGGAGTAATAATGTAAAGGAGGAGTGGAGTAATAATGTAAAGAAGGAGTGGAGTAATAATGTAAAGGAGTGGAGTAATAATGTAAAGGAGTGGAGTAATAATGTAAAGAAGTGGAGTAATCATGTAAAGGAGGAGTGGAGTAATAATGTAAAGGAGGAGTGGAGTAATAATGTAAAGGAGTGGAGTAATAATGTAAAGGAGTGGAGTAATAATGTAAAGGAGTGGAGTAATAATGTAAAGAAGGAGTGGAGTAATAGTAAAGGAGTGGAGTAATAATGTAAAGGAGTGGAGTAATAATGTAAAGGAGGAGTGGAGTAATAATGTAAAGGAGTGGAGTAATAATGTAAAGGAGGAGGGGAGTAATAATGTAAAGGAGTGGAGTAATAATGTAAAGGAGGAGTGGAGTAATAATGTAAAGAAGGAGTGGAGTAATAATGTAAAGGAGGAGTGGAGTAATAATGTAAAGGAGGAGTGGAGTAATAATGTAAAGGAGTGGAGTAATAATGTAAAGGAGGAGTGGAGTAATAATGTAAAGGAGTGGAGTAATAATGTAAAGGAGTGGAGTAATAATGTAAAGTAGTGGAGTAATAATGTAAAGGAGGAGTGGATGAGGGTAGAAATTGTTATAAGGATGTGGGTCCAAGTGGTTGTCTGAACATGATGGTCAAACATTGAACATGATGGTAGATGATGTTATAATAAGTAATACAGCAAACACTAGAAATTATGGTTGCATTATTCCATTTAGAGACGAGGAAAAAATGCCTAGAAAGACTTTAATGTATTGAGAATTATCTGTGCAGGTATATTTACCATCTTTCAATTTGTCAGCAGCATTATCAAGGGCTTCATCAATCTTCTTCTGATGTCTCAGGACGAATGGTCGAATAATACGCTTATAGATCATGTCGGAACCGTTCCAGGCTGCCGAGCACATACACCAGAGGAGGAACACGCACTGAAACAACAGATATCTTCGAATTCATCATCAGCCTAAACACAGTACAAGCTAGAGGGAGAAACAGAATGGATTTGGGATAACATAATATTTCCTAGGAGAGACGGCCAAGTTGACTATTGTAACCATTAATGGTTTGGTTTGTTCATACTATAACAATACTATAATACTGTCCAACAGTCGACATCGGACTAATGATTCTAATCAGTTATGTTATGTTTCGTTTTATTTTGTTCATTTTTTGTTATAACGGGGTAGTGCCAGCGGGAGGGCAGATCGTAATAAACTCAAGCACGTCCGCCCCTTTGCCCGATATGTACCAAGTAACTGCCTCGTTGATCAAGCATAATTAGTTGTCTATGGGGAACCCCCCCCCCAATACAGGTATGCCCTCATGCACCTACCCATGTTGCCGCTCAAAATGCAGCCTGCCCCTTTTCTCTTCCCAAACATAGAGCCGCCAAGGCACCCAAGGCAAAAGATTTGAAATCAAAGATCATAATAATCACTTGACCACAGAGCCCCCCTGGATAGCATTGGAAATAACTATGAAACTATATTTGGACTACATATATATATATATGTTTATTTATAATGCCCCCGGGCCCCCACGGCAATATTAATACTTCAGTATAGCAGATTTATACCGTCCCCAAATTACATTTGCTCATTCAATATATTCATCTAAAGATATATTCTATATGCGTCATATTTAAAGGAACTACAAACTGATTTAGTTTTGCTCATTCATTGTACAGATTATGATATTACATGTTATTGCATTGTAAGCCCCATGAGGCTGGCTGTTGTTATGATTTGTATTGATTGTATGTTGCACTTTAAAAATAAATTATCTATCTACAGTGAAACCTGTCTATAACGACATTGACTCGGACCAAGATTTTGTGTCACATAACACAGGTTGTAGTTATAACAAGGTTCTCCATATTGGCATCATTTTTCCCCCCAAACACTGGCCAAACATAGGCTATGTGTACATCTCAAATTTAATGGGATTACGATTGAACACAAATACCTGTAAAAATCTAGTCAATAGATGACCACACATTGTAAGGTGATAATTGGCTTAACTCAACTTACAGCTTATCTGTAAGATATTTGGATTGTCCCAATTGTGTAATTTGGGTTAGTCAGATTACACAGGTTGAAAATAAATGCAATGTGCTAAATGGTACCAGAAAACAATATGGTTGTACAGGTGTCCGGTTTTGCTTATATGAATTATAACAAAATTGCCGGGACTGACAGATAATGTCAGTTAACACAGGTTTTCGTTGTAGTCAGGTGTTGTTGTCATTGAGGCCAAAATGACTATCACAATACAGTCAAACCTGTGTTAGTGGTCACCTCTATTAAGCAGCCAACCTGCATTAAGCAGCCAGTTTCCCGATTCCCATTATGTGGTTTTGTTATACATGTGATCTCTATTAAGCAGCCACCTGTGCTAAGCAGCCACTTTCTGTGATTCCCTTGTCTGGCTGCTTAAGACAGGTTTGACTGTAGTATCACGATAGTTGAAAATACTATCACGATACTATTGCGATAGTCACTATGCTATCACGATACTATTGCGATAGTCACTATGCTATCACGGTACTATTGCGATAGTCACTATGCTATCACGGTACTATTGCGATAGTCACTATGCTATCACGATACTATTGCGATAGTCACTATGCTATCACGATACTATTGCGATAGTCACTATGCTATCACGATACTATTGCGATAGTCACTATGCTATCACGATACTATTGCGATAGTCACTATGCTATCACGATACTATTGCGATAGTCACTATGCTATCACGATACTATTGCAATAGTCACTATGCTATCACAATACTATTGCAATAGTCACTATGCTATCACGATACTATTGCGATAGTCACTATGCTATCATGATACTATTGCGATAGTCACTATGCTATCACGATACTATTGTGATAGTCACTATGCTATCACGATACTATTGCGATAGTCACTATGCTATCACGATACTATTGCAATAGTCACTATGCTATCACGATACTATTACGATAGTTTGGTTAAACACAGGTAATATGCAATATTGGTTTGACACTGATTTAATGAATCTATATCAATGCAAAAAAGAGTTTAATATGACTAGAATAGGTTAAGTAGCTAGAACACTGACTTATACTTAGCATGAAACTTAAAAAACAGTATGAAACTTAAACAAACATGTCTAACTCTTAACACTTAACCTGCCACAGGTAGCATTTGTCACATGCCATATGCAAACAGTGTTGCTCCAGATCAGCCTGCGCATCCGCAGATCTGGAGCTACACTGTCTGCGCATGGCACATGTACCCGGCAGGAGGATAATATTTAACTTGTCATTACTCTTCATCAATCTCATCATGGCACATGCCATTGTCATACACAGTTCACTGCTTCCAGTTTTTCTTCCCTGAAATGCCTGTATTCCGGGCGTCCGAGAAGTTACAATTGCATAGCGGTCGTCTAGTACACTACAGGGTATTGACCATTTACCACACCCCTCTAGGGCAATTCCGCAATCATATCGCCAGGGAGCTTTCAGCTGGTACACAATACAATCAAATAAGCGCCTGTGCGAACTGGAGTAGTTACTTTCACTTTCAAAAGCATCGCTGTCAATTGTAAGTGAAAACATTTGACATAATTGAATATAGTTTGATGGACTATCAGCGATAGTTATCGACTTGGAGTTTTGCTATCGTCCTATTGCTATCGCCAGCTCCACTATCGCGACCTATCGATAGGTCGACCTATCATTACACCTCTACAGTTTACACTGTATATATACATAGTAAGATATAAATTACCTCAGGTTCGATTCCCCGTCTGACCCTAATAAAATTAACAGTCTTTCAGATGGGATGTTAAACCAAGGTCTCATGTCGGTGCTTTACACCGTGCCCGTAAAAGAACCAGAGCAGACTTTGGAATGGGTCTCTGTCTGTATCATTGCACTATCCTCCAAAAATCTAAAATGACTAGGTCAGTACATACAGTACTCAGTCAGGCCACATATGTAGTGTCATTGAGCAAGGCACCTCACACGCATTGCTTAGTACTGGTTAACCGCTATGGTCGGCTAAGCATGCCCAGGAAAACATGTCTAGGTCCCCGCAAGGGGTTTGACATTAATGACACACACACCACACCACACAACACACACACTGACTAATCTCTTCAAGAGGCGTCGCTCATATGGGCAATCGGTAGCGACAATAAACGTAAAACACACACAACGCTCACTAACTTCCTTGGACGCCATGTCTATTGTGTACTGGACCTTTAGCTTACAGCGCGAATGTTCTAACGACTGAGCTAAAACACACAAATTACCTTAAGAAGCCAGTAGAATGGTATCCAGAACAAGAAGATATCTGTGAAGAACTCTAGAAGGGAGAAGAAGCTGTACACTGCCCAGTACATCAGCCACTGTGTGTCATCATCTTTGCTCGGAGATTCAATGGCCTTCACACTGATACAACAACGTATATTTTACAAACATTACACAGAAATATATTTTGACATTTATTCAATTATATAAACATGTAGTTTGTTTTATAAGTAGGTACACAAGGTGTTGTTCTTGAGCAGAGTGTTTCCGAGCACTTACACAGTCACGGTTATATGGCACTGAATATGACTGAAACTTTTGGTTTCACATCTCATTTACGTCGATATAAAACATTTAATCATTTATGAAATCTACAGAAAACATAAGTGTTAGCAATGAACGTCATTCTTAACCCTTTCCTTCATAGAGATTGTGTTTGTGTTTTTACGTTTATTTATCGTCGCTATCGGTTGCCCATATGAGCGACGCCTCCTGAAGAGATTAGTTATTTTAGATTTTGGAGGATAGTGCATGATACAGACAGAGACCCATTCCAGAATCTCCTCTGGTTCTTTTACGTGCACGGTGTAAAGCACCGACACAAGACCTCGGTTTAACGTCCCATCTGAAAGACTGTTAATTTTATTAGGGTCAGACGGGGGGATCGAACCTGCGATCCCTGGATTACCAGTCCAGCGTGTTACCACTGGACTACATATCCATCGGTTCATAGAGATTTAGGTTAATATACTATTATATCTCCATACAAACGACATCCATTTAGCTATCATGCAGTGGATAAGTAGTGGCCATATCTATCCCACCTCCATAGATATTACTGGGACTTCATAGAGATTTAGATTAATATACTATTATATCTCCATACAAACGACATCCATTTAGCTATCATGCAGTGGATAAGTAGTCGCCATATCTATCCCACCTCCATAGATATTACTGGGGCTACATGAGATTCTGGCTTTTATTATGAACATTGGTTTGCCTACTACATTGTCAATGTATGTCATATTGGTAATGTCGCCAAGAGGTGCTTCTATGAGGGAAAGGGTTTATGAACATTGGTTTGGCTACTACATTGTCAATGTATGTCATATTGGTAATGGCGTCAAGAGGTGCTTCCAAGAGGGAAAGGGTTAACCTGCACAATGCATCTTGCTGCAATAATACTATCATTATTTGCCCATCCATAACCCATCAATTTGGTTGTATTGTTTATTTTATGGTTTAGTTTAAAGTCTCATTATGCATTTTTCTTCTTCTTCAGTTCTAATAATATAACTCTAATTCATATGCAAATTTATCCTAATTAGTAAACCACCATTTAGAGTTATTGGTGATTTTGTTAAATAATATCGATAAAGGGAGGTAATTTACATATGGTAATTTCACAAAAGCAGGTTCAGTTGTGTGCAAATTATTCAAAGATTACGTTTTACAGTAATAATTTATTATTGAAAAATGAAAATATAAGACACAAAGTCATACGCTCCTTACAATATCTCGGTGTGCAGAACATTCGAAGTAAATGCATAAGGGTGCTTTAAACAATATTATATTTCTATGATATCACAAGCATTGTATACATAACACTATACACGACAATTCAAACAAGTCTTTGACAAGGAATCACAGGTTGCTGCATAATAGATGACAAATGTATCTGGGTATCTGGAAACTGGCTGCTTAATACAGGTTGACAGGGTTTAAAGTCGCACCAACAGCTTATGTCATACGGCGACTCTCCAACTATTAACGGTGGTGGAAGACTCGCAGTGACCTCCCATCAGTAGTTTAACCCTTTCAACACCACAGACTTCTAAATTGGCTTACAAAAAAGTGTAGATCCAGATGAGCCGGCTCGTGACGAGCCGTCTCATCAGGATCTGCACTTTTTTCAAGTAATATAACTATTTTTAGAATTTTTTTTTACCCATTTTGATAAATGAACTGATCCAAATGTAATTTTGTTATTAATTTATTGGTCTAAAAATATCATGGACCAGTCCATGTCAGTTACTTGGTGTTGAATGGGTTAAACAGGCACCCAGTTAAAACAACCGACCTTCAACAAGACAGCTGGATAGCTGCCTCACATGAAAGAATATGACACCCCAGTAGGATTCGAACCATCAATGGTGAAAGACAAGGGATTTGAAATCAACGACCGTAACGGCGTAACCTCTGATGTAAACATGAACAATCGTTATTTTAAAAGTTTGTCAGTACAGTCAAACCTGTGTTAGTGGTCACCTCCATTAAGCAGCCAGTTTCTAGATTCCCAATACGTTATAATACACATTAGATCTATATTAAGCAGCCACTTTCTGTGATTGGTTGGCTGCTTAATACAGGTTTTACTGTAAATCAAGACATCAGAGCATCAAGTTTGGCAAAGATCAAAGCAGATTTAAAACATGGAAAGCAAGACTTACATGTAATAGTTATGGTTACCTTGGTTAGTAGACCAGAGTTTGAGCTCGATCTTGGCGAAAGAGTCTCTCTTTTTTGCCATTATAACATAAAAAAAGAATATTTGGGGCCAAATAATATACACCCGTATTTACTGTTTCGTGCACAAAAAAGTCGGGAGATGAATTTTTATTTTCTTCAAAATTTTATAAAATAGTTCAGGGTCGGAGGGGCAAACAAACGTGTCGGTTGGAAAACCGTAAACACAGGTGTTTTTTTTTGACTGGTCTTCCTCGTATGTCATCACCGTCCCCTCGTAGTACCAGTCTAGCTTAAGCTCTGTAACCGCTATAATCTCTTTAAACTACGTGCGTTCAAGTCATGCTGTAGGATAAACCACAGCACAAATTGCACGTGCAGTTCATTGAACTTTTTTGATTTTCATTTTCTTGTACATTCAGGGTACAGGAATGCGATGAAGTTGCAACAACATAACTCCTTTATGAAGATTTACTTACGAGGCATATGCCGGGTACAGGAATCCGATGAAGTTGCAGAGAAACTGAGCTCCATACCCGACCATTAAATACAAAGCAATGATAGCTGTTAGTCCTGTAAATATAGTACAAAGCAAATGCACAACATTACAAATTTTACATCTTCTGGAAGAGAGAGTGAGCGAGAGAGAGAGAGAGAGACACACACACACTTCATCAGGGTTTTCTCAAGAGTGGAATGACAGGGTACCCCTACCCATTTGCAACTTATATCTGCCTTTTTGCCATTTATTAAATTGATTTTTTTTATTTTATAAGGTTGAGTAGTGCCTTCGCACTCACTCGTCCGCCCCTTTGACCAATATGTGAACTTGTCTGCCCTTTGACCGATATGTGAACCTGTCCGCCCTTTGACCGATATGTGAACTTGTCTGCTCTTTGACCGATATGTGAACGTGTCCGCCCCTTTGACCGATATGTGAACGTGTCCGCCCCTTTGACCGATATGTGAACTTGTCCGCCCCTTTGACCAATATGTACGGCCCTACTGCCTCTTTGATCAAGCATAATTAGCTGTCAATCACGGTAATTTGCAAATTTTCTAGGGGTAACCTCCAAATACCCCCCTCCTTCACCTACCGATACTTCATTCGCTACTCAAAATGCACACTGCCTCTTTTTTCCACTCGAGAATAAACCCTACTTCTGCTCATATTACCATTTGTGCGGGACTATGACGATATTTCTCTATATCAAGTTGTATCAGTCTAATCTATGCAATATAAGTAAGTCAGTAAATGATTTATTATTATTGTGACAATAACAAAAGCATATATGAACAACATCAATCAACATTCAACACTCGGCCCAATGAACATACACATGTATGTATGTCAATATATGTGAAACATCCATCCCCGTCAGGGAGAGGTGGCAAGAGTGGGGCTGTCCCTTAACCCATTTGATTCTGGATACCGTTCAAAAAGTATTTCCAAAGAACATAGCGCCAGATCAGCCACCACACAACGTTTTGTCTGTTCAGGCTCTATGCTGTTTGCTATTCAGATTATCTTGCCAAGACACTGCTATGTAGCAAACAACATAGATCCTGATCAGCAAGCAGCGTCACACTGCATGCTGATCTGGATCTATGTTGTTTGCAAAAGCCTTTAAATATATCCAGAACGAAATGGGTTAATAAATGGTCAAATTTTTCTAAAAAGAACCATTATATTGTCAACGACTCAAATTGCAAAATGTTGCCCTTCAGGTATCTGACTTCCATTTGTTTGTTCAATATAAATATTATAAATTTCCCACATGCCCCCAATATTCCCTAGACATGATCCACATGCAATTCTGTACCATTTTATCAAGAGAATTATCTCTAGATTGACATGAACATAGAAACAATTCCCTACACTCCAATAGAGCCCAGAAATAAGGAGAATTATATCTGATATGCAACACAACTCATGAAAACAGCAATTTATACATGTATATGCATGATAACAGTAGTTTATTGAACATTCCGATTCTGTTGCACAAATTCATTGAATGGTTGTATTTGGGGTTTAACCCTTTCAACACCACAGACCTCTAATTAGGCTTACAGAAAGTGTAGATCCAGATGAGCCCGCACTTTTTGCAAGTGATATTACTATTTTTAGACAAAATTACCCATTTTGATAAATGAACTTATTCAAATGTAATTTTCTTATTGATTTATTGATCTAAATATATCATGGACCAGTCCATGTCAGTTACTTGGTGTTGAATGGGTTAAAGCCGCACCAACTTCATATAGGTGGGATATGGCGACTCTCCAGCTACATCTATACATAATGGAGGAAGACACCAGGTGTCGCTCCGAGCAGTATTTCTGGCATGCATTCAGGTAGAACCACCGACCTACCGCAATGCATTCAGGTAGAACCACCGACCTACCACAATGCATTCAGGTAGAACCGCCGACATACTACAATGCATCCAGGTAGAACCACCGACATACTACAATGCATTCAGGTAGAACCGCCGACATACTACAATGCATCCAGGTAGAACCACCGACATACTACAATGCATCCAGGTAGAACCACCGACATACTACAATGCATTCAGGTAGAACCACCAACCTACCACAATGCATTCAGGTAGAAACACCGACCTACCACAATGCATTCAGGTAGAAACACCGACATACCATAATGCATTCAGGTAGAAACACCGACATACCACAATGCATCCAGGTAGAAACACCGACATACCACAATGCATTCAGGTAGAACCGCCGACCTACCACAATGCATTCAGGTAGAACCGCCGACCTACCACAATGCATTCAGGTAGAAACACCGACATACCACAATGCATTCAGGTAGAACCACCAACATACCGCAATGCATTCAGGTAGAACCGCCGACCTACCACAATGCATTCAGGTAGAACCGCCGACCTACCACAATGCATCCAGGTAGAACCGCCGACCTACCACAATGCATTCAGGTAGAAACACCAACATACTACAATGCATCCAGGTAGAACCACTGACATACTACAATGCATCCAGGTAGAAACACCAACATACTACAATGCATTCAGGTAGAAACACCGACCTACCACAATGCATTCAGGTAGAAACACTGACCTACCACAATGCATTCAGGTAGAAACACCGACATACCACAATGCATTCAGGTAGAAACACCGACATACCACAATGCATTCAGGTAGAAACACCGACATACCACAATGCATTCAGGTAGAAACACTGACATACCACAATGCATTCAGGTAGAAACACCGACATACCACAATGCATTCAGGTAGAAACACCGACATACTACAATGCATTCAGGTAGAACCGCCGACCTACCACAATGCATTCAGGTAGAACCACCAACATACTACAATGCATTCAGGTAGAACCACCAACCTACCACAATGCATTCAGGTAGAACCGCCGACCTACCACAATGCATTCAGGTAGAACCACCAACATACCGCAATGCATTCAGGTAGAACCGCCGACCTACCACAATGCATTCAGGTAGAACCGCCGACCTACCACAATGCATCCAGGTAGAACCGCCGACCTACCACAATGCATTCAGGTAGAAACACCAACATACTACAATGCATCCAGGTAGAACCACTGACATACTACAATGCATCCAGGTAGAAACACCAACATACTACAATGCATTCAGGTAGAAACACCGACCTACCACAATGCATTCAGGTAGAAACACTGACCTACCACAATGCATTCAGGTAGAAACACCGACATACCACAATGCATTCAGGTAGAAACACCGACATACCACAATGCATTCAGGTAGAACCGCCGACCTACCACAATGCATTCAGGTAGAACCGCCGACCTACCACAATGCATTCAGGTAGAAACACCGACATACCACAATGCATTCAGGTAGAACCACCGACATACCACAATGCATTCAGGTAGAAACACCGACCTACCACAATGCATTCAGGTAGAAACACCAACATACCATAATGCATTCAGGTAGAAACACCGACATACCACAATGCATCCAGGTAGAAACACCGACATACCACAATGCATTCAGGTAGAACCGCCGACCTACCACAATGCATTCAGGTAGAACCGCCGACCTACCACAATGCATTCAGGTAGAAACACCGACATACCACAATGCATTCAGGTAGAACCACCAACATACCACAATGCATTCAGGTAGAAACACCAACCTACCACAATGCATTCAGGTAGAAACACCGACATACCACAATGCATTCAGGTAGAACCACCGACATACCACAATGCATTCAGGTAGAAACACCGACATACCACAATGCATTCAGGTAGAAACACCGACCTACCACAATGCATTCAAGTAGAACCACCGCCATACCACAATGCATTCAGGTAGAAACACCAACATACTACAATGCATCCAGGTAGAACCGCCGACATACCACAATGCATCCAGGTAGAAACACCAACATACTACAATGCATTCAGGTAGAACCACCGACCTACCGCACAACAACTTCCTCACATGAAGAATTCGAGGCCAAGTATAAATTACATGTTTGAAATTGACAAGTGCAAGTGGAAGAAATGTTCAGTGCTTTCGTTTGTAAAACATTAAGTAATTATAGGTACCATTCAACACATTTGTTTTGGGGTTTTTTATTATTTATTTTAGCACTTACTTATAAGATGGGAAGCCACATAATATGGTGGTAAAAACCTTGTTTTATACGCGAGTATGTACGGTAAACTCTGTACGAACAAAGCATGACATTAACTTTTTATTTCGCGGCGGCGTATCTGGATCTATGTTGTTGTTAAAATGTCATTTTATTTAAACCACAACGCGAGCAGAGAAGCCCATGGTGGAGAATGTAAGAACGGTACCAGACATTGTGCAGAGCCAGACTTCAACGTTTCCATTAAATATATATTTTGTTACATCAAATTTAAAACAAAATAGGTTTCCAAACAAAATAGCTACATATACATGTGCAAAAACTATTAACAACTACAATATAATGTCCCTTTGATATCCGCTGCCATTATGCGACTATCAAACAATGGTTCTTGTGTTAACAATTACTGTTTGTTTGGGCTTAATGACAACAGCTTAGGTCATAATATTATTAATTTATACAAATTTATTTTAGTTCGATTGTGAAACAAGTTCTTGCAACTTATATTAATCACTCTCAAAACCTCATTGCTGATGGAATCCATCGCCATGAAGGAGAGAGAAGAGGCAATGTGGAATTTATATGCCTTGCCTAAGGGCACAATCGTAATGGCTCCAGCGGGGCTCAAACTCTGGATCTTTCATACCTGAAGCGAACGAGCATCCACTGCGCTATTACGACTTCCACATATTACTATTGGTGGAAGAAGACCCCCGGGTACCCCTCCGATCAGTGTTGCAGGCACGGGAGGCACCTGGGTAGAACCACTTGACCAACCGCACGCCAGCTCCATAGCTTCTTCACTTGAAAGATTTTGACATCCCAAGTTGGATTCATACAGTGGTGAGGTCCCGAAATACAATTTTATACCGTTTCTAAGTAATGTATATTAATGAAGCTTAGGTAACAATATATATACATAGAACTATTCGACATACTGACTAGAGTGTCAGGTTCTATATCAAATCCCGGTACTACAAGCAATGCTTCCTGCATCATTTATAATACTTTAGAACATATAGGCAGCAAATAATTCAAATAATTTCATAAGTCATTGACCTTAACCACCACGATTAATGTTTATTCATGTGACATACTGTAATCATTGTGAAAGACGGAACAATATTTTAATAGGGACTTAAGCAAACTCGCTTTGTGAAATGTACATGAATGTAAATTGTTATTTCAATTGGGGGAAGCATTTATAAGAGGCTTAAATTTTATTTCCAATAACCGAACAGAAAATGGTAGATTGTATGCATAGACCAACAACTACAACTTTATATTATATATACAAACATATGTTTCAATATTGTACACAGTGACACGACAAGTACATGTTAATCTACTAGACAAGAGTTTTCCCTGGTTGACTGCATAAATGGCGGAAGAATTAATACCATAAAATATTTGTATTTAACAGGGATCATTCTAGAGGGCGATGTGGGAGAAATTGTCGCCCTAGGGACCCTGACATCGCCCTCAGGGGGCCGCACTTCTCCCTAATAAAAAAATATATTTTGTTTTTTACGATTTTCAAACAAATTATTGTCTAGTATAAGATACACTGGCCCATTATAAAACACTCCTATTCAGATGTATTTAATGGTTGTACTGTGCATTTTAACCCTATTTTGCAGAAGTATATTAAAGAACACCATTTAAGGAAGCGATCACGCGCTTTCTCACTTCTCCCAAAAATTCTGACCTAGAATGAACCCTGAAATTTTAATAGAGAATATGCTACATGTACATGTATAGCAGATTAACCACATTTTTAAAGACAACTCGAAACAGACGCACGCACGCACGCACGCACGCACGCACACGTTACCATATTTTCATCAACTGTTAACCACTAATTATTTGGTTGCATTGCTAGCTATATTTGTTTTTATATTAGTCTCATGTCAAAACATTGAAGGCTTGCTATGGTTCGCCTTAATTTCAAATATGTTTTTACTAAACAAATAATATAAAATTGTACTATTTCCAAAGAGAGACGACAGTTAATAATACATTATAGACAAAATATACTGTAAAAAAATTACAATACAATCATGACGAAGTTATTAATACATCCATTGTTTAATTTGCATTGTAATTTTTTCGAGGAAAACACACAATTTTCCATCACGATGAGGGCCGAAAATTCAATACCGAGTACAGTACTAAACAAATATACATCATACATGTACATTTACAGAATGGAACATACATACATTAGCAATTTATCATGGGGATTGAGGAAAGAATAGATCTGAATGTTCAGATAACCAAAATGTACTCAATGATCTATATTTATATCGCTCTTACATATATGTTGATGAATATATATGATATGTTGTATCCATTATCATATGAACTTCCTCACTAATGATATGCATCTGACATTGATAATGACGGTATTAATACATACAATATGTTTGTAACTTACATTAGTTTATTCAAATTTATTTAGCTCGATTGCGAAACAAGTTCTTACAACTTATATTAACCAATCTCGAGACCTCATTCCGATGGAATACATCGCAACGAAGGAGAGCGAAATGATGAAATGCCTTGCCTAAGGGCACAATTGTAACAGCTCCAGCAGGGCTCGAACTCGGGGCATTTCGCATCTGAAGCGAATGTGTTAACAACTTAACACTGTGTTGAACTCGGGCATTTCGCACCTGAAGCGATTGCGCTACCACGACTTCCAATATAACTTACATAATGCGCAAATGTACAGGTCCGGAAAAGTGAATAAATGTAAAAATATTAAATTTATTTAATTTGCGAATAATCTTTAAAAATTAAATGTATGGAAAATGGCAATAATTATATTGAAGGGCAATTTGGTTTATTCCTAGTACAAATAATCAGTAAATGAGCTTTTGAAACAAAGCTGTGAAGACATATATTTAGGTGTCAAATACATGTCCCACTTATCTCATCTGAATCGACCATAACAACTAGCAAGTGATCATGCATGGACAACGTGATAAATAAATGGGTGTGGGCAATTTTTGTATTGCACTTGGTGATATGACATTATGATGGCGCCAATGTTTATTTCAATGACACCAAACATAATAGCCATATTCCTGGGGCTACCATATGTGGTCTAGCATCATCTGCAACTGTCTGCATAGAATGGCAAATTTAGAAATATAATCTGGTATCGTAATTTTCTACTTCCGGTTTAACATATTCACAAATACTTGTATTAGTACAACATACCAAGGGCAATATACAGCCTTCTCACGCCAGTTTTGGCTTCTATCTTTTCAAAGAGATCGGTGACTGCATTCTTTTCGTGCAATTTTGCATCCAGCTTCTCTTTCCAGCCTTGGACATTTTGTTGCATTGCGTTCGCCATTTTCACTTCTTTTTCCGAAACGTTGGGTGGTTCTCTGTTCAGGTTTCTAACATTTGTGTGTGTGCGTAACGGTGCGTAAAAATAAGAACCAGCCTAACAGGAAATTGTTTTTCGTTCAGTACACATCTATAAATAGATAATCTATTTTTGGCATCCAATTAAGTTTTGATAGGTATTTACACAGTGCGTAAATTAGTCATTCATACCTCATTATGCAAAGTGGAACTTTTTTAGAGAAACAAAATGGAGACTGCTAATATTGATTACCTGTAGCGCTAAATTAAAGGTTTGTGCTGATAATGAGCAACACACAAAAAGTGTCAACAAGTTCTTCTGCTGGCGGAAAAACGCGAGTTTATAAAATTGTCATTCTTGGAGAAGGGGGAGTTGGAAAAAGTGGTAAGAATGTTGTTATTTTACAGTGATTTAGTGACAGATCAGTTGTCAGTAATAAAATTAAATCAGTTGAACAACCAATCGTCCGTGGACCAGTTGTAGAGCGTCGGATTTGGAACCGAGGGGGCCCGGGTTCGATACTCATGTCAACAGGTCAAGGCTCGTATGTGTACTGTAATGTCCTTGAGCAAGGCACCTCACACATTGGATATTACTGGTTTTCCGCTTGGGTCTACCGTAAAATCTTTTTCTCAACCAGTCGATGAGAATATCTTCCGTCTACTCTACTGGCTAATCATGTCTAGGAAAACTTCATTAAGAAGAAAAACAGAAGAGTCTAGGGTAACCAGAAGTGGTTTGACAATCGGGAAGAGTCTAGGGTCCCCAGAAGTGGTTTGACAATCGGGAAGGGTCTAGGGTTCCCAGCAGTGGTTTGACAATCGGGAAGAGTCTAGGGTCCCCAGCAGTGGTTTGACAATCCGGAAGAGTCTAGGGTTCCCAGCAGTGGTTTCACAATCAGGAAGAGTCTAGGGTCCCCAGCAGTGGTTTCACAACCAGGAAGAATCTAGGGTTCCCAGAAGTTGTTTGACAATCAGGAAGAGTCTAGAGTCCCCAGCAGTGGTTTGACAATCAGGAAGAGTCTAGGGTCCCCAGTAGTGGTTTGACAATCAGGAAGGTAGATATGTAGGGATGACACACAGACAAATAAGTCGGATGTAACGTAAATATTAACATATTGCTCATAAATGTATTATTATTTATTGTTATATTATTATTATCTCTCTTTATCAGGTTATTTTACACTGTCAATGCAATAAGATCCTCAATTAGTTTAAACATATCTTAATCAGTTCATACATTATATGTACAATATGAATACACAAACTATTTTAAATGGATTGGAAACAAGCTGAGCACATATGATATAATTGTTAGCATTGATAGAGGTTAGCGAGAATTGACGGTGCTAACTTATATTATGTCACAACAGCAGGTTGTTATTTACAGACGGATCTGTAGTCCAGTGGTAACACGCTGGACT
The DNA here is from genome assembly GCA_014843695.1 of Archivesica marissinica. Taxonomy (NCBI): domain Eukaryota; kingdom Metazoa; phylum Mollusca; class Bivalvia; order Venerida; family Vesicomyidae; genus Archivesica; species Archivesica marissinica. Next base: position 22,748,681 of record CM026399.1, read on the forward strand.
GGTAATCCAGGGATCGCAGGTTCGATCCCCCGTCTGACCCTAATAAAATTAACAGTCTTTCAGATGGGACGTTAAACCGAGGTCTTGTGTCGGTGCTTTACACCGTGCACGTAAAAGAACCAGAGGAGACTCTGGAATGGGTCTCTGTCTGTATCATTGCACTATCCTCCAAGCATCTAAAATGACTAATCTCTTCAGGAGGCGTCGCTCATATGGGCAACCGGTAGCAACGATAAATAAACGTAAAACACACAAATTGTTATTAACAGTCTTTCAGATGGGACTTTAAACCAAGGTCTCGTACACTGTGCACGTAAAAGATCCAGAAGAGACTATGGAATGGGGCTCTGTCTGTATCATTGCACTATCCTCGAAAAATCTAAAATTATTAATCTCTTCAGGAGGCGTCGCTCATATGGGCAACCGGTAGCGACGATAAAATTAATAAACGTAAAACACACAGATTGTTATGCAAACTTGCATAAATTACAAAAATGTAGACCAAAAATATAAAGGCTCTTTGAAAATGTATGCATATAACTTAATATAGCAGTATATATGCATGTATACTAATATAGTAGTATATATACATGTATACTAATATAGCTGTATATATGTATGTATACAGTGATACATGTACATTTCAGCACTGGTGATACAGTTTGTCAGCCATAGATTCACCGACTACCATGATCCTACAATAGGTATGTTATTGTAGAAGAAATTTAATAAGTATTTGGAATAAAACACATCAGGTATTAGAGTTTGTGAATAGATACTCAACTTGTGGTCAACAGTATGACAAAATCATAAATACCTTAAGTTTGTAAACAGTCTGAAATAGTTATAAATACCGTAAGTTTGTAAACAGTATGAAATAGTTATAACTACCGTAAGTTTGTAAACAGTCTGAAATAGTTATAAATACCGTACGTTTGTAAACAGTCTGAAATCGTTATAAATACCGTAAGTTTGTAAACACTAAACAGTCTGAAATAGTTATAAATACCGTAGGTTTGTAAACAGTCTGAAATATATATAAATACCGTAAGTTTGTAAACAGTCTGAAATAGTTATAAATACCTTAAGTTTGTAAACACTAAACAGTTTGAAATAGTTATAAATACCGTAAGTTTGTAAACAGTCTGAAATATTTATAAATACCGTAAGTTTGTAAACAGTCTGAAATAGTTATAAAAACCGTAAGTTTGTAAACAGTCTGAAATAGTTATAAATACCATACGTTTGTAAACAGTCTGAAATCGTTATAAATACCGTAAGTTTGTAAACACTAAACAGTCTGAAATAGTTATAAATACCGTAGGTTTGTAAACAGTCTGAAATATATATAAATACCGTAAGTTTGTAAACAGTCTGAAATAGTTATAAATACCTTAAGTTTGTAAACACTAAACAGTTTGAAATAGTTATAAATACCGTAAGTTTGTAAACAGTCTGAAATATTTATAAATACCGTAAGTTTGTAAACAGTCTGAAATAGTTATAAAAACCGTAAGTTTGTAAACAGTATGAAAACAAATCACCAGTACCATAAGTTATTTCATACAAATTTATTTTAGTTCGATTGTGAAACAAGTTCCAACAAATTATATTAATTACTCATGTGACCTGATTCCTGATGGAATCCATCTCCAATAGGGGAGAGAGAAGAGGCATGTGGAATTTAAATAAGGGCACAAGCGTAACGGCTGCAGCTGGGCACAAACTCGTGGGCTTTCACACCTGAAGCATACGTGCTACCACTGCGCTATCACGACTACCATAAGTTCGAAAACTGTATGGTAAAATCATAACTTTGAAAGCAGTAATCATAAATACCATAATCATAAAGTTTGTAAACAGTATGAAAAGTGGCAACGTTTATGCAAATATATTATTAAACTGAGCGCTATATGGTACCGGTAATGTGATAGAAATATCTTACCGTACCACATTTGTTGAAACTGAATTTGGAATTCTAAAACTTATTTCATAAAATATGGTATGAAATCAACACTCATGTACGATCCTATGTGAAAGCATGCATTGTTTGCTTTAAAGAGATAGAGTACAATTTACTTAATGCCATTCTATTTATAGAGGATGCATATCAACAGCAGGCACGCATCGATGGGGAACCAGCACAACTTGATATCCTGGATACTGCAGGACAGGTCAGTGTTAAACAATTAAACAAGTAGCTTCAATGTACTCCATCTATGTATGTGACGGTTGTGGTTGTGTCACGTTTGCATCTTATGCATACCCAATTCATTAGCGGATATATAATAATAATGACACTGTCTATTCTATTTATGAACAGTATCATTATTTCTATTTATTGACAGTATCATTGTTTCTATTTATGGACAGTATCATTTCTATTTATGGACAGTATCATTGTGTCTATTTATGGACAGTATCATTATTTCTATTTATTGACAGTATCATTATTTCTATTTATGGACAGTATCATGGTATCTATTTATGGACAGTATCATTGTTTCTATTTATGGACAGTATCATTGTTTCTATTTATGGACAGTATCATTTCTATTTATGGACAGTATCATTGTGTCTATTTATGGACAGTATCATTATTTCTATTTATTGATAGTATCATTATTTCTATTTATGGACAGTATCATTATTTATATTTATGGACAGTATCAGTGTGTCTATTTATGGACAGTATCATTATTTCTATTTATGGACAGTATCATTATTTCTATTTATGGACAGTATCATTGTGTCTATTTATGGACAGTATCATTATTTCTATTTATGGACAGTATCAGTGTGTCTATTTATGGACAGTATCATTATTTCTATTTATGGACAGTATCATTATTTCTATTTATGGACAGTATCATTATTTCTATTTATTGACAGTATCATTATTTCTATTTATGGACAGTATCATTTCTATTTATGGACAGTATCATTGTGTCTATTTATGGACAGTATCATTATTTCTATTTATTGACAGTATCATTATTTCTATTTATGGACAGTATCATGGTATCTATTTATGGACAGTATCATTATTTCTATTTATGGACAGTATCAGTGTGTCTATTTATGGACAGTATCATTATTTCTATTTATGGACAGTATCAGTGTGTCTATTTATGGACAGTATCATTATTTCTATTTATGAACAGTATCATTGTGTCTATTTATGGACAGTATCATTATTTCTATTTATTGACAGTATCATTATTTCTATTTATGGACAGTATCATTTCTATTTATGGACAGTATCATTGTGTCTATTTATGGACAGTATCATTATTTCTATTTATGGACAGTATCATTATTTCTATTTATGGACAGTATCATTGTATCTATTTATGGACAGTATCATTATTTCTATTTATGGACAGTATCAGTGTGTCTATTTATGGACAGTATCATTATTTCTATTTATGGACAGTATCAGTGTGTCTATTTATGGACAGTATCATTATTTCTATTTATGGACAGTATCATTGTGTCTATTTATGGACAGTATCATTATTTCTATTTATGGACAGTATCATTGTTTCTATTTATGGACAGTATCATTATTTCTATTTATGGACAGTATCATTGTATCTATTTATGGACAGTATCATTGTTTCTATTTATGGACAGTATCATTATTTCTATTTATGGACAGTATCATTATTTCTATTTATGGACAGTATCATTGTGTCTATTTATGGACAGTATCATTGTTTCTATTTATGGACAGTATCATTATTTCTATTTATGGACAGTATCATTGTTTCTATTTATGGACAGTATCATTATTTCTATTTATGGACAGTATCATTGTTTCTATTTATGGACAGTATCATTATTTCTATTTATGGACAGTATCATTATTTCTATTTATGGACAGTATCATTGTGTCTATTTATGGACAGTATCATTGTTTCTATTTATGGACAGTATCATTATTTCTATTTATGGACAGTATCATTGTTTCTATTTATGGACAGTATCATTATTTCTATTTATGGACAGTATCATTGTTTCTATTTATGGACAGTATCATTATTTCTATTTATGGACAGTATCATTATTTCTATTTATGGACAGTATCATTGTGTCTATTTATGGACAGTATCATTGTTTCTATTTATGGACAGTATCATTATTTCTATTTATGGACAGTATCATTATTTCTATTTATGGACAGTATCAGTGTGTCTATTTATGGACAGTATCATTATTTCTATTTATGGACAGTATCAGTGTGTCTATTTATGGACAGTATCATTATTCTATTTATGGACAGTATCATTATTTCTATTTATGGACAGTATCATTGTGTCTATTTATGGACAGTATCATTATTTCTATTTATGGACAGTATCATTGTTTCTATTTATGGACAGTATCATTATTTCTATTTATGGACAGTATCATTTCTATTTATGGACAGTATCATTGTGTCTATTTATGGACAGTATCATTATTTCTATTTATGGACAGTATCATTTCTATTTATGGACAGTATCATTGTGTCTATTTATGGACAGTATCATTATTTCTATTTATGGACAGTATCATTATTTCTATTTATGGACAGTATCATTGTATCTATTTATGGACAGTATCATTATTTCTATTTATGGACAGTATCATTGTGTCTATTTATGGACAGTATCATTATTTCTATTTATGGACAGTATCAGTGTGTCTATTTATGGACAGTATCATTATTTCTATTTATGGACAGTATCAGTGTGTCTATTTATGGACAGTATCATTATTTCTATTTATGGACAGTATCAGTGTGTCTATTTATGGACAGTATCATTATTTCTATTTATGGACAGTATCATTGTGTCTATTTATGGACAGTATCATTATTTCTATTTATGGACAGTATCAGTGTGTCTATTTATGGACAGTATCATTATTTCTATTTATGGACAGTATCATGGTATCTATTTATGGACAGTATCATTGTATCTATTTATGGACAGTATCATTGTTTCTATTTATGGACAGTATCATTATTTCTATTTATGGACAGTATCATTGTTCTATTTATGGACAGTATCATTGTTTCTATTTATGGACAGTATCATTATTTCTATTTATGGACAGTATCATTGTTTCTATTTATGGACAGTATCATTATTTCTATACATGGACAGTATCATTGTTTCTATTTATGGACAGTATCATTATTTCTATTTATGGACAGTATCATTATTTCTATTTATGGACAGTATCATTGTGTCTATTTATGGACAGTATCATTGTTTCTATTTATGGACAGTATCATGGTATCTATTTATGGACAGTATCATTGTATCTATTTATGGACAGTATCATTATTTCTATTTATGGACAGTATCATTATTTCTATTTATGGACAGTATCATTGTGTCTATTTATGGACAGTATCATTGTTTCTATTTATGGACAGTATCATTATTTCTATTTATGGACAGTATCATTGTTTCTATTTATGGACAGTATCATTATTTCTATTCATGGACAGTATCATTGTTTCTATTTATGGACAGTATCATTATTTCTATTTATGGACAGTATCATTATTTCTATTTATGGACAGTATCATTGTGTCTATTTATGGACAGTATCATTGTTTCTATTTATGGACAGTATCATTATTTCTATTTATGGACAGTATCATTGTTTCTATTTATGGACAGTATCATTATTTCTATTTATGGACAGTATCATGGTATCTATTTATGGACAGTATCATTGTTTCTATTTATGGACAGTATCATTGTTTCTATTTATGGACAGTATCATTTCTATTTATGGACAGTATCATTGTGTCTATTTATGGACAGTATCATTATTTCTATTTATTGATAGTATCATTATTTCTATTTATGGACAGTATCAGTGTGTATATTTATGGACAGTATCATTATTTATATTTATGGACAGTATCAGTGTGTCTATTTATGGACAGTATCATTATTTCTATTTATGGACAGTATCATTATTTCTATTTATGGACAGTATCATTGTGTCTATTTATGGACAGTATCATTATTTCTATTTATGGACAGTATCAGTGTGTCTATTTATGGACAGTATCATTATTTCTATTTATGGACAGTATCATTATTTCTATTTATGGACAGTATCATTATTTCTATTTATTGACAGTATCATTATTTCTATTTATGGACAGTATCATTTCTATTTATGGACAGTATCATTGTGTCTATTTATGGACAGTATCATTATTTCTATTTATTGACAGTATCATTATTTCTATTTATGGACAGTATCATGGTATCTATTTATGGACAGTATCATTATTTCTATTTATGGACAGTATCAGTGTGTCTATTTATGGACAGTATCATTATTTCTATTTATGGACAGTATCAGTGTGTCTATTTATGGACAGTATCATTATTTCTATTTATGGACAGTATCAGTGTGTCTATTTATGGACAGTATCATTATTTCTATTTATGAACAGTATCATTGTGTCTATTTATGGATAGTATCATTATTTCTATTTATGGACAGTATCAGTGTGTCTATTTATGGACAGTATCATTATTTCTATTTATGGACAGTATCATGGTATCTATTTATGGACAGTATCATTGTATCTATTTATGGACAGTATCATTATTTCTATTTATGGACAGTATCATTATTTCTATTTATGGACAGTATCATTGTGTCTATTTATGGACAGTATCATTGTTTCTATTTATGGACAGTATCATTATTTCTATTTATGGACAGTATCATTATTTCTATTTATGGACAGTATCAGTGTGTCTATTTATGGACAGTATCATTATTTCTATTTATGGACAGTATCATTGTTTCTATTTATGGACAGTATCATTATTTCTATTTATGGACAGTATCATTATTTCTATTTATGGACAGTATCATTGTGTCTATTTATGGACAGTATCATTGTTTCTATTTATGGACAGTATCATTATTTCTATTTATGGACAGTATCATTGTTTCTATTTATGGACAGTATCATTATTTCTATTTATGGACAGTATCATTGTTTCTATTTATGGACAGTATCATTATTTCTATTTATGGACAGTATCATTATTTCTATTTATGGACAGAATCATTGTGTCTATTTATGGACAGTATCATTGTTTCTATTTATGGACAGTATCATTATTTCTATTTATGGACAGTATCATTGTTTCTATTTATGGACAGTATCATTATTTCTATTTATGGACAGTATCATTGTTTCTATTTATGGACAGTATCATTGTTTCTATTTATGGACAGTATCATTATTTCTATTTATGGACAGTATCATTGTTTTTATTTATGGACAGTATCATTATTTCTATTGATGGACAGTATCATTGTTTCTATTTATGGACAGTATCATTGTATCTATTTATGGACAGTATCATTGTTTCTATTTATGGACAGTATCATTATTTCTATTTATGGACAGTATCATTATTTCTATTTATGGACAGTATCATTGTATCTATTTATGGACAGTATCATTGTTTCTATTTATGGACAGTATCAGTGTTTCTATTTATGGACAGTATCATTTCTATTTATGGACAGTATCATTGTATCTATTTATGGACAGTATCATTGTATCTATTTATGGACAGTATCATTGTTTCTATTTATGGACAGTATCATTATTTCTATTTATGGACAGTATCATTGTATCTATTTATGGACAGTATCATTGTATCTATTTATGGACAGTATCATTGTTTCTATTTATGGACAGTATCATTATATCTATTTATGGACAGTATCATTATTTCTATTTATGGACAGTATCATTGTTTCTATTTATGGACAGTATCATTATTTCTATTTATGGACAGTATCATTATTTCTATTTATGGACAGTATCATTGTATCTATTTATGGACAGTATCATTGTATCTATTTATGGACAGTATCATTATTTCTATTTATGGACAGTATCATTGTATCTATTTATAGACTGTATCATTGTTTCTATAGTTGGAGTTTACAACCATGCGGGAACAGTACATGCGGCATGGCGAGGGTTTTATCATCTGTTACTCAATAACGGACAGACGGAGCTTCGATGAAGTACTGAGCCACAAGAACCTCATTGACAGAGTGAGATGCAAAGAGAATATACCAGTCATCATCGCTGGCAACAAATGTGATCTGGAACAAAAAAGAAAGGTTCGTTTGGGCTGTTTTGCTTGTGCATTTTATCGACACCCCATACAGACTGATACAGTGGTATTGAAATTTGAGAGATTCCGTGTTCAGACACTAATCTTCGATGTTCTGTTACAATAATGCATTTAACGTAAGTCTGTGGTTCCTGAACTGTGCCGCTAGGGACCCTGACTTATCCCTTAAAAACAATATTAATTGTGTCTAGTAAGATACACTGGTCCATTATAAACCATTCCTTCTATTCAAATGTTGTATTTAATGGTAATAATCTGTATTTTAACCATATTTTGTTGACGAATGAACACTGAAAATTGAACCGCTCGATAAACTCTCCGTTAGTGAAATAAAATAATTGTGTATTGATGAACTTGAAGCCACAGGCAGACGTAACAGTGCTTTGATAGTATAATTGTGACTGAAAAAGTTAGAACTTTAAATAAAAATAAAAAAATTATATTTTTAATTTTTTATTGAAGACTAAACAGCATAACCATTTATTTAACTTTTTAATTTCTTTTTACTTAAAAATGTGCAGCCACAATTATACTATCAAAGCACTGTTACATCCTGTGCTTGAATTTATCTCGTATTTCCATTTTATTTTTCAATAATAAATTATTCAGGTTTTGTGTGAAATTGGTAAATTACCTCCCTTTAATAAAAAAATGGATATGTTTCATGTTCACTCCATTACAGCCAGAGGAATCTTTAAAATGACTTCAAATGTTAACCATATGTACTTAATTTGATTTGTACATCATTTTTAACAATGTTAATTAAATAACAATTCAATATGAAAAAGTGGTCTCTTAACCCTTTCAGCACCACAGACCTCTATTTATAGGCTTACAAAAAGTGTAGATCCAGATGAGCCGGCTCATAGCGAGCCGTCTCATCAGGATCTGCACTTTTTGCAAGTAGTATTACTAATTTTAGACAAAATTACCCATCTTGATAAATGAACTGGTCCGAATGTAATTTTCTTATTCATTTATTGGTCTAAAGATATCATGCACCAGTCCATGTCAGTTACTTGGTGTTGAATGGGTTAATACAAAAATTAATGGTCTGTTAATAAAGCTGGTGTCTTGAGCAAGTTTGACTGGAGATAGGATGGATTACTGGTGGCGATGTGTCTAAGTCGTAACTTTGGAAACTATTTTGTTCTCAATCAAGTTTGACTACTTTAGTTTTGCATTTTGCAGGTTTCAACAGAAGAAGGTTGCCGACTAGCAGAGCAGTTGGGAGCTCCGTTCTTCGAGACGTCGTCAGTGTTACGTCAGTGTGTGGACGATACATTTCACAGTATTGTACGAGAAATCAGGCGAAAGGAGCATGAAGAACTTATTTCACAAGAGAAACTCGCCAAAAAGAGGCTGAGAAAGAAAAGAATGCACGCCTTCTTCAGTCGGTTTAATTTCTTTCACCGGAGGTCTAACAGCCCAGAAGAAACATGAGCTGTTTGAAATATAAAGATGATGTTTGAATGTCGGTGAATACGTATACTCATTCATTATACAAAACCTTTCATATTAGTCCATTACACTCGCAAACCACGCCCTAAATATGGTTGTTACGATGCTTTTATTGTCATGTTGATTGTTTGTCATGTTGACAGCTTGTTATTTTGACAGCTGGTCATGTTGACAGCTTGTTATTTTGGCAGCTGGTCATGTTGACAGCTTGTTATTTTGGCAGCTGGTCATGTTGACAGCTTGTTATTTTGACAGCTTGTCTCAGAGACGAATGGATATGTGTTACTAACTTAAAACCCTTTCCTTCATAGAGATTTAGGTTACTATTCTATCATATCTCCATACAAGCGACCGCCATTTAGCTATCATGCAGTTGATAAGTAGTCACCATATATATCCAACCTCCATAGATATTACTGGGACTACATAGAGATTTAGGTTAATATACTATTATATCTCCATACAAGCGACAGCCATTTAGCCATCATGCAGTGGATAAGTAGTCGCCATATCTATCCCAACCCCATAGATATTACTGGGACTACATGAGATTCTGGACTTTATTATGAGCATTGGTTTGGCTACTACATTGTCAATGTATGTCGTATTGGTAATGGCATCGAGAGGTGTTTCTATGAGGGAAAGGGTTAACATTATTGGGTTAGCCTTAAGCTGCATTTTTTATCTTTTGTGGCGTTAGCGGTTGCTGATGGTGATTCACTGGATGAATACCTGGTTTATATGTTCACCATAATTGTTCATACGGTCGCCTAAAACGGGCAATGTAGCTGGAAATGGGCAATGTAGATACGCAATGCAGGTTTTCCATTCTATTTTTGAAGATTTTATTTATTTTATGATTTGTTATTGAAATGTAGGTCGTTATACATTATATTGTCAATTTTCAGCAACGTTTGTCTAGAAATGGAAATTTATCCTACCTTCATGTGAAATAACGTACAAAAACGGCCTGCCTAATAAATTTTGCTTTATTAGTCAGTGCCTAATAAAGCTTTCGTGACGGACTACTTTTATGACCCAGATTACGGTTTGTAAATAAACAAAGCGTCTGTCGTCACATTGTGTTGTCTGCTGAGTTTGGAAAATGTCTCAAGAAGAAAGTCGTGTACAGGCAAACTTTTGGGATGAATTGACAGCACTCGATGAGACCCCTCTGGAAACTACTATTGTCAGAGAAATGTCATTTATCAATAAATAGAAATATCAATGCGCAACATATTACCAAGTGCGTAGCGAGTTTGTAAGCTGTCATGGCTAGTTTGTTTGTTTTTGTGTCGGGTGCACACTCAGAATGTAGGATAAATAGAATATTAGGTTACTGTCTTACAAATTTTAATTTATTAGGCGAGTCGGAGAAAAAATACAAGGCGAGGCTATATATATTGATGGAGATGTTTAAAAAAGCCGTACCTACTTCCTTTAGTTTTTAGATTTATGGCGAAAATTACTCAGTTTTGCACCGCGCACCTACCATAACACCGGTCCTTCTATCCAATGAGAAGAGAAAGAAAAATACAAGCATATGATACAATGCTGAACCTCTATTAGTTTAAAGAAAGGGAATATAAATAATATTAAATATGTGCACCTTAAAGTCATGTAGCATGTGTGTTGCTGCTTTATGTACAGATAAATAGATGTTCCGTAACGAGATACAGATTTTTTCAAATTTCGCCACAATTAATTAAAAAAAATTATTTTTAATTTTCGCTGAATAAAGGAAGCTGTGCTCTCGGGTACTCATGTACCAGTATGTTCATTTTTATGATAATACAATATGATTCTAAGCACAGATGTCATTAAAATATAACCTGTAGGATAAATTGGATATTATTTTAGGAAAATAAGCTGTGTCTATCAAAATTTATCCTGTAACTACTTGTCGGGGAATTTTTAGAAATAAATATGCCGTACCTACCAACAGTAATGTTGTGCTTAGGTCAACTGGAGCAGACACATCGCATATATGTGTAAAACGTTATTTCTGAGGATAATTTTTCTTGCCAAGTATCCATTTTGTAGGTACAGCCTTTTAACGCCGCCATCGATATGCCCACTTCATGATCTTCTATTATATCAATAATAAATCATATAATTAAGAAACTCTTCAAACATGATAATTCAAGACCTATATTGTGTACTTTACACATTTCCCTCGCATATGGATGTACAGAAAATCAGTGGTCATACATATTTCATTTCCATTTTGAAAGTCACCTACTCATTTTAGGTATTCATAGTACTTAGGCCGCTGAAATGTGGCGTATCATATAATTAACGAACATTTCGGATCTAAGACTCTGACCCTTTTACCATCGACACTTCCACACTCTTACCTTTTACACTTCCTTCATAGTACTTAGGCCGCTGAAATGTGGCGTATCATATAATTAACGAACATTTCGGATCTAAGACTCTGACCCTTTTACCATCGACACTTCCACACTCTTACCTTTTACACTTCCTTCATAGTACTTAGGCCGCTGAAATGTTGCATATCATATAATTAACGAACATTTCGGATCTAAGACTCTGACCCTTTTACCATCGACACTTCCACACTCTTACCTTTTACACTTCCTTCATAGTACTTAGGCCGCTGAAATGTTGCATATCATATAATTAACGAACATTTCGGATCTAAGACTCTGACCCTTTTACCATCGACACTTCCACACTCTTACCTTTTACACTTCCTTCATAGTACTTAGGCCGCTGAAATGTGGCGTATCATATAATTAACGAACATTTCGGATCTAAGACTTGACCCTTTACCATCGACACTTCCACACTCTTACCTTTACACTTCCTTCATAGTACTTAGGCCGCTGAAATGTTGCATATCATATAATTAACGAACATTTCGGATCTAAGACTCTGACCCTTTTACCATCGACACTTCCACACTCTTACCTTTTACACTTCCTTCATAGTACTTAGGCCGCTGAAATGTTGCATATCATATAATTAACGAACATTTCGGATCTAAGACTCTGACCCTTTTACCATCGACACTTCCACACTCTTACCTTTTACACTTCCTTCATAGTACTTAGGCCGCTGAAATGTTGCATATCATATAATTAACGAACATTTCGGATCTAAGACTCTGACCCTTTTACCATCGACACTTCCACACTCTTACCTTTTACACTTCCTTCATAGTACTTAGGCCGCTGAAATGT
>CM026399.1:22763582-22829028 GCA_014843695.1 Archivesica marissinica
TGTAAGCTGTCATGGCTAGTTTGTTTGTTTTTGTGTCGGGTGCACACTCAGAATGTAGGATAAATAGAATATTAGGTTACTGTCTTACAAATTTTAATTTATTAGGCGAGTCGGAGAAAAAATACAAGGCGAGGCTATATATATTGATGGAGATGTTTAAAAAAGCCGTACCTACTTCCTTTAGTTTTTAGATTTATGGCGAAAATTACTCAGTTTTGCACCGCGCACCTACCATAACACCGGTCCTTCTATCCAATGAGAAGAGAAAGAAAAATACAAGCATATGATACAATGCTGAACCTCTATTAGTTTAAAGAAAGGGAATATAAATAATATTAAATATGTGCACCTTAAAGTCATGTAGCATGTGTGTTGCTGCTTTATGTACAGATAAATAGATGTTCCGTAACGAGATACAGATTTTTTCAAATTTCGCCACAATTAATTAAAAAAAATTATTTTTAATTTTCGCTGAATAAAGGAAGCTGTGCTCTCGGGTACTCATGTACCAGTATGTTCATTTTTATGATAATACAATATGATTCTAAGCACAGATGTCATTAAAATATAACCTGTAGGATAAATTGGATATTATTTTAGGAAAATAAGCTGTGTCTATCAAAATTTATCCTGTAACTACTTGTCGGGGAATTTTTAGAAATAAATATGCCGTACCTACCAACAGTAATGTTGTGCTTAGGTCAACTGGAGCAGACACATCGCATATATGTGTAAAACGTTATTTCTGAGGATAATTTTTCTTGCCAAGTATCCATTTTGTAGGTACAGCCTTTTAACGCCGCCATCGATATGCCCACTTCATGATCTTCTATTATATCAATAATAAATCATATAATTAAGAAACTCTTCAAACATGATAATTCAAGACCTATATTGTGTACTTTACACATTTCCCTCGCATATGGATGTACAGAAAATCAGTGGTCATACATATTTCATTTCCATTTTGAAAGTCACCTACTCATTTTAGGTATTCATAGTACTTAGGCCGCTGAAATGTGGCGTATCATATAATTAACGAACATTTCGGATCTAAGACTCTGACCCTTTTACCATCGACACTTCCACACTCTTACCTTTTACACTTCCTTCATAGTACTTAGGCCGCTGAAATGTGGCGTATCATATAATTAACGAACATTTCGGATCTAAGACTCTGACCCTTTTACCATCGACACTTCCACACTCTTACCTTTTACACTTCCTTCATAGTACTTAGGCCGCTGAAATGTTGCATATCATATAATTAACGAACATTTCGGATCTAAGACTCTGACCCTTTTACCATCGACACTTCCACACTCTTACCTTTTACACTTCCTTCATAGTACTTAGGCCGCTGAAATGTTGCATATCATATAATTAACGAACATTTCGGATCTAAGACTCTGACCCTTTTACCATCGACACTTCCACACTCTTACCTTTTACACTTCCTTCATAGTACTTAGGCCGCTGAAATGTGGCGTATCATATAATTAACGAACATTTCGGATCTAAGACTCTGACCCTTTTACCATCGACACTTCCACACTCTTACCTTTACACTTCCTTCATAGTACTTAGGCCGCTGAAATGTTGCATATCATATAATTAACGAACATTTCGGATCTAAGACTCTGACCCTTTTACCATCGACACTTCCACACTCTTACCTTTTACACTTCCTTCATAGTACTTAGGCCGCTGAAATGTTGCATATCATATAATTAATGAACATTTCGGATCTAAGACTCTGACCCTTTTACCATCGACACTTCCACACTCTTACCTTTTACACTTCCTTCATAGTACTTAGGCCGCTGAAATGTGGCGTATCATATAATTAACGAACATTTCGGATCTAAGACTCTGACCCTTTTACCATCGACACTTCCACACTCTTACCTTTTACACTTCCTTCATAGTACTTAGGCCGCTGAAATGTTGCATATCATATAATTAACGAACATTTCGGATCTAAGACTCTGACCCTTTTACCATCGACACTTCCACACTCTTACCTTTTACACTTCCTTCATAGTACTTAGGCCGCTGAAATGTTGCATATCATATAATTAACGAACATTTCGGATCTAAGACTCTGACCCTTTTACCATCGACACTTCCACACTCTTACCTTTTACACTTCCTTCATAGTACTTAGGCCGCTGAAATGTTGCATATCATATAATTAATGAACATTTCGGATCTAAGACTCTGACCCTTTTACCATCGACACTTCCACACTCTTACCTTTTACACTTCCGGCCTTTTTACTATGTAGTATTCCGCATGCTGTGTCTCCGTCCATCCGTACACGTATTTATTTCATACACGAGTTTGTGTCATATATGTCAATACTTACGGAATATCAAATATTTGGGGCCTCCGCGGACAAATGGTTAAGGATAGTTGACAATCACTTGCCCCTCACTGCTGTAGGTTCCAATCCTACTGGCGGCATCAATTTCTTTTATGTGAGGAAGCTATCCAGCTGGCGGAAGGCCGGTGATTCGCTGTTAGTGTGATTATTTTAGTGTATAATGTTATTATGTTTAAGCTGTGTTTAAAGAAACCTACAATCCGGTGAACATAATGATTAGTGTATAACAGTATTATGTTTAACCTGGTGTTTGTAAAGCGACCTACAATCCGGTGAACATAATGATTAGTGTATAACAGTATTATGTTTAATCTGGTGTTTGTAAAGCGACCTACAATCCGGTGAACATAATGATTAGTGTATAACAGTATTATGTTTAACCTGTGTTTAAAGCAACCTACAATCCGGTGAACATAATGATTAGTGTATAACAGTATTATGTTTAACCTGTGTTTAAAGCAACCTACAATCCGGTGAACATAATGATTAGTGTATAACGGTATTATGTTTAACCTGTGTTTATAAAGCAACCTACAATCCGGTGAACATAATGATTAGTGTATAACGGTATTATGTTTAAGCTGTGTTTGTAAAGCAACCTACAATCCGGTGAACATAATGATTAGTGTATAATGTTATTATGTTTAATCTGGTGTTTATAAAGCTACCTACAATCCGGTGAACATAATGATTAGTGTATAACGGTATTATGTTTAACCTGTGTTTAAAGCAACCTACAATCCGGTGAACATAATGATTAGTGTATAACGGTATTATGTTTAAACTGTGTTTGTAAAGCAACGTAAAATCCGGTGAACATAATGATTGGTGTATAACAGTATTATGTTTAATCTGTGTTTATAAAGAAACCTACAATCCGGTGAACATAATGATTAGTGTATAACGGTATTATGTTTAATCTGTGTTTAGAAAGAAACCTACAATCTGGTGAACATAATGATTAGTGTATAACGGTATTATGTTTAAACTGTGTTTGTAAAGCAACGTACAATCCGGTGAACATAATGATTGGTGTATAACAGTATTATGTTTAATCTGTGTTTATAAAGAAACCTACAATCCGGTGAACATAATGATTAGTGTATAACGGTATTATGTTTAATCTGTGTTTAGAAAGAAACCTACAATCTGGTGAACATAATGATTAGTGTATAACGGTATTATGTTTAAACTGTGTTTGTAAAGCAACGTACAATCCGGTGAACATAATGATTGGTGTATAACAGTATTATGTTTAATCTGTGTTTATAAAGAAACCTACAATCCGGTGAACATAATGATTAGTGTATAACGGTATTATGTTTAATCTGTGTTTAGAAAGAAACCTACAATCTGGTGAACATAATGATTAGTGTATAACAGTATTATGTTTAACCTGGTGTTTGTAAAGCGACCTACAATCCGGTGAACATAATGATTAGTGTATAACAGTATTATGTTTAACCTGTGTTTAAAGCAACCTACAATCCGGTGAACATAATGATTAGTGTATAACGGTATTATGTTTAATCTGTGTTTAGAAAGAAACCTACAATCTGGTGAACATAATGATTAGTGTATAATGTTATTATGTTTAAGCTGGTGTTTATAAAGAAACCTACAATCCGGTGAACATAATGATTAGTGTTTATACAAATTAGTTTATACAAATTTCTTTTAGCTCGATTACGAAACAAGTTTCTACATCAATCGATTAATCAGTCTCGAGACCACATTCCATGATGGAATCCATCGCCATGAGGGAGAGAGATGAGTCAATGTGAATTTAAGTAGCGATGACCACGGTTCTGACGGGGTTTCAAACTTTCGATCATGACGGCGAATATCGTATCAATTAAACTTTTCAAGTTTACACCATGTACAAATAAATACGTGTTGTTGATAATAGATAATTCATTCGTGTCACTAGTTTTGTAACTATCTAATATAAGATACAGGACATTGCTCATTAAAACGAAATGTACTGATAATTAAAAAAAAAACATCGGTAGTCTGTATGTAGGTGAATAAGGCATTTTCGTTTTTTGTACTTCATAATTATTATTTTTTAGCAACTTTAAATTGATAAATAATTACATATCGATCAGTATTGCATGAAAGGGTTCAGGAATCCGTCCCTTTTTGTTGTAAATGATGTCAGACGGCACTGAGGTTACGCAAGATAACTGAAGCGCAATTATGTGGAGTTAAGACTACCAATTAATTGAAATGTATCTAACGTTAAAACGCTACTAAATGTCGGCTATATACAATCTTGTGTTAGGTTACCGGTATGTATAAACAGGTTGACGAATTATGGGCCGTAGTGTCTTGGGGGAGAAATAGCGTACGGTCAGTCGAAGTATTTGTGGACATGGTGTAATGGTAAACGAGAGTATAAAAAATGTACACATTTGCGTAGGAATGGTCCTGCACTTTGTAGTGTTGTGTTTGTTTGCTGTTCATGACGACAGCTACAGCCTGAAAGCTGTTTGAAATAAGTAAGAATTAACCCTTTCAACACCACAGACCTCTAAATTGGCTTACAAAAAAGTGTAGATCCAGATGAGCCGGCTCGTGACGAGCCGTCTCATCAGGATCTGCACTTTTTTCAAGTAATATAACTTTTTTAGAGAAAAAAATTACCCATTTTGATAAATGAACTGATCCAAATGTAATTTTGTTATTAATTTATTGGTCTAAAAATATCATGGACCAGTCCATGTCAGTTACTTGGTGTTGAATGGGTTAAACAGCTCACAGGGCTCCCAGTTAAATACCACAGGAGGCGGTGTTTGAATAATATCAAACGCCATCTCCCGGGTATTTAGTGGGAGTTTTGATACTGAAATGTGTTCTGTTTCAGGCCCCCAGTAGAAGGGGGGAAAATTGTGAAATGTTGTCATGGTAATAATATCATAGTTTATAAGGTAAATCAATATTATAAAAGTTTAAACTTTATTTATTTTACAACGATTGCGAAGCAAGTCCAGTCCTAACAACTTATATTAATCACTCGAAAGCGTAAATGTGGTCATTCGTGTGGGAGAAAATCGGAGAATACCCGGAGAAAACCCACCTGTCCGATCTGGCGACCACCGTATCATCTCACATACTTCCCGGTTCGAGGATCGAACCCGGGTTGCATTGGTGAGAAGCGAGCGCGCTAACCACTGCGTTAATCGGACAATATTATACATGGAGAATGTTATTGTTCATTTTTAGGCCGATTTGATTTTTATCTATCACTGAATGAAATCCCAGGCCAGGGATGTACACTTTTAAGAATATAGTTTTATAGCAACACAATATTTATCCTAGTGTTGACTATAACACCACTATTTTCTAGGGATGGGACCAAATAGTAAAATGGCGTTCCAATATTCGAAAGTGGTATTCGATGAATATTTCACAAATCAAACTACTTTAAAATTGCTGAAGAAAAACCCATTTATAGCAAATCATGAAGGATTTTACTGT
This sequence comes from Archivesica marissinica, assembly GCA_014843695.1. Lineage (NCBI taxonomy): Eukaryota > Metazoa > Mollusca > Bivalvia > Venerida > Vesicomyidae > Archivesica > Archivesica marissinica. The sequence goes on from CM026399.1 coordinate 22,769,449, forward strand.
TTCAAGTAACAGGAAATTATTGAAGAATTTTTTTTGTAAGTATTCGAATACCGAAATAAGATTCGGATATTCGATCCATCCAAACTATTTACATATCTACTGATGATCTTGTAAAGAGCTATCCATATGAGGGATTTAATTTCCAGTAAAACCCTGGGTCTTCCTTCCTCCACCATAGCTGGAGAGTCGCGTACGACCCAAGCAGTTTTAAAGCGGCTTTAAACCCAACAAACAAATACCAGCACACGTATTACACATAAATTATTTCATTGTATTTTAGCCTTTTTGGGGGAAGTGGGGGAACATAATACAATTAAGATTATTCCTAAACACAATGTTCACTAAGTTTTATACAAAGTTTACATTTCCAATGAGAAACATTAGTCAGTTACTGCCCCTGAATACTCCTCAAAGTATATTGGTCCTCTTAACCCTTTCAACACCACATACCTCTAAATAGGGGCTTACAAATAGTGTAGATCCAGATGAGCCGGCTCGTGATGAGCCGTCTCATCAGGATCTGCACTTTTTGCCAGTGATATGACTATTTTTAGACATAATTACCCATTTTGATAAATGAACTTGTCCAAATGTGATTTTCTGATTCATTTATTGGTTTATGAATATCATGGACCAGTCCATGTGAGTTACTTGGTGTTGAATGGGTTAATTGGTTTCCTCTGTTTTTATCGCTGTTTCCTTTGCACCACATGTTTTCCATTCTTATCTGTATTCTCGTCTTATAATTATTAAATTATTAAATCTCGACATATATCCTTTAGCATATCCAATGGATATCTTACTGTAAAAATTGGTTCAATTAATTAACACGATTTTGATAAAAATTACATTATCCTAACGCAACGTATGGTTTGACGACAACAGTAAAAACAAAGGATTCCAACTAAAATAACCAATATACATTTCGGGATAAATCTGACTTTATCCATCAAGGGAGGTAATAGAAAAACCAGTAATGTCTCTCATTAAAAATGTCTCTAAAATAAGGCCATATAACGAGTATAAATATAATTTAGAAGTAAATGTGATTTTAAAGGTTGTTGATATTTTTGTCTATTATTTATACATATATAGGGATTCAAGTATTTTCTAGTTTTCAGTTTGTTCTTTGTACGTATGTCAAATCTATACATGTTTATTTTCCTCATTTGTCTCATTTGTCTCATTTGTCTCTTCATTCAATCATTAGTTTTACACTGTATATAAAAAAGTTTAGACTTTATTTATATTACCAAGATTGCGAAACAAGCTTTTAGCTTATATTAATCGCTGTATTGGTGCGGATGAAAGCATATCGGTGGTCATCGGTGAGGAAGGAAATCGGAGTAGCCGAATAAAACCCAACCTCTACGATCTGGCGACCACCATACCAATCACAGGGTACGCTCCAAAATGCACGAGAAACACACCAGGAATATTTTGTCCAAAAAAACCCACTTTCACTGTTCACTGGTCTGTCCTGTCCCATAAATCACAAGGGGAGGATTTATTTAATATTTCTCCTACGTCAAAAGGGGCAGTTAACTCTGCCAACAGATTTGGTTAATTATTTTGATAAATGTTTTACATGTATAGACTACATTGACACAGTTGCAAATATCACCGTGAGCGGTATTAATTTAACCCTTTACTCAACAGAAGGGGCCACTTACTCAATTTATCTCCGTACTACGGATAAGCAATGGGTACATTACTACATACTCAAGGGGCCTACAAACTACAAATCACTTGCCCCTCACCGCTATAGGTTTGAATCCCACTGGGGGTGTCAAATTGTTCCATGTGGGGAAGTTATCCAGCTGGCTTGTGGTTCTACCTGTCCGTGCCTGCAATGCTGCTCGGAGGGACATCCAGGATAATCCTCGATAATAGCGGGAGATTTGCTGTATGACCTAAGCTAAGACGCTGGTGCGACTTTAACCCCCAAACTACAAACATACTCGACATGTATGGGAATAGACAACGGTTTGAGGTGAAGCTCAACAGTGTCTTCCTTCGCTGCTGGTGTGCCCCAAATCATTCCTGTGGTTTCGCTGGACAGCGAGTGAGTATTTGGTTTGACAGTGGAATTCTCGTTCATCCATTAACCAAGGACGCTGTAAAGGAGTGGTATGGCGTAAAGGGTTAAATATTTCGGAAGAATACATATTTACTACGCAGACAAAGATTGTACATAATCAGTTTTGCATTTGGTATTTTACCAATGTCCCCTTCACGGGTTCAGCGGGGCTCATTCTAGAGGGAGACTGGGGCGAAATAGTCGCCCCTAAACTGGGGCACAATAGTCGCCCCTAGGGACTCACTTCTCCCTTTATTTTACAGTTTTCGCCGTTTCTATTCAACATTGCGACTTACAACCCTATTTTGTTGAAGTTTAATAAGTAACACAATTTAAGGGTGCAATCGCGCGCTGTCTTCCAAACATTATGACCTAGATTGAGCCCCGATTCAGGAGTGACAAATTCATTGCAGTGTACAGTACTTGAGGCATTCTATCCAGTCTTCTAGTCTTTCTACATGTGTAATATAAATGTATGTATACATTGTATTTTATAATTTTCTTTAGATGCTTTTATTTGCATGTTAATCTATATTGTTATTGTTAACTTAGATAGAATACACCAGTAATAAAACATTTGTCATACTGCGTTTCAATTTGGTACGCCCTTAATCAAAACGCATACTACAACATCCATCATTCTTACAAAGTCTCGGCAAAATCCACCTGGCAGTTTGTGAGATTTTGTTTGTATTTTTAGCTGGCAGCCATTATTTGATCACTTTATTTTAACAAATTTGGAGTCTTCACCCTACCATACAGGTAGAGTTTCTCGACCATTGGCCGATTCGGTTTGTGAGAAGACGTTTGAAATCTCTCGTAAAAGGATGACCGTTTGGCAGCCATCTTGGATTATGAATCGTCTGATATCGACGAAAACTGCAGTGATCACGCAATCAATTTGGTACAACTATTCGGTGAAATGTATAATCTGACTCCCGGCCTTGCTCATTTTTGATGACGATCTTGGGGTCACCATTTTAACTTTGACAGAGCATTGTACATATTAACCCATTCAACCCCAAGTAACTGACATGGACTGGTGCATTCAACACCAAGTAACTGACATGGACTGGTGCATGATATTTTCAGACCAATAAATTAATAAGAAAATTACCTTTGGACCAGTTCATTTATCAAAATGGGTAATTTTATCTAAAAATAGTAATAATTATTACTGGCAAAAAAGTGCAGATCCTGATCATCTGGATCTACACTTTTCATAAGCCTATTTAGAGGCCTGTGGGGTTGAAAGGGTTAAGAGTATTCCTACCAAATCTGGCTGGTGGTTTCGTAAGATTTAATAATTTGTGATGGTGGTCATCTTGGATTTCAGGTGAACTTTTAACAACTTTGGAAAGGCTTCACCTAAGTATCATACAAGTAGTTTCTTGACCATTGGCTGGTTCATAAGCCATTTGAAATCTCGTAAAAGGCTCACCATTTGGCGTTTCGTCGGCCATCTGAGAGGACAGTCGTCCGATTTGATCAAAATTGCACTAAACATGCAACTTTTAATATGGGGAAAAGGACATAAATTCAGATACCGGTAGTTATATTGCAAAGAGTGATGGGACTGCTAAAGACAGGTGGTTGTTTACTTTTAATATGGGGAAAAGGACATAAATTCAGATACCGGTAGTTATATTGCAAAGAGTGATGGGACTGCTAAAGACAGGTGGTTGTTTACTTTTAATATGGGGAAAAGGACATAAATTCAGATACCGGTAGTTATATTGCAAAGAGTGATGGGACTGCTAAAGACAGGTGGTTGTTTACTAGAGCAGATTAAAACTCTGGGCATTGTGTTGCCCTGGAAGACCATTTTTACTATGCAAGTCAATGTATATTATGTGACCCCTACAGTGGGGTCAAATATCACAATTTGAGCAAACTAAGTAGGTCCACTAGGTAATTATACATGCCTAAATATCAGTGATTTATGAATTGTGGTTTATGAGATTTCGCTATATAATTCTATAAGAAATACAGCAAAAAAAGCTTTCTGGCAAAAAGTTATTTGACAAATGGATACGACTTGAGTAAACTTTTAGAGGCTTATCTAATAATGCTTCACACAAAACATAATCATGCCAGTAATTTTAACATAGTGACCTAGTTTTTAAGACGGAGCCCCCATTTAAGCAATATTGAAGAGGATCATTGCTATGAAGTTTCACATTGATTGACTGAACCAGTACTTCAGAAGCCAAATGTTGGCCACGGACACCAGGCAATCACAAAAGATCACCTTGAACTGTTTTACATTGATTGACTGGACCAGTACTTCAGAAGCCAAATGTTGGCCACGGACACCTGGATCAACGATCTGCACAATTAGGCTAGATGACAGGTACTGCTGAAATCTGGCTAGGCAGTTGTAGCAAACACACCACCGGACCAGAGAATGTGTACAGGAAAGGCTGTGGTCTTTGTCGACAGTGTCAAAACCAGTAAAATTAATGGGAGGTGTGGAAAAGAATTTTTAGTGAGCGGTCGTTCTCTCATAGATCGGACTGCACTTCCACCAAACTGTTTTTATTGCAGACCTTATTCCCGATGGAATCTATCGCCATGAGGGAGAGAGTAGAAGCAATGTGGATTTCAGTTTTTTTTAATGCTTTCCAATGAGTTTTCTCAGCGAAAGAAAATGCTATCTTTCACGGTTTTCAAATGGTGGACGATAGCATTTTCGATGTCACTACTCGTCCGGGTTTGGATGTAACTTTAGCTATATTCTGACAATCATGAACATTTAATTATAAAGTAATAATTCTAATGAATTTGTTTTGTCTGTAGTTTTTAATTTTAAAAGCAATACAGAAACTAACTTGAAAATTATACCGGATTATACTATTTCTTATTACGGATGTTCACACTAACATAAGTGGTTGTGTGGTTGTGCATTGTAGAGAAATGAGGCTCCCAGACAGGGGCAGCTAAACTGAATTAAATTTGATAAATATTATTAGCCAAAATCATTGCAAATAAAAAGATTTTGGTTTATTAGTGTAAGATAGGATTTCATTTCATTTCGCGATCACCGAAATATGTAGTTCCACGAGTGGTGGTGCCAGTGATCACGTGATGAAATAAAATCCTATCTTACAGTAACAAACAACTATCCTCCGTGTCTTGTCTAATGACATCACCGCGGTTCTTGCGGGGCTCAATATCACAACTTCTCGGTTAAAAGGTTAACACATTAACGATTACACCACTGCGGCACACTAAGTAAGGACTGGACACAACAAGGACTGGACACTGTAAGTAAGGACTGGACACTGTAAGGACTGGACACTGTAAGTAAGGACTGAACACTGTAAGTAAGAACTGGACACAACAAGGATTGGACACTGTAAGTAAGGACTGAACACAAGGATTGGACACTGTAAGTAAGGACTGGACACTGTAAGTAAGGACTGAACACTGTAAGTAAGAACTGGACACTGTAAGTAAGGACTGGACACTGTAAGTAAGGACTGAACACTAAGTAAGGACTGGACACTGTAAGTAAGGACTGGACACTGTAAGTAAGAACTGAACACTGTAAGTAAGAACTGGACACTGTAAGTAAGGACTGGACACAACAAGGACTGGACACTGTAAGTAAGGACTGGACACAACAAGGACTGGACACTGTAAGTAAGGACTGGACACAACAAGGATTGGACACTGTAAGGACTGGACACAACAAGGATTGGACACTGTAAGTAAGGACTGGACACTGTAAGTAAGGACTGAACATTGTAAGTAAGAACTGGACACTGTAAGTAAGGACTGAACACTGTAAGTAAGAACTGGACACAAGGACTGGACACTGTAAGTAAGGACTGGACACAAGGACATGAAACTGTAGGTAAGGACTGGACACAACAAGGACTGGACACTGTAAGTAAGGACTGGACACAACAACGACTGGACGTGATAAGGAACACAAGCACACACAACACCATTTTAAAGTTCTAATTGCAAAAATGTAGAAAATTATAAGTTAATATTACAAGCATGATGAGCTAAATGAACGAGTAATAAATAGCAGTGCAGTCTGCGCACATCATCCGAGAATAATGTGCAAATGTCTCGAGGTCGAGGGTACAAAACTATCCAGGCCCACCATGGCCAGATCTCAAATACAAGCTGCACGGACTCCACCCTAGAACAATGAGACAGATTCAGTGGCTAAATATGGAGCAGGAGGTCGAAGGTTCAAACCTCGTTAGGGGTTCATTCTGATATGGCCGGTTGGCGAGTCACCAGCTAGTTAAATAATGATTACCGGTTGCTTATCAGCCAGTCACCTGGCTTTCAAGCATAGGATTTGGGAAACACTGATGTCCACAAGGTGTCAGAAATGGCTGCCCCTATCAATAAAGGGCGACACTATAATAAACAAACACTTTGTTTTAATTTTATAATTGTATAATTGAACAAAAATGTCCATCAAATTGGGAGTCCGCAGATCTCAAGCGCGAGTGATTCCATTGGTCGAGTCATCAGAGATTTGCACCAAGTTCAACAAATCAGAATGGTCCAAACCGAGCTTGAGATTGGATACAAGTTGTATAACCTCAAAGGCCATGCAAAAACAACGATTTTCTGGAGACCATTTTCTATGTTTATTGCACACCTGACACAGCTGGTTTGTGAATTTTACAATAAAACAAGATATTTTGTAACGGGCACATCTTTTATGCTATACCTGTACACTGAGCACACGGTAGATGAATATTTCCAATTAAGTGTTTTACAACGATCAATCTTTTCCCAATGAAACTACGCACCAACAGTATATTTTTGGTTCATATATCTACGTGTATATAATTTATTGCTGTAAAAAAAATCTTTTTATGATGAGCCTATTATCTATGTGCAGCATTTTTGTTCTGGGCCAATGTTTGAGATTTTATATATATATATAAATTAACTACTGGTATTTGCAATGGATTTTACTCGATGCCAGACTGGTCCGATCAATAAATTTCTTCCAGTACATAGCAGATAGCAAGAGTTGTTGCTTACAGAAGCATGTTTGTAATTTGTTTCGCAATAAATGTTGTTAAATCGAACAAGAATCATTCCTTCGACATATTAAACTTTAAGCACATTTTGTCCGCTCTCGTGGAATTCATCAAGCACTTCTATAATGTTGTTAAATGTAGAACTCTATAGTGAACATTCTAATAGTGTGTCCTTCATCAATCTTCGGGTCCTGGGGCTTGCGCGGGTGCAGACATGCCGCCACCTCCTGATGGTGCATTCAGAGCCTCCATCTGTTTCTTGGTTCCGGATACAATATCATCGATACGCAGCAACAAGATGGCAGTCTGCAATAATATATCATAGTGTTAACAGCTACACACACACCTATAATGTCTAGATGTTCCCCCACCCACCTGTGTAATGTCTATATGTTACCCACACACCTGTAATGTCTAGATGTTCCCCCACCCACCTGTGTAATGTCTATATGTTCCACACACACCTGTGTAATGTCTATATGTTCCCCACACACCTGTAATGTCTAGATGTTCCCCACCCACCTGTATAATGTCTAGATGTTCCCCCACCCACCTGTGTAATGTCTATATGTTCCCCACACACCTGTAATGTCTAGATGTTCCCCCACCCACCTGTGTAATGTCTATATGTTCCACACACACACCTGTGTAATGTCTATATGTTCCCCACCCACCTGTGTAATGTCTAGATGTTCCCCACCCACCTGTATAATGTCTATATGTTCCCCATCCACCTGTGTAATGTCTCTATGTTCCCCACCCACCTGTGTAATGTCTATATGTTCCCCACCCACCTGTGTAATGTCTAGATGTTCCCCACACACCTGTATAATGTTTATATGTTCCCCACACACCTGTGTAATGTCTATATGTTCCCCACACACCTGTAATGTCTATATGTTCCCCACCCACCTGTGTAATGTATAGATGTTCCAGACCCATCTCTGCAACATGTAAATATTCCCCACCCACCTGTGTAATGTCTAGATGTTCCCCACACACCTGTGTAATGTCTAGATGTTCCCCACACACCTGTGTAATGTCTAGATGTTCCCCACCCACCTGTGTAATGTCTAGATGTTCCCCACACACCTGTGTAATGTCTAGATGTTCCAGACCCATCTCTGCAACATGCAAATATTCCCCACCCACCGCTGCAACATGTAAATATTCCCCATCCACACCTGCAACATGTAAATATTCCCCATCCACACCTGCAACATGTAAATATTCCCCACCCACCCCTGCAACATGTAAATATTCCCCACCCACCCCTGCAACATGTAAATATTCCCCATCCACACCTGCAACATGTAAATATTCCCCATCCACACCTGCAACATGTAAATATTCCCCACCCACCCCTGCAACATGTAAATATTCCCCACCCACCCCTGCAACATGTAAATATTCCCCATCCACACCTGCAACATGTAAATATTCCCCATCCACCCCTGCAACATGTAAATATTCCCCATCCACACCTGCAACATGTAAATATTCCCCATCCACCCCTGCAACATGTAAATATTCCCCATCCACCCTTGCAACATGTAAATATTCCCCATCCACACCTGCAAGTCTGAATCAAACCATCCTGCATTCAAACTGGTAGTCCAGCAACTGATTATCGTACCCACAGCATTCAGATTGGTAACCCAAAAACTGAGGTTCGTACCCACAGCATTCAGATTGGTAGTCCAGAGCGTTTTCAACCATCCGCAACAGCACCGCAGTTAAATTGCATAAGAAAGTGCTATTTGTACAACCATGACGTACCTCTATTGCGGTTTTGAATGTCTGAACCTTGACAGCGTAGGGTTCCCACACACCATAGTCCTTCATGTCCACAATCCTTCCTGTCTCTCCATCCACACCCCACGATACACTCTCGGGTTGGGCATGCTTGGCCTGGAATACATTACAAATATCTGCCAAGTCTAAATCTTTAAATTTATTAATTTTTAAAAAATCCAACACATAAATTAGAGCAAAAACATGTTTGTTTGTTTTGCCCGTTTTGGGGGGTTTAAAGTTACCAATCCAGCTATTATTGGTGAAGGGAGACTCCCGGTGTCCCTCCGAGCAGTGCTTCAGACAAGCATGGGCACCAGGGTAGGATCACCGACCTGCTACGCAGAAAATGCAGATGTTGCTTGGCATGACAGACACACCCCAATGCCCAGTATCACACACAGACTTACCTTAATGCAGATGTTACTCAGCATCACAGACTTACCTTAATGCAGGTGTTACTCAGCATCACAGACTTACCTTAATGCCCAGTATCACACACAGACTTACCTTAATGCAGGTGTTACTCAGCATCACAGACTTACCGTAATGCCCAGTATCACAGGCTTACCTTAATGCCCAGTATCACAGGCTTACCTTAATGCAGGTGTTACTCAGCATCACAGACTTACCTTAATGCCCAGTATCACACACAGACTTACCTTAATACAGGTGTTACTCAGCATCACAGACTTACCGTAATGCCCAGTATCACAGACTTACCTTAATGCAGGTGTTACTCAGCATCACAGACTTACCGTAATGCCCAGTATCACACACAGACTTACCGTAATGCAGATGTTGCTCAGCATGGCAGACTTACCCTAGCGCACGGCATGGCAGACTTGCCCTAACGCAGTGCATGACAGACTTGCCCTAGCGCACGGCATGACAGACTTACCCTAACACACGGCATGGCAGACATACCCTAGCGCACGGCATGACAGACTTACCCTAGCGCACGGCATGACAGACTTACCCTAACGCACGGCATGACAGACTTACCCTAGCGCACGGCATGACAGACTTGCCCTAACGCACGGCATGACAGACTTGCCCTAACGCACGGCATGGCAGACTTACCCTAGCGCACGGCATGACAGACTTACCCTAACACACGGCATGGCAGACTTGCCCTAGCGCACGGCATGACAGACTTGCCCTAACGCACGGCATGGCAGACTTACCCTAACGCACGGCATGGCAGACTTGCCCTAGCGCACGGCATGGCAGACTTACCCTAGCGCACGGCATGACAGACTTACCCTAACGCACGGCAGACTTACCCTAGCGCACGGCAGACATACCCTAGCGCACGGCATGACAGACTTACCCTAGCGCACGGCATGACAGACTTACCCTAACGCACGGCATGGCAGACATACCCTAGTGCACGGCATGACAGACTTACCCTAACGCACGGCATGACAGACTTACCCTAGCGCACGGCATGGCAGACTTACCCTAGCGCACGGCATGGCAGACTTGCCCTAACGCAGTGCATGACAGACTTGCCCTAGCGCACGGCATGACAGACTTACCCTAACACACGGCATGGCAGACATACCCTAGCGCACGGCATGACAGACTTACCCTAGCGCACGGCATGACAGACTTACCCTAACGCACGGCATGACAGACTTACCCTAGCGCACGGCATGACAGACTTACCCTAACGCACGGCATGACAGACTTACCCTAGCGCACGGCATGACAGACTTACCCTAAGAGCTGTGAGTGTTCTGATAGTACTAGCTCCACAGTTCTGGATCAGGGTTCTAGGTATCACTTCCAATGCACGTGCTACTGCACGGTATGGCCACTGATGTACACCTGTGATGCTCTTTGCCTTCTCGTTCAGTTCCTAAAAGTAGCAATACATTTGTTTAAATTTTTGTATTATTTCTGGGTCAACCAACATTTTAAGCGTAACCACAGAACGGAGCCTGACGGGACATATAGATTCCTAGTGTACAATGCTACGTTGGGATTCCACAGGATAGCAACAGTATAGTGTTGGTTTTTACGGTGAATCAACTCGGCTCAGATTATATGGTGCCGACCTACATTATATGGTGCACACATTATATGGTCCCGACCTACATTATATGGTCCAGACACACATTATATGGTCCCGACCTACATTATGTGGTCCCCCGACCTACATTATATGGTTCCGACACACATTATATGGTCCCGGCCTACATTACATGGTCCCGACCTACATTATATGGTTCCGACACACATTACATGGTTCCGACCTACATTACATGGTCCCGACACACATTATATGGTTCCGACACACATTATATGGTCCCGACCTACATTATACGGTCCCGACCTACATTATATGGTCCCGACCTACATTATACGGTCCCGACCTACATTATATGGTCCCGACCTACATTATATGGTTCCGACACACATTATATGGTCCCGACACACATTATATGGTCCCGACACACATTATATGGTCCCGGCCTACATTATATGGTCCCGACCTACATTATATGGTTCCGACACACATTACATGGTCCCGACCAACATTACATGGTCCTGACCAACATTACATGGTCCCGACCTACATTATATGGTTCCGACACACATTACATGGTCCCGTGCTACATTATATGGTCCCGACCTACATTATATGGTTCCGACACACATTACATGGTCCCGACCGACATTATTTATTGTTTGACATGGAAGTAACAATACGAGATATGGACGAGAAACATCGAAATCTGGAAGTTATAAAACTTTTCTCCAATCTCAAAACTCAAGAGTCTCGTTGGTTCAGCTGACAGTAACACACAGAATCAACCAATCAGATCATTTGAGCTCGAGATCCCAGATCTGAGAAAAGTTTTATAACGTTGGACCCAGAACTGCAGCAACACAAATGTGTTCAGATCCAATGATTTCAATTTGAGAGCAAATCGCTCAGTTACTCATTACAGAAACAGAATACAAACTCAGGGTTCCCGCTGTCGGTCGCCAATCATGAATGGCGCCAAATAACAAATATTGGCGTTAAATTTTGTGAATTGGCGAAAATATTTGGCGCAACTTTTTAAAATAAAATAAAAATTTAGAAATATAAGTTTTTTTTTTGGGGCGCAGGTTTGGTCAAATATTGGCTTCATATATTTATTTGTGAACTATATGGCTCTTAGTTGGCTCCAAGTATTTCTTAAATTGGATCCAGCATTTTTCAATTGGCGACAGAAGTGGCGCGGACAAACATTCAGACGGAGGGAACCCTGCAAACTACTTAGAAACATGTCCAACAATGCAACAGCTGTGGTGGGAGGTGAGTTGGGTGATTAGTGGGTGGAGGGTTTCCAGACATCAAAACGTCCAAAGCATATCAGAAAAGTTTGCTAATTATTCGCACCTGTGCCAGGGCCATCTCAGACGCTCCACCACCAGGTACCAGGTATGGTTCCTGCATAACGTTCCTCGTCACGTTCATGGCATCCTGGAGATTGCGCTCGATTTCATTCAGGATGTCCTTACTAGCTCCCCTCAACAAGATGGTACAAGCCTTGGGATTCTTGCACTCAGTTAGGAAGGTGAAGTACCTGTAACAGGTATACATATACAGGTAATGAGTATGTGTATGAGAAATGCGTATCAAAGACAATAAAAACAAGCATATTCCATTAATCGATCGATATATCCCGCTCATTTCTAGCTGGAAAGACAAATTTGTGGAATTTTAGGCCAGTACTAACACTAATCGGCTTACAAAAAAGTGTAGATCCAGATGAGCTGGCTCGTGATGTGCCGTCTCAGGATCAGCACTTTTTGCAAGTAATATTACTATTTTTAGAATTTTTTAAAACTATTTTGATAAATGAACTGATCCAAATGTAATTTTATCTTATTAATTTATTGGTCTAAAAATATCATGGACCAGTCCATGTCAGTTACTTGGTGTTGAATGGGTGGGTTAAACACCAAGTAACTGATATGGATCGGTGCATGATATTTTTTAGTTATGTTATATGTTATATTTCGGGTTTTACGCCTGCATCAGCACCATTTTGGGCTATATCGCCGGCGGGCAGTTTACCTAACAACACCTTTCATGTGATATTTTTTTAGACCAATGTATTAATAAGAAAATTACATTTGAACCAGTTCATTTATCAAAATGCGTAATTTTGTCTAAAAATAGTAATAATACTGGCAAAAAGTGCAGATCCTGATGAGATCTACACCTTTTGTAAGCCTATTTATAGGTGTGTGGTGTTGAAAGGGTTAGACTGATGTTACTGGTTCAATCCTGACGACATGGCATGCACCAGCAGGGATCAGTTTAGAGGGCGATGTGGGCGAAATAGTCGCCATAGGGACCCTGACTTCGCCCTCTGGGGCCCCCACTTCTCCCTAAAAAAATCTTTTTTAAAAATATGTTTTGGTTTTTACGATTTTCAAAAAAAAAATTGTCTAGTAAGATACACTGGCCCATTATAAAGCACTCCTTCTATTCAAATGTTGTATTTAATGGTTGTACTGTGCATTTTAACTGTATTTTGCAGAAGTATATTAAAGAACACCATTTAAGGAAGCGATCACGCGCTTTCTCACTTCTCCCAAAAATTCTGACCTAGAATGAACCACTGACCATTACACTATGGTGATACATATCTATATTCAGCTTAATAAAATTCCACTTGTTGGTTACCGAGAAGTCACATTTGTGGATTTTTAGTAAATTAAAGGGAGATAACTGTAGTGTTACATGAAAAGGACATGTGCACTAACTAGCTGACTGGTGATAAATATTTAATTTAATTAGTTTCATATAATTCCACCCATTGGTTACCGAGAACTGGCTCTGGACAGACTCACTGACAACACAAACAATTTAGCAAGGGATACAAACTACAAAGAAATAAGTACTATAATGTATAAGTATTACAAAGAAATAAGTACTATAATGCAAGTATTATAAAGAAATAAGTACTATAATGCAAGTATTACAAAGAAATAAGTACTATAATGTATAAGTATTACAAAGAAATAAGTACCATAATGTATAAGTATTACAAAGAAATAAGTACCATAATGTAAGTATTACAAAGAAATAAGTACTATAATGCAAGTATTACAAAGAAATAAGTACTATAATGTAAGTATTACAACGAAATAAGTACTATAATGTAAGTATTACAACGAAATAAGTGCTATACTGTAAGTATTACAAAGAAATAAGTGCAATACTGTAAGTATTACAAAGAAATAAGTACCATAATGTATAAGTATTACAACGAAATAAGTACTATAATGCAAGTATTACAAAGAAATAAGTACTATAATGTAAGTATTACAAAGAAATAAGTACTATAATGTATAAGTATTACAAAGAAATAAGTGCTATACTGTAAGTATTACAAAGAAATAAGTGCTATACTGTATAAGTATTACAAAGAAATAAATACCAGAAACAAATCGAACAATACTCGATTGCTTACGTCTATTTTCTAGGGATGACGATGAATAGAGATTTTGGTATTCGAATATTCAGACGGGATGGTATTCGATAGAATTCTATCAAAAACTCAAACTCTTGTTTTCACAAATGAAACCATTGTCACTTGAACTGCTTTCCGTTGAAAGTGTTTGTTTTTCAAATGATTATTCAGATTTGATGTTGTATCCGAATACGCTAAATCCAATTTGCATAGATTACACATATCAGTTTTCTAATTCTCAGAGCAATCGAAGTCTTTCCAAACGTGTGACTTAGCGGACGGCATTTTGGAGGATTAATATTTAACGTCGCTACCGGTTGCCCATTTGAGCGACGGACAGTTTACCTAACAACACCTTTCATGGGCATGCTCAAGAGGATAACCAGTATTTGGTGCACCAACTTCTGTAAGAAACTGTCAACTTGTTCATATAAATGAAACACGGCCTGAGCGTGGCTCGAATCAGTATCATAAAAATCGTACTTTAAAAAGGACTTTTTTTGGTAATATTGAGCAGTTAATTAAAATGTTAGGATACGTGGGGGTGGATGTTGTTGCAAAGTGCCTGTAATATTTCAGAGCAGCCAATCTGTATTAAATAGCCAGTTTCTAGATTCCCAATATGTTATGTTATTATATGATATATTTCGGGTTTTACGCCTGCATCAGCAATATGTTGTTTTATTATACATTTGACCTCTATTAAGCAGCCACTTTCTGTGATTCCATTGGCTGGCTGCTTAAGACTGTATGACTGTATGTGAAATTAAATGCGTTTCCTAATAAAACTAAGGGTTCCCTCTGTTTGTCTGCACCACTTCTGTCGCCAATTGAAAAACACTGGAGCCAATTAAAAAAACTTGGAGCCAACTAAGAGCCGTATAGTTCACAAATAAATATTTGAAGCCATGTATTTGACAAACACATGTGTCAAAAAAACAATGCTGTCGCAATTGATGCCATTGGCAACCGACAGTGGGAACCCTGAAACTATGAGCAAGTCATGTACAAGAGTAAATACACAAAACACTCACTCGTCTCCGATCTTCTTCACTTCAAAGAGCCCGCATTCGGTTCCTACATCCTCCTCCCTCAGTTCATCTGTCCGGTTCACAACAGTAGCCCCACACGCCCTGTATTACACAGAGAGGAGATAGTTACATAACAGGATGCTTTATACGTAAATATGTATACCTGTACTATGTAGGTAAACACAACACATGCTCTGTATTACACAGAGAAGATTGTTTAAACATATAAATGTAAACAAGTACTATGTTGTTGAACACAACACATGTCAGCCATGTAATACACAGAGATGATAGCTATAACAGAATGGTTAAACATATAAATGTAAACAAGTACTATGTTGTTGAACACAACACATGTCAGCCATGTAATACACAGAGATGATAGCTATAACAGAATGGTTAAACATATAAATGTAAACCGGTACAATAGAAGAGTATGTAAAAATAAAAAATGTAAACCAGTACATAACAGAATGTTTAAACATAAAAATGTAAACAAGTACTATGATGGTAAACAGAATGTAAATCTGCACTATGTTATTGAACACGACTCAAAACAAGAAATGGACAAAAATCTACTCAGAGATACAACAAAACTCTAATTCGTCACCTGTTAGGAACGATGACCGGGTAACTCGTGGTTCTCATTTTAAGATACCTAGATGCCTGGGATAGGTACTGTAATGTTCCAATGATCATTTAAAAATTATACCAAGATCCATCCATTGGTCTAAAATATCAACATTTTTGTAACCATCGGCAACAGAACCTCCCGGCAAGCATTCTGTAATCCGGATCCTTTCACAAACTTCACAATTTCATAAACAATTTATTTTAAACAATTTTGGAAAATTCATTGATCATTATTTTTATATTGCACGTATGACACGACCACATATTGCACGTATGACATGACCACACATTGCACGTATGACACGACCACACATTGCACGTATGACACGACCACACATTGCACGTATGACACGACCACACATTGCACGTATGACACGACCACACATTGCACGTATGACACGACCACACATTGCACGTATGACACGACCACACATTGCACGTATGACACGACCACATATTGCACGTATGACACGACCACATATTGCACGTATGACACGACCACATATTGCACGTATGACACGACCACATATTGCACGTATGACACGACCACATATTGCACGTATGACACGACCACATATTGCACGTATGACACGACCACACATTGCACGTATGACACGACCACATATTGCACGTATGACACGACCACAATTGCACGTATGACACGACCACATGATTGCACGCACATAGTAACACGACCACATATTGCACATATGACACATACTTATATTGCACGTATATATTACCTCGCAATTCTGTTATTATCCGATTTCCTGACTCGGCGTATAGCCACAATGCCAGCCTTGATGAGGTAATGTTGGGCGAGGTCAGACACGCCCTTCTCTGTGATGACGAGGTCAGGTTTCACAGAGATCACTTCGGCACACATCTTCTCCACGAACTCCTCTTCCATCTGCAGAATCTTCCTGTATGAAGAGAAAACCTCCTGTTGCTGTTGTTACGTTAGCAGCTACAATTTGTAACATACAGTCAAATTTGTATTAAGAGACAACAAAAGGGAAGGGCAAAGAGTGGTCTCTAAGCAGGAATGGTCTCTTAATACAGGCTAACACTCAACTTTTCTCAGATCTCAAACTCGAGTTTAAGTGATTTGATTGGTCGAGTCTTGATATTTACACTCCGCTGAACCAATCAGAGACCTGAGAAAACTTTTATAACCCCCCCCCCCCTGTATAAACCATTTAAAGCATAGTCAATCTGTCCTCTCTATTTAGTGGCCAATCTGAATTAAGCAGCCAGTTACAACATTCCCGACGTGGCAATTTATTCAACATTCTCACATGACTTGATATTTTGTTCCTATGAACAAATAAGAAATTTACTGTTGTTGAATCTGCAATAAATAAACAACGACTACAGCCAGTCTGTTTTACCACACCGTTGTTAAATCTGCAATAAATAAACAACGACTACAGCCGGTCTGTTTTACCACACCGTTGTTAAATCTGCAATAAATAAACAACGACTACAGCCGGTCTGTTTTACCACACCGTTGTTAAATCTGCAATAAATAAACAACGACTACAGCCGGTCTGTTTTACCACACCGTTGTTAAATCTGCAATAAATAAACAACGACTACAGCCGGTCTGTTTTACCACACCGTTGTTAAATCTGCAATAAATAAACAACGACTACAGCCGGTCTGTTTTACCACACTGCTGTTGAATTTTGCTTCCCCCACAAAACAAAACGCACATTTATTCGTTTGTACCATTATATTGGATCATATTAGTCTGTTAGAATGGAAATCGCATCAGAACTCTAAACCGTGTTTTATTCGCTGATAAACAACAGCATGACAATATTATTTCCTAAATTAACCTCGATTGAGTAGCCACCGTACACCGACTGAACAGCCATTTTTCATCACTTCCTTGACCAGGCTGCTTAACCCATTCAACACCAAGTAACTCACATGGACTGGTCCATGATATTCATAAACCAATAAATGAATCAGAAAATCACATTTGGACAAGTTCATTTATCAAAATGGGTAATTATGTCTAAAAATAGTCATATCACTGGCAAAAAGTGCAGATCCTGATGAGACGGCTCGTCACGAGCCGGCTCATCTGGATCTACACTTTTTGTAAGCCTATTTAGAGGTCTGTGGTGTTGAAAGGGTTAAGATATAATTTGTGTTGAATAGGAATTGTATCCTAGTGTTAACTTTAGTAAACCACACTTCACAGTCATAGACGATTTCACAATGTTGTCTGTGTGCAGCACATTCTCAAACCCACAGTCAGCGAGTGGGGTATGCGATCGTCCATCAAAGGTAGTAACCATTCAACACAGACGCTCTGTATAGTGTTGTTACACAAACTCATTCAGCTGCATGGCTTCCCTGCTGATAGGCAGACTATACATATGCATAGTTTATCAAATCATTAACTCTTTGCACGCTAGCGGCAGATAAAATCACCTTTGCAAACAGCATAGAGCCAGATCAGACGGCACAGAACGTGCCGTCTGATCAGGCTCTATGCTGTTTGCTATTCGGATAGTGGAGCTAAAACACTTGGCTGAATAGCAAACAACATGGATCCTGATCAGATGCGGCGTTACGCCGCGGCTGATCTGGATCTATGTTGTTTGCAAATGTGATTTTATTTACTCAGCAGGCAAAGGGTTAAAGATATACTTACGAAAAGTCTTCTTCTTTTGTAATTTCTATATTTGTCTACAATAAGAAATAGTAGTCTCATCAAGGATCAAATAGTCACTAAACAAACATTTGTTTGTTCGGGTTTTACGCCTTGCCTTCATCAGCACAATTTTCGGCTATATCACCAGCAGGCAGTTTATCTAATAACACAGTATAGTGTCACCTTTCCTGGGCAGGCTACAGCGGTTAACAAGTACTTGGTGCACCAACCTCCGTAATAAACTGCCAACTTTTTCATATAAAGAGTCATGGCCTGACTGGGGGGTTTGAACCTGTGACCATCAGAGACGATAGGTTACAGTGGTATACAAGTCAGTGACCATAACCCTCAGCCACGGAGGCGGACCAAATACTTTACAACATGGTACATTCCACACTGTTTCCCTCAACAGAACTGAGCGTGCATTATTGCAATGGGAATATTGGGATATATATAGAGGTAATTTTGAAAATCAATTGAATATTTATGGGATCCAAAGTCTGGACGTGCCTGTGTTAAGCTAAAAATCAATTATTCAATTGAGGCAGTAGAACGTGTGCAATATGTCATCAAATAGTTGTAGTCGGTATAATATATAAAATAGATACAGTCAACGCCTGTATAACCGGAACGCCTCTACTGGAATTCCCGCCAAACCAAACAAAATTCTTTGTTAACACATTTGTAAAAAATTCTCTGTAAACCGGAACCTCTTTTCCAAATACTGAACAAATATTTAAAAAACATGTGCATTTTCAACTGTAATTTACCCGAGCAAACTGAACAGCAACTTGTCTTGATCAAATACTGAACTCACTATTGTTTAAAAAAAAATCCCATCAGCTTTTTTCTCTACAAATATTGTTTTGCACATTAAAAAAAATAATCAGTTCTCAGGGCTCATTCTAGAGGGTGATGTGGGCGAAATAGTCGCCCTAGGGACATGAGTTCGCACACAGGGGCCCCAGTTCTCCCATAAACATTTAATTTCAATGTTTTTTTTTACAATTTTCATACCCACTCAACCAAGGGCAATATATAGCGCTAGCATTGTTTGTTAGTTAAGTGTTGGTTTTGTGAGCGAGTAGTGAGTATTTGGTTCAATGGTGCATCAGCACAGTTCAGGCTATATCTCGCCGGGTTAAGTATATTGTATACACAAAAGTGTTGGTTTCATATTCCCAGAGTATATTCAACAAACTACAAACACCCTACGAGGTAATTAATTTGCATAAATGACATATTGAGATCGGAGAGATGAAATCCACTGCGCAGTGATATTTCATACTATATGTAAACAACCAAAATGACTAGGCCATAGATACCCCACCTACTGCATCGCTAAGCTGATTGTGGAAAAGCCGTGATAGCGCGTTCGCTTCAAGTGCGAAAGGCCTGGAGTTTGAGCCTCACTGGTGCTGTTACGATTGTGCCCGTAGGCAAGGCATTTTAATTCCACATGCATCTTCCTCTCTCCCTCGTGGCGATGGATTCCATCAGGAATGAGGTCTCGAGAGTGATTTATATAAGTTGTAAGAAGTTGTTTCGCAATCGAGCTAAAATTAATTTGTATTAACGAGTGGATACAAGGAACATCATAAAAATAACTTATGAATAATATTCTAGATAATCTACAATAAGATAATGTTATCCTGGCTTTCTCCTTTCTTATATTCTAGATAATCTACAAGATAATGTTAACCTGGCTTTCTCCTTTCTTATATTCTAGATAATCTACAACAAGATAATGTTACCTGGCTTTCTCCTTTCTTATATTCTAGATTGCAGTCCAGTAGTAATATTCTAGGATTTTCTAGACGTCTGAAAAAGTATTCAAATATGACATTTAACCCTTTCAACCCCACAGGCCTCTAAATAGGCTTATGAAAAGTGTAGATCCAGATCGTGACGAGCCGTCTCATCAGGATCTGCACTTTTTTGCCAGTAATAATTATTACTATTTTTAGATAAAATTACCCATTTTGATAAATGAACTGGTCCAAAGGTAATTTTCTTATTAATTTATTGGTCTGAAAATATCACGCACCAGTCCATGTCAGTTACTTGGGGTTGAATGGGTTAAATACCTCATGTCCAATAAAAAGACTTACTTCCAGTTTTGTTTCTTTGTTTTTTTTTCGAATATGAAAATTACACCAAATGTGTTATGCACAATAAACCTTCATTATTAAAAACGGATCAAATGGTTTCAAAGATGTGTAGTGGCAACGTAGCGTGACACATGCGCCAAGCAATATAATCCACTCTCTTCGAAACTGTGCATTAAGGGATATGAACTGTCTCGGGTATGTGAGATGGTCGACAGATCAGACATGTGGGTTTTCTCCGGGTACAATTGTTTCGCATTTGTTGCAAAATAAAGTTTATATATATTTTTACCTCTAATAACAATTTTGGAGCAAAACAGACATTGCCGCAGCTACACGACAACAATAATTTTAAGCAACAAACCTTTTCATTTTGGGATGAACGACATCGCAAAACAGACATTGCCGCAGCTACACGACAACAATAATTTTAAGCAACAAACCTTTTCATTTTGGGATGAACGACATCTTTATTAATCATGATACCCTTCAATACCTCCGATTCCTCAATAGTGCCTCCTGGGATCTGAAAATAACAACATTCAAAGTGTACACAGTATGTATGGCGTGTGCTGATAGTAAATGTGATCAGGGCAGTGTAGTGTAGATTATATCCATTCCTTCAGCTTATATGTTATATTTCGGGTTTTACGCCTGCATCAGCACCATTTCGGGCTATATCGCCGGCGGGCAGTTTACCTAACAACACCTTTCCTGGACAGGCTCCAGCGGTTAAGCAGTACTTGGGTGCACCAACCTCCGTAAGAAACTGCCAACATTTTCATATAAATGAGACACGGCCTGAGCGTGGCTCGAACCCGTGACCATCAGTGATGCATTCCTTCAGCTACACAGTTTGTTTTTTTAATTTAAGTTTATTTAACGTCGCTTGCGGTTGCCAATTTGAGCGACGGGCAGTTTACATAACACCTTTCCTGGGTAGGCTTCAGCGGTTTACCAGTATTTGGTACCGGTTTGCTCAGTCGCACCGAGTTCCGGACTAGTTGCATATTTTTCTCACCCTTGGTTACAATTAGTAAAATTAATCATTTCCTAATCCTAGCTCCAATACAAATATTGAGCGAAGCACCAATCAGCAGCTGAAGTCCTGTGAATCAACTGATCCTGTACAGGAGCTTACACTCATGGTGATGTCATATTATACAGGGTTCATTCTAGGTCAGAATTTTTGGGAGAAGTGAGAAAGTGCGTGATCGCTTCCTTAAATGGTGTTCTTTAATATACTTCTGCAAAATAGGGTTAAAATGCACAGTACAACCATTAAATACAACATTTGAATAGAAGGAATGTTTTAAAATGGGCCAGTGTATCTTACTAGACAAAAGTTTGTTTGAAAATCGTAAAAAACCCAAACAAAAATATATTTTTTAGGGAGAAGTGGGGCCCCCAGAGGGCGAAGTCAGGGTCCCTAGGGCGACTATTTCGCCCACATCGCCCTCTAAAATAATCCCTGATTATATGAAACGAGTTTTGGAATTGCTCGCTTAATAGCAGAATTCTAAAATGTGTTATATTTTAGGATAAATGTGTTATATTTTAGGAAAATAAAGGTATCTATCCCCTGCCGAATATGATCCATAATACGAGGACAGACAGACACAGAGAGAGACAGACAGACAAACAATGCTAAACCTATATCGGGCATAAAGATATTTTTAGGTTTATAAAATAAATAAAAGGTATTATAGTATATATGTATATTATTAAGATATATTGTTTTTAATATCAAATCAAGGCCAGTAACTCTGGTTGGATCGGCGGGGATAACGCGCAATGGTGATATGCTTTATAATTTAAGTGTGATGGCATTACGGTTAATTGGTGAAAATATTAATATTTTACTTAATTCAAGGGAACATATTTAATCAATCCAACGGCACTAACTCTGGTTTTACTATTGCGATTTGGGTCAGACTGCAGGACAATGGTGATGTACTTTTATTAGAATTTTGATGACATTCCATATAATGGTTACCATTTATTTAATTTAAGGGCAATAACTGGACGAAAGTGATATGTACACCTGCATACTATGGTGATACATGAAATGATTTCATGAAATTCCACGAAGCTGTTACTTAGTTACGGCCAAATTATTGAATCAATTAAAGGGCCATAACTGTGGTGTTACTAAGCAGATGCGGAGGAAAGTCATACGTGCACCTGCCCACTATGATGACACATATTTGATAGGAGTTTCAGGAAATTCCACCCACTGGTTACAGATCCGACTCTGGACGGAATGACTGATGGAATAACGCCAAACCAATATCCCTTTCAGAGATACTTCGATAATAATTCTTGAAAATCTGTACTGTACTAGAATAAAAAAGAATTCCTGCAAACCTGTAATAACGAAAACACTTTACTTATTGAAGTTTACCTTTTCGACTTTGGCATATCTCTTGATGTCTATTTCCTTTTTCCCGTATTCTTCGAGTGCTACAGTTGAAGTGGCTTCTAGAGCGATGTTACAGGCTAAATCGGACCACCTGCTGATGAACTTAGTTCCGACGGCACTCTTCACAATCTTCATCATCTCCTCTCGGTTAGTGATGTCAACATGGATACTATAAATACAATATATCTAGAGCCGTCGTCAATGATACTGCACCGATCTCGATACATAGTTACGAGTGATTGTGTTGAATGTATAAATATGAATGGACAAGCAATGACAAAACAAGTTTTATTGTTTTGGGGATTTAACCCTTTCAACACCACAGACCTCTCAATAGGCTTATAAAAAGTGTAGATCCAGATGAGCCGGCTCGTAACGAGCCGTCTCATCAGGATCTGCACTTTTTGCCAGTAATATTACTATTTTTAGACAAAAATTACCCATTTTGATAAATGAACTGGTCCAAATGTAATTTCCTTATTAATTTATTGGTCTGAAAATATCATGCACCAGTCCATGTCAGTTACTTGGTGTTGAATGGGTTAAGGCCGCACAAACAGCTTAGGTCATACGGCGACTCTCCAGCTGTTATTGGTGGAGAAAGACCTCGGGTGTTCCTCCTAGCAGTATAGCACAACCACCAACATTCCGCAAGCCAGATGGATAGCTTCCTCACATGAAGGAATTTGACGCCCCAAGTGGAAATTGAACCTTCAGTGGCGAGCGATTTGAAGTCACCGATCGCAACTGCTCGTCCACTAATAGTGTATACATACAAGCACGTCCTTTACCTGATTTTCTTCTTCAGTGTTTCCACTATATCTTCCAGAGCTAGCCTGAACGCGCTGATGATCACGGTTGGGTGCATCTGTTGTTGCAAGAATGGTTCTGCCACCGACAACATCTCACCTCCTGCAATAAAAACCCAGTCTGCATACATCAACAAATTCTTGATAGTGGACACAGTGCATGCATACATGTACATACGATTCAGTATCCCCCGAAATCTGCAGATCGACTTCAGAAATCAAAAATCATTCTGTCAGACAAAATAAATTGGAATTTTAAGTGCATCTAAATCATTTGTCTATCTATTTTAAAGTTTAAACTTTATTTATTTTAACAACTTATATTAATCACTATCGTTGGCGCGGATGAAAGATGTAAATGTGGTTGCGAGTTCTTGTCACAGAGAGGGTGCGAGTTCTTGTCACAGAGGTCACGAGTTCTCGTCACAGAGAGGTCGCGAGTTCTTGTCACAGAGAGGTTGCGAGTGCAGGGCTCATTCTAGGTCAGAATGTTTGGGAGAAGTGAGGAAGCGAGATTGTGTCCTTAAATGGTGTAATTTAATAAATGTCAACATAATGGGGTTAAAATACACAAATTCAATGTGACCATTAAATAGTATATTTTAATAGCAGGAGTGCTTTATAATGGGCCAAAATTAAAATATTTTTAAAAACAATTTGTTAAGGGAGAAATGGGGCCTTCAGGGGTGGGGGCTAAGTCGGGGTCCCTGGGGTGACTATTTTGCCCACGTCGCCCTGTCAGAACAATGGTGTTGGTGTCCTTAGGCAAGATATTTAAATCTATATTTCCTCTTCTCTCCCGCTGGATAGCTTCAAGTCGTGATAGCGCAGTGGATGCGCGTTCGCTTCAGCTGCGAAAGGTCCAGAGTTCGAGCCCCGCTGGAGCAGTTACGATTGTGCCCTTAGGCAGGCATTTAAATTCCACGTTGCCTCTTCTCTCTCCCTCGTGGCGATGGATTCCATCAGGAATGAGGTCTCGAGAGTGATTAATATAAGTTGAAATAACTTGTTTCGCAATCGAGCTAAAATATATTTGTATAAGCTTCATCACTTGAACCCCCAGTGCAATTTGAACCTACAGTAAGCGAGGGGCAAGTGATTGGAACTCAACACACTGAACCATTGGTTAAATGGTTACCGTCAAACCGGTCTTAAGCAACCAATGGAATCACAGAAAGTGGCTGCTTAGCACAGGTGGCTGCTTAATAGAGGTCAAGTGCATAGTAAAACAACATATTGGGAGTATGTAAACTGGCTGCCTAATACAGGTTGGCTGCTTAATGGAGGTGACCCCTAACGCAGGTTTGCCTGTATATGGAAATGCAACACGGTTCTATGTTTGAGGGGATGGTGTTACGGGGTCGACTGCTTAATGGAGGTGACCCCTAACGCAGGTTTGACTGTATATGAAAATGCAACGCGGTTCTATGTTTGGGGGGATGGTGTTACGGGGTCGACTGCTTAATGGAGGTGACCCCTAACGCAGGTTTGACTGTAGGTGACCCCTAACGCAGGTTTGACTGTATATGAAAATGCAACGCGGTTCTATGTTTGAGGGGATGGTGTTACGGATATCTCACCTAGGATGATTACAGATGTTGTTCCATCGCCGACCTCCTCGTCCTGTGTGCGAGCCACCTCAATGAATGATTTCGCTGCAGGGTGCTGTACATTGATCTGAAATTAAAACAAGCATATATGATGAATTCATACCCCACCAAACTTGACAGACAAGTTTATCAATTGGCAACAACTGGTGATAATACTTATTCCAAGTTTCATAAAATTCCACCATTGGTTACCGAGAAATGACTCTGTACGGATGCACGAACGACGTCAAAACAAAATTCCCTTGTATCAATGACAGCGGATAAAACTAACAAAATGAATTGATGGACAATTATAACATGATGGACCGTTAGTTCAAAAGCAATAAGTTCTAAAAGAGTAATAAGAATCCAGCATGGTTACGATTTATCATTAATGCCAAAGACAGGTATGATATAATCCAATGATGATACAAGTAGTGCGACTATTACTTGTATGCCCCTCACCCCTTTGTTTAGGTGGAGAGAAGATTGGGTTACTATTGTAGGAATATTGGACAGTCGTGATAGCGCAGTGGATGCGCGTTCGCTTCAGGTGCGAAAGGTCCGGAGTTCGAGCCCCGCTGGCGCCGTTACGATTGTGCCCTTAGGCAAGGCATTTAAATTCCACATTGCCTCTTCTCTCTCCTTCATGGCGATGGATTCCATCAGGAATGAGGTATCGAGAGTGATTAATATAAGTTGAAAGAACTTGTTTCGCAATCAAGCTAAAATAAATTTGTATAAAGTGAATATTGGACATTAATTCCATCTCTTTGGCCTTAAATATTGGTCGCTTCTCTTTAACAATCTCCGTAAAATATTGAACTGAGGCTTAAATTATAGTCAAACCTGTCTTAAGCAGCCAGCCAAGGGAATCACAGAAACTTGCTGCTTAGCACAGGTGGCTGCTTAATGGAGGTCAAATGTATAATAAAACAACATATTGGGAACCTGGAAACTGGCTGCTTAATACAGGTTGGCTGTTTAATGGAGGTGACCACTAACACAGGTTTGACTGTATATTACTTGCTTTCACAAGATGTTTGTTGACAAGGAAATGTTCTTGCTATTCTAAAAGGGTGCAGTTGTATACACACATTTTGAGAAGAGGTATAACGAAACTTTGTCCAGGTGTATTCAAACACCTGTCCGACAAATGATTAAAATGCACGTGCCAATTTATTTTGTTTGACTGAAGGAAATTTTTTTGTAAAGAATTCGGGGAAGACTGCGAGAACCAAGTATAGAGATAAAGACAAACATACCTCCCTCAAGAGATCGCTCACTTCTCACCAATGCAAACTGGGTTCGATCCTCGGACAGGGAAGAATGTGAGATGAGCACCAGATCAAGACAGGTGGGTTTTCTCTGGTTCCCTCCCACACAATTACCGCATTTATGCCTTCATCCAACGAAAGTGATTAATATACGATCTTGGAAGCTTGTTTCGCGATGCTGCGGTGGCGGTCGTTGTAAAATAAATAAAGTTTAAACTTTGTTTACCTCCCTCAAGATGGCGTTCCCGTCATTTGTCATTACTATTCCGCCCATCGGGTCCATCAACATCTTCAGCATGGATCGTGGTCCGAGACATGTTCGAATAACATCGGCTATGGCCTGCAACATACAAAATCACATCGTATTGCAGGTAATATTACTATTTTTTAGACAAAATTACCAAACTGGTCCAAATGTAATTTTCGTATTAATTGATTGGTCTAAAACTATCAATATTGTATCATGAACCAGTCCATGTCATTTACTTGGTGTTGAATGGGTTAAGTTGTAAAGGTATCAAGAATAATCACGCAATATATTCAATAAACAATATATATATATACATACACACAGGTATATATTAATGATTCTGCATGCAGTAACATGGGTGAAATGACCGAATGCAAAGGAATGACGCTACCTCATTGTCAACATTGAAGAAGTTATATTATTACAAACGCATTTAGACCACGGAGAATATTCAAAATGGAAAATACAGTGGCGATGCGATGTCCAGGTAATTGCCAGGATATTTTCTAGAATGATTCAATACTTTGTTTATCTGAATGCTGAGGCTGTTGACCTGTATGTTTTAGCAAATGTATGTGGATGTTCGAGTTGTTGCGAGTATTACACTGAGTAAAATGACCAATTAATTTCCCGCTATTTAAGGTAAACCAACGAGTCATTCTGGTGTTATTTCACAGATTTCCATCAAATAAGTGTTTTGGTTAAAATAATGTGTTGTTTTATTTCCGACTTATAATATTAAAATAGACATATTATAAGCCAATAGGGCATGTAAACAAGTGATTGTGTCACAATTAACAATACTGTGTCTGGTTTAATGCTGTATATGCAGACACTTTCCCCCGATATAATTAACACAAGAACATACTGAAGTTCATTTATAACAGGCAGTAAGAGACAAGAACAGTTTCCGAGGCCACGCTGTCAGTCACCACAAGAGCCAAATGGCGAATTTGCGATAGAAATAGCTCCTAAAATTTCAATTTGGTGATTTTCAGAAAATTGGACAAAAAAATCGGCATAAATAACGTTTGTGCCATATTTTAACATTTCATACTCGGCTGGTTTTATTTACCATTGACGACGGCACTTTCCAGTTAAAGAAAAATCGATACACAGTCTATGTTCATTGTAGCTTTGACTGGTTACAAATTTTTTGCTCTCGTATACGCTATCGTTTGGAGAAACAATCGATTCACAGTCAAAACAGCTGTGTACATGTGCTGGAGGCATATTGGCTTCATAAATTGCGATCAAAACAAACTTTTACATTAGCGGTATATGGTCACACATTTAGTTTTGTATAATGAGAATGATTCGATAATTGAGGTCCTTTATGAAAACGGCAGTACTTGATCGGAGAAATGGTGACATTGTTTGAAGACTATGTAAACATAATCGGATGACCGAATGACTGTAACTTGGTGTACATAATTAGGTAATCATTATTGGCGTTGTTTTTCACAAATAAGATCAAAGGTAGTCGTTGTGAAAAATATGATTTTCGTGTCCTCAACTATAAAATGTGAATGAAACTAGTCCAAATCGCCGATAAATAAACGTAAAAAAAATCAATCTAAATCGTCACTTGTCAAAATGGCTACTTTCGGTTTTAAACTGAAGTTGTAAAAGTTCATTGGATTGTCTTGAATAGTATGCATGTCTTTTTGAGCTTAAAGATCATTTGAAATGTAATCCTGTGTTGGCTTCCATTATTAATCACTGTCACAGGGCTACATTGTAAAATAAACTTTTAGCCTCAACAGGTATGCATACTTTCATTCTATATTAATACTTCTTCCAGAAAAAAAACGGGCTAGAATTTACAAATAAAAATACCCAAAAAAATCAAACCAGGGAGGGGACGACACCGCTCCCGCACACACCCCATCGTTCACACAGATAAGTGGCCCCAACTTTTTTCGACCCAGTGCGAGCCCTGAGTACAAGTATAAATATATATAATTCTGATGTATTTTAAAATTATTATGACCTGACCAAGAAAATAATTAAAGTTGTAAAGGTTCATTGGATTGTCTTCAAAAATGAATAGTATGCATGTCTTTTTGAGCGTAAAGTTCATTTGAAATGTAATCCTGTGTTGTTGGCTTCCATTATTAATCATTATTAATCAGTCACAGGGCTACATTTTAAAATAAACGTTTAGCCTTAACAGGTATGCATACTTTCATTCTATATTAATACTTCTTCCAGGAAAAAAAATGGGCTAGAATCTCACCATTTACAAATAAAAATAGCAAAACAAATCAAACCAGGGAGGCGACACCCCTCCCGCATCCACCTATTAGCTCACACAGATACATGTAAGTGGCCCTAACGTTTTTCGGCCCAGTATGGGCCGTGAGTTTAAATAACCCATTAATGTTTTAACCTTTTTACAGCCATATATAATAGGGGGAATGCATGCGCTGACCAAAGACCCTTTCAGATTTGTACAACCTATAGATAACATGTCATAACCATATAAGTTACAGCAAACATTCCCCATGATGGTTATTAAATAATATAAATGCCACTTTGCTTCAAATTATTTTATATTAACATACCCATGCTCAAATAAAAATGTACAAGTTGACCAGGTTACGAGTCGACTACGGGACGAATTGGCCGGGCACCATTATCTGGAATATCTCTACAACATTGATCGGTGCTATTAAATTACGTAATCCTGATCTAAAATATGTTATCTAAATACGGTACTACTCCTAAATTTCAAAATTCCAAATATAATATTTCTTCAGAAGTTTCTGGAAACATGGCGAAGACCATGTGAAAACATGTTTACCTTGCCAGCGTTTATGTTTCCAAGTTGGACCTTCCGACCGGACTCACGCTTCGTATTTTGGTCTGAAATTAAAAGTGAATAATTAGTCTACCGATTTAGTCAAATTATTTCAACAAAATAGCTGTTATATGACCGGAAAATGTACTTACTTAAGACGATAATTGGTTGACCGTACATGCTTGCAGTTGTTGCTGTTCAGGCTCATTTGATTGGACACCAGTGACACTCTGAATATATTCTTCAAAAGGGGGTATGCCTAAAGTAAGTAAAGGACAGGAAAGGCCAGAAAATGGCATACGTCTTGTGAGCTGTACTCTGAGTGTTCATGTTAGTATAAAAAATGAAAAATAAAAACCTGACTAATAGGACAGTGTCCAGGAAAATGTGACTGGACATGAAAGTTCCAGTCATTGTTAAAATGGGTCAATGTTTAGTAAGGTAAGAGTTCATCATCATCATCTTTAGTATTCGCATCACTCTGTCTAGAGTATACTCGCGATAGAGATTAAAAGCATGTCTGTCTATGTATAATTATTAAAAACAGGTTAACAACGAGTGTGCCATTTACAGGTTATGTATGCCAGCCATGACGGTCTTGAAGCCCTCTAGGGTGGACTGGTTCACGACATGTTGTGGCAATCGGTTCCAGATGGTGACGGTGGCAGGAAAGAAGCTGTGATGATAAGTAGACGTAGTACAGGAGATATGTGTGTACTGTTGATTGTGATACCTGGACGATCTAAATTGTCGGAGTGATTGTTCAGGGTTGATGTCGACGAGCTCATGCTTGATTTTATATAGCATAGTGGCCCTGGCTACGTTTCGTCTGTGCTGTAGAGTGTTCCACTGGAGGTCTTTGAGCATCGTAGTGACGGAGCTTGTTCGCTGATAGTCATGTTTGACGAATCTGGCTGCTCTACGTTGTATCATCTCCAGCTTGTAGATTTGGGTCTCGGTGTAGGGGGACCAAACAGTTGAGGCGTACTCTACGATGGGTCGGACATATGTCTTGTAAGCTGTCGCTTTGGCATTAGGTGGGCTTGAACCGATGTTTCTGCGGATGAAGGACATGGTGGAATTTGCTTTCTTAGTGATATTGTCAATGTGCGTTTTCCAGAAGAGATCGGGTGTGATGGATACTCCGAGGTATTTGGCTGCGTCAGTAGGTTTTAATGGTGTGTTGTGGATGTTGTAAGTAGAGATGACTGGTTTCCGTTTGTTAGTTACATGGATTACTTCGCATTTCTCAGGGTTAAATACCAGTTGCCACTCCCGCTCCCATTCTTGAAGGTGGTCAATGTCTTCTTGTAGCTGCCTGGCCTCTTCCTGGCATGTAATTTTTTTGTACATCAGACAGTCGTCGGCGAAGAGGCGGACAGTTGACTTGACTCTAGATGGTAGGTCGTTGATGTACGTAAGAAAGAGGAGGGGGCCAATGACACTGCCCTGCGGGACACCAGACGTGACGGGGGAGATGTCGGAGTTGGCACCATCGAAAACTACTTGTTGTGTGCGACATTGTAGGAAATATTTTAATCCATGAGTGGATACTGCCCCTAACTCCGTAGTGGTCGAGCATCTGTAGCAGACGGCTGTGGCTAACTTTATCAAAGGCTTTACTGAAGTCCAGAAGGATGGCGTCAATCTGTTGGTTACTGTTTAGGCCTTTAGCTAATCGTTGATGGTGAGTATAAGTTGAGTGTCACATGATCGAAATCCATGCTGGTAGTCATTGAGTCGAAGTGGGACATGATGTGACTGAAGATGACATGTTCTAGAAGTTTGCAGGTAACTGAGGTTAAGGAGATAGGACGGTAGTTAGAGGGTGTAGATCTGTTGCCCTTCCTAAAGATAGGAGAGACGAAGGCAGTTTTCCAGTCGGATGGTATTTGACCCTTGTCAACGGGTTGGTTCAGTATGTCGGCCTTCAGCTTAGACGTGTTGTAAGTTAGACCGTCTTTTTTCAGTGGGGATACTCCACAGTTGTCCTTTTTCCGGGACTTAATGTAAGTCCAGAATGTCTTGGGGTTTTCGTGGTCCTCGGCTAACATGTTATTTACATGGGAGTCATGTGCTGATCTGCATGCTCTCTGTGCTTTGCGTTTGATAACTGTATATTTCTCATAGTCAGATGGTGATTTTGACTTTCTGGCTCTTTTAAACCATCGGCGTTTAATACGGGTGATGCGACGGACATCTCTGTTAATCCAGGGCTGATTAAACCTCTGGCCACTCTGACGTGATGGTACCTCATCGTTCACAATCTGATGACAGCCAGTTTTGAAGGTTTCCCAGGTGGTGTTTACATCCGCTGATTTGGAAATCATTTCGATGATCGTGTAAGACAATGCTTTACATTTATCTCAGTTAACAAGGTCCGAAGTATTTAACAGCATTAATTATGATTATAGGCTGGTCTAATACCTTAATTATCCTCCTTTAATGTCAAACCGCTCGCAGGGATGTAGACATGTTGCGCGTTAAACCGTGAAGAAGTTAGGTTGCATTATTGGTATGTTCTAGGACTTGAATTAGTACACACGCAGCTCAATATTCGACTTTGGCTTTATTTTTGCCGCATGAAAAACATGTGTTGACATACACTTGTACTGCAAGTATGTATAATTTCAATACTATTAACAGGTATAACGACACTTAGCTTAACTTATTCGTTCTCCCAGATATTGCGAGACCTTCGTGTCAGCTATGGGAGACAGCGAGGGAGTTAGTTGTCAGATAGACAGCAATGTCGTTATCAAACAGTCGAGTTTGGGAAGATTTGAAATCACGGGGGTCTGATAACGCCAGAGGTTACATGGACATCATTCTATAGATTTATCGCAATCCATGATACAGGAGACCAATTATGAGAGAGCGAGTCCACGTGGGAATTTGGGGTCATGTCCCATGTTCCTAGCGAGTAGTATATTAGCCGTCACAAAGCTGAACACAAAAATATAATTATATATATATATATATATAGCTCAAATATAAGAGCCTCTTAATTATTCTCCAATAATTCATTTCCCGGTACAGCTCGAACGCTTCCTAACGTTTAAACGCATTCTTATGAGCTAGATTAACAGTCACTGACACTGGAAAAAAATCAATAAACGCAATATTACGGTACAGTATAAACATTTTTCGGCAAATAAAATGCATGCCAATTGAACTAATATAATAACACGCCAAGGGAAATAATTTAAAATCGTATTTAAAATTTTGAAATGGCGGCTCTCATTGGTCTAAATGATGTGTGCACATGATATTATATATATACAAAATCAACATGAGTTTCTATACAATGCCTTCGTGGCTTAGTGATTAGAGCAGTGGCCTACATATCAAGAGGACCGAGGTTCGAATCCCACTGCGGGAATGTCTTTCAGGGATCTCATTTGTGGTAACACGCTGGGCTGGTAATCCAGGGATCGCAGGTTCGATCCCGTGTCTGACCATAATAAAATTAACAGTCTTTCATATGGAATATTAAACCGAGGTTTCATGTTGGTGCTGTGCATCGTGCACGTAAAAGAACCAGATGATATTCTGGAATGGGTCTCTGTCTGTAGCATTGCACTATCCTCCAAAAATCTAAAATGACTAATCTCTTCAGGAGGCGTCGCTCATATGGGCAACCGGTAGCGACAATAAATAAACGTAAAACACACACTCTATTAGCCCAGGCCGTGGCTTTAATGCTATGGATCTATGAATGCGCTAGTGTTGAAGCTTTGTCTTATTCAAAATTTAATCATGAAACAAAACAAATCTTCAAAAATGATGAAATAAAACCTACGTTTCGTACTTTACATCTGTATTTCACATGCATGTATAATGATGCAATGCATCGATATATATAAAATCTTGAAATTATTATAAGGGCTTAATATCTTGACAAATTTCGCTGTTTATCGAGCTATATTACAAAATGATGACATAAAACATGTACATTGCGTATTATACATCTAGAGTGGTGGAACCTATGCTCTATGCTCGGATCTGGATATCTACGTTGCAGGGCCAGTTACGGCATAAGGTGCAACGGGAGAGAGTCTAGTAGAGCGGGTTTAGAACTGCCCTGAAACCGCCTATTGTCTCTGCACACACAACATTGTCACTGAGTTTATTCCAGTCTAGTACTGTTTTAGGGAAGAATGATTGTTTGTACTGCTCTTTATTACAAGTGAAAGTTTTGAAGCACTTTGAATTATTTGTAATTTGATTTTCTAGAATGTTTATTGTAGCACAGTCAGTGAATTTACGTATTTTTACGTTTCGCTTAGCCCTTATGGGTGTAAGTATGTCGTGACAAGGTAAAGCTGGCACCTTCCCCATGACCACTTTGTATAGGAACGTCAGCCTTTTGGCCTTCCTTCTGGACTGTAGGCTCTCGAGCTCCAGTTTTTGCAGCATGTTTGTGGTGCAGCCTTCTTCTCCGGAATGGTAGTCGCCAGTGATGAATCTGGCCGCTTGCCTTTGAACTTTCTCAAGTCGCTCGATGTCTTTTACATAGGTAGGGTCCCATACTATGGAACTATACTCAAGTGATGAGCGAACAAGAGCTAAATATGCTGTCTTCCTGCAAGTTGCTGGGCAGTGGTTTAGGTTGCGCCTGATGAACCCGAGCGATGAGTTTGCTTTCTTTGTAAGTTTTAGAATGTGCGAGTTCCATTTCAGATCGGACTGTATGGTGACACCGAGATAAGGATTTTCGTCAACTTGTTGTAGGAACTGCTTGTCTAGTTCGTAGAAATGAGACGATTTGCTGTTGATGCTTAGTATATAGCATTTATTGGCATTAAAGCGCATCCCCCATGAAGTTGCCCATACTTCCAGTGCCTCCAGGTCTCTCTGTAGTATCACGTGATCCCTTACTGATCGGATGCATCTATACAGTAGACAGTCATCGGCAAATAAACGAACTTGAGATTTCACTGTATCTGGCAAGTCGTTTATATGGCACAGGAACAGAAGAGGTCCTAGGACAGTGCCTTGTGGTACACCAGAATCGACGTGTACTGGTTTTGACGATTCACCATCAACTACCACTTGCATGTGTCTGTTTGTTAGGAAGTCCCTGAGCCAATTGTTGATTTGACCATCAATGCCGTAGTTTCGCAGCTTGTATAGTAGCTTCTCGTGGGGTACGGTATCGAACGCTTTAGAGAAATCTAGGATAGCAATGTCAATTTGGGATCCCTTATAGTGGTTTATGAATAGGTCGTGCATCGTTGTGATAAGCTGTGTTTCGCAAGAGTATCCTGATCTGAATCCATGGTTGAGTGATGTTAGAATGTTATGATGATCGAGGTGGTCTAGTATGTGTTTGCAGATAATATGTTCTAATAGCTTGCAGGAGATGGAGGTTAGAGATACTGGTCGATAGTTTTCTGTAAGATGTACATCCCCTTTCTTGAATACAGGAGTGACGGTTGCATTCCTCCAGTCTTTGGGGAGCATGCCGGAGTCCACTGATCTTTGGAAAATATAGCGCAATGCGGGTGCAAGTTGTGAAGCACAGTTTTTCAGCATTATATTTGCAATGTCATCAGGTCCTCTAGCTTTAGAAATGTCAATTTTGTTCAGCAAATTTTCAACTCCTTTGGTGGTGATCTGGAGGTCAAGGATTTTTGGTGTCGGTCTCCGATTTATGTCAGGGAGGGGGTTTCCAGGGTTTTGAGGATCTTCTTTAGTGAATACGGAGCTAAATTGATCAACGAGTATTTGGGCTTTGTCTTTACTGTTGTTTAGGAGCTGTCCTATATTCTTTAGTGGAGAGATGCCTGTGTTGTCTTGTCTGCGAGATTTCACGTATCTCCAGAAAGGCTTTGTGTTATTCTCGTCTAGTCCTTTTTGGATGGTGCTGTTGATGTGGTCGATCTCGGCCTTTTTAAATGTTCGTTTGCACGCTTTCTGGTATTCTTTGTAGGTTTGCCATTGGTGACTTTCCTTTGCATGTTTGTAAAGACGGGCCTTCCTCTTTGTCATCTTCTGGAGCTTTCTGTTGAACCATGGTAGTGACTTCCGGTGTTTACTCATTTTAGATGGTATGTGTTTGTCCATAATGTTTGATATGCCAAGTTTGAAAGTTTGCAAAAGTTCTTCTACATATGTGGAATGGTCTATGCTAGTGGTGGAGACGGATAGTAGACTAGCATCTTGTTGGATCTGCAGCCAATCAGCTTTGGAATAGATGAATATCTTTCTGGGTTTCTGTTTGATGATACGTGGTATAATGTTGATGTCGGTCACTACCATTGCATGGTCACTGATTCCAGGAACTGAAGTTGATGTCTTCACAAGAGAAGGGTTGTTTGTGAACACCAGGTCCAGAATATTGTCAAGCCTAGTAGGTTGGTCGTGGATCTGTGAGAGTCCGTGATCGACAGACAAGTCGAGTAGTGCTTGCTGAACATCTCTTTCTGCTGCGCCTTTCATTACGGTATTGGTAGACCAGTCGATGTCCGGGCAGTTAAAATCTCCTCCGATGATAATGGTTTTGTCCTTGGAGTGTTCAGGAAGTTTGTTCAAAGAGTCATTTAGTTTCTGGATGTCATTTATGTTTCGATGGGGCATGTAGAATGAACAGAGAAGAATGTCTTTCTTGCTTTGAACTTTTACCTTGGACCACACAATTTCGCAATCAGTTGCCAAGCCGGGTTGGGCGTCCATAACAATCCCACCTCGCGCTGCTGTGAACACACCTCCACCTAATCCTAATATATCATGGCCAATAAAAAACAGTTAAATGCACTTGCAGTATATTATTATTTTCTTAAGTCGTGAACACAACTTTCAAAAAATTGTTGTTGAAAATGGTAACTTCATTACGTGACCATGTGCCTAACTACAGCTATCGCAATTGCACCTGTTTCCATGGGGGAACTAGATACGTTAGGGCACCTATGCACGGCGTACATGCATTTTTTAAATTTATGCACGGGAACATTTTGAATATATTATTTTGACTTAGTAACATCAATAACTAACAATATTACAACTCATAAAAACTTTTTTCCTGGTTATTTGTACATTTTTATCTAATTCGGATAGCTACCTGAAATGCTCATAAACCGCATCATTTCGTTGGAAAAAATTCTTACAAGTTGTCTGTTTATATTCGGCTACTGAACGGGTCAGGTGACAGTTGCATTAGGCTACCGGCACGCACAACGGAATGCTATTGAACCATGCCTCACCTTCGTCAGCGAAAATAGGTTAAAACTATTTAAATATTTTAAATATGGATGTAAATTGAAAAAATACGCCGAGCATAGGAATACGCCGAGCATAGGTTCCACCACTCTATGTTTATCGACATTGCCTGGTACGGGCCGTTTTCTAATGGTGTTAAAACGTGTGCCCCAAACCATTTGTATTATCATGCTATATTTTTGTAACATTGTGTTGTATATTATTATCATTATGAATTCAATAAAATATGATTAAAAAAACATTGCATCTGTACTGTTACATTGCATCATTTAGGCGTACCGGTGCGTGTAATTTATCCACTGTGAAGAATTTAGAATACGCGCGAACTTTAATAATCTTTGTTGTTTTTCCCCGATTATTTACAGGTCAAGCCTTCCATAACCAGTCAACGATTTAATGGCAGAAGTTGATACTCTGACAAACATGAAATTAGGTAACTAAATAGATGTGTTTACAAATTTACCAATTTAAAATCGCAGTCCCTATCGTGCATCATTTGTATGTGTGACGGTTCATTGTAACAAGTGTTGTAACTTGTTTGTCATTTTGTGACAAATTCTTGAAATTGTGGGCGGAAATATACACTCTGTCACATAGGACTCCAGTGACTTTTATTTTATTGTGGGCAATTTCGCGATTGATCCAGATGTTTCTGTTCTGGTGAGTGGTTATAGTTTGAGAATATTTCTTGTGATTGCGAAACAAGCTTTCACATCTATAATTTAGTAATCACTCTTATAAATTGACATGGATGAAATAGCTGTATGAACTGTTCAAATGTTGGGAGGGGGACCTATATCCCCCCACTTCAAATTGGGGGGGGGTGTGCTGTAGATGTGTAAAACGTTTTTTTTTATGTATTGCACTTTGTGAACTCGTCCCCGATTGGGGCTAGTTTTGAAATAAAAATGGAAAAACTTAATGATCGTGGTACGAATGGTGGGGTCCAACTGGACGAGTACAAAACTGGTAGATCTGTGTACGAATGGCGGTCCAACTGGACGAGTACAAAACTGTAGATCGTGGTACGAATGGTGGGGTCCAACTGGACGAGACAAAACTTGGTAGATCTGTGGTACGAATGGCGGGTCCCAACTGGCGGTACAAAACTTGGTAGATCTGTGGTACGAATGGTGGGGTCCAACTGGACGAGTACAAAACTTGGTAGATCTGTGGTACGAATGGCGGGGTCCAACTGGACGAGTACAAAACTTGGTAGATCTGTGGTACAAATGGCGAGGTACAACACATGGTAGATCTGTGGTACAAATGGCGGGGTCCAACTGGACGAGTACAAAACTTGGTAGATCTGTGGTACAAATGGCGAGGTACAAAACATGGTAGATCTGTGGTACAAATGGCGGGGTCCAACTGGACGAGTACAACACTTGGTAGATCTGTGGTACAAATGGCGGGGTCCAACTGGACGAGTACAAAACTTGGTAGATCTGTGGTACAAATGGCGAGGTACAAAACATGGTAGATCTGTGGTACGAATGGTGAGGTCCAACTGGACGAGTACAACACTTGGTAGATCTGTGGTACGAATGGCGAGGTACAACTGGACGAGTACAAAACATGGTAGATCTGTGGTACAAATGGCGAGGTACAACTGGACGAGTACAAAACATGGTAGATCTGTGGTACAAATGGCGAGGTACAACTGGACGAGTACAAAACATGGTAGATCTGTGGTACGAATGGCGAGGTACAACTGGACGAGTACAAAACATGGTAGATCTGTGGTACAAATGGCGGGGTCCAACTGGACGAGTACAAAATAGCAGATAAATCATATGTTTTGCGAAGTAAGGAAACTGTGACATCATAACTTTGCACAAGCTACTACAAATTACCGTAACCTACCTCATCATATGAAAAAATTAAATGATTGTTTGCTAAATTTTCGTTGCGGCTGGTAAAAAATCAGTGATGCTAGTCTTTTGTGAATAGCGCTGGGTACCAGGCAATAAATGGGCTACATTATGTATGTAGTTGTAGCATTTCATACAAAGCAAAATCCAAATGGAGATTTTCTGGAATTATAAAAGCTTCTCCAAAACAATGTCCCATACCAAAATGCTAAGGAAAGTCTGCAATAATTTCATTTATCCAGAAAATTTATCAAAATACGGCTCAAAAGTTGAGGGAACAAACCATTGGGGGGGATGGCTCTGTGTTGCATTGGTGATAAGCGAGTGTGCTAACCACTTCATAAATCTAACCGCCATTAATTACACCAATGTTTGACATGACACAAATTTATTCAATATCCAAAACATATTTTAAAATGGCATCCAGGCAGAGGGAACGTTTGTCTGCGCCACTTCTGTCACCAATTGAAATATACTGGAGACAATTTAAAAAACGTGGATTTTTTTAAAAAAAGTTGCGCCAAATATTTTCGCCAATCCACATAATTTAACGTCATTATTTGTTATTTGTCGCAATTGGCGACCGACAGCGCGAATCCTGCAGATACAGTCATCTCTATCATGGGCTTATTAGTGATTAACGGAATAACTATCTATCTTCCTTTAATGTCAAACCCCTCGCGGGGATGTAGACATGTTGCTCGTCAAACTGCAAAGAATTTAATATTTGGAAGTACGAGTAGCTAAAAGCATAAATATCAGAAAGCAGTCTTCCTGAAATCCGTAGAACCGCCTGACATGTCAGACAAAAAATCCTTCGGTCAGACAAAATATATTGAAAGTTTAAGTGCATTTTAATCATTTGTCTGACCGGTGTCAGACAAACTCTGGCACAGTTTCGTGAAGACTGAGAAAGTAATGATAAATAAGTTGGGTTAAGAGTTTAAAAGCAGCTGCAGAACAACTAGGGGCTGGCATGATAAATACATCAAACAAACCTTCAATTTTGTCCATCAATATTTGGGTATGGGATAACCAAATCTTGGAGCCATATTCCAGCTGGGGTCTCACTAGAGTCTGGTAAGCCATGGACTCAAGTAGGACTCCATGGAGTTTATATTGACTGGGAATAGGATGTTTCCTTCTGGTGACGTGGATAACTTGGAGGGGTTAAATTCCATGTCCCACTCCAACTCCCACTCTTCTAACAACATAAAATCATTTTGGAGTGTGACCGATTCATTTGCAGATGTCAGTGATAGATAGACTGCAGTATCATCTGCAAAGATACGGACTTTGGAACTGATGTTTTGTGGGAGGTCGTTTATATAGGCTAGGAATAGCAGGGCTCCAAGTACATTTGTATGTATCCCTGGACTCCAGAAGACACAGGAATGGCTTCTGAACTAATGCCATTAAGAACAACTGACTGGAGTCTATTATCTAGAAAACTCTTAATCCACCTTTAATGTTTGACCTCTGACTCCATTTTTAGTAGTTGTGAATGTCCTTGTCGAAAGCCTTACTGAAGTCTAATAGGATGAGATCTACTTGATGCTTATTGTAATCTAATGGCTGTTTGCTATTCAGATAGTGGAGCCAAACCATTTGGCAGAATAGCAAACAACATAGATCCTGATGAGACACTGTGTGACGCCACAGCTGATCTGGATCTATGTTGTTTGTACATTCTTTCATATTTATTCAGCATTTTAAGGGTTAAACCCCAAAACAAGTACAAAACAAACAACAACCTGTTTTTTCAATGTTGGTACCGTATCCATTGCACCAAGGCGCTCTACTGCGTTGTCTCTATTAACCCAGCTGCTTTCTCCTTCAGATATTGGTTCAAGGTTGGCACCGTATCCATTGCGCCAAGGCCGCTCTACTGCGTTGTCTCTATTAACCCAGCTGCTTTCTCCTTCAGATATTGGTTCACGGTTGACACCGTATCCATTGCACCAAGGCCGCTCTACTGCATTGTCTCTATTAACTCCGCTGCTTTCGCCTTCAGATATTGGTTCAAGGTTGACACCGTATCCATTGCACCAAGGCCGCTCTACTGCGTTGTCTCTATTAACCCTGCTGCTTTCTCCTTTAGATATTGGTTCAAGGTTGGCACCGTATCCATTGCGCCAAGGCCGCTCTACTGCGTTGTCTCTATTAACTCCGCTGCTTTCTCCTTCAGATATTGGTTCAAGGTTGACACCGTATCCATTGCACCAAGGCGCTCTACTGCGTTGTCTCTATTAACCCCGCTGCTTTCTCCTTCAGATATTGGTGTTCAATGTTGGTACCGTATCCATTGCACCAAGGTGCTCTACTGCATTGTCTCTATTAACTCCGCTGCTTTCTCCTTCAGATATTGGTTCAAGGTTGACACCGTATCCATTGCACCAAGGCCGCTCTACTGCGTTGTCTCTATTAACCCTGCTGCTTTCTCCTTCAGATATTGGTTCAAGGTTGACACCGTATCCATTGCACCAAGGCGCTCTACTGCGTTGTCTCTATTAACCCCGCTGCTTTCTCCTTCAGATATTGGTTCAATGTTGGCATCATATCCATTGCACCAAGGCGCTCTACTGCGTTGTCTCTATTAACCCCGCTGCTTTCTCTTTCAGATATTGGTGTTCAATGTTGGTACCGTATCCATTGCACCAAGGTGCTCTACTGCGTTGTCTCTATTAACTCCACTCTTTCTCCTTCAGATATCGGTGAAGCTACGGTAATGGAGACGGAGGAAGATTGTCCCCCTGCAAAGAAACTGAAACAAGGTACACGTGAGGCTAGAATACCATTATTCTGTATAAATCGGGCCACTTTCCTGTAAAACCTTCTTATGGCAGGGTCTTCCGCCACCAATAATAGTTGGGAGAGTCGCTATATGATCTAAGACATTGGTGCGACTCCAAAATCCTAGAATACCATTATTCTGTTTAAATCAGGCCACTTTTTCCTGTAAAACTTCCTTCCTCCAACAATAATAGTTGGAGAGTCGCTATATGATCTAGGACATTGGTGCACCTATAAGCTTCAACATCAAGCAAAGAAACCACATGTAGTTCGGGTATAGATCATGTCTTATATCAGCATAGTATTGGGCCAACGAGAGTGATTAATATAGGTTGTTAAAACCTAACTTGCTTCGCAATCGTTGTAAAATAAGTTTTAAAAAAAATTATCGTTTTGTTCTAGTAATCCGACGTGTCACCTTTATAATAACAAATTATCCAAACATTAAAAAAACATAGCAAGTTCCAACAACTTATATTAATCACTTTCGTTGGCACGGTTGAAAGCGTGTATGTGGTCATACGTGTGGGAGGAAACCGGTGTACCCGGAGAAAACCCACCTGTCCGATCTGGCGACCACGGTACCATCTTATATACTTCCCGGTCCGAGGATCGAACCCGGGTTGCATTGGTGAGAGTCAAGCGCGTTAACCACTGCGCTAATCAGACATTAAATGCAAAAATTGATAGATGTATGTAATGTAAGAAACAAATGTTATTTCACCATTACATAATTATGCATGTACATCTGTATATATAATTAATATGACTGTGTAATATAACTTCAACTAATTATAAATGTTTTACACTAAAATATGTGCAATTCACAATTTTCTGCCATTTTGGGTAGTGGAAACAAGTTTAGTTTAATCGTATTTTATTGCTTGATTCGTTTTACATACATGTGACTACAAAACATGACAAATTAAATAAAGGCAAACAGGTCGGGCCACAAGTTCTAGCAACAGAAGTTACGGCCCTTCTCGAGACAAAGAAACAAGTGTCTAGAACAGAGTAGACAAGAAATTATGTTACTAGTGTTATGAATACAGTCAAACCTGTCTTAAGCAGCCAGTCAAGGGGAAGCAGACAGTGGCTGCTTAGCACAGGTGGCTGCTTAATAGAAGGCACATTCTTAGCCAAGGGAAGCACAGAAAGTGGCTGCTTAGCACAGGTGGCTGGTTAATAGAGGGCAAATTCTTAGCCAAGGGAAGCACAGAAAGTGGCTGTTTAGCACAGGTGGCTGGTTAATAGAGGGGCACATTCTTAGCCAAGGGAAGCACAGAAAGTGGCTGCTTAACACAGGTGGCTAGTTAATAGAGGGCAAATTCTTAGCCAAGGGAAGCACAGAAAGTGGCTGCTTAGCACAGGTGGCTAGTTAATAGAGGGCAAATTCTTAGCCAAGGGAAGCACAGAAAGTGGCTGCTTAGCACAGGTGGCTGGTTAATAGAGGGCACATTCTTAGCCAAGGGAAGCACAGAAAGTGGCTGCTTAACACAGGTGGCTAGTTAATAGAGGGCAAATTCTTAGCCAAGGGAAGCACAGAAAGTGGCTGCTTAGCACAGGTTGCTGGTTAATAG
This sequence comes from Archivesica marissinica, assembly GCA_014843695.1. Classification (NCBI taxonomy): domain Eukaryota; kingdom Metazoa; phylum Mollusca; class Bivalvia; order Venerida; family Vesicomyidae; genus Archivesica; species Archivesica marissinica. Next base: position 22,812,885 of record CM026399.1, read on the forward strand.
AGGGCACATTCTTAGCCAAGGGAAGCACAGAAAGTGGCTGCTTAGCACAGGTGGCTGGTTAATAGAGGGCAAATTCTTAGCCAATGGAAGCACAGAAAGTGCCTTCTTAACACAGGTGGCTGGTTAATAGAGGGCAAATTCTTAGCCAAGGGAAGCACAGAAAGTGCCTTCTTAACACAGGTGGCTGCTTAATAGAGCCTAAGAGGGCAAATGTATAATAAAACAACATATTGGAATCTGGAACCGGGCTGCTTAAAGCAGCATTACATCGTATGAAATAAAATATATTTGAAAAATTCAATTTTTAAGTATGGGTAGCAATGCTGCTACACATTCTAACATTATACTTTGTGTGTTTATGTTCATTTGGTAAACAGTGTTTTTTTTGCGATAAAACAAAGTCGAAACCGAAAGTAGGACTTTCCGAGTCGATCGATCACGCACTTATTTACAACCGGAATGCATCGTCCGCACTTGTTTACATTCGGAATGCATCGTCCCCATTTGTCCCACGTTGTCTTTTTTAATTAAATTACTTGATATGTTGATTCATACATCTGTTAGCTAAGTCTTTTAGGGACATTTCTACATCCTCGCGAGGGGTTCGACATTAGAGGACGATAGATAAATAGTATTTCATGTTCAAAATATATACGTTGTTTTCTACATCCTCTGTTGTTTCACGCATGCACGCTGTGCGTGTTTATATTTCGTGTGTTGATAAACAAATTCGCGTATACGACTGTTTAACTTTATTGGAATTTTATCGTTTCTGAGCGACTATTTCGATTTTTGTGAACACACACATTAGTATTTATATTTTACCCAAAACATCCTTTATTACGATGTAATGCTGCTTTAATGCTTAATAGAGGTGACCACTAACACAGGTTTGACTGTAGTAAGTAAACGGAATGGAAATCAGTCTCTACCTAGCAATTTAAAGATGTTACCAAACAATGGCCGATTTTGTGCTTTTATTATACCAGAAGCTATAAATTTGATTTTTGAGTTTTATATAAACTTTGCAGGACGTCTTCCATTTAAACCATTGGACCATGCTGGCCTGACGCTGCAAGGAAACACACCGCCCGGCAGTAAAAAACGCAAGTTGTCCGACAACGAATCTCCCAGTGCTAAGCAAATAAAAACGAGCGTGTTTCTATCATCGAAGCCACAGGCAGCTGATGGTGAACCGGAAGTGAGCAGCAGTTCGGAAGCGGACAATGTTTCAGATCCACTACTGTTGAAGCCGAACAAGAGGCTAAATACTCTTGATAAGTTCTTCAAACCGAAGTTGATCACACATGATCAAGAAGAAATAACTTCAACAAATGAATGCATAGAGATAGATCTGACTAACGATAACGTCGAGGAGAAAGATCAGGTTGATTGCTCATCTGACAAGTCCGCAAGTCTGGTTTCAAAGTCTACTGGCGCAGAACATAGTGATACAGAAAGTCCTAGTAAAACTATAGGAGAAAATGATGAAACGGAAAACGAAGAGACTAGCCAAGATGATGACACTTTCATTGCAAATACATCTGTTTGTGAAGATGCGCTAAAAACACCTGTAAAAGGAACAGGGCCGGAATCTGTACTAGAGGTAGGTAAACCATTGCACACGGACAGGTCTGACTGTGGCTGTATCTGATGTTTGTTGAACATAATTACACGGAACCAGTCATGGTCAAAGGGACTGTATCTGATGTTTGTTGATCATGATTACACGGAACCAGTCATGATCAAAGGGACTGTATCTGATGTTTGTTGATCATGATTACACGGAACCAGTCATGATCAAAGGGACTGTATCTGATGTTTGTTTATCATAATTTAACGGAACCAGTCATAGTCAAAGGGACTGTATCTGATGTGTTGAGCATAATTACATGGAACCAGTCATGATCAAAGGGACTGTATCTGATGTTTGTTTATCATAAATACACGGAACCAGTCATGATCAAAGGGACTGTATCTGATGTTTGTTTATCATAATTACACGGAACCAGTCATGATCAAAGCATTGCAGTGACAAACGGCCGTAAAACAACATTGTCTCATCTCTTTGACCATTGATTAATTCTTATTCAAGTTGCCCAATAGCAGGCCATAAAACACCAATACAGTCATGTCTTGTCGAAACTTTACTGAAAATTATTGCAACAGTTGTACTTTACTAGTAAAAGACAAGTTTGCAATATTACAGAAAATAAAATCTTTGATCTAGACTACCGGTATTCCATTTCAGGCCGTTCCTTAGAAAATAATTCCAAATGCATGATTTTTGCTTTGTGAAATCCAATTTCTATCGACAAAATTTGTCAATTTAACCCTTTCCTTCATAGAGATTTAGGTTAATATACTATTATATCTCCATACAAACGACAGTCATTTAGCTATCATGCAATGGATGATAAGTAGTGGCCATAACTATCCCACCTCCATAGATATTACTGGGACTACATGTGATTTAGGTTAATATACTATTATATCTCCATACAAACGACAGCCACTTAGCTATCATGCAATGGATAAGTAGTGGCCATAACTATCCCACCCCCATATATATTACTGGGACTACATAGAGATTTAGGTTAATATACTATTATATATCCATACAAACGACAGCCATTTAGCTATCATGCAATGGATAAGTAGTCGCCATATCTATCCCACCTCCATAGATATTACTGGGACTACATAGAGATTTAGGTTAATATACTATTATATATCCATACAAACGACAGCCATTTAGCTATCATGCAATGGATAAGTAGTCGCCATATCTATCCCACCTCCATATATATTTCTGGGACTACATGAGATTCTGGCCTTTATTATGAATATTGGTTTGGCTACTACATAGTCAATGTATGTCGTATTGGTAATGACGTCAAGATGTGCTTCTATGAGGGAAAGGGTTTATGAGCATTGGTTTGGTCACTACATCGTCGATGTATGTCGTATTGGTAATGACGTCAAGATGTGTTTCTATGAGGGAAAGGGTTTATGAGCATTGGTTTGGCTACTACATAGTCAATGTATGTCGTATTGGTAATGACGTCAAGATGTGCTTCTATGAGGGAAAGGGTTTATGAGCATTGGTTTGGCTACTACATCGTTGATGTATGTCGTATTGGTAATGACGTCAAGATGTGTTCTATGAGGGAAAGGGTTATGAAAATTGGTTTGGCTACTACATCGTCGATGTATGTCGTATTGGTAATGACGTCAAGATGTGCTTCTATGAGGGAAAGGGTTTATGAGCATTGGTTTGGCTACTACATCGTCGATGTATGTCGTATTGGTAATGACGTCAAGATGTGCTTCTATGAGGGAAAGGGTTTATGAGCATTGGTTTGGCTACTACATCGTCGATGTATGTCGTATTGGTAATGACGTCAAGATGTGTTTCTATGAGGGAAAGGGTTTATGAGCATTGGTTTGGCTACTACATCGTCGATATATGTCGTATTGGCGTCAAGAGGTGCTTCTATGAGGGAAAGGATTTATGAGCATTGGTTTGGCTACTACATCGTCGATATATGTCGTATTGGCGTCAAGAGGTGCTTCTATGAGGGAAAGGATTTATGAGCATTGGTTTGGCTACTACATCGTCGATATATGTCGTATTGGCGTCAAGAGGTGCTTCTATGAGGGAAAGGGTTAAAAGTAACATGTCTACAGGGTAAACTACTCATTGTGTATTTGTCATGCAGACCCCTGTAGCTGGTACCAGTTCCAGCAGTGTGACCATGTCATCAAAGATCACCACACCATCTGAAGGTCAGGAGTTAACCAATGATAGCACACCAATCTCGGGCAGGAAGAAACCTAAAGCGGTAAGGGTTTGAGTCCAGGGTTCATTCTAGGTCAGAATATTTGGGAGAAGTGAGAAAGCATGTGATCGCTTCCTTAAATAGTGTTCTTTAATATACTTCTGCAAAATAGGGTTAAAATGCACAGTACAACCATTAAATACAACATTTGAATAGAAGGAGTGCTTTATAATGGGCCAGTGTATCTTACTAGACTCAATTTTGTTTGAAAATCTGTAATGTTAAAAAAAAAGAAGAGAAGTGGGGCCCTCAGAGGGCGAAGTCAGGGTCCCTAGGGTGACGCAAAAAGGGCGACAATTTCGCCCTCTAAACTGATCCCTGGGTTTCAGTTACTGGGCTCACACCCTTTACTCCCCATAAATACCATACAACACCATTATCGCTTCCCACATAGAGCCACTATTCCATTACCTATTAAAGTTTAAACTTTTGCGAAGCAAGTTCTAACAACTTATATTAATCACTCTCGTTGGCCCGGATGAAAGCGTATATGTGGTCATTCGTGTAGGAGGAAACATGAGTACCCGGAGAAAACCCACCTGTCTGATCTGGCGACCACCACCGTACCATCTCACAAAAAAGACTCACATACTTCCCTGTATGAAGATCGAACCCGGGTTGTATTGGTGTGAAGCGAGTGCGCTAACCACTGCGCTAATCAGACATTACCTATTCCTATTGATACTGATTATTAAAGACGTTCGTGGTAGAAAATTACTACGTGTACATTTTACGCTCAAATCACTACAAAATAACATGCAAACATAGTTTGATTTAACATGCCGTTTAACAATAAAAAACGGGTTTCATCCGCTAAAAGCGATGGGCGGGCGGGCAGCACAGTCATCACTGCGCTTGATTGCATGGCATAAAGGTCAAACGATGGACGATACTTCCGTTAGCAACGAGTTAAATATTGAGCCGGTAATAAGTAATTCAAACTGTACTATAAAACCGGATAGTAAGGAATCTGGCCGGAGGATTGTTGATTGGGGGCACCTGGTAGACCAGTTGAGAAGCTGCGTGGATTGTGGCCAGCAGTTGAACCCGGTAAACACCAAAGGAGAGAAACTCTACGGTTTCGGGTCTGTGTTGTTGGTGGAACATTTGTTATGTATATGTTTTGTTTAGTATTTAGAAACAATATTTCATTGAAGGCGTTTAAATCAGCATTACATCGTATGAAATAAAAGATATTTGATAAATTCAATTTTTACGTATTCTAACATTATACTTTGGATGCTTATGTTCATTTGGTAAACAGTGTTTTTTTGCGATAAAACAAACACGAAACCGAAAGTAGGACTTGTTTACAACCGGAACGCATCGTCCGCACTTGTTTACATTCGTAATTGTCCCACTTTGTCTTTTTTAATTAAATTACTTGATATGTTGATTCATACCTCTGTTAGCTAAATCTTTTAGGGACATTTCTACATCCCCGCGAGAGGTTCGACATTAGAGGAAGATAGATAGATAGTAGTTCATGTTCAAAATATATACGTTGTTTTCTACATCCTCTGTTGTTTCATGCATGCGCGCTGTGCGTGTTTACATTTCGTGTGTTGATAAACAAATTTGCGTATACGACGGCGCCTCCGTGGTCGAGTGGTTAAGGTCGCTGACTTGTATACCACTGTAACCTATCATCACTGATGGTCACGGGTTCGAGCCCCGCTCGGGTCGTGTCTCATTTATATGAAAAAGTTGGCAGTTTCTTACGGAGGTTGGTGCACCCAAGTACTGGTTAACCGCTGGAGCCTGCCCAGGAAAGGTGTTGTTAGGTAAACTGCCCGCCGGCGATATAGCCCAAAATGGTGCTGATGCAGGCGTAAAACCCGAAATATAACATAACATAAAAATATAACATAACGTATACGACGGTTTAAATTTATTGGAATTTTATCGTTTCTGAGCGACTATTTCGATTTTTGTAAACACACACACATTAGTATTTATATTTTACCCAAAACATCCTTTATTACGATGTAATGCTACTTTAAGGGGTTATTAACTTTGAGAATCTTGAGTTGAGAACAATTTGAAGTTGAGATGTTTTTATAGAATTTTAGTTTAAACTAAATCTGTAGGTTAAGCATAACAGTAACCAAGTAATCTTGTGCTCGAGGTTTTATGGGACACATTACATAACCCTTTCAACACCACAGACCTCTATTTATAGGCTTACAAAAAGTGTAGATCCAGATGAGCCGGCTCATGACGAGCCGTCTCATCAGGATCTGCACTTTTTGCAAGTAGTATTACTAATTTTAGACAAAATTACCCATCTTGATAAATGAACTGGTCCGAATGTAATTTTCTTATTCATTTATTGGTCTAAGAATATCATAGACCAGTCCATGTCAGTTACTTGGTGTTGAAAGAGTTAAATAATTTGCTAAATGTAAGATAAATTATCAATCTTGTTTTATGAAGCTATGTTCCTGGTTTAGTTTTACATTTGAAATAGTAGGCCTACTACTTTGTAGTAATGGAATAGCGGCTATATGTGGTGTGGTACTACCGTTTCAGATGTCGGAGAGTAAGAGGAAGGAAAGAGATGCACAGAAGGAAGAGAAGAAGAAAGAGCTGCTTGAGAAGAAACAACAGAAAGAGAAGGAGAAGGCTGAGAAAGAACGCATCAGGCTTGAGGAAAAGGTTGCTGAGTCACTTCCGCCATTAAACCAAATACTCACTCACTCACTTATTGTGAATGGAATAAATTATGATACCATACAGTGTAGCTGGTGTGGTATCTCAGTACCCGGCTTGCGGAAAAGGTTGCTGCTTCACTTCCGCCATTAAACCAAATACTCACTCACTCACTCACTCACTTATTGTGAATGGAATAAATTATGATACCATACAGTGTAGCTGGTGTGGTATCTCAGTACCCGGCTTGCGGAAAAGGTTGCTGCTTCACTTCCGCCATTAAACCAAATACTCACTCACTCACTCACTCACTTATTGTGAATGGAATAAATTATGATACCATACAGTGTAGCTGGTGTGGTATCTCAGTACCCGGCTTGCGGAAAAGGTTGCTGCTTCACTTCCGCCATTAAACCAAATACTCACTCACTCACTCACTCACTCACTCACTTATTGTGAATGGAATAAATTATGATACCATACAGTGTAGCTGGTGTGGTATCTCGGTACCCGGCTGAGTTATATTATATGTGGTAACTGAGTTGTTACATTGTCAGCTTCATCTTTGACATGATGTCTAGTTGTGCATATTGTAACCCCGTTCTGGCTGAGTGGATTTTGGTGGATTTACGGCGATATGAAATCTTTTTATAACGCAAAGCTTGTCCGCTCTTCCTCTCTAAAACTTCAAAATACTACATATGACTTTTTATTGCAATTTTTCCAAAACAATTTCTAATTTAATACTTGTCAGATAAGAACACAAGGTGACAATTGATAGTTTATACACATTTATTTTAGCTCGATTGCGAAACAAGTTCTCAATCGCCACAAGGGAGAGAGAAGAGGCAACGTGGAATTTAAATGCCTTGCCTAAGGGCACAATCGTAACGGCTCCAGTGGGGCTCGAACTCCGGACCTTTCGCACCTGAAGCGAACGGGCATCCACTGCGCTAACACGAATTCCACAAATTCATAGGAAAATTGATAGTAGGTGATTTAAAGGAAACCATTAAAGAGAGATTAGTCATTTTAGATTTTTGGAGGATAGTGCAATGATACAGACAGAGACCCATTCCAGAGTCTCCTCTGGTTCTTTTACGTGCACGGTGTACAGCACCGACACGAGCACTCGGTTTAACGTCCCATCTGAAAGACTGTTAATTTTATTATTGTCAGACGGGGATCGAACCTGCGATCCCTGGATTACCTGATTATCTGAAATCGTTTGACAGAGTTTGAGATTTGAGACAAGTTGCAATACGGTAAATGTATTTTTATTTCTACACCAGGAGAAGAAGGAGAAAGAGCGACTGGAGAAAGTGAAACAGAAAGAGGAAGAGAAGAAACAGAAGGACAAAGACAGCGAGTAAGAAACACAACTGTAGCATCCCTCTGTCCTATTTATCTTAACCCGTAACCCGACATAAATCCCATACTGGAAACACAACTGTAGCATCCCTCTGTCCTACCTATCTTAACCCGTAACCCCACGTAAATCCCATACTGGTAACACAACTGTAGCATGCCTCTGTCCTATTTATCTTAACCCGTAACCCCACACAAATCCCATACTGGTAACACAACTGTAGCATCCCTCTGTCCTATTTATCTTAACCCGTAACCCCAACATACATCCCATACTGGTAACACAACTGTAGCATCCCTCGGTCCTATTTATCTTAACCCGTAACCCCACACAAATCCCATACTGGTAACACAACTGTAGCATGCCTCTGTCCTATTTATCTTAACCCGTAACCCCACATAAATTCCATACTGGTAACACAACTGTAGCATCCCTCTGTCCTATTTATCTTAACCCGTAACCCCACACAAATCCCATACTGGTAACACAACTGTAGCATCCCTCTGTCCTATTTATCTTAACCCGTTAACCCCACATAAATCCCATACTGGTAACACAACTGTAGCATCCCTCTGTCCTATTTATCTTAACCCGTTAACCCCACATAAATCCCATACTGGTAACACAACTGTAGCATCCTTCTGTCTTATTTATCTTAATAATAATAACCATGTGCAGTTGATCCAGTATTTGCAGACAATTTCCTATTTTCAATGATTTCATTGCCATAGCAACGCCAAATAAACATGGAGGAAGATCCAAATATAGCCATGACTACTTGCTTTTAACCAAAATTCCTTGTTTTTATAATATAGTATGTTAGAACATGCCTGTCACTATATGACTTATGTAGTATGTTAGAACATGCCTGTCACTATATGACTTATGTAGTATGTTAGAACATGCCTGTCACTATATCACTTCTGTTTTTCAAGAACAAAGCTTGAAGAAAAACGTAAAAAGGACGAAGAAAGAAAGCAAAAGGATGAAGAAAAGAAGCAAAAGGAGGAAGAAAAGCGCAAAGACGAAGAGGAAAAAGTATGAAGTGATGGTTGTTGCAGAATAATATGTATTTATATACGGATTGATCCAGAATTACCAGTGCACCATGTCTGTGTATAATGGTCGCTTCATACATGTAGAACAGTTCTAGATCCCAAGGAGGGCCACTCTCAAATTTAATTTATTTTCCATTAATACACAAGTACTAAATTATTGTTGCACTTGTTGACCATGCTTTCTGATTGTTTGTAAATAGCCGCCAATCATGTTACTTGCCGATGAACACTTGCCTCTCACTGCAGTTTGTGCGAATCCCACCGGAGGTGTCAAATTCTTATCAGGTGTAGAAACCATCTAACTGGCTTGCCGAATGTCGGTGGTTTTTCCCGGGCGTTTGTCCGTGCCTGAAATCTTCCTCCACTGATAAAAGCTGGAGTCGCCATATTTCCTTCGGTGTTGGCGCGACTTTAGGCCCAAAGAAACTAGCAAAACCATTACAGATTAAAGCGTGCACACATTCACATTCCATACCTGTCTTCAGCAACGGAAAGCAAAACCATTACAGATTAAAGCGTGCACACATTCACATTTCGTACCTGTCTTCAGCAACGGAAAGCAAAACCATTACAGATTAAAGCATGCACACATTCACATTTCTTATTTGTCTTCAGCAACGGAAAGCAGATAAGAAGAAGGAAAAGTTCAAAGGTTTCTTCATCAAGAAGGATGTGGGCGTATCGCCACCAAAGGTATGTTGCATTTGTTGTATGATACGATAGAGTGGAGACCTAAATAGTGCATGAATAAGCTAGCTCTTGGAACATTATGATTGGCATATTGAGTAAAATATATATATTTATATTATTGACTCAAAAACACAAAACATCGTGACATAGTTTTACGGGCAAAGCGTTTTAAATAGTCGTAGTCTAGGTACTAGCTTAGATAATCTCAGCTCAACAGAGTTTGTGTTTTACGTTTATTTATCGTCGCTATTGGTTACCCATATGAGCGACGCCTCTTGAAGAGATTAGTCATTTTAGATTTTTGGAGGATAGTGCAATGATACAGTCTGAGACCCATTCCAGAGTCTCCTCTGGTTCTTTTACGTGCACGGTGTACAGCACCGACATGAGACCTCTGTTTAAAGTCCCATCTGAAAGACTGTTAATTTTGAGTAAATATTTTAACTAGATCTATTTAACCAATAAATAGCCTTGCAATCGAAGCCATAGATCGTAGGGTGACCCTAGCGCCCATGCATGATGATACGTGTTTGAGCCTCATCATTTTGTTGACTGAAAGCCGAGCCAGTTCTGCCGCAGCAGTAAACTTGTTGACCATGTATTAAAGACGATTGTTATCCCCGCCATTTCGGCCTGGGATATTGTTTTCGCTGCGTCCATCCGGAGCCAGTTCTCAGTTGCGAATGTGTGAAATGTTATTAAGCTTAAAATAAATATGTATCACCATAATGTCGTGGTGCACCAGTAACACCATAGTTGTTGCCCTTTAATTGTCAAAAAAATCAATAAATTGTCCGTCCAGCTTGGTGAGGGATATAAATAAATTCATTGAATTTGCATGTTTTCTTAAATTTCAGTCGAAGGAGATGAAGAACGGTTTGTTTATGCCATTTGAGTTGAAAACGAACATGAAGTTGGCACCGGAGCGTCGAGGAAAACCTTTATCGAGGTCCATGAAGGACAGTTTCGATGAAGCATTTAGTAAACAGGTGAGCATTTATAACTGTTTTCTGCCGTTTATTGATATGGTTAAGTTGGTAGTGTAGGTCAATTTCAGTCACACCTTTACATTGCTTGGGTAGCGTCACACCAGTATTTTACTGAGCAAGCGTCACACCTTTACATTGCTTGGGTAGCGTCACACCAGTATTTTACTGAGCAAGCGTCACACCTTTACTTTGCTTTCGTAGCGTCACACCAGTATTTTACTGAGCAAGCGTCACACCTTTACTTTGCTTACGTAGCGTCACACCAGTATTTTACTGAGCAAGCGTCACAACTTTACATTGCTTGGGTAGCGTCACACCAGTATTTTACTGAGCAAGCGTCACACCTACTACATTTGGGGTAACGTCATTCCTGTACAGAAAATAGTGATTAACCGAATAACTGAATCAACAACTGGAATTGCATTAGATGACACCGGCAGCGGCAGTTTGAACATCGGTTTCACAGATTTTTGGGGGGAAAATACTTGTTTGAATAGTCCATTTGAATTTTGTCCAACGGTTTATATTCTAAGGCTAAGAAGAAAGTGTTTTAATTACCGTCTCCGTGGCCCAGTGGTTAAGGCGTCCGCCTACGGAGCGGGAGGTCGAAGGTTCGAATCTCGTCGGGGGTTCGTTCTGATATGGCTGGTTGGTGAGCCGCCAGCTAGTTAAATAATGGTTACCGATTGCCTACCAGCCTGGCGCCTGGCATACAAGCATAGGATTCGGGAAGTACTGATGTTCATAAAAAAGAGGTGTCTCATAAGTCAGAAATGGCTGGCCCTTTAAATAGGGGTGACACTATAATAAACAAAACACTTTACTTATAATCCTTTCCGTAACACAAAAAGAATTCATTTGACAATTGTTAAATTTCAAATTCAGTCTCGTTGAACAACGCTTTATTGATGGAATAGTTAGTCTCAAGCTTATTTATTAAAAAGCAAACTGTTGTATTATACCATTTGTGTACAATTGTTGTAACTATGTAATATGTACAATTGTTTGAATAAAAAACACCGAAATTCAAAAAGAAGAAATCCCACAATTTACTACGCGCACACGACGGTCTGCCATTGTTAATTCGCGTTATAGATTAATGACTATATCTGCATCGTATGTAAAAGACATGCGCATCATACGCTCAAATAAATCTCCCAATTTTCGTGCTATTTCATATAACCATGTGACAATCGCCGTATTATAACACTGTAGAAGGCATCCTATATCACTACTGAATAAGAAATGTCGCACCAACTTACTAAATGTTCAACAACACATGAATCCGGTGTTTGTTGCAACTTGTTGTTTAACTATGTGTAGTCCCTAGAGCTGTTTGATGTACAGGTATGCCGATAATTGCTGTTATGATAATGATGGTAATGCTGTGTCATTCTACAAACGGGTCCGCCTCCGTGGTCGAGTGGTTAAGGTCACTGACTTGTATACCACTGTAACCTATCATCACTGATGGTCACGGGTTCGAGCCCCGCTCAGGCCGTGTCTCATTTATATGAAAAAGTTGGCAGTTTCTTACGGAGGTTGGTATACCCAAGTACTGGTTAACCGCTGGAGCCGTTAGGTGTTGTTAGGTAAACTGCCCGCCGGCGATATAGCCCAAAATGGTGCTGATGCAGGCGTAAAACCCGAAATATAACATAACATAACATTCTACAGAGATTCTTTGAAACGCCGACAAACCACTTTTATGCTATTATACATGTATTTTACAATTGCTTACTGTACACTGGGACGATACATCCCCCATCCCCCCCAAAAAAAAAACCCCAGTCAAAACTGTAGTTAGCAGTTGGTTGCTCTGTCTGTTGAGAACATTAATTTATGTGAGATGGTACAATGGTCGCCAGATCGGACAGGTGGGTTTTCTCCGGGTACTCCAGTTTCCTCCCACATGAATGACCACATTTACGCTTTTCATCCGCGCCAACGAGAGTGATAAACATACCGGTAAGTTGTTAAAACTTGCTTCGCAATCGTTGTAAAATAAATAAAATTTAAAAAAACCCATTAATTTGTTATTTGTAGGATACAGGACAGTTATACCTGAACACAATAAAGTCTGCAACACATGTACCCGGACAATGTGGAGAAACGTGGCCACGGTAGGATACCAAGCCATATTCTCTGTTGGCTAGTTACACTTATATACTATCATACTTGGCTAGTTAACACTTATATACTATCATACTTGGCTAGTTACACTTATATACTATCATACTTGGCTAGTTACACTTATATACTATCATACTTGGCTAGTTACACTTATATACTATCATACTTGGCTAGTTACACTTATATACTATCATACTTGGCTAGTTACACTTATATACTATCATACTTGGCTAGTTACACTTATATACTATCATACTTGGCTAGTTACACTTATATACTATCATACTTGGCTAGTTACACTTATATACTATCATACTTGGCTAGTTACACTTATATACTATCATACTTGGCTAGTTACACTTATATACTATCATACTTGGCTAGTTACACTTATATACTATCATACTTGGCTAGTTACACTTATATACTATCATACTTGGCTAGTTACACTTATATACTATCATACTTGGCTAGTTAACACTTATATACTATCATACTTGGCTAGTTACACTTATATACTATCATACTTGGCTAGTTACACTTATATACTATCATACTTGAACATGAACAGTTGCTGTATTTATTAGTTTCCGCATGTCTCAAATTATAGATTTAAATTTGAGGATTTTCTTCGATTGAAGACGGCATAGAAGCTGAATAAACTATTTATTTATGCCGTGTATCAATTTGTTCCAAAAATTGCGTGCATCCTAAATTAATGAATGAATCACGTGTTAATAGTTTCCATCGGGTATGAACTACATTGGGCGTGTTTAAAGTGTGTGTAGGCCGAAGGCATCCATGCTAACTTTAGACACGCCCAATGTAGTTCATACCCTGATAGGGAATTATTTGTGTGTTTTATGTTTATTTATCGTCGCTACCGGTTGCCCATATGAGCGACGCCTCCTGAAGAGATTAGTCATTTTAGATTTTTGGAGGATAGTGCAATGATGCAGACAGAGACCCATTCCATTCTGGTTCTCTTACGTGCACGGTGTACAGCACCGACATGACACCTCAGTTTAAAGTCCCATCTGAAAGACTGTTAATTTTATTAGTGTCAGACGGGGAATCACCAGTCCAGGGTGTTAACCACTGGACTACAGATCCGCCTGTAAGATGGGGTATTATAACAACTATTCATTACATACATTTACATTTATTATTCTTTTCAATGACACAAAGAAAAATATAGCACTCTGCATATGTATGTATGTTCCATTAATGTCCAACCCCATGCGGGGACCTAGACATGTTTTCCTGGGCAGGCGTAGCCGACCTAAGTGGTTAACCTGTACTAAGCAATGTGTGTGAGGTACTTTGCTTGCTCAATGACGTACATACTACATACGTGGCCTGACCGAGTATCGAACCCGGAACCGCTCGATTCCAAATCCGACGCTCTACCACTGGATCAATAAAATGTATTTAGTTCAGATATACGACTTAGCGTGTGCCGGACTGGTTAATAGATCATCCTTTGAACAGCTTAAACTGTAAGACTGATAAATTTCTGTATTTCATTGCAAAGCATAATATAATGCTATTAATATGTTACAACTACAATTTTTATTGCTGTGAATGTATACCACTGTATGGAATTTGTAGTCACTTGATTTGCTTTTCTGTGACTGCAACAGACTGCAGGTTCTGGGAAGTACACTGTATTTATTCATGATAACTTTCTGTATTTCATTGCAAAGCATAATATAATGCTATTAATATGGAATTTGTAGTCACTTGATTTGCTTTGCCGTGACTGCAACAGACTGCAGGTTCTGGGAAGTACACTGTATTCACGCGTGTTGTGTTACAGGGAAAATGACGAGGACAGTGACGTGGAGCTACTGTCACACGAGAAAGAAACAATCGAGAAGGTGACTCACTTCGTCAAGTTCCTGTACTTCCACGAGAATACGCGGCCACCGTACTTCGGTACCTGGAGGAAGCGTAGCAGGTTGCTCTCTGGAAGAAACCCGTTTAAACAGGATGAGGTATACATTTAGTGATGTTCGAACCGTTTAAGTACTTTTAAAAAAATGTGTGTTATCACTCTCTGATACGGCTTTGTCTATGCCAGTAGTCCCACATCAAGGAAGGACTGTACTATTCTCTCCAGCTCATGCTGGGATCCATGTGGCTTTGTCTATGCCAGTAGTCCCACATCAAGGAAGGACTGCACTATTCTCTCCAGCTCATGCTGGGATCCATACGGCTTTGTCTATGCCAGTAGTCCCACATCAAGCAAGGACTGTACTATCTCCAGCTCATGCTGGGATCCATACGGCTTTGTCTATGCCAGTAGTCCCACATCAAAGATGGACTGCACTATTCTCTCCAGCTCATGCTGGGATCCATGCGGCTTTGTCTATGCCAGTAGTCCCACATCAAAGATGGACTGCACTATTCTCTCCAGCTCATGCTGGGATCCATGCGGTTTTGTCTATGCCAGTAGTCCCACATCAAAGATGGACTGCACTATTCTCTCCAGCTCATGCTGGGATCCATGCGGCTTTGTCTATGCCAGTAGTCCCACATCAAAGATGGACTGCACTATTCTCTCCAGCTCATGCTGGGATCCATGCAGCTTTGTCTATGCCAGTAGTCCCACATCAAGGAAGGACTACACTATTCTCTCCAGCTCATGCTGGGATCCATACGGCTTTGTCTATGCCAGTAGTCCCACATCAAGTATGGGCTGTACTATTCTCTCCAGCTCATGCTGGGATCCATACGGCTTTGTCTATGCCAGTAGTCCCACATCAAGTATGGGCTGTACTATTCTCTCCAGCTCATGCTAGGATCCATACGACTGTGTCTATGCCAGTAGTCCCACATCAAGGAAGGACTGTACTATTCTCTCCAGCTCATGCTGGGATCCATACGGCTTTGTCTATGCCAGTAGTCCCACATCAAGTATGGGCTGTACTATTCTCTCCAGCTCATGCTGGGATCCATACGGCTTTGTCTATGCCAGTAGTCCCACATCAAGTATGGGCTGTACTATTCTCTCCAGCTCATGCTAGGATCCATACGACTGTGTCTATGCCAGTAGTCCCACATCAAGGAAGGACTGTACTATTCTCTCCAGCTCATGCTGGGATCAAGATTTCTCTATTTCAGACTCTGTTTGACTACGATGTAGATTTTCTCTATTTCAGACTATGTTTGACTATGAGGTAGATTTTCTCTATTTCAGACTCTGTTTGACTACGATGTAGATTTTCTCTATTTCAGACTATGTTTGACTATGAGGTAGATTTTCTCTATTTCAGACTCTGTTTGACTACGAGGTAGATTTTCTCTATTTCAGACTCTATTTGACTACGATGTAGATTTTCTCTATTTCAGACTCTGTTTGACTACGATGTAGATTTTCTCTATTTCAGACTCTGTTTGACTACGAGG
>CM026399.1:22830028-22871561 GCA_014843695.1 Archivesica marissinica
TCCATACGGCTTTGTCTATGCCAGTAGTCCCACATCAAGTATGGGCTGTACTATTCTCTCCAGCTCATGCTGGGATCCATACGGCTTTGTCTATGCCAGTAGTCCCACATCAAGTATGGGCTGTACTATTCTCTCCAGCTCATGCTAGGATCCATACGACTGTGTCTATGCCAGTAGTCCCACATCAAGGAAGGACTGTACTATTCTCTCCAGCTCATGCTGGGATCCATACGGCTTTGTCTATGCCAGTAGTCCCACATCAAGTATGGGCTGTACTATTCTCTCCAGCTCATGCTGGGATCCATACGGCTTTGTCTATGCCAGTAGTCCCACATCAAGTATGGGCTGTACTATTCTCTCCAGCTCATGCTAGGATCCATACGACTGTGTCTATGCCAGTAGTCCCACATCAAGGAAGGACTGTACTATTCTCTCCAGCTCATGCTGGGATCCATACGGCTTTGTCTATGCCAGTAGTCCCACATCAAGTATGGGCTGTACTATTCTCTCCAGCTCATGCTGGGATCCATACGGCTTTGTCTATGCCAGTAGTCCCACATCAAGTATGGGCTGTACTATTCTCTCCAGCTCATGCTGGGATCCATACGACTGTGTCTATGCCAGTAGTCCCACATCAAGGAAGGACTGTACTATTCTCTCCAGCTCAGGCTGGGATCAAGATTTCTCTATTTCAGACTCTGTTTGACTACGATGTAGATTTTCTCTATTTCAGACTATGTTTGACTATGAGGTAGATTTTCTCTATTTCAGACTCTGTTTGACTACGATGTAGATTTTCTCTATTTCAGACTATGTTTGACTATGAGGTAGATTTTCTCTATTTCAGACTCTGTTTGACTACGAGGTAGATTTTCTCTATTTCAGACTCTATTTGACTACGATGTAGATTTTCTCTATTTCAGACTATGTTTGACTACGATGTAGATTTTCTCTATTTCAGACTCTGTTTGACTACGAGGTAGATTTTCTCTATTTCAGACTCTGTTTGACTATGAGGTAGATTTTCTCTATTTCAGACTCTGTTTGACTACGATGTAGATTTTCTCTATTTCAGACTCTGTTTGACTACGATGTAGATTTTCTCTATTTCAGACTCTATTTGACTACGATGTAGATTTTCTCTATTTCAGACTCTGTTTGACTACGATGTAGATTTTCTCTATTTCAGACTCTATTTGACTACGATGTAGATTTTCTCTATTTCAGACTCTGTTTGACTACGAGGTGGACTCAGATGACGAGTGGGAGGAGGAAGAACCGGGGGAATCGGTTTCGTCGGACGAGGTTTGTTTCTTATAACTAGATCTACAGTCAAGCCTGTGTTAGCCGTCACCTGTATTAAGCAGCCAGTGGCAATTTCTTCAACAATTAACCTCTATTGAGCAGCCACCTTGATGAAACAGCCACTTTTCAACACTCCGTGACTGGCTGCTTAAGACAGGTTTGACTGTAGATATTGTGTGACTTTACACGTTGTTGATTTTGAAAGTTTATTTCATCGTTCATGCATCAAGTAATGCCTGTAAACTTAAACTGAGATTTGCGTGGTATGTTAAGAGAATGCTGTCACACCCTGGGATTCTCGTTGCAATTTGCTTGCGTTAGCTTTGAAAGGAAACACATGCAAAAGTGGCAATCACAAGCAATCGCCAACTAACCGCGAGCTAGAGCAGTCACATGTGAGAGGAAACGCATTGTAATGGGGGTAAAATTATGCCAAATGTGGCAGTTTATGGAAATGATTGCGAATTTAACGCCAATCAAATGCAAAGAAATATTCCTTGCCGGCAATTGGCGATTATTCGCGTTCATTTCGCACTTGTTGCAATGTTGTTTTTTTATTTGATACTTTATTTATTTTACAACGATTGCGAAGCAAGTTCTAACAACTTATATTATTCACTCGCGTTGGCTCGGATGAAAGCGTATATGTGGTCATTCATGTGGGAGGAAACCGGAGTACCCGGTTTTAGTGTTTTAGTGAATACAGGGAGATAGCTGGGTTAGAGAATACAGGGAGGTAATTGTGTTGGAAAATACAGGGAGATAACTGGGTTAGAGAATACAGGGAGATAACTGGGTTAGAGAATACAGGGAGATAACTGGGTTTGAGAATACAGGGAGATAACTGGGTTAGAGAATACAGGGAGCTAACTGGGTTTGAGAATACAGGGAGATATCTGGGTTAGAGAATACAGAGAGATAGCTGGGTTAGAGAATACAGGGAGATAACTGGGTTTGAGAATACAGGGAGATAACTGGGTTAGAGAATACAGGGAGATAACTGGGTTAGAGAATACAGGGAGATAACTGGGTTAGAGAATACAGGGAGGTAATTGTGTTGGATAATACAGGGAGATAGCTGGGTTAGAGAATACAGGGAGATAACTGGGTTAGAGAATACAGGGAGGTAATTGTGTTGGATAATACAGGGAGATAGCTGGGTTAGAGAATACAGGGAGATAACTGGGTTAGAGAATACAGGGAGGTAATTGTGTTGGATAATACAGGGAGATAGCTGGGTTAGAGAATACAGGGAGATAACTGGGTTAGAGAATACAGGGAGATAACTGGGTTAGAGAATACAGGGAGATAACTGGGTTTACATTACAGGAGGAAGAGGAAAAAGAAGAGGGAGATAAGATGGAGGATGACGACCCAGATGCCGATGACTGGATGGTGCCCCACGGGTATCTCTCTGATGACGAGGGTTTAGCTGACGAAGAGGTAAGTGCCTCACAGACCTCACAGATTAATCTTCACAAAACTTTGCCATATTGCAATTTATTTTGTCTGACTGGGGGGGGGGTGTATTGTCTGACTGGGGGGATGTATTGTCTGACTGGGGGTTGTATTGTCTGACTGGGGGGATGTATTGTCTGACTGGGGGGATGTATTGTCTGACTGGGGGGATGTATTGTCTGACTTGTCTGACTGGGGGGGGGGGTTGTATTGTCTGACTGGGGGGATGTATTGTCTGACTGGGGGGGTATTGTCTGACTGGGGGGATGTATTGTCTGACTGGGGGGTTGTATTGTCTGACTGGGGGGATGTATTGTGTGACTGGGGGGTTGTATTGTCTGACTGGGGGATGTATTGTAACTGGGGGGATGTATTGTGTGACTGGGGGGATGCATTGTGTGACTGGGGGATGTATTGTCTGACTGGGGGATGTATTGTCTGACTGGGGGGATGTATTGTCTGACTGGGGGGATGTATTGTCTGACTGGGGGGATGTATTGTCTGACTGGGGGGGGTTGTATTGTCTGACTGGGGGGATGTATTGTCTGACTGGGGGGATGTATTGTGTGACTGGGGATGTATTGTCTGACTGGGGGTTGTATTGTCTGACTGGGGGGATGTATTGTCTGACTGGGGGGATGTATTGTCTGACTGGGGGATTGTCTGACTGGGGGGGATGTATTGTCTGACTGGGGGGATTGTCTGATGGGGGGATGTATTGTCTGACTGGGGGATGTATTGTCTGACTGGGGGTTGTATGCTGACTGGGGGGATGTATTGTGTGACTGGGGGTTGTATTGTCTGACTGGGGGATGTATTGTCTGACTGGGGGATGTATTGTCTGACTGGGGGATGTATTGTGTGACTGGGGGATTGTCTGACTGGGGATGTCTGATTGTCTGGGGGATGTATTGTCTGACTGGGGGATGTATTGTCTGACTGGGGGGTATTGTACTGGGGGATGTCTGACTGGGGGATGTATTGTCTGACTGGGGGTGTGTATTGTCTGACTGGGGGGTATTGTACTGGGGGTCTGACTGGGGGGTATTGTCTGACTGGGGATGTCTGACTGGGGGATGTATTGTCTGACTGGGGGATGTCTGACTGGGGGATTGTCTGACTGGGGGGATGTATTGTGTGACTGGGGGTGTCTGACTGGGGGATGTATTCTGGGGGGATGTATTGTGTGACTGGGGGATGTATTGTGTGACTGGGGGATGTATTGTCTGACTGGGGGGATGTATTGTCTGACTGGGGGGATGTATTGTCTGACTGGGGGGATGTATTGTCTGACTGGGGGGATGTATTGTCTGACTGGGGGATGTATTGTCTGACTGGGGGATGTATTGTCTGACTGGGGGATGTATTGTACTGGGGGTGTATTGTGTGACTGGGGGTGTGTATTGTCTGACTGGGGGATGTATTGTCTGACTGGGGGATGTATTGTCTGACTGGGGGATGTATTGTGTGACTGGGGGGATGTATTGTCTGACTGGGGGATGTATTGTCTGACTGGGGGATGTCTGACTGGGGGATGTATTGTGTGACTGGGGGATGTATTGTCTGACTGGGGGATGTATTGTCTGACTGGGGGATGTATTGTGTGACTGGGGGATGTATTGTCTGACTGGGGGTTGTATTGTCTGACTGGGGGATGTATTGTCTGACTGGGGGATGTATTGTGTGACTGGATGTATTGTCTGACTGGGGGATGTATTGTCTGACTGGGGGATTGTCTGACTGGGGGGATGTATTGTCTGACTGGGGGATGTATTGTGTGACTGGGGGGATGTATTGTCTGACTGGGGGTTGTATTGTCTGACTGGGGGGATGTATTGTCTGACTGGGGGATGTATTGTCTGACTGGGGGGATGTATTGTGTGACTGGGGGATGTATAGTCTGACTGGGGGATGTATTGTCTGACTGGGGGATGTATTGTGTGACTGGGGGATGTATTGTCTGACTGGGGGTTGTATTGTCTGACTGGGGGATGTATTGTCTGACTGGGGGATGTATTGTCTGACTGGGGGTATTGTCTGACTGGGGGTTGTATTGTCTGACTGGGGGGATGTATTGTCTGACTGGGGGGGATGTATTGTCTGACATGTTGGGCACTCCTACGGATTTCGTGTAGACTGGTATTTCTATAAAGACGAGGGATAAATGCCTGGGGGGGGGGGGTATCTCTCTGATGATGGGTTAGATGATGAAAAAGTAAATGTCTGTCGAGTATATCTGTGATGATGAAGGATTAGAAGATGACGAGATTGCCTCATGAATATGACTTGATGTTTACTAGGCATATGCCTTGCGAGTATGTGTTGATGGGGCAGTAGTTACATTATAATGTGGCATGTTTATTCTGAGAGCGCATCGTCACTACTTTGGATGTCGATCTGCAGTAGCTTTGGCATGATGTTTATTCTGAGAGCGCATCGTCACTACTTTGGATGTCGATCTGCAGTAGCTTTGGCATGATGTTTATTCTGAGAGCGCATCGTCACTACTTTGGATGTCGATCTGCAGTAGCTTTGTCATGTCCAATATAATGTGCGGGGGCGGTATAGTGTGTCACCTGTGCACAAATATTGTATGCACCTCAAAGGTCATGGTCGCGCATACATATCAAAGCTCAAATTTTGTTAACGAATACCTCAAATAAGTACATGAAGCAGCAGCACACTCGTAGATATGCCGAGCACATATTGACGGTATGCGCTGTCCGCTCAAAGGTCAAGGTCACACTTATGAGCAGAGCGTAATCTATTGTCAAGTGGTTTATACAAATTTAAGTTAGCTAGATTGCGAATTTACCAATTTCTCTCAAGACCTCAATCCTGATGAATTCCATCTCCATGATTGAGAGAGAAGAATATAGATTTCTGTGTCTTAAATAGGGTGTCCACCATTCCGCGGTTCTGGCGGAGTGCAAAATCCTGTCAATTAACTGCTCGAGAGAATTTCATCATTGTACATGTGTTCAGTCCAGGGAATTTGAAAAAAGTTTATACAAAATTATTTTATTTTAACTCTATTGTGAAACAAGTTCTTACAACTTATATTAATTACTCTCGAGACCTCATTCCTGATGGAATTCATCGGCACGAGGAAGAGAGGAGAGACATCGTGGAATTTAAATGCCTTGTTTAAGGGCACAATCGTAACGGCTCCAGCATGGCTCGAACTCCGGACCTTTTGCACCTGAAGCGAACATGCATCCATTTTGAAATTTGAAATGACTTATCTCTTCTCAGATTTTAATTTTAAAGGTGTTTTCACGAAACTTCACTCTGTGTTCAGCACAATGAGGTCATTCAGTGTACAGTGGAAGCATCAAGCAAAAATAACACTTTACTCAGTAACAGAAGAGCTAATTTCTTATTCTATCTCCGTACTGTTGATAAGCAATAGGCACACTGTATTATACTCGATAATCAATCAATATCTATGGGAATAGTTAGTGTCGTAGAACGGCGGCTATGTTTGTGAAGTTATAGCGGTGATGTATGGCGTTTATGTGGAGTAACGGGTTAGTACAATAATAGATGTACCTCGTCAATTGTTTTGATATGTTTTGGTGTAAAGAGTATTTTACCCCTTGACCTTTTTGGCAAAGGGTAATTTACTCCAAAATATTAAACTTAAAGGGTATCCTGAAAATTGAAATTACAACTCGTGTAAACTTTCAAATGCCAAACGCCATTTTTGTGAATGGCTCATTTGTTTTTTTATACTTATTTATTTACAGCGATTGTGAAGCAAGTTTTAACAACTTATATTAATCACTTTCGTTGGCTCGGATGAAAGCGTATATGTGGTCATTCATGTGGGAGGAAACCGGAGTACCCGGAGAAAACCCACCTGTCCGATATGGCGACCACCGTACCATCTCACATACATCCCTGTCCGAGGATCGAACCCGTGTCGCATTGGTGAGAAGCGAGAAAGCGCGTTTGGTTGAGCGGAACAATGTTCCTCCAATCAATTATAAGTTCATCATGCGTTTTATTACGCACAAGTCTCTTCAAAATCTTCAAAATGTATTTTACGCACGACGATGTATTTTAATTCGTATTTTTAGAAAAACCAATGCGTAAAACTAATTAATCGTATACGCACCTTATCTAGAGATCTGTGTATATAGTGTATTCTCATGTGTTCACTTGTGACACGTACACAGGTTGATGTTGCCAGCAAACAAGACTTGCAGAAGGTACGTCAGGCTGCCTGGGAGAGTGAACTCAAACGCCAGGCTAAGCCACTCAGGATGTTGGCCATCGGGTGTGCATGGGAGAATGATGAAACGACTACCATAGCGGCCCAACAGCTCCGCACACTACTCAAATATAAGGTACTTGTCACAGATAAAACGCAAATTGTGATTTTTTAAAAATATTATATAATATTAAAAATCCTCTAATCGTTGACATTCTAGTACCGTATAATCAGGGCTCAAGCTACACCCAAGTTCATGGGAGAAGTGAGAAAGCGCGCGATTGCGTCATCTAATGGTATTATTTAATAAATTTTCAACATAATAGGGCTAAAATACACATTATGACCATTAAATACAATATTTGAATAGAAGGAGTGCTTTATAATGGCAAGTGTATCTTATGGGACAATTGTAAAAGAAAACAATATTAATTTTTTTTTTTAGAGAGAAGTGGGGCCCCCAGGGGGCAAAGTCAGGGTCCCTAGGGTGACTACTTCGCCCATGTCGCCCTCTAGAATGAGCCCTGATAATTAATGAGATTCCCCATTGCTTAGTATGTAATGTGTTTGCTGGAAGGCCCTATATATACAAGTTTCTCTAGTACTTATACCAAATCTTGTGTGTAACTTGTTTATTTAGGCCGTGTGTTTGATGGAAGGCCCATTATGCATGTAACTTGTTTATTTAGGCTGTGTGTTTGCTGGAAGGCCCATTATGCATGTAACTTGTTTATTTAGGTCGTGTGTTTGATGGAAGGCCCATCTTGCATGTAACTTGTTTATTTAGGCCGTGTGTTTGCTGGAAGGCCCATCTTGCATGTAACTTGTTTATTTAGGCCGTGTGTTTGATGGAAGGCCCATCATGCATGTAACTTGTTTATTTAGGCTGTGTGTTTGATGGAAGGCCCATTATGTGTGTAACTTGTTTATTTAGGTCGTGTGTTTGCTGGAAGGCCCATAATGTGTGTAACTTGTTTATTTAGGCCGTGTGTTTGATGGAAGGCCCATAATGTGTGTAACTTGTTTATTTAGGCCGTGTGTTTGATGGAAGGCCCATAATGTGTGTAACTTGTTTATTTAGGCCGTGTGTTTGATGGAAGGCCCTATAGATACAAGCTTCTCTCGTACTGATTCTGGCGAAGCTGATGCCGCTAGCAGCAAATCAGAGAAAGAAGAAAAGAGACACCGCACCAAGAGAAAATCAGTTCCTGAAGAAGGTATGGTTGCGATATTACTCTATTATTAGTAAAATACACATCCTGAATATTGAGAATGGATATTCTTCAATACAAATTGATTCTTGATTGTGAACGAGGCTTGGGAATCCATTGAGAGTCGAAGACATAAATCATAAACTAATTATGCTCTACAAGATGAAGAACGGCCTAACTCCTGATTATCTATCTTCTCTAGTCCCACTTCTAGGTATAATTTGTGCAAAACAGACGATATTTAATCTATACGCACACATACATCTCTCTTCTCGTGGAAGTCGTGATAGCGCAGTGGATGCGCATTCAGTTGCGAAAGGTCCGGAGTTCGAGCCTGGCTGGGGCCATTATGATTGTGCCCTTAGGCAAGGCATTTAAATTCCACGTTGCCTCTTCTCTCTCCCTCATGGCGATGGATTCCATCAGGAATGAGGTCTCAATAAATTTGTATAAACTACATCTCTATACAACAATGCTTTTCTGCCATCGGCTCTGAGAGGCTGGAACGAACTATCAAGTGAACTGCAAAATAACCATTCTAGCCTCACTCAAGTATGGGAGAGAGAAGAGGCAATGTAGATTTAGGTGTCTTGCCTAAGGACACTACAACCGTGGTTCTGACGGGGCTGGAAGACGCGACCTCTCAGTTACAAGGCAGCATTTGGGAGTCATAATGAAAGCAGCGATGCATTTACTTACAATGTGCTGCACACTTGATATACGATATTCAAAGGAACTTTTTTTTCCGAGCTTGATGAAACGATTGCGAAGCAAGTTCTAACAACTTATATTAATCACTCTCGTTGGGTGGATGGAAGCGTATAATGTGGTCATTCGTGTGTGAGGTACCCGGATAAAACCCACCTGTCCGATCTGACGACCACCGTACGTACCATCTCACATACTTCCCGGTCCAAGGATCTAACCTGTGTTGCATTGGTGAGAAGCGAGCACGCTAACCACTGCGCTAATCGGACAGCATTAATTTAATTTCAATGCATTAATTTAGTTGAAACATATTTTATTTCCCAATATAATACATATTGAACAATGCATACATCACACATAATCAAAATACAGAAACAGGATTAGAATGAAAGACAGAGTCTTATATAATTCTTCTCCTGAAATGCATAATTTGATGACATTAGAGACAGATATAATTGCAGGTTGTCATTAGCAGGTTCGAACCCCCGTCTGACCCTAATAAAATTAACAGTCATTCAGATGGGACTTTAAACCGAGGTCTCGTGTCCGTGCTTTACACCGTGCACGTAAAAGAACCAGAGGAGATTCTGGAATGGGTCTCTTTCTGTATCATTGCACTATCCTCCAAACATCTAAAATGACTAATCTCTTCAGGAGGCGTCGCTCATATGAGCAACCGGTAGCGACGATAAATAAACGTAAAACACACAGTTTGAACTGCAGTGGGAAATAATTCATTGAAGTATTTCTTTGTTTCAGCCATACCAGATCTGATCAGACTTGTTCACGGTAACCCAGTGGGTATAAAGAACCTCATAAAAGAGTTTAGAATGTTCTGGAAGAAAAAGACAAACCCAGCGACAGACGATGTTGCTAGTACCACGCTCGACTCGTCCACGCTTGATATTAGTATGGAAGTCGACTTAAAGCCAGACAACACATCTGATATGCCCAAAAGTGCAGTGATGGATACGACAAAGGTTGTGAGTATGTCTGACACACCAACTGCCCTCAATGAGAGCAAGTCTGACGCTCCGGAAGAATTTGCCATATCTAAGCGCCAGTTGGAGATCAAGATTCCATCTATAGCAGTACGGGAGAAACGGTCGGACCATAAGAAAGTGTGTTGGTACGTGAAAGACGAGATACTTGTACAATACGGTATGGTGGATATTAAATTACCCAATGCATGGGACTATGTCTGTATAAAACTGCCGACTTGGGCTCAGGATAAAAGTTGTACTCCGAAAGTTGAAGAAAGCAGCAGCGGGCGGGCTACCCCAAACATCATGCAGTTTGCTCAGCCCATGTCCCTGACCCAGATACAAGCGCTAGGACCAGTCGTTAAAGATAGCATCAGCGAGACCATTGAGGCGGTCTCATCTGCGGATGATATTCCGGAAGCAGTCCCTATTCTGACGCCGGGTAAACATGTGCCGGACCAGAGAAGTATAAAAGATATGTTTTCATCGGCATCCAAAAAATCACCTACCACCAAAAAAAAAATCATTCAAACTTTAAACACAGATATTAACAGTCAGAAATCGACTGAAATACACAGTACTGGCTCGCAGACCACTACATCTATAGTCTCGCCCATTGCCAAGAAATCTATCAATGATGTAGTGCAAATTGTTGAAAACAGTCCAAAGTCATCCGGAGGTAGAGAAAGTTCCAAGAAATCTCCAGTCGGGCAGAAATTGAATGACAAGAGCCCCAAATTATCTGGAAGTGCATCCGAAGCTCCAACCAGTGCAAAGAAACTAACCCCAACAGCTTCCTGTACAAAATCTGTTCTAACGGGCATGTTGTCGTCTCCAGAACTGATGATGCCACAGACCAGCAGTAAACTTGCAACGGAGAAGGCAGAGAGGAAGCAGGAGAGGATGGAGCATCCGATGGAAGTTGACATAATTGTACTGGATTGACCTTGAAGTGGATATAATAGTACTGGATTGACATTGAAGTTGATATAATAGTACTGGATTGACCTGAAGTAGATATAATTGTACTGGATTGACCTGAAGTAGATATAATTGTACTGGATTGACCTGAAGTAGATATAATTGTACTGGATTGACCTGAAGTTGACATAATTGTACTGGATTGACCTGAAGTAGATATAATTGTACTGGATTGACATTGAAGTTGATATAATTGTACTGGATTGACCTCGAAGTAGATATAATTCTACTGGATTGACCTCAAAGTGGATATAATAGTACTGGATTGACCTTGAAGTTGATATAATTGTACTGGATTGACCTTGAAGTGGATATAATAGTACTGGATTGTCCTCAAAGTGAATATAATTGTACTGGATTGACCTTGACGTGGATATAATAGTACTGGATTGACCTTGAAGTTGATATAATAGAACTGGATTGACCTTGAAGTTGATATAATGGTACTGTATTGACCTTGAAGTTGATATAATTGTACTGGATTTACCTTGAAGTGGATATAATAATTCTGGATTGACCTTGAAGTTGATATAATTGTACTGGATTGAACTTGACGTGGATATAATTGTACTGTATTGACCTTGAAGTGGATATAATAGTACTGGATTGACCTTGAAGTGGATATAATTGTACTGGATTGAACTTGAAGTGGATATAATAGTACTGGATTGACCTTGAAGTGGATATAATTGTACTGGATTGAACTTGACATGGATATAATTGTACTGTATTGACCTTGAAGTGGATATAATAGTACTGGATTGACCTTGAAGTGGATATAATAGTACTGGATTGACCTTGAAGTGGATATAATAGAACTGGATTGACCTTGAAGTTGATATAATGGTACTGTATTGACCTTGACATAATTGTACTGGATTGAACTTGACGTGGATATAATGGTACTGGATTGACCTTGAAGTGGATATAATAGTACTGGATTGACCGTGAAGTGGATATAATAGTACTGGATTGACCTTGAAGTGGATATAATAGTACTGGATTGACCTTGAAGTGGATATAATAGTACTGGATTGACCTTGAAGTTGATATAATAGTACTGGATTGACCTTGACGTGGATATAATAGTACTGGATTGACCTTGACGTGGATATAATTGTACTGGATTGACCTTGAAGTGCATATAACCATTGATTGACCCTTGATTTAACGTGCATCATTCTGTGATTGTATATAGGTTTACCAGTGTTGGGGCTAATGAATTTATTTTTTCTCTGGTGGGATTTTATCCCCCCCCCCCCAGTAGATTAAAACTAACTTTGTGATCTGGTAGCAGCTGTAGTGTACATGTAAGCTGTCTTATTTATGCCTGGAGTATAGACTACAAAAAGCACCTCATTAAAGGACACCATATTTATTTCCCCATGGATTTTCTATATAGAGAAATTCTACTTTATTGTATTGTGTTGTTGTTGTTGTTGTTTTTTAAAGAAATTATTCTTAGGTGAAGGAGGAGATCTATTCGATATCTTATTTGCATCTTTGTCTAAACCCCGAGCCCGGCTCTTTGTGTAACACACAAATCTCCAAAGCACACTGAAGGGTGATTTACGATTGTAGATAGTTGTTGTGGGAGAGGTCAGTAATGAAAAACATTAGTCAGTTACTGCTCTTGAAACCTTCTAAAAGTAGATTGGTCCTCTTAATTGGTTTCCTCTGTTTTTATCGTGGTTTCCTTTCCGTTTTCTCATCTTATGATTATTAAATTATTTAATCTCTACAGATATCCTTTTTTTTTTTAAATTTCGATGTTTTTTATTCAAACAATTGTACATATTACATAGTTATATACACAAACAACAATTGTACACAATGGTATAATACAACAGTTTGCTTTTTAATAAATAAGCTTGAGACTAGCTATTCCATCAATAAAGCGTTGTTCAACGAGACTGAATTTGGATTATAACAATTTTTTTTGTGTTACGGAAAGGATTCCTACTTAAAACAACAACATATGTTAAAACTAGGCATGCTCACTAGTAGTGTTATTGGAGTTGAGAAAATCTCTCCATTGGATTTCAAATTTACGATTGCTTCCTTTCATAAATGAAATTGTCTCCTCTATATTTAGTTTCCATAAAACGTATGGTTTAAAATCTATCAACATTGGTAATAAGCTTGCACATTTACATTTGAAATATATATTCTACAGATATCCTACAGCATATCCAATGTAGAGTTTACTGTCAAAATTTGTAATCAATTAGTTAACATGATTTTGAGGAAATCATCACATCTGGTTTGGTAAAAACAAAGGACTCCAACTAAAAGGACCAATATATATTTCTGGATAAATCTGGCTTTATCTGACAAGGGAGGTAATAGAAAAACCAGCAATGCCTCATAACGGAAAACAAATAGTAATGGACAAAACTTTTAAAATTCCCAAGAATCTATGGACTCTAAGGTAGATCAAGCTGATAAGATAAATTAATTCATTTCCATATCATTGACAATTCAGGGTCCCCCGCTGTCGGTCGCCAATTGCATCAAAAAATAAATATTGGCTCTAAATTTTGTGAATTGGCGAGAATATTTGGTGCAACTTTTTTTTGGGCACATGTTTTGTCAAATACATGGCTTCAAATATTTATTTGTGAACTATATGGCTCTTAGTTGGCTCCAAGTTTTTTAAATTGGCTCCAGTGTTTTTCAATTGGCGATAGAAGTTCAGACAGAGTGAACCATCGGAAGTGCTTTATGAACCTTCTTCTCTGTAGTAAAATTTACCAGCAGCAAGTAAGTATTGGTTTATACAAAGATTGGCGCAGACAAACATTCAGACAGAGGGAACCCTGATTGTAAAAAATAATGACCATCAAAACTGCAATAGGCAACAGCCAGCCAGCCACCATCAAAAATGAAGAGTATCATTGTACAGTTACTGGCCAAATGTAACCTATTACCGGGTACATGTAATTATAAAACAATGTGATAACATAGCTATTCTGGATCTGTGATTTAATCAAATTTTAACAGTATTTCTCGGTGTAGTTGTCATGGCAGTGACATGAATTCATCATTTCATCTGACCACATGCCGGCATATTCACCAAGCTCCATTAACTGCCTGGTAGGCATTTTGTCATGGTAGTGTGTGTTTTACATTATTTATCGTCGCTACCGGTTGCCCATTTTAGCGACGCCTCCTGAAGAGATTAGTCATTTTAGATATTTGGAGGATAGTGCAATGATACAGACAGAGACTCATCTCTGGTTCTTTTACGTACACGGTGTACAGCACCGACACGAGACCTCGGTTTAAAGTCCCATCTGAAAGACTGTTAATTTTATTAGGGTCATAACCTGCCTGTTAACCACTGTATGTGGGTACATCCTGTAGGGACACATGGCGTAGTCTGGCCTGTAATAATAACCTATCGATGTCCAAAGATAAGAGGATATTAATATTTTTGACATTAAAATTATGATAGAGACACCTTGTTCCATAGTGAAACATCATGGTCACTGCAGGGGCTCATTCTAGAGGACGAAGTAGTCGCTCTTGGGACCCCGATTTCGCCACCTTTTTTTACAATTTTCAGACAAAATAACACATTTCATTCTGGATATATTTAAAGGCTTTTGCAAACAACATAAATCCAGATCAGACGCTGTGTGCTGATCAGGATCTATGCTGTTTGCAAATACTGTTTGAACGGTATCCAGAATCAAATGGGTTAATGGTCATATTGTGTATTTTAACCCTATTATAATATAATACTGCATTTTCTCACTCCCCCCCCCCCCCAATCCTCATTTTTATAAAACTTTCTTAACCCTTTCAACACCACAGACCTCTAAATAGGCTTACAAAAAGTGTAGATCCAGATGAGCTGTCTCATCAGGATCTGCACTTTTTGCAGGTAATATTACTGTTTTTAGACAAAATTACCCATTTTAATAAAATGAATTGGTCCAAATTTAATTTTCTTATTAATTTATTGGTCTAAGAATGTCATGGACCAGTCCATGTCAGTTACTTGGTGTTGAATGGGTTAAACCCTATTCTTTTTTGAATACCTAGTATAAAAAGGATTACTCGCTCGTTTATTGTGCATATATTGGAGATGAGCGAGTGATTCTGTGTGCGAGTACCTTGTATAAACGACGTTACTGGACTTCTGCTCCAATGTGCGAGACGAAAATTATGTCAACAAACTATTACAGGACATTTTGTAAACATTTGAGTGCTTGTAGTTTACAGATTCACTTAATATCACAGTATAGGCAGTATATAGAATAAATCATGTTTTAATGTCAATACCATGTAATAAACTACTATTAACGAAATGTTCACCCTGTCTCACTCGCATTGAACAAGAAAAATAGACTTGTTACCTTTTACGCCTACAGTCAAACCTGTGCTAGTTTCCAGATGTTTTATTATACATTTGATCTATATTAAGCTGCCACCTGTGCTAAACAGCCACTTTCTGAGATTCCCTGGGCTGGCTGCTTATTTATGACGGGTTTGACTATACACGATTTTGTCATAAATAATCTTAACAATATTTAAGAATTTGCCATTGATATAAGCAGCCAGCTTATACCTTGGCCGTATCTCCAAATAGTGTCAAAAGCACTTTAAAGGTCGATGAATGCGCACAAAAATTCCTTAACATAATATGAAGTTGAATAACATGTACAAAAACCAGTTTTTATTTGTATTTTGCATTACAGGCGGTGTTAATGGATTATCGCTTTACATTATGTATAAATTATAAAATAAATATCCTCGTTGATTCAGATAAATTTCTATATTTCATTGGAAATCATAAATCGATATATACAGCCGGAGCTACCGGGTAAAATGGAGCCACATTGGCGAGATGATGTTTAGAAACTAAATTCAATATATTTATTGCAAACAATGCGTATAATTATTTTCTTATTAGTAAATAATAATCTTTTGTTTCAGATAGTACCGGTGAAACGCAGAATGATCGTTTAATGGTCATTCGGCAGATCGTCGCACTTATTATTTGAAATTGAGATTTATGTCTGTGTGCAACCACTTGAATGTTATGTGTAATAATATAATAATAATAATAAAGTGGTATAATTTATGATTTGTTGCTTTCTAATACTATTGCAATTAATTGGTCGTAGTGCTGGCTTACCCGTCCAAATCCAGTTTTCCTGTCCAATCCTGCTCACCTGTCCAATCCAGCTTACCTGTCCAATCCGGCTTACCTGTCCAATCCCACTTGCCCTTCCATTCCAGCTTACCTGTCCAATCCCACTCACCTGTCCGATCCACAGGGATGCTGACAGCAATGCACAATTGGATAGAAAAAGGCTATTTTGGTGTTATATGTAGAGGGATGGTGTTTGCATAACTCCCGGACCATCTGAACGCGCTGGCGGCAATGCACAATATGACAGAAAGTGGCTATTTTGGTGGTAGTGGGTGTCACCGCGTTGTACAAAATGCTCCCTTTAGTCCCTATTCTCGGGGGGGGTATCGTATTATCCAAATTCCAATCTCTTCGAGGGACTTCGCAACTATTGCTTTACATTTATGTATCGTCTCTACCGGTTGCCCATATGAGTGACGCCTCCTGAAGAGATTAGTCATTTTAGATTTTTGGAGGATAGTGCAATGATACAGACAGAGACTCATTCCAGAGTCTCCTCTGGATCTTTTACGTGCACGGTGTAAAGTACAGACACGAGACCTCGGTTTAAAGTCCCATCTGAAAGACTTATATTTTATTAGGGTCAGACGGGGGATCGAATCCCTGGATTACCAGTCCAGCGTGTTAACCAGCTCATGTGGGCAACCATCGCTCATGTTGGCAAACATCGCTCATGTGGGTAACCATCGCATCGCTCATGTGGGCAACCATCGCTCATGTGGGCAACCATCGCTCATGTGGGTAACCATCGCTCATGTTGGCAAACATCGCTCATGTGGGTAACCATCGCTCATGTGGGCAACCATCGCTCATGTGGGTAACCATCGCTCATGTTGGCAAACATCGCTCATGTGGGCAACCATCGCTCATGTTGGCAAACATCGCTCATGTGGGTAACCATCGCATCGCTCATGTGGGCAACCATCGCTCATGTGGGCAACCATCGCTCATGTGGGTAACCATCGCATCGCTCATGTGGGTAACCATCGCATCGCTCATGTGGGCAACCATCGCTCATGTGGGTAACCATCGCATCGCTCATGTGGGCAACCATCGCTCATGTTGGCAACCATCGCTCATGTTGGCAAACATCGCTCATGTGGGTAACCATCGCTCATGTGGGCAACCATCGCTCATGTTGGCAAACATCGCTCATGTGGGTAACCATCGCTCATGTGGGCAACCATCGCTCATGTGGGTAACCATCGCTCATGTTGGCAAACATCGCTCATGTGGGCAACCATCGCTCATGTTGGCAAACATCGCTCATGTGGGTAACCATCGCATCGCTCATGTGGGCAACCATCGCTCATGTGGGCAACCATCGCTCATGTGGGTAACCATCGCATCGCTCATGTGGGCAACCATCGCTCATGTGGGTAACCATCGCATCGCTCATGTGGGCAACCATCGCTCATGTTGGCAAACATCGCTCATGTGGGCAACCATCGCTCATGTGGGTAACCATCGCTCATGTGGGTAACCATCGCTCATGTTGGCAACCATCGCTCATGTGGGCAACCGGTAGTAATGATAAATAAATGCACCAATGGTGTTAATAACAACTGACACAGATTTTGTATTTGTTTATTAAGTGTCACATTTATATATATGAATTAACTAACAGTACACAATCAGCAATGAAATAAATAAAAACAGTATGTTAAATATACAAAATTACACGTATACGGTAAATCATAAAAATCCTCGACAGATAATATAGGTCACATTCTCATCGTTTTCCACACCGCGATCCTCGAAGATAATCTAACAAAGTAAAAGTGTTGTACAAGCAGTAAATACCCATATACATCCATCATTATATATAAAATAAACAGAAAACAAAACAAACATGGGTTTTTTAAAAACATTTAATATAGTCAAACTTGTGTTAGTGGTCACCTCTATTAAGCAGTCAACCTGTGTTAAGCAGCCTTTTCTATGATTCCCTTGGTTGGCTGCTTAAGGCAGGTTTGATTGCACTATCAACAGGCTAAATAAAGTTTTAAAAAACCCATGTGATCTTGTTTCATATATTTTTTATATATGTAGTATTCTTGTTCAGGGGCAAATTTTAAAGCGACACTACATCTGTGAAAACGCAAATTTATACAGAATGTAATTTCCTATTATATGGTATAATTGTTTATCTCATATATATGCCTACCGGTAAACAAATGAGTATTTCAACTAATAAACAAGCGTCATATACGCGGTTGGTTGACATAACAAAATAATGTAAACAGGGTCGACATCCATGCGTAATACAACCTGTGTATCCTGAATAACGAGATT
The DNA here is from genome assembly GCA_014843695.1 of Archivesica marissinica. Lineage (NCBI taxonomy): Eukaryota > Metazoa > Mollusca > Bivalvia > Venerida > Vesicomyidae > Archivesica > Archivesica marissinica. The sequence goes on from CM026399.1 coordinate 22,848,350, forward strand.
TATGGTACAGAATAATTGACAGATTTACCGTTATATCTCACATATGTGCCTATGCATATTTATTTGTAGACTAATCTTAGATAAATTTATTATCTAAGCGACAATATCAAGCGTTTAGTATTGACTACAATGACAAAGAAATGTCAATTCAGGAGCGTGGATGACCGTTATATGAAATCCTACATTCACTGACTTTAAGTTTGTAGACCACAAAAACACTGTTTATTGATTCAATGTTAGTGTTCGAATGTATTCGGAAGAAATTTGTAGTAGCAACGCATTTACACGTATATGTGAACAATGCATTTTTTTGGGGCTTTTTGCGATGTAATGTCGCTTTAAGGATTATATAATACAAACCTTTGTTTGATTTTCTCTATTTGATCAACAACAATGGGCAGATAAAAAAACGCTAACCAGATGTTGCTATATGATAACTGATCAATATCTCGATGATAGCAATATATTACAGCAAAGTATCCATTGGATAGATGTCATGTAGTATATCTCAAGATTGAATCATTATAAGAAGACGAAATGGATGAAAAAGAAACCAAGACGAAAACTGAAAGCAATTAGAAAGATCTATCCTCCTACAAGAGAATTCTGGGTGGCATTACGGATCGATGTCACATTGTCATTTCAAAAAATTATCATAACCATAAAGTCCTCATCGTCGAGGTCAGTGGAAAAAAAACAGATGACCTGTGTAAATCAAGATCTCGATTTTGCTGAAAATGAAATACGGAGTATCTACTCTGCTGGTCGACGAGCCGGACCGCAACGATGAGCTGCTTTCAATAAAATAACGGGTATATAATCCGTGTACCATACAGACGGATCTGTAGTCCAGTGATACTATCCCAAACATATGGTAGCGCCGGTACAAACATCACTCTAGTTGTAAACGGTGTATATGTTGTTATCTCATTAACAGATGCTTACCGGTAGTTAAAGTTATATCCCATATCTCTCCCCTCCCCACCTTCCCCCCTCCTCTCCTTCCTTCCCTCCTCTCCTTCCTCTCAAGTTTGATCCCCCGTCTGACCCTAATAAAATTAACAATCTTTCAGATGGGACATTAAACCAAAGTCTCGTGTCGGTGCTTTACACCGTGCACGTAAAAAGAACCAGAGGAGACTCTGGAATGGGTGTCTGTCTGTATCATTGCACTATCCTCCAAAAATCTAAATTGACCAATTTCTTTAGGAGGCGTCGCTCATATGGGCAACCGGTAGCGATGACAAATAAACGTAAAACACACACAAACGTAAAACACACACAAACGTAAAACACACACAAACGTAAAACACACATTGTGTACCATACAAAGCGCAAAACAATAAATGTAAACACAGAATCTGGCAGAACTTCAGACAGAAACCCTGTGAATACACAACATTAATTGAATAGTGTTTAACCCTTTTAACTTTTAACCCCACAGGCCTCTAAATAGGCTTATGAAAAGTGTAGATCCAGATGAGCCGGCTCGTAACGAGCCGTCTCATCAGGATCTGCACTTTTTTGCCAGTAATAATTATTACTATTTATAGATAAAATTACCCATTTTGATAAATGAACTGATCCAAATGTAATTTTGTTATTAATTTATTGGTCTAAAAATATCATGGACTAGTCCATGTCAGTTACTTGGGGTTGAAAGGGTTAAAATCAGTTGTTCTGAAGCTAGAACATGCAAGATTGCATGCTAAGAATTAAATATTATATAATGGAGTAGTCCACAGTGAGATGACAGGTAAAGCAAGGACTATTGGACTGGTCCATAGTTGCTTGTCTGACAAATCTTAGGTTGAAGTAGAAAATTAAGTTAAATTTCAAATCGGCATTAGTTTAGTATATCATGTTTTATCATTTCCTAAGGACACATTGAAATTAGATTTTCAGCAAATTTGACCATAGCGGAAGACCCCGGGTGCCACTCCAGGCACGGATGGTTACTGTACGCAATCATACTGCATTAACAGGGATACATGGAGTTGGTTTCATGATTTGTGTATCAACACATACATCAATGTTTATGTGATACCCTGATCTATATTAATGAGAAGTCGAAAATTAATTTTCAAAATGATAAATCATCTTGGATTTCAGATCAGAAGAATATTAATATTATTGACCTATTCCCCCCTCCCACCTTCCTCTCCCCCCATTGACCAAGTGTGCAATAGTTGACAAACATTTGGGAACATGTGTAATATTAATTGTAAAACAATCCACTTATGAATCTGGCCGAAAATTCCAAAACATCATAGACAAGAATATTTTATAAAAATGATCATTTTACCAAATGACCTCTGATTGCAGAAGATTTTTTTAAAGTTTGTATATGTATATAGCTTGCAACATGTATATAGCTTGCATAAGGAAAAACTTCAATTACTAATATCTCTTTGGGTTGCATTTTTTGAGGGATATTTCATTTGTACAAAATATATTTTAATTTCAACTGTTGGTTTTAGAGAAGTTTAGGAGATTTCTCAAGATTCTAAATAAATTGGAATGAATGTGCAAACAACATAGATCCTGATCAACTGCTGCGTAACACGTCTCATCAGGATCTATGTTGTTTGCTATTCACCCAAGTGTTTTAGCACCACTATCCGAATAGCTGTCTTAAATTGTTTTTTTAACTATTGTGTTAGAGTACTATCTAACGATCACACTTTTTAACTATTTTGGTAGAGTACTATCTAACGATCACACTTTTTAACTATTTTGGTAGAGTACTATCTAACGATCACAGTTTTTAACTATTTTGGTAGAGTACTATCTAACGATCACAGTTTTTAACTATTTTGGTAGAGTACTATCTAACGATCACAGTTTTTAACTATTTTGGTAGAGTACTATCTAACGATCACACTTTTTAACTATTTTGGTAGAGTACTATCTAACGATCACACTTTTTAACTATTTTGGTAGAGTACTATCTAACGATCACACTTTTTAACTATTTTGGTAGAGTACTATCTAACGATCACACTTTTTAACTATTTTGGTAGAGTACTATCTAACGATCACACTTTTTAACTATTTTGGTAGAGTACTATCTAACGATCACAGTTTTTAACTATTTTGGTAGAGTACTATCTAACGATCACACTTTTTAACTATTTTGGTAGAGTACTATCTAACGATCACAGTTTTTAACTATTTTGGTAGAGTACTATCTAACGATCACACTTTTTAACTATTTTGGTAGAGTACTATCAAAAGATCACACTTTTTAACTATTTTGGTAGAGTACTATCTAACGATCACACTTTTTAACTATTTTGGTAGAGTACTATCTAACGATCACAGTTTTTAACTATTTTGGTAGAGTACTATCTAACGATCACACTTTTTAACTATTTTGGTAGAGTACTATCAAAAGATCACACTTTTTAACTATTTTGGTAGAGTACTATCTAACGATCACACTTTTTAACTATTTTGGTAGAGTACTATCTAACGATCACACTTTACCAAAATATTTAAAGTACAATCAAAAGATCACACTTTACACACAGTGTTTTTTAAAACTATTTTGGTAGAGTACACTATCAAAGATCACACTTTACACACAGTGTTTTTTAAAACTATTTTGGTAGAGTACAATCAAGGATCACACTTTACACACAGTTTACTTGGTGAGTTCTGCATTGCATCTCCAGACAAGACAACACTTGTGGTGGGACACTATAATCTGTCCCACTTTACTTTTTCAATTTTAGATTCATATCATTTGGGAATTGTCAAAAATCAAGGTCACAGTCGAAGGTTTTATATGTGGGTGTGAAGCATTAGTGATGAGTATTGCGTATGAATATCAGCTAAGGTTAACAACACAGCTTAGAGGGGCAGAGGCAGATGCCAACTACGAGAATAATTGCTCAGTTTTCAATTACCAGTACAGCCAGATGCTAAGTAAACGACGAGAATAACTGCTCCGTTTTCAATTACCAGTACAGGCAGCTGCCAAGTAAACTACGTGAATAACTGCTCAGTTTTCAATTACCAGTACAGGCAGCTGCCAAGTAAACTATGAGAATAATTGCTCAGTTTTCAATTACCAGTACAGGCAGCTGCCAAGTAAACTACGAGAATAACTGCTCAGTTTTCAATTACCAGTACAGGCAGATGCTAAGTGAACGACGAGAATAACTGCTCAGTTTTCAATTACCAGTACAGGCAGCTGCCAAGTAAACGACGAGAATAATTGCTCAGTTTTCAATTACCAGTACATCAAAAATGAAGGTCTTTAATAATAATTTTAGCTTAAAATCTCTTAACCCTTTCAACCCCACAGGCCTCTAAATAGGCTTATGAAAAGTGTAGATCCAGATGAGCCGGCTCGTTACGAGCCGGCTCATCTGGATCTGCACTTTTTTGCCAGTAATAATTATTACTATTTTTAGATAAAATTACCCATTTTGATAAATGAACTGCTCCAAATGTAATTTTCTTATTAATTTATTGGTCTAAAAATAGCATGCACTAGTCCATGTCAGTTACTTGGGGTTGAATGGGTTAATGCATTTTTTCTATTAAAGATTTTATTTAAAATTAACCAATAAATGGATGTAACTTACAAATTGTAATTTCACAAAATCAGGTTCGTTTGTGGCCATATTTTCCAAATTTATTATCGAAAAATGAAAATATGACAATAATCACAATATCTAATCATTGGCTCATTACAATATCTTGATGTGCAACACATTCTAAGTACACGCATTTTGAGGCTTTAATCATACGTGTATTTATTGTGTTTTCGTGGTTCTGTAGGTGTGTAAATGACCCAAACAGTCTGTGTGTGTTTTACGTTTATTTATCGTCGCTACCGGTTGCCCATATGAGCGACGCCTCCTGAAGAGATTAGTCATTTTAGATTTTTGGAGGATAGTGCAATGATACAGACAGAGACCCATTCCAGAGTATCCTCTGGTTCTTTTACGTGCACGGTGTAAAGCACCGACACAAGACCTCGGTTTAACGTCCCATCTGAAAGACTGTTAATTTTATTATGGTCAGACGTGGGATCGAACCTGCGATCCCTGGATTACCAGTCCAGCGTGCTACCATTGGACTACAGATCTGTCTGGGGAGATCGTTACTGCCTTGTTGTATAATATCATTAAACCTTACACGAAGCACACATTATTTAAAACTTGAACGATCTGTCAGGAAAACCTGGAATAAAAATAGTTAGCCACAGGGTACCAACTCCCGAAGACCTCTATAAGCTATAATAGCTTTTGGTTCTAATCCTTTTTCATTCATGTATCTAAATTTTGTGTAAACTGTATATTTGTATATGCTGTATGGTTTGAAATAAACTATGTTTAAACTAACTCCCGATCAAATTTTGTGTTGAAAATCATCATGAATATTATTTTTAACTATTTCGGTAGACTGACCGTATACCGACGGTTTTTAACTATTTCGATAGACTGACCGTATACCGACGGTTTTTAACTATTTCGGTAGACTGACCGTATACCGACGGTTTTTAACTATTTCGGTAGACTGACCGTATACCGACGGTTTTTAACTATTTCGATAGACTGACCGTATACCGACGGTTTTTAACTATTTCGGTAGACTGACCGTATACCGACGGTTTTTAACTATTTCGGTAGACTGACCGTATACCGACGGTTTTTAACTATTTCGGTAGACTGACCGTATACCGATGGTTTTGGCCTATTTTATGTCGTTTAGGCCTACTTGCTACCTACTAGTGTCGAGTGATAATTTGATATTTGTAAACATATGCATTCGACCATATTATTTACCTGGACAGGTAAGTTTATATAGCCCAGTTATCAGGACCGTTATCCATGTATATCGTAGGCATAAACGATCCACCTAAATTATCTTATGTGGACTTGTCCAATATTTTCTCGCGACATAAATATTGAGTGAAACAATTCTTGACCTGACTTACCAGGAAAATTGTGGATAACATGCAATCTGATGAATCAGCAGTTTTCAGTAATATTCTACGGAGGCATGATTCTGGTATAAAATATATTCCAAGAAACTTGAAAATAATTACAATATTTAAGTTTGAATCTCCTTTCTAGAACTGAATAATGTACCAGTATTTCTAGAAATGTTTGTCTGAAACGTTCGAAATGGTCAGGAACTTGGACCGAGGACAAACTTTATAACCAGTAGATGAATTTAGCTTTCCGTAAGCTCATTGTGAAATTAAGGGATTTATTACAGAAATCAAGAAAATATGAACACTAGTTTGAGAGCTGGTACCGACGGAGAGTTGGTACTCTGAGGCTAGAATGCCACTCTTTCTCAATCAACATACATGTATATAATAACAAAACAACAATTACACATAATTATTATAAATAACATCTAGATAATATCAACAATATCAACATATAATTGCATTTCTGTGCAAGGGCAAAAGTTCCATAGAAATGAAAGTTATCCCCCTTAGTAATTTTTCCACAATGTTGGTTATTTATTTTTTAAAAAACACGGATATAAAAATCTGTAGCCCGTCTGTGGTGCCTAATGTTTGTTAAATGTTTTTATTTGTTCCAATGTTTAATGGATGTGGCGGACGCCGTGTAACTGAGAGGTTGCGAATGTTTAGACATTTTAGGCAACGCACTTATATCCACATTACCGCATCTCTCTTCCTCATGGCGATGGATTTCATCAGGACCGAGGTCTCGAGAGTTCGTTTGTTCGGGCTTTACGCTTTCATCAGCACTATTTTGGGCTATAAACCAGCAGGCAGTTTACCTAACAACACCTTTCATGGGCAGGCTCCAGCGGTTAACCAGTAATTGGTGCATCAACTTCAACCTCCGTAAGATATTGCCAATTTTTTCATGGCGGGGCTCGAACCCGTGACCATCAGTGATGATATGCTACAGTGGTATAAAAGTCAGCGACCGTAACCACTCGACCACGGAGGCGGTCTAACATAAGAACTTGTTTCACTATCCAGTTAAAATAAACGTGCATAAACTACTCCCATCTATATAACTCCGGCAAGATGTAGTGCCCCAGAAATGTGATAAATGTGATCAGCAATGTTTTTTTTTTTTAAAAACATCAATATATCTTCAAAATGTTACGTAAAATCTGTATTAACATGTAATTGAAAAATGCAAATATACGACAACAATCACACTTTTTCTCGGCATCCACTCCTTGTATATCTCGGTGTGCGGTGCATTCTAGGTAACAAACACACATTGGGACTTGGCTGTTCCAGGAATAGGAAGAAGACTACACCAATAAATAAATAACATTTACCTCTGATAATAACAACAACAACCATATCATAAATATAACAATATTCATAAATATACACAAGTTATAAAATACTTGTAATCTTACTACATATACGCACTGGAAACTTGGCACTATGTTACAATATTACAGGTACTGACTATTGTCGGTTGTAATATCTGGTGTGCACAAACCAGTCAACTACTGGTGTACACAAACCAGTCAACTACTTGTGTACACAAACCAGTCAACTACTTGTGTACACAAACCAGTCAACTACTTGTGTACACAAACCAGTCAACTACTTGTGTACACAAACCAGTCAACTACTTGTGTACACAAACCAGTCAACTACTTGTGTACACAAACCAGTCAACTACTGTGTACACAAACCAGTCAACTACGGTGTACACAAACCACTCAACTACTTGTGTACACAAACCAGTCAACTACTTGTGTACACAAACCAGTCAACTACTTGTGTACACAAACCACTCAACTACTTGTGTACACAAACCACTCAACTACTTGTGTACACAAACCAGTCAACTACTTGTGTACACAAACCAGTCAACTACTTGTGTACACAAACCAGTCCACTGCTGGTGTGCATAAACCAGTCTATTGTTGGAAAACAAAACTACTTGTGTACACAAACCAGTCAACTACTGGTGTACACAAACCAGTCAACTACTTGTGTACACAAACCAGTCAACTACTGGTGTACACAAACCAGTCAACTACTGGTGTACACAAACCAGTCAACTACTTGTGTACACAAACCAGTCAACTACTTGTGTATACAAACCAGTCAACTACTGGTGTACACAAATCAGTCCACTGCTGGTGTGCATAAACCAGTCAACTACTTGTGTACACAAACCAGTCAACTACTGGTGTACACAAATCAGTCCACTGCTGGTGTGCATAAACCAGTCAACTACTTGTGTACACAAACCAGTCAACTACTTGTGTACACAAACCAGTCAACTACTTGTGTACACAAACCAGTCAACTACTTGTGTACACAAACCAGTCAACTACTTGTGTACACAAACCAGTCAACTACTTGTGTACACAAACCAGTCAACTACTTGTGTACACAAACCAGTCAACTACTGGTGTACACAAACCACTCAACTACTGGTGTACACAAACCACTCAACTACTTGTGTACACAAACCAGTCAACTACTTGTGTACACAAACCAGTCAACTACTTGTGTACACAAACCACTCAACTACTTGTGTACACAAACCACTCAACTACTTGTGTACACAAACCAGTCAACTACTTGTGTACACAAACCAGTCAACTACTTGTGTACACAAACCAGTCCACTGCTGGTGTGCATAAACCAGTCTATTGTTGGAAAACAAAACTACTTGTGTACACAAACCAGTCAACTACTGGTGTACACAAACCAGTCAACTACTTGTGTACACAAACCAGTCAACTACTGGTGTACACAAACCAGTCAACTACTGGTGTACACAAACCAGTCAACTACTTGTGTACACAAACCAGTCAACTACTTGTGTACACAAACCAGTCAACTACTGGTGTACACAAATCAGTCCACTGCTGGTGTGCATAAACCAGTCAACTACTTGTGTACACAAACCAGTCAACTACTTGTGTACACAAACCAGTCAACTACTTGTGTACACAAACCACTCAACTACTTGTGTACACAAACCAGTCAACTACTTGTGTACACAAACCAGTCCACTGCTGGTGTGCATAAACCAGTCTATTGTTGGAATACAAAACTACTTGTGTACACAAACCAGTCAACTACTTGTGTACACAAACCAGTCAACTACTGGTGTACACAAACCAGTCAACTACTGGTGTACACAAACCAGTCAACTACTTGTGTACACAAACCAGTCAACTACTTGTGTACACAAACCAGTCTATTGTTGGAATACAAAACTACTGGTGTACACAAACCAGTCCGCAATTGGTGAACACAAACCAGTCAACTACTTGTGTACACAAACCAGTCTATTGTTTGAATACAAAACTACTGGTGTACATAAACCAGTCAGCAATTGGTGTACACAAACCAGTCAACTACTTGTGTACACAAACCAGTCTATTTTCGGTATACACAAACCAGTCAAAGTTCAATTCTTACTCATAGAATTAGTAACACGTCGATTATTTACTAGTACCCATATAAATAAATCGCTATATGCATGATGGGTATTTTACCAGTAAATACGGTTAAAATTCATTGTACAATTTTGTACAGGCACACCAATAGTATATTTGTATTGGCACTTTTTTTACTGGTGCAGCGTCCTGTATTGGATGAAATTACGATGGGGATGAGTTTGCAATAGTTTTTTTAATTCACGAATATAGTGAACATTTCCACCACTGGAATATTTCCACCTTTACTGTATTGGATTCCAAAAAACCAGTCAACTATTGGTGTACAAAAACCAGTCTGAATTTTACTACAGTATTTGGGTATTTGAAATGAAACCATATCGTAGATTGTGATAATGACTGGCGTCTGGCATTAGCGAATCCGTACGAGACTGTACTAATTGCAGGCTAGCAGTGAAAACAACAGTCAAATATATCGTGCAATTTCATTAGAATTGCGTCGTAAAGACATATTCCGTCCAGAATTATCTGCTGCAATTATTTTGATCTTTATTTTACCCAGCATGCAAAGTGCTAAAACTTCCACAGTGACCCTAATCCACAGTGACCCTAATCCACAGTGATCCTAATCCACAGTGATCCTAATCCACAGTGACCCTAATCCACAGTGATCCTAATCCACAGTGATCCTAATCCACATTCACCCTAATCCACAGTGATCCTAATCCACAGTGACCCTAATCCACAGTGATCCTAATCCACATTCACCCTAATCCACAGTGATTCTAATCAACAGTGACCCTAATCCACAGTAATCAACAGTGACCCTAATCCACAGTGACCCTAATCCACAGTGATCCTAATCCACATTCACCCTAATCCACAGTGACCCTAATCCACAGTGACCCTAATCCACAGTGACCCTAATCCACAGTGATCCTAATCCACAGTGACCCTAATCCACAGTGATCCTAATCCACATTCACCCTAATCCACAGTGACCCTAATCCACATTCACCCTAATCCACAGTGATCCTAATCCACATTCACCCTAATCCACAGTGACCCTAATCCACATTCACCCTAATCCACAGTGATCCTAATCCACAGTGACCCTAATCCACATTCACCCTAATCCACAGTGATCCTAATCCGCTTCCTGTAAAATACAATGAAGATTTACCGAAGCAAAACTTAAAATTGACATTTCAAGTTTTCAACTACAAACATTACATCAAATCAAGAATAGAAAACTGTTAGCAGTGTTCACAAAATTGAGTGAAAAAGTCCACCACACAAAATATGAATATGTAAATTATATGAATATATATATACTGAATATCTCCGATATCGTGGAATGTTCTAGTAACATCATATCAATAGAAATCATCCAATATACAGCCGATAACAGATATATATATATATATATATATATATAGCTAAGCACAATGTTGCGTATACATTTCATGTGATTGCGCAATCTCAGTTATGTCGTCAGTTCTATAAATAGCAATACTTCTTTGTCGGTCAGAAAGTGACATTTTATGGGTCAAATTAACAGGAACATTGTTGGGTGATTTGGTGATGTTTTGCATGGGGTAAAACATCCACTAATTTAAGCTAATATATAGTGATAGCTTTCTGCACTACATACATCATACCGTTGCAATACTACCATTTTAGGCATACAAAAAAAGGTATTCAGCTGTATTTTAAAAGTGTGTGTGTGTGTTTTACGTTTATTTATCGTCGCTACCGGTTGCCCATATGAGCGACGCCTCCTGAAGATATTAGTCATTTTAGAATTTGGAGGATAGTGCATGATACAGATAGAGACCCATTCCAGAGTCTCCTCTGGTTCTTTTACGTGCACGGTGTAAAGCACCTCGGTTTAACATCAAGTCACAAAACTGCTAGCATAATGACAGATAGACAATGCTAGCATAATGACAGATAGACAATGCTAGCATAATGACAGATAGACAATGCTAGCATAATGACAATGCTAGCACAATGCTAGCATAATGACAATGCTAGCATAATGACAATGCTAACATAATGACAATGCTAGCATAATTACAATGCTAGCATAATGACAATGCTAGCAAAATGACAATGCTAGCAAAATGACAATGCTAGACAATGCTAGCATAATGACAATGCTAGCATAATGACAATGCTAGCAAAATGACAATGCTAGCAAAATGACAATGCTAGCATAATGACAATGCTAGCATAATGACAATGCTAGCATAATGACAAACATAATGACAATGCTAGCATAATGACAAACATAATGACAATGCTAGCATAATGACAATGCTAGCATAATGACAATGCTAGCATAATGACAAACATAATGACAATGCTAGCATAATGACAATGCTAGCATAATGACTATGCTAGCATAATGACAATGCTAGCATAATGATGACAATGCTAGCATAATGACAATGATAGCATAATGACATCAGGTTTGGCGTCCCTCGTTAACAACGTTTTACTGCAGATTAACGCACCGTAAATTCCATCTTTGCCAATACAGACAAAATGCTGAGCCATGTTAGAATAATAAACAGATGTGGCTGTGGCATGGATAACCCTAGATCGCAGAAAAATCACTACTGTTTCCTGGTGAAACATACGTAGATCGCAGAAAATCACTACTGTTTCCTAGTGAAACATACGTAGATCGCAGAAAATCACTACTATATCCTGCTGAAACATACGTAGATCGCAGAAAATCACTACTGTTTCCTGGTGAAACATACGTAGATCGCAGAAAATCACTACTATTTCCTGCTGAAACATACGTAGATCGCAGAAAATCACTACTGTTTCCTGGTGAAACATACGTAGATCGCAGAAAATCACTACTGTTTCCTGGTGAAACATACGTAGATGGCAGAAAATCACTACTGTTTCCTGGTGAAACATAAATGGTCAGACGAATACGTAGTAGAAAAACTATTTATACATGAACTGTTTGTTTGGTTCGCTGTTGGGCCGCTTTAAACGTCAAGGCCAAAAAATATAAAAGGGCGTCGGTCAGGAGCTAATTTTGGTCTTATTTCAATATATTACAAATGATCTTGTATAAATGTGCTGGTTATATGAACTTATGATATATATGCATAGGACAATGCATCTACAGTTAAACCTGTGTTAGTGGTCACCTGTATTAAGCAGCCAACCTGTATTAACCCTTTCAACACCACAGACCTCTAAATAGGCTTACAAAAAGTGTAGATCCAGATGAGCCGGCTCGTGACGAGCCGTCTCATCAGGATCTGCACTTTTTGCCAGTAATATTACTATTTTAATAAAACAAATTACCCATTTTGATAAATGAACTGATCCAAATGTAATTTTCTTATTCATTTCATTGGTCTAAAAATATCATGGACCAGTCCATGTCAGTTACTTGGTGTCGAATGGGTTAAGCAGCCACTTTCCAGATTCCCAATTTGTTGTTTTACTATATATATTTGACCTCTATTAAGCAGCCACCTGTGCTCAGCAACCACTTTCTGTGATTCCCTTGGCTGGCTGCTTTAAGACAGGTTTGACTGTATTCTACACACGTATGCATGCATCTATATGTATACACATATTGTTTTGTTTTTTACTATACGATAATGAATCTGAAAGAACATCGATTAATTATCACATAATCCAGCTATATCTACACAATATTAATCTACCAAGGTATGTCTTATATAATAACAATAATCAATTAACTATTCCAGTATCTGACTATAGTATCTCTTTCTGGAAGTGAGCGGAACTTCATCGATCCGTCCACCCCGCAGGAGAAAAGGTGATGTTTGGGCCCTATCGTTACTTGCGTGACCCCTGTAGCTGACCCCACACTACGGAAGAATGTGTTGCTTCTCGTGTGCTCGCCCTGGAATGCTACGATCAGTTGATGGACGTCTAGACCCCACACCTGTCAAACAAGCATTATATATTTGGGTTAAATACGAACTTGTGCAGCCAACGTGGCATCTGCCTCACAGACACTGAGGGGATGCGAGTTCGAATCTCGCCCAAACCATACTTACGCAGACACTTAAATCCACATTGCCTCTCGTCTCTCCCTCATGCCGACGGAATGAGGTGTCTAGAGCGATTGATCTAATGTTGTAAGAACTTGTTTCGCAATCAAGATAAAACAGAACTTGATACAATATTCAATATGAATCCATCCCAACATACATGTTTCCCAGGAATTAAAACACAGTTTATAAAATCAACATTTAGTATGTTATATTTATTCCTGTTCTTGTTTTAGTTTTTGAGGTATTAATCTTACTGAACCAATTAGCGCAGTGGTTAGCGCGCTCGCTTCTCACCAATGCAACCCGGTTTCGATACTCTGACCGGGAAGTATGTGAGATTGTACGGTGGTCGCCAGATCGGACAGGTGGGTTTTTTCTCCGGGTACTCCGGTTTCCTCCCACACAAATGACCACATTTACGCTTTCATCCGTGTCAAAGAGAGTGATTAATATAAGATGTTAGAACTTGCTCCGTAATCGGTGTAAAATAAATAAAGTTAAAACTTAAACTGAACTATACACATGTTCAGACATATTGCAATACAATAAAATTAAAAAATGAAGCAGATAAGAGTAGAAACATGATTTGTGAAGTAGATTATAATTTATGAACCTAATTGTATTTGTGCATTTTTCTTTCCTCTTTTTGTGCTTTTGTTTTCTTTGTTTGTTTATTTTTTGTCTTTCATTTTTTTTCTTTCCATTTGTACTTTATTGGACATGCTACGTACCTTGACATCCCCGTCGGCCGAGCCTGTAACAAAATACTCCTCCTCGGGATCCATAGCTAGACAGCGTATAATAGACTCGTGTGCTTGGAATGTGTGCCGCATCTGTCGTTGACGAATATCAAATATACCTAGTCTACTGTCAAGGTCATGTAGAAACGAAGTGCAAATGATGACATGGCTCTGCAGTTATCAATCTTTTTTCAATTTTGTTTTCAAACTCCAGCTCAAATGATATGATTGGTCGATTCTGATATTTGCACTCAGCTCAACCAATTAGAAGCTTGAGACCAGCTCAACCAATTAGAAGCTTGAGACCAGTTCAACCAATTAGAAGCTTGAGACCAGTTCAACAAATTAGAATCTTGAGACCAGTTCAACCAATTAGAATCTTGAGACCAGTTCAACCAATTAGAAGCTTGAGACCAGTTCAACCAATTAGAAGTTTGAGACCAGTTCAACCAATTAGAAGCTTGAGACCAGCTCAACCAATTAGAAGCTAGGGACCAGTTCAACCAATTAGAAGCTCGAGACCAGTTCAACCAATTAGAAGCTCGAGACCAGTTCAACCAATTAGAAGCTCGAGACCAGCTCAACCAATTAGAAGCTTGAGACCAGCTCAACCAATTAGAAGCTTGAGACCAGTTCAACCAATTAGAAGCTCGAGACCAGCTCAACCAATTAGAAGCTTGAGACTTAAGTGAGATTTGAGACGAGTTTTATATCTCCAGGCAGGCATGGCCTATAATGCAAAATTATTCTTCGTGCGACAAAAAAATACTTGAGGACCTCATGCTAAAATCTTCAAAATTATATCCAATTAGCGCAGTGGTTAGCAAGCTCACTTCTCACCAATGCAACCCAGGTTCGATCCCCCTACTAGGAAGTTTGTGAGATGTTATGGTGGCCGCAAGATCGGATAGGTGGATTTTCTCCGGGTACTCTGGTTTCCTCCCACACGAATGACCACATATATACGCTTTCATCCGTGTCAACGAGAGCGATCATTGTAAAATAAATAACGTTTATAAAAAATTATATTTACATATTTGGGCACGGGGGGATATTAAACCCTTACTGTGCTGGAAATGAGTATATTCATTTTTGCAAACAGCATAGAGCCATGCTCTATGCTGTTTGCTATTCGCATAGGGGAGATAAAACACTTGGCTGAATAGCAAACATCATAGATCCTGATCAGAAGTGCCTGATCTGGATCTATGTTGTTTGCACATTCCTTCCAATTTATTCAGCATTTTACGTGATAAATAAACAGTAAATTATATATGTCAATATATATATGGAAGTCGTGATAGCGCAGTGGATGCGCGTTCGCTTACGTGCGAAAGGTCTGGAGTTCGAGCCCCGCTGGAGCCGTTACGATTGTGCCCTTAGGCAAGGCATTTAAATTCCACGTTGCCTCTTCTCTCTCCCTTGTGGCGATGGATTCCATCAGGAATGAGGTCTCGAGAGTGATTAATATAAGTTGAAAGAACTTGTTTCGCAATGGAACTAAAATAAATTTGTATAACCTAATATATGTCATGTCACAGTTAGATCATTCTGACGCCACATCAATTTGATGTACTGTCGCACTATGTGATGTCATTTCATTTTATTGTCAATCTATTTGATATTGCAGTCAATGTGATGTCGCTGACACACACACTAATTTACATCACAGTAAATGTTGATAACAGACATCAATACCATACTACATCGACGGCATGCAGTTTACCTAAAGACACCTTTCCTGGGTAGGTAGGCTCCAGAGGTTAACCAGTACTTAGTCACCAATCTGCGTAAGAAACTGCCAACTCTTTTATTTAATAAATTCACACAGCCAGAGCGGGGCGCTCGAACCAGTGACCATCATTGAATATAGGTTACAGTGGGTATACAAGTCAGCAAACGTAACCACTCGACCACGGAGGCGGTCTCCATATTTGAGGACTACGAATGTACGACTGTGTAAATAGGCCGTAGATCCACAGTCCATGCTGTCATAAGGATACATATTTCACCTTTTCTTCCTCCGCTGATCAACAATTGATGATGCGGGGCGTACACCAGTGCCGGACTACCATGCTCATGACACGTAAATGCTGAAATATTCGTATGAAAATGTCAACATTTTAAATTGTTTTGACATGCTTAACATATCTGCCAGACAAACAATCATAGCAAGAATTTTAGGGATGTTGGTATTTTGTGTTTATTTTATTTCTAATAATACCCAATTTAAAATCCATCAAGTTAAAGTTGTTGCACTTTTCGCGGCCAATTCCAACATCTCCATTAAAGTCATATTCATGTAAAAAAACGAAATTACACTGTATGCGAGTGTCCACTGTATGCGAGTGTCCACTGTATGTGAGTCACTGTATGCGAGTGTCCACTGTATGTGAGTGTCCACTGTATGTGAGTGTCCACTGTATGTGAGTGTCCACTGTATGCGAGTCACTGTATGCGAGTGTCCACTGTATGTGAGTGTCCACTGTATGCGAGTGTCCACTGTATGTGAGTGTCCACTGTATGCGAGTGTCCACTGTATGAGAGTGTCCACTGTATGTGAGTGTCCACTGTATGTGAGTGTCCACTATATGTGAGTGCCCACTGTATGTGAGTGTCCACTGTATGTGAGTGTCCACTGTATGTGAGTGTCCACTGTATGAGAGTGTCCACTGTATGTGAGTGTCCACTGTATGTGAGTGTCCAGTGTATGTGAGTGTCCACTGTATGCGAGTGCCCACTGTATGTGAGTGTCCACTGTATGTGAGTGTCCACTGTATGCGAGTCATTGTATGCGAGTGTCCACTGTATGTGAGTGTCCACTGTATGTGAGTGTCCACTGTATGCGAGTGTCCACTGTATGCGAGTGTCCACTGTATGCGAGTGTCCACTGTACGAGAGTGTCTACTGTATGCGAGTGTCCACTGTATGCGAGTGTCCACTGTATGCGAGTGTCCACTGTATGCGAGTGTCCACTGTATGCGAGTGTCCACTGTATGCGAGTGTCCACTGTATGTGAGTGTCCACTGTACGAGAGTGTCTACTGTATGCAAGTGTTGTCCACTGTATGCGAGCGTCCACTGTATGCAAGTGTCCATTGTATGTGAGTGTCCACTGTATGATAGTGTCCACTGTATGCAAGTGTCCATTGTATGTAAGTGTCCACTGTATGTGAGTGTCCAGTGTATGCGAGTGTCCACTGTATGAGAGTGTCCACTGTATGTGAGTGTCCACTGTATGCAAGTGTCCACTGTATGTGAGTGTCCACTGTATGCAAGTGTCCACTGTATGTGAGTGTCCACTGTATGTAAGTGTCCACTGTATGTGAGTGTCCACTGTATGCGAGTGTCCACTGTATGTGAGTGTACACTGTATGCAAGTATCCACTGTATGTGAGTGTCCACTGTATGTGAGTGTCCACTGTATGCAAGTGTCCACTGTATGTGAGTGTCCACTGTATGCAAGTGTCCACTGTATGTGAGTGTCCACTGTATGTAAGTGTCCACTGTATGTGAGTGTCCACTGTATGCGAGTGTCCACTGTATGTGAGTGTACACTGTATGCAAGTATCCACTGTATGTGAGTGTCCACTGTATGTGAGTGTCCACTGTATGCAAGTGTCCACTGTATGTGAGTGTCCACTGTATGCAAGTGTCCACTGTATGTGAGTGTCCACTGTATGTAAGTGTCCACTGTATGTGAGTGTCCACTGTATGTGAGTGTCCACTGTATGTGAGTGTCCACTGTATGCAAGTATCCACTGTATGTGAGTGTCCACTGTATGTGAGTGTCCACTGTATGTGAGTGTCCACTGTATGCTGGTGTCCAGTGTATGCGAGTCACTGTATGCGAGTGTCCACTGTATGTGAGTGTCCACTGTATGTGAGTGTCCACTGTATGTGAGTGTCCACTGTATGTGAGTGTCCACTGTATGTGAGTGTCCACTGTATGCGAGTGTCCACTGTATGTGAGTGTCCACTGTATGCGAGTGTCCACTGTATGTGAGTGTCCACTGACAGAAATGACTTTCAAATTGTGACAGTTTGAACAGGAATATAGTCAAACCTGCAGCCAGACAAGGGAGTGAAGAAACATGTCTGGTTAATCAAGGTTGCCACATGGGACTGGCTGCTTAATACAGGTGACTGTTAACACAGGTGTGACTATATGAGTTTTTAGTATGGTATAAAGGGGAAGCAAGTCGACTAATGATTTGTAATTGTGTGGTTACCATGGACACAAGCACTCCTCGGAGGTAGCAGGGTATCCCAGAGACAGACGTTGCGACTCTCTGACGAGTTTCCTGCGGTAGCGATGAGGCTGGATGAACCAACAAATACAAAGTCGCTCGTAGTCTTGTTGTGACACTGAAAGCTCTGAAGGCAGACAATGACACAGTTTATACACAATACATTGCATCAGAATCTTATACCTTTCTATATAGAGAATATTAGGTTACTGTCTTATAAAATTTAATCTACATAAGCCTTGTATTTTTTCGGAGACGAGCCTAATAAATTAAAATTTATAAGACGGTAACCTAATATTCTATTGACCATTATTATGCATGAAGGTATAAAATAATGGAATACATAGATACAGAGGTAATAACACACCAGGATTCCCAGGCCTGAAAACAATGGACAGAAAGTCTGAAAACCACGGACAGAAAGTCTGAAAACCACGGACAGAAAGTCTGAAAACAATGGACAGACAGTCTGAAAACCACGGACAGAATGCCTGAAAACCACGGATAGAATGCCTGAAAACCATGGACAGAAAGTCTGAAAACCATGGACAGAACGCCTGGAAACCATGGACAGTAAGTCTGAAAGAAAACCATGGACATAACGTCTGAAAACCACAGACAGAACGCCTGAAAACCACAGACAGAACACCTGAAAACCATGGACAGAAAGTCTGAAAACCATGGACAGAACGCCTGGAAACCATGGACAGAAAGTCTGAAAGAAAACCATGGACAGAAAGTCTGAAAACTACAGACAGAACACCTGAAAACCATGGACAGAAAGTCTGAAAACCACAGACAGAAAGTCTGAAAACCATGGACAGAGTCTGAAAACCATGAACAGAAAGTCTGAAAACCATGGACAGAACACCTGAAAACCATGGACAGAACGCCAGAAAACCATGGACAGAACGCCTGAAAACCACGGACAGAACGCCTGAAAACCATGGACAGAAGCCTGAAAACCATGGACATGAGCCTGATAACCATGGACATAAGCCTGAAAACCATGGACAGAACACATGAAAACCATGGATAGAATGCCTGAAAACCATGGACAGAATGCCTGAAAACCATGGACAGAAGCCTGAAAACCACGGACAGAAAGTCTGA
The DNA here is from genome assembly GCA_014843695.1 of Archivesica marissinica. Taxonomy (NCBI): domain Eukaryota; kingdom Metazoa; phylum Mollusca; class Bivalvia; order Venerida; family Vesicomyidae; genus Archivesica; species Archivesica marissinica. The sequence goes on from CM026399.1 coordinate 22,867,906, forward strand.
AAACCACGGACAGAAAGTCTGAAAACTGTATTTGTACTACTAAACATATACGGAAAATTCAAGATGCCTGAAATCAGGCTCAGGCCTAAAAATGATCATAAAACCCAAACAAACTTTTTTTGTTTGATGAAACGCAGAAAAAGAACATTCAATTAATCACAAATAAAATTTTACAAATTACAAAACTAAGTTGTCGTTTTAATTCATCATCATTTCCATATCGTACATAATCCTTTAACCCTTTCAACACCACAGACCTCTATATAGGCTTACAAAAAGTGTAGATCCAGATGAGCCGGCTCGTGACGAGCCGTCTCATCAGGATCTGCACTTTTTGCAAGTAGTATTACTAATTTTAGACAAAATTACCCATCTTGATAAATGAACTGGTCCGAATGTAATTTTCTTATTCATTTATTGGTCTAAGAATATCATGGACCAGTCCATGTCAGCTACTTGGTGTTGAAAGAGTTAAGCTGTCCATGTTCCTAGTGTTGGTAACGGATTATGTCTTGGGGTTTAAAGTCGCACCAACAGCTTCGGTCATATGGCGACATTCCAGCTATTACCGGCGAAGGAAGACACTGGGTGCCCCTCGGAGCCACAGGGATTTGGCACGTTTGGGGGTACTAGTATATATATTTAAGTACAGGGATTCTACTCTGTGGGATGTCAGATTTCGCATCGATCAGTAAAATGGCCCTATCTGAAACAATTTTGAACAAATCTGTCCAAATATAACGCCTATCCCGAGTCTTTATATTGTTCTTCAAATAAAACACAACTTTAAGCTGCATGCATGTATACTTTGCAAACAATTGCCACAGACATTGGTCATAGCAGGTCATATTTCCATACTAGGACACGGGTTCTGTTAGCAACAAAAAAAAATCTTCGACGGGAGAGTTTTAACAGTGAATAACATTATCAATAAAATATGTTTCCACTAACGTGTAGGTTTATTCGGCAAAAATGTACGTCAAAAAGAGATTTCGTAGCATTTTCAATTTGTTTTGAAAATTTCTAAAGCGGCGCAATTCGCGTTGAAACGAGCGTTCTGATTGGATTATGATTATTCTTCATATAAAAAAACCCATCTTGTTACATTCTAATAATCCAATCAGAACGCTCGTTTCAACGCTCGTTTCAACGCGAATTGCGCCACTTTAGAAATTTTCAAAACAAATTGAAAATGCTACGAAATCTCTTTTTGACGTACATTTTTGCCGAATAAACCTACACGTTAGTGGAAACACATTTTATTGATAATGTTATTCACAGTTAAAACTCTCCCGTCGAAGATTTTTTTTTGTTGCTGACAGAACCCGTGTCCTAGTATGGAAATGTGACCTGCTATGGCCAATGTCTGTGGCAATTGTTTGCAAAGTATACATGCATGCAGCTTAAAGTTGTGTTTTATTTGAAGAACAATATAAAGACTCGGGATAGGCGTTATATTTGGATAGATTTGTACAAAATTGTTTCAGATAGGGCCATTTTACTGATCGATGCGAAATCTGACATCCCACAGAGTTGAATCCCTGTACTTAAATATATATACTAGTACCCCCAAACGTGCCGAATCCCTGTGCTCGGAGCAGCATGGCAGGCAAGGATGGTCACTGGGGTAGAACCACTGCCCTACTACAAGCAAGCTGGATAGCGTCCTCACAAGAAAGAATTCGACACCCCAAGGGATTCGAACATGCAGCGGTGAGGGGCAAGTGATTTGAAGTCAACGACCGTAACCACTTGGCCACGGAGGTCCCATGGAACAAATTCTATTTTTGCATCGTTAATAATACTTATTATGGATACTTAGAGAATAGAATAACTGTGTGGTTCATAGGGTCATGAACGGCGATCACATGGGCTGAATCAGCCAATCAGAATCACGACATTCCAAGAAGTAATTATTCAGGTATATGGTTCACATTTCAGTTATTATTTCCGCCAAGCAGGTCATGTTTTGTTCTCCATTTATTTATATGTTTATCTGTTAGCACTAAAAATGTTACGGGTGGATTTTCATGAAAATTGGTGGAAGGGTGGTGCTCGGGTTAAGGCCGAGGGTAAAGGTTTTGATACGTGATACGTATCCAGGATTTTTTAATAGGATTCTTCGCCATTGTGGGCAATAATGGAATATAGCAGAGTACCGCGGAGGTTTGCTATCTCGGATTGCTTTGTTATATATAATAAATTTTTATCTTTTTTATAAATTGAGTTTGTAATAAAGATCTTTTAAAAATGAGTAAAATAACAACAAATGGTCATTTGTTAGAAGGTCTGGACAACATTTGATTTTTGGGGGCTTAAAATCGCACCAACAGCTTACTGTAAGTGATATATATTGACACTCAAATATTATTGGTGGAGGAAGACTCTGAGTGCACTATTTCAGGCATGGATGGACACAGGGGTAAAACCAGCAACGTTCCGCAACCCAGCTGGACAGGGTGCAGTATTTCAGGCATGAATGGAGACCCGGGTAAAACCAGCAACGTTCTGCAACCCAGCTGGACACGGTGCAGTATTTCAGGCATGGATGGACACAGGGGTAAAACCAGCAACGTTCCGCAACCCAGCTGGACACGGTGCAGTATTTCAAACATGGATGGACACCCGGATAAAACCAGCAACGTTCTGCAACCCAGCTGGACACGGTGCAGTATTTCAAACATGGATGGACACAGGGGTAAAACCAGCAACGTTCTGCAACCCAGCTGGACACGGTGCAGTATTTCAAACATGGATGGACACCCGGATAAAACCAGCAACGTTCTGCAACCCAGCTGGACATGGTGCAGTATTTCAGGCATGGATGGACACAGGGGTAAAACCAGCAACGTTCCGCAACCCAGCTGGACACGGTGCAGTATTTCAAACATGGATGGACACCCGGATAAAACCAGCAACGTTCTGCAACCCAGCTGGACACGGTGCAGTATTTCAAACATGGATGGACACCCGGATAAAACCAGCAACGTTCTGCAACCCAGCTGGACACGGTGCAGTATTTCAAACATGGATGGACACAGGGGTAAAACCAGCAATGTTCTACAACCCAGCTGGACACGGTGCAGTATTTCAAGCATGTATGGACACCCGGGTAAAACCAGCAACGTTCTGCAACCCAGCTGGACACGGTGCAGTATTTCAGACATGAATGGACACAGGGGTAAAACCAGTAATATTCCGCAACCCAGCTGGACAAGATATATAATTTACCCTACCATTATAGGTTTGTTGAAGTTGATTCCTGGTCCCACCTGCCATATACAAATGTTCCCCTCTGTATCACTGACACTGCACTGTAAAACAAACATATATTATTATTCACGGCTTCAGTCACAACACTCCTCCATAACAAGTTTCATCAAACTCTACACCAAGTAATCAGTATTGATCACTAAGCGGAGAACTCGAAAATAAATTCTGAAGAGGTCTGTTTGGTGGGCATCTTGGATTTCGGATAGAATTTAGCTCTGTTTTACATATACTTATCTCCCCACTATGTCATGCCAACTTCCATCAAACTTGATTAAGCAGCTTCAACACTCCCCTTCAAAGTTGTTTCAACACTCCCCTTCAAAGTAGTTTCAACACTCCCCTTCAAAGTTGTTTCAACACTCCCCTTCAAAGTTGTTTCAACA
>CM026399.1:22872561-22926316 GCA_014843695.1 Archivesica marissinica
AGCACAGGGATTCGGCACGTTTGGGGGTACTAGTATATATATTTAAGTACAGGGATTCTACTCTGTGGGATGTCAGATTTCGCATCGATCAGTAAAATGGCCCTATCTGAAACAATTTTGTACAAATCTATCCAAATATAACGCCTATCCCGAGTCTTTATATTGTTCTTCAAATAAAACACAACTTTAAGCTGCATGCATGTATACTTTGCAAACAATTGCCACAGACATTGGCCATAGTAGGTCACATTTCCATACTAGGACACGGGTTCTGTCAGCAACAAAAAAAATCTTCGACGGGAGAGTTTTAACTGTGAATAACATTATCAAAAAATGTGTTTCCACTAACGTGTAGGTTTATTCGGCAAAAATGTACGTCAAAAAGAGATTTCGTAGCATTTTCAATTTGTTTTGAAAATTTCTAAAGCGGCGCAATTCGCGTTGAAACGAGCGTTGAAACGAGCGTTCTGATTGGATTATTAGAATGTAACAAGATGGGTTTTTTTATATGAAGAATAATCATAATCCAATCAGAACGCTCGTTTCAACGCGAATTGCGCCGCTTTAGAAATTTTCAAAACAAATTGAAAATACTACGAAATCTCTTTTTGACGTACATTTTTGCCGAATAAACCTACACGTTAGTGGAAACACATTTTATTGATAATGTTATTCACAGTTAAAACTCTCCCGTCGAAGATTTTTTTTTGTTGCTGACAGAACCCGTGTCCTAGTATGGAAATGTGACCTGCTATGGCCAATGTCTGTGGCAATTGTTTGCAAAGTATACATGCATGCAGCTTAAAGTTGTGTTTTATTTGAAGAACAATATAAAGACTCGGGATAGGCGTTATATTTGGATAGATTTGTACAAAATTGTTTCAGATAGGGCCATTTTACTGATCGATGCGAAATCTGACATCCCACAGAGTTGAATCCCTGTACTTAAATATATATACTAGTACCCCCAAACGTGCCGAATCCCTGTGCTCGGAGCAGCATGGCAGGCAAGGATGGTCACTGGGGTAGAACCACTGCCCTACTACAAGCAAGCTGGATAGCGTCCTCACAAGAAAGAATTCGACACCCCAAGGGATTCGAACATGCAGCGGTGAGGGGCAAGTGATTTGAAGTCAACGACCGTAACCACTTGGCCACGGAGGTCCCATGGAACAAATTCTATTTTTGCATCGTTAATAATACTTATTATGGATACTTAGAGAATAGAATAACTGTGTGGTTCATAGGGTCATGAACGGCGATCACATGGGCTGAATCAGCCAATCAGAATCACGACATTCCAAGAAGTAATTATTCAGGTATATGGTTCACATTTCAGTTATTATTTCCGCCAAGCAGGTCATGTTTTGTTCTCCATTTATTTATATGTTTATCTGTTAGCACTAAAAATGTTACGGGTGGATTTTCATGAAAATTGGTGGAAGGGTGGTGCTCGGGTTAAGGCCGAGGGTAAAGGTTTTGATACGTGATACGTATCCAGGATTTTTTAATAGGATTCTTCGCCATTGTGGGCAATAATGGAATATAGCAGAGTACCGCGGAGGTTTGCTATCTCGGATTGCTTTGTTATATATAATAAATTTTTATCTTTTTTATAAATTGAGTTTGTAATAAAGATCTTTTAAAAATGAGTAAAATAACAACAAATGGTCATTTGTTAGAAGGTCTGGACAACATTTGATTTTTGGGGGCTTAAAATCGCACCAACAGCTTACTGTAAGTGATATATATTGACACTCAAATATTATTGGTGGAGGAAGACTCTGAGTGCACTATTTCAGGCATGGATGGACACAGGGGTAAAACCAGCAACGTTCCGCAACCCAGCTGGACAGGGTGCAGTATTTCAGGCATGAATGGAGACCCGGGTAAAACCAGCAACGTTCTGCAACCCAGCTGGACACGGTGCAGTATTTCAGGCATGGATGGACACAGGGGTAAAACCAGCAACGTTCCGCAACCCAGCTGGACACGGTGCAGTATTTCAAACATGGATGGACACCCGGATAAAACCAGCAACGTTCTGCAACCCAGCTGGACACGGTGCAGTATTTCAAACATGGATGGACACAGGGGTAAAACCAGCAACGTTCTGCAACCCAGCTGGACACGGTGCAGTATTTCAAACATGGATGGACACCCGGATAAAACCAGCAACGTTCTGCAACCCAGCTGGACATGGTGCAGTATTTCAGGCATGGATGGACACAGGGGTAAAACCAGCAACGTTCCGCAACCCAGCTGGACACGGTGCAGTATTTCAAACATGGATGGACACCCGGATAAAACCAGCAACGTTCTGCAACCCAGCTGGACACGGTGCAGTATTTCAAACATGGATGGACACCCGGATAAAACCAGCAACGTTCTGCAACCCAGCTGGACACGGTGCAGTATTTCAAACATGGATGGACACAGGGGTAAAACCAGCAATGTTCTACAACCCAGCTGGACACGGTGCAGTATTTCAAGCATGTATGGACACCCGGGTAAAACCAGCAACGTTCTGCAACCCAGCTGGACACGGTGCAGTATTTCAGACATGAATGGACACAGGGGTAAAACCAGTAATATTCCGCAACCCAGCTGGACAAGATATATAATTTACCCTACCATTATAGGTTTGTTGAAGTTGATTCCTGGTCCCACCTGCCATATACAAATGTTCCCCTCTGTATCACTGACACTGCACTGTAAAACAAACATATATTATTATTCACGGCTTCAGTCACAACACTCCTCCATAACAAGTTTCATCAAACTCTACACCAAGTAATCAGTATTGATCACTAAGCGGAGAACTCGAAAATAAATTCTGAAGAGGTCTGTTTGGTGGGCATCTTGGATTTCGGATAGAATTTAGCTCTGTTTTACATATACTTATCTCCCCACTATGTCATGCCAACTTCCATCAAACTTGATTAAGCAGCTTCAACACTCCCCTTCAAAGTTGTTTCAACACTCCCCTTCAAAGTAGTTTCAACACTCCCCTTCAAAGTTGTTTCAACACTCCCCTTCAAAGTTGTTTCAACACTCCCCTTCAAAGTAGTTTCAACACTCCCCTTCAAAGTTGTTTCAACACTCCCCTTCAAAGTTGTTTCAACACTCCCCTTCAAAGTAGTTTCAACACTCCCCTTCAAAGTTGTTTCAACACTCCCCTTCAAAGTTGTTTCAACACTCCCCTTCAAAGTAGTTTCAACACTCCCCTTCAAAGTTGTTTCAACACTCCCCTTCAAAGTTGTTTCAACACTCCCCTTCAAAGTAGTTTCAACACTCCCCTTCAAAGTTGTTTCAACACTCCCCTTCAAAGTTGTTTCAACACTCCCCTTCAAAGTAGTTTCAACACTCCCCTTCAAAGTTGTTTCAACACTCCCCTTCAAAGTTGTTTCAACACTCCCCTTCAAAGTAGTTTCAACACTCCCCTTCAAAGTTGTTTCAACACTCCCCTTCAAAGTTGTTTCAACACTCCCCTTCAAAGTAGTTTCAACACTCCCCTTCAAAGTTGTTTCAACACTCCCCTTCAAAGTTGTTTCAACACTCCCCTTCAAAGTTGTTTCAACACTCCCCTTCAAAGTTGTTTCAACACTCCCCTTCAAAGTTGTTTCAACACTCCCCTTCAAAGTTGTTTCAACACTCCCCTTCAAAGTTGTTTCAACACTCCCCTTCAAAGTTGTTTCAACACTCCCCTTCAAAGTTGTTTTGACACTCCCCTCATTTCGACACTCCCCACATTTCGACTCCCCCATTTTGACACTCCCCACATTTCGACACTCCCCCCATTTCGACACCCCCCATTTCGACACTCCCCCCATTTGTCACTCCCCCCAATTAGACACTCCCCCAATTCGACACTCCCACACACTCCCCCCATTTCGACACTCCCCCCATTTCGACACCCCCCCATTTCAACACTCCCCCCATTTCGACATTCCCCCCATTTCAACACTCCCCCACACTCCCCCCATTTCAACACTCCCCCATTTCGACACTCCCCCAATTTCGACACTCCCCCCATTTCGACACTCCCCACCTACTGAACAAATACAGCCAGCAAACTAACCAAATAATTATGTGAATAATGGATTACCTTATTTCCGTGCGAGTTGAAGAGAACCTTTGTCACCTTAGGAAATGACCCGGGAGCCCTGAGCACAGCTAAGGGTTGAGAATGACCCCACTCCCATAATCTCACGGACCCATCTGTGTTGCCTGTCAGATCTGTCATTACAAAACTATATCAATATTTCACTCATTTAACCCTTTCAACACCACAGACCTCTATATAGGCTTACAAAAAGTGTAGATCCAGATGAGCCGGCTCGTGACGAGCCGTCTCATCAGGATCTGCACTTTTTGCCAGTAGTATTACTAATTTTAGACAAAATTACCCATCTTGATAAATGAACTGGTCCGAATGTAATTTTCTTATTCATTTATTGGTCTAAGAATATCATGGACCAGTCCATGTCAGTTACTTGGTGTTGAAAGAGTTAAACACATACGTTGATACTTTCATAAATAAGACATTCGCACATACTTATAATTTATCATTTATGTAAGGAACTATAAGATAAGCTAAGTATAAAAAGGTCACTTAATGGATATAAAAGTCAACAGATGGATCTGTAGTCCAGTGGTAACACGCTGGACTGGTAAACCAGGGATCGCAGGTACGATCCCCTGTCTGACCCTAATAAAATTAACAGTCTTTCAGATGGGACTTTAAACCGAGGTCCCGTGTCGGTGCTTTACACCGTGCACATAAAAGAACCAGAGGAGACTCTGGAATGGGTGTCTGTCTGTATCATTGCACTCTCCTCAAAAAATCTAAAATGACTAATCTCTTCAGGAGGCGTTGCTCATATGGGTAACCGGTAGCGACGATAAATAAACGTTAAACACACACATATATAAAAGTTAAGTTTGTATCTCACGTACATGCCACAGTAACATCAACATTTGTTTGTTTTTGGAGGATTAAAGTCGCATCAACAGCTTAGGTCATATGGCGACTTTAGTTTAATAATATTTTATTTGCTCTATACATATATATAATCAACACATTCTACACAATATGGCGACTCTCCGGCTATTATTGGTGGAGGAAGATCCCACGTGCCCAACCGAGCAGTACTTCAGGCACGGACAGGCACCAGGGTAGAACCACCGACCTTCAAACTAGTAAGTGCGTAAGCTTGATTGTTTCTTTACCACATATCAGATTGCAAACAAACACATCAGATGATAAATTATAGATTGAATATACAGTCAAACCTGTGTTAGCGGTCACCTCTATTAAGCAGCCAACCTGTATTAAGCAGCCAGTAACCAAACTCCCACTGTGGCAATTGGTTCACCATTTAACCTCTATTAAGCAGCCACCTGTGTTAAGCAGCCAATGTTTACCACTCCCTTGGCTGGTCGCTTAAGACAGATTTGACTGTACATGACAAAATGAATCAGGGTGAATGCGGCACTTACAGTGAGGCAGGGTGGGATGCGAACTAATCCTTCGCACACCTGCAATCGGACGTCTCGACACCTAAAACAGAAGGAAGATTCACACAATATTATCGCTGTAAAATGGTACCTGCTCTAGCCCAAGATTTCTGTAATTGAACAAAGAATTCCAGAATGTAAAATACTGTATTCATACACAGGTCAGAGGTCTTGTGGTCAACACATTGGACTGCAAGCCAGGGATTTCACGTTCGACACTGGTCTGACCATAATAATATTAACAGTCTTTCAGATGGGACTATAAACCGAGGTCTCATGTATCGGTGCTGTTCACATAGCATGTAGAGTGGTGGAACCTATGCTCGGCGTAAATCCTATATATCATGGCCTATAAAAAAAGTTAAATGCACTTGCCGTATATTATTATTTTCTTAAGTCGTGAATACAACTTTCATAAAATTGTTGTTGAAAATTTTAGCTTCATTACGTGACCATGTGCCTAAATACAGCTATCGCAATGGCACCTGTTTCCATGGGGAACTAGATACTTTAGGGCACGCATATGAATATTTTTATTTATGCATGTGTAAATGTTAAATATATTATTTTGACTTAGTAACAACAATAACTAACAATATTACAACTCATAAGAAACTTTTTTCTGGTTATTTGTACATTTTTTCCCCAATCCGGATAGCCACCTGAAATGCTCATAAACCGCATATTTCGGTGGAAAATAATTTCCCAACAAGTTGTCTATTTATATTCGGCTACTGAACCAGTCAGGTGACAGTTGCATTAGGCTACCGGTATGCACAACGGAATGTTATTGAACCATGCTTCACCTCTGTCAGCGAAAATAGGTTAAAACTATTTAAATATTTTAAATACGGATGTAAATGGAAAAAATACGCCGAGCATAGGAATACGCCGAGCATAGGTTCCACCACGCTAAAACAACAAGGGATGCTTCTGGAATTGGAGCATCTTCTGTATCTTGCACTATCCTCCAAGAAATACTAACATGCTTCTGGAGATGTTGCCCCAATTAACCACCAGGGGGCGACACTTAAATAAATAAAAAAAGAATACGAAAAAAGAAATGCAAAATATTCCATCAACTCTGCGACTACAGGGCTGTAAAGTTAAGCCAAGAACGAAGTCAATATGTTATGACACATCCTAATCGGTCATCTGGTGTTTTATAATATTTGGAGCTAACTTATAAACTAATAATAATACAATACAAATAATTCCATATTGACATAATTAATTCATTGCATACATATCTGAAATAAAATTATCAAATAAGATGATATGAATATTGATATTATATGGTTGGTTCCAAATACTGTAGAACACCTGGTGACCGATTAGGAATGTAGAACACCTGGTGACCGATTAGGAATGTCGAACACCTGGTGACCGATTAGGAATGTAGAACACCTGGTGACCGATTAGGAATGTAGAACACCTGGTGACCGATTAGGAATGTAGAACACCTGGTGACCGATTAGGAATGTAGAACACCTGGTGACCGATTAGGAATGTAGAACACCTGGTGACCGATTAGGAATGTAGAACACCTAGTGACTGATTAGGAATGTAGAACACCTGGTGACCGATTAGGAATGTAGAACACCTGGTGACCGATTAGGAATGTAGAACACCTGGTGACCGATTAGGAATTTTTTTTCGTGAACTGGTGGAAAAGTTTTGACAATGAAACCAAATAATTTCTCTTGACCTTTGACAATGGTATGCCTTTCTCCATAGCAAATGCAGCTAGTAATTGTTCATATGTAATCTAATTGAGGCTAACACTATAGTTTGAAAGACGATTAAAGTTTGTCTTCATCGAAATTTCTTTTTGAACATGTACGTTCATAGAACCATGTCAATATGCAATATCTATGTTACATATATTTGTTAACCCATTTCATTCTGGATATACTTAAAAGCTTTTGCAAACAACATAGATCCAGATCAGCCGCAGCGTGACGCTGCGTGCTGATCAGGATCTTATATTTTTTTTTATGTTATATTTCGGGTTTTACGCCTGCTTCAGCACCATTTTGGGCTATATCGCCGGCGGGCAGTTTACTTAACAACACCTTTCCTGGGCAGGCTCCAGCGGTTAACCAGTACTTGGGTGCACCAACCTCCGTAAGAAACTGCCAACTTTTTCATATAAATGAGACACGGCCTGAGCGGGGCTCGAACCCGTGACCATCAGTGATGATAGGTTACAGTGGTATACAAGTCAGCGACCTTAACCACTCGACCACGGAGGCGGACTTGATCAGGATCTATGTTGTTTGCTGCATAGCCAAGTGTCTTAGCAAGATCATTTGAATAGCAAACAGCATAGATCCTGATCAGACGGCACGTTCCGTGGCGGTTGATCTGGCTCTATGTTCTTTGCAGATACCGTTTGAACGGTATTCAGAATGAAATAGGTTAAAGGCCATATTTAATGTTGCTAGAACTTGTGGCCCCGACCGGATTGCTTTTCTTTAGTTTATACAAATTTATTTTAGCTTGATTGCTAAACAAGTTCTTACAACTTATATTAATCGCTCTCGAGACCTCATTCTAGAACTTGTGGCTCGACCCGTTTGCTTTTCTTTGAATTGGAAGTCGTGATAGCGCCGTTGATGCACGTTCGCTTCAGGTGCGAAAGGTCTGGAGATCGAGCCCCGCTCGAGCCATTAGGATTGTGCCCTTAGGCAAGGCATTTAAATTCCACGTTGCCTCTTCTCTCTCCCTCGTGGCGATGCATTCCATCAGGAATGAGGTCTCGAGAGTGATTAATATAAGTTGTGATAACTTGTTTCGCAATCGAAAGGGTTTATGAACATTGGTTTGGCTACTACATTGTCAATGTATGTCGTATTGGTAATGGCGTCAAGAGGTGCTTCTATGAAGGAAAGGGTTTATAAACATTGGTTTGGCTACTACATTGTCAATGTATGTCGTATTGGTAATGGCGTCAAGAGGCGCTTCTATGAGGGAAAGGGTTAACACAATATGCAATCACAAAAAAATCAGGGCAACAGCTAAACATAATTCAAGGATTACACCGAACAACAAACACACAACATAAAACAATTTTCAATCTTATGCATGTACGATGGTCGTCAGATCGGACAGGTGGGTTTTCTCCGGGTACTCCGGTTTCCTCCCACACGAATGACCACATATACGCTTTCATCCGAGCCAACGGGAGTGATTAATATAAGTTGTTAGAATTTGCTTCGCAATAGTTGTAAAATAAATAAAGTTTAAAAAAATCACATATTAATGAATAGAATAGCATCATCTCATGGCCAATTATGTGCGACGTCACTGCAATCTATAAATAGTAACAATCCCAGATACACTGGAGTGCGGACAAACAATCCAAGCTTAAAAATCATAAGAATGTCGTCGAATAACGATTTTCATGTTTATGATGTCCATAACTTTATTTTAACGCCGGCAATTTATAAAAACTCTACTTTAAGAGAGTATTCTTCTGGTTTTACTTTGTAAAGACTTTGTTCGCTATTCATGGCAGATCACGTTGCGTTATGCTATATCAATCAGTAAGTTCTATTTTTAGAAATAACCACTAATTTTTTTAAAAATAAATTTATTTTAGCTCGATTCCGAAACAAGTTCTTACAACTTATATTAATCACTCTCGATATGGAATCCATCGCCACGAGGGAGAGAGAAGAGGCAACGTGGAATTTAAACGCCGTACCTAAGGGCACAATTGTAATGGCTCCAGATGGGGCTCGAACTCCGGGCCTTTCACACCTGATGGAAACGCGCTATTATTAACCCACTGACATGGACTGGTGCATGATATTTTTAGACCAATAAATTAATAAGAAAATTACATATGGACCAGTTCATTTATCAAAATGGGTAATTGTTGTCTAAAAATAGTAATATTACTGGCAAAAAGTGCAGATCCTGATGAGACAGCTCGTGACGAGCCGGCTCATCTGGATCTACACTTTTTGTAAGCCTATTGAGAGGTCTGTGGTGTTGAAAGGGTTAAATACTCCCAAAGTTTCATCAAAAACTGCATCCTGACATTCGAAGAGTTTGATAATGTTGTTAAAATGTAAGACCGTTTCTAAACTGACCGTTTTTAAAACTCAAACATACTCTTATGTGTGAAGGGAACTTTGTTGTAAAGTATATAGTAGAATGGCATGGCATACATGTAGATACATGGATCCGCAACAGCATACATGTATATTATCTATTTAGATCGATGATTCTGGGTATTAATTGTTAATAAGTTGGATAATTACTCATATAAATAACATTGAAACTGTTTTTCAGAATGTATATGGCAGGGATCATTCTAGAGGGCGATGTGGGCGAAATATTCGCCCTAGGGACCCTACCCTGACTTCGCTCTCTGGGGGCCCCACTCCTCCCGTGAACAATTTTGTTGTTGGTTTTTACGATTTTCAAACAATATTTTGTCTAGTAAGATACACTGGCCCATTATAAAGCACTCCTTCTATTCAAATGTTGTATTTAATGGTTGTACTGTGCATTTTAACCCTATTTTGCAGAAGTATATTAAAGAACACCATTTAAGAAGCGATCACACGCTTCCCCACTTCTCCCAAAAATTCTGACCTAGAATGAACCCTGATATGGTACAGACAGTATATTAAAGAACACCATTTAAGGAAGCGATCACACGCTTCCCCACTTCTCCCAAAAATTCTGACCTAGAATGAACCCTGATATGGTACAGACAGTATATTAAAGAACACCATTTAAGCAGCGATCACACGCTTTCCCACGTCTCCCAAAAATTCTGACCTAGAATGAACCCTGATATGGTACATACAGTATATTAAAGAACACCATTTAAGGAAGCGATCACACGCTTTCCCACTTCTCCCAAAAATTCTGACCTAGAATGAACCCTGATATGGTACAGACAGTATGTGTTACGAGTACATTCAGTTTAAATGTAAAAATGTATGTTGCAATTACACAATAAATTGACATTACAAAATGCTGACCAGGCAGTTATAACTGGAGCATGTGTGGCTTTGGCTGATAAATACATTGTTTTTCTAGAAAAGGGGAGAGTTGAATGGATATCTAATAGACAGATTGTGTCCTAAGAAGGGGTTGTGATAGCGCAGTGGATGCGCATTCCCTTCAGGTGCGAAATGTCCGGAGTTTGAGCCCCACTGGAGCCGTTACGATTGTGCCCGTAGGCAAGGCACTTAAATTCCACGTCTCTCCCTCGTGGCGATGGATTCCATCAGGAATGAGGTCTCGAGAGTAATTAATATAAGTTGTAAGAACTTGTTTCACAATCGAGCTAAAATAAATTTGTATAAACTAAGGGATTGTGGGTTCTATATACAGGACCGGGATAGTGAATGAATGTAAGTAAAATGTTTTCTAGCCCCCCCCCCCCCCCAAGTAGTATGAGTATAGTCAATTGAGTATTTATGTTCAGTGCTTTTGCTAATGCAGATATTCAAGAATTCTTTTTATATTAATTTCAACATTTTTGTTATAATATAAATGTACTGGTAGAGAAAGAACAAAATGTACCAATTTCATAATTTATTTGGGGGTCTTTTTCAGCATTTTTGAGGGAGTAATTTCAGCATTTTTGAGGGGAGTAATTTAAGTCCAATTCCTGTGAATGAAGGCATCGCAAGGGAGACATTATTTTGTGACAGCGAACATGAAACTTTAATACTCATAGTGAGTGCAACATGCATGTACTAGCAATATAGAATCTTTGCATTTAAAGAAATATTTTAACGAGAAGGCGACGCCATAGTAACAATATTCACCTGCCTAATTCTAAATTCAAATACAGTCAAACCTGTGTTAGTGGTCACCTCCATTAAGCAGCCAACCTGTATTAAGCAGCCAGTGTCCAGATTCCCAAATTGCTGTTTTATTATACATTTGATCTCTATTAAGCAGCCACCTGTGCTAAGCAGCCACATTCTGTGATTCCCTTGGCTGGCTGCTTAAGACAGGTTTGACTGTAGTCAATTCAACAATAGTGGCAAGTTGATTGATTTATTAGCCTCCAGATAAAACATTGTTTATTGTGGGGTTTAACGTCGTACGACGACTTTCCAGGTAAGATTGGTGGAGGAAGGCCCCGGGTGTCATTGAAACAGTATTTCAGACCGGGGAAGGTAGAACCACCGACCTTCCGCAAGTCAGCTGGATATAATTCGACGCCCTCAGTGGGAATCGAACCAGCAGCAGTAGGGGGCAGTGATTTGAAGTCCTTAACAACTCGCCCAAGGAGGCCCCAGATAAAAAGAGGAGACAGAGAGAGACAGTGTTTGTTTCTACTGACCTGTGATAGAGCTTGTAGAAGTGTATCTTTTATACAGTCAGCAAGGTAGTCTATACACATTTATTTTAGCTCGATTGCGAAACAAATTCTTATAACTTATATTAATCACTCTCGAGACCTCATTCCTGATGGAATCCATCGCCACAAGGGAGAGAGAAGAGGCAATGTGGAATTTAAATGCCTTGCCTAAGGACACAATCGTAACGGCTCCAGTGGGGCTCGAACTCTGCGCTATCACCACTTCCACCAAGATAGAAATAGCATCGTCTAAACCATTCTCTATACAGCTAGACATTCAATCATGCACAACATAAATGTATTACCGTGTTCACCAAGCGCCTGCTCCTATCTACTATAAGGTAGGAGTGCAGTGGATTCGAGACACCATGAATATGAAAGCCTTTGCCCTGTTTGCAAGCAATTCCAAGCAGCAGACAAATATACAAGAGGACCATTGAAACAGTCCAGAGTCGCTCATCTGATATTAAAATGTTTGTCTTAGTATTACCCATGTTGGTCCTAACATTACCGATGTGTGTCCTAACATTACCCATGTGGTCCTAACAATACCCGATGTATGTCCTAACATTACCGATGTATGTCCTAACATTACCTGATGTTTGTCCTAACATTACCTCGATGTATGTCCTAACATTACCCGATGTATGTCCTAACATTACCGATGTATGTCCTAACATTACCCATGTTTGTCCTAACATTACCCGATGTTGTCCTAACATTACCCGATGTTTGTCCTAACATTACCCGATGTATGTCCTAACATTACCGATGTTTGTCCTAACATTACCTGATGTCTGTCCTAACATTACCTGATGTTTGTCCTAACAATACCCGATGTATGTCCTAACAGTACCTGGTGTTTGTCCTAACATTACCTGATGTATGTCCTAACAGTACCTGGTGTTTGTCCTAACAATACCTGATGTTTGTCCTAACATTACCTGATGTTTGTCCTAACATTACCTGATGCTTGTCCTAACATTATCCAATGCTTGTCCTAACATTACCCAATGGTTGTCCTAACATTACCCATTGTTTGTCCTAGAATTACTTGATGTTTGTCCTAACATTACCCAATGTTGGTCCTAACATTACCTGATGCTTGACCTAACATTACCCATTGTTTGTCCTAACATTACCCAATGCTTGTCCTAACATTACCCATTGTTTGTCCTAGAATTACCTGATGTTTGCCCTAACATTACCATTACCCGATGCTTGTCCTAACATTACCCGATGCCTGTCCTAACATTACCTGATGCTTGTCCTAACATTACCCGAGGCTTGTTCTAACATTACCTGATGCTTGTCCTAACATTACCCGATGCTTGTTCTAACATTACCCGATGCCTGTCCTAACATTACCTGATGCTTGTCCTAACATTACCCGATGCTTGTTCTAACATTACCTGATGCTTGTCCTAACATTACCCGATGCTTGTTCTAACATTACCCGATGCCTGTCCTAACATTACCCGATGCTTGTTCTAACATTACCCGATGTGTGTCCTAACATTACCTGATGCTTGTCCTAACATTACCTGATGCCTGTTCTAACATTACCCGATGCTTGTCCTAACATTACCTGATGCCTGTTCTAACATTACCCGATGCTTGTCCTAACATTACCCGATGCCTGTCCTAACATTACCTGATGCCTGTCCTAACATTACCCGATGCTTGTCCTAACATTACCCGATGCTTGTCCTAACACTACCCGATGCCTGTCCTAACATTACCCGATGTTGGTCATAAAAATTTTCTTTTAACCATTTTCTCCATAGCAGAAGAGGCCAATTGCGCATTTTATCACCATACTGCTGATAAGCAATAGGCACACTGTACAATAGAGTCCATAATCAATATCCATGGGAATAGGTAACGGCTATATGTGGGAAGCAGTAATGGTGTGTGCTGTATGGCGGTTATACGGAGCAAAGGATTAAAAGGGCAATTGAAGATTATCTAGTACTCTAAGCAGAATTATTCATTAAACATATCTACCTATGAAAGGAGGACACCAATGTCGCTGACGTTGTTAGTACCGTACCTTGTCACTTACAATTAATAATTAGCATTATTACCCAACCTCCTATATAAATTGTAATTCGTTTTGACTGTGTTCCTCATTATTTTACTTTCGGTCACTTGACTATGAAACAGTTTCAAGCGCACTCAAATATTACCCTACTATTGACTGGTCATGTGACTTGCTTTGCCTCAGATCGAATCATATGATAAATCGAGCCATATGATAAATCGAGCCAATGAAAACACGTTTGAGCAACACGAACATATGTAAACATTGGTATAGCACAGAACTGTAAAATGTCAACAAAAGGAGAAAATGTCGGGCTCTGCGAGTTTTAGAGCTTTGCTTGGTAATAAAAGAGCTATTTCATTGCCATTTGAGGAATGCGACCCCGAGCAATAGCTCAGACTGTTCCCCCGAATGGCAATGACATAGTTGCATAACGTTGACTTTCCTCCATTATGAAGCATATTCACTCATATCCAGGTATATTATTTGCGGATAACAATTAAACACTTTTATATACGTTTTAGAGCATCTTTGTTTCAACATAGTACCGTATTTAGCTATGTATAGTGCGCTATCGTGCATAATGCGCACCCACGATTTGGCACGAAAATCGGGGGAAAAACTGAGTTCCGATGTATACTGCGCAAGTGAAAAACGCAATTTTCCAAGTCAAAATTTAACATTTCTCAAGAATCGCTAAAAATTGTGCTCCGTGATTTTTACAACTTATATTAATCACTCGAGATACCTCATCGAGGAACGGTAACGCACTCAGGCATGATTTCATGAAAATTACATGCATATCGTGGATGCGTAAACAAAACTGTAAATTTCTCAACACGTTCTCAAACATGTCAGCAGATGCTCAAACTTCTCAACACGTGTAGCCTACATAATTAACTGGGACCCATTGTGAAAGGTTTGTCGAAATTAATTATCGCTACAAACAATTGAAATACTGCAGCCAAAAAAAGTTTTTTTTATGCAATGCATTGTACATAGTAAATATTTCCCGTAAAAATAACCAACACATCGTGTCTTTAATCATGTCGTATTTAAAAACATACGGTATATTAAATCAAATAAACTATTATTACAAAGTTTCTTTATCTCTATGATATCGTACGATTGCAGCGTCGCTTTATGCGGCAAAGTACGCGAAAAGTACGGGAAATATTACATACGATAAAACCATGTGATGTTATCAAATCGCCATTTTTTATGCATATAAATGCAATATATGCTAATTTTGTGGTCTTATTCATTTATATAGACTATTGGCAACTGGTTTTAATAGCTAGTTTATAACGTTTGTCGAATGTAACCAATAATAGAATGACTGTGGGGCCGGTTCGGGTCGAATTTCACGAAATATTGGTCAATTTTGGTCCGGAAAAAAATGTCCTGATGTCTGTACTGGTGTATAATGTGCAGTAGATAAAATGGATGAGGATTTCAGTAAGAAATGTGCGCACTATATATAGCTAAATACGGTAGGAAGTCAGGAAAATGGTATCATTTATTCAAATATCTGTAACCAGGACAACATATTCATTAAATCAACAATTTATAAACAACAGAAACACTTTCAGTTTAATATTGAATAGCTAAACAGGCCACTGTCATAACATCAGTTGGTCATTTCGTAAAGTCGGACCTACAGTTGAGGCCGTATTTCGACTCTCCCAGCTCCAGTTATTAGTGGAGGAAGACCCAGGTGCCCCTCTGAATTCTGGCAATTGTCATGGCAACCCTGAGAGTTCCAAGGATCCATTTCAGTTTAGCTATGTTTTGTAGAGTGTTAACTGATGATCATGTTAAATTCTGGTCATTGTCATAGCAACCCTTCCATTTCATTTTAAACAATTTTGGTAACGGGTCATACACAGAACATTACTGTAAAGATGCTTTCAAGTTCCAGAGGGGATGTGATTTGAAGCAATTGTAAATAGATGGCAGACATACATCACTGGACCACCAGCCTATGCACACACTACCAGTATGTACCGGTATTTAATTTACATGTGTTCATAACGGGTCATACACAGAACATTACGGTAAAGATGCTTTCAAGAATGAGAAAGTGGTTCCAGAGGAGATGTGATTTGAAGCAATTGTAAATAGATGGCAGACATACATCACTGGACCACCAGCCTATGCACACACTACCAGTATGTACCGTTATTTAATTTACATGTGTCCATTAGACACCATTATACTTACGATATTGGTTCCTCTGCCAGTCTGAGCCATAGCAATCTGTCCGGGTGCCAGGTGCACACTGGGTGTCGACGCTGCTGATGATTGATTGGTTAGTGGAGTGTTAGATCCGCTGCCTATGTGGGTTGGAGCGTCTGTCGGCGTCTGAACCACCAGGAAGTCCACGTTCTCCATTGGGTTTCCCGGGGAAGGACTGGAATGATATGAACTTTACTCAAAACACAATTAATTTCGTCCAAGTATAACATAATGTTGGGAAATGAATATACATCGTCTTGATACAGTGAATTAGCCTGGGAACAGGCGTTGATATATTTGACCTGGTCAGTCAAATAAATATACATGTATTTTAACACCGATGCCATTAATTGGGCCGTATTGAGTTTCTGATCATATCATGTCATTTTGCCAGAAGTTAAAAAGTAAAAAATCGACAGACTGGAACCCAGGCTAGCAGTGAATGTGAAAGTTCATGATTAACTCTTTGCATGATGGGT
Organism: Archivesica marissinica; assembly: GCA_014843695.1. Lineage (NCBI taxonomy): Eukaryota > Metazoa > Mollusca > Bivalvia > Venerida > Vesicomyidae > Archivesica > Archivesica marissinica. Next base: position 22,889,183 of record CM026399.1, read on the forward strand.
AAAATTAAGGCTATAAATAGTTCATATATTTGTAGCAGACGACAAATCTAAAAAATATTTTAACCATTTCAACACAATAGACTTACAAAAAGTGTATATCCAGATGAGCCGGCTCGTGACGAGCCGTCTCATCAGGATCTGCACTTTTTGCCAGTAATAATTACTATTTTTAGATAAAATTACCCATTTTGATAAATGAACTGGTCCAAAGGTAATTTTCTTATTAATTAATTGGTCTAAAAATATCACGCACCAGTCCATGTCAGTTACTTGGGGTTGAATGGGTTAAATGAACATTTGAAGAAAGTTCCAAGAAAATAAAATATGAAAATCGAGCACAGAACGACAAAGAAGAGATATAGAGACGTGTTTACTTGTTGAACGACTCGATGTCAAACTCGTTCTCATCATCGAGCCAGTTCGGGGGGTTGAGTAAGTGATGTATATTGAGCTCTATCAACTCTTTCTGTGTGGACAGTGTTAAACAACTCGCATTCGCCTGTAATGTAAAGCGCTTGTCTAGAATATCATTTATCTACAAGTACTACAATTAAACTACAATGTTTGTATAATGCAATGAATGAACAACATGAAGAACGTGATGTCAACTACGGGTAAGTCTCGTAGTTATATATGACACGTAGTTATATATGACACGTAGTTATATATGACACATAGTTATATATGACACATAGTTATATATGACACATAGTTATATATGACATGTATTTATTTATGACAATGAGTATTAGAAGTTACTATATAAAAATGTTATATATTATTAAAATGAATATAATTACAAATGTACATGTACAATGTATATGTTATGAACAGTGACAAGTCAGTGTTATTTGCAATGCTAAAATTTCTCCTAACCTGTTCCTACATATCGTTTAATCTGTATGTTTGATTTTGGGGTTTATAGCGCACAAACCGCTTACGTCATATGGCTACTCTCCAGCTATTACTGGTGGAGGAAGACCCCGGGTGCCCCTCTGAGCAGTATTTAATGCACGGGCGGGTACCCAGGTAGAACCACCGACCTTCCGCATACAAGCTGGGCAGCTTCCCCATTTGAAATCATTTGATTCCCCCAGTTGGATTTGAACCTGCTACAGTGAGGGGGAAATGAATTGAAGTGAGCGACCGTAACCACTCAGCCACGGAGGCCACTAAGACCTACCAAGCATACATAATGAGAAATGTAGGCTGACATGCGCGAGTACATAAATATACATAAGGCAGCCATTTACCAATCATAATTGTCGATAAGCAGTCAGCATATTTACACCACCTTCCAGAGGAGAGATTCCAGGAAATGTTTATGGGATGTACTAACAGAGGCATAGCTAGCCATTTTTGGTTTGGTTTGCTGACACGACATATAAATTGAGCATCGAAGGTTATGTTATGTTATATTTCGGGTTTTTACGCCTGCATCAGCACCATTTCGGGCTATATCGCCGGCGGGCAGTTTACTTAACAACACCTTTCCTGGGCAGGCTCCAGCGGTTAACCAGTACTTGGGTGCACCAACCTCCGTAAGAAACTGCCAACTTTTTCATATAAATGAGACACAGCCTGAGCGGGGCTCGAACCCGTGACCATCAGCATCGAAGGTAGAGTTGAACTGGAGGGGGGCATGCTTCCACAGGAACATTTACCCATGGAACGTAGATGATGTACTCTATAATGCATCTTAATGAACATTTAGATGTTCAAATGTCGATGCATTTTTCAAAATATTACCACATTTGAGCATAGACTTGCTATAGAGGTGAAATGTCATATTGACTACAAAAATCGGTGACCTGGATTCCGAACCCGGTGACCTTTCTTTACCTGTTTGGAGGTGAACATATGGAGCTACAAAAAATAAATTTGAAAACATTCTTACTACTGTACGGACGGACGGCGGACAAACAGAGATCACAATAACTCACCGTGATGAGTATAATGACTGAGAACTAGAAAGATTTCATGACATTACAATGCACAAAGCAAAGATGAAAAGATGAACGAATAAAGTTATTACAGTTCGTGCAGATTCACCTCTCTTTGATACCTGTTATATGAATATACAGTAACAATCTATTAATAGATTATGGACATTTGACAATCTACACAATGCTATGTGGAAAACAATCCCCGTTATCAACAGTTAAGGAATGAATCTCGGGTTAATAGTTTCCATCGGGTATGAACTACATTGTGCGTGGTTAAAGTGTGTGGAGGTAGAAGTTCTTCACGCTAACTTTAAACATGCCCAATGTAGTTCATATCCCGATGGAAAATATTAACCCACTATTCATTACTTATACATGTATTTTCATTTATTATTTACAGAATGCATTTATATCAAAGAAACGCTGCCTAAAACTGCGAATACACATGCACATAACTTCGAGTGCGCATGTCAGCTGCATATCAGTAGTGCGGAAATTCATACGAAAATAGATACATACAGGGCATATATGCTCATTGAAGGAAATGCAATACCGATATAATATTAGAATTACCTGTACAAAGGACAGGTGAACATGCACTAGCTATATCCATGTATACAATAATAATCTTATACAACAGCAAGTACAAGAAGCTATCAATCTCCAGTGACAAGGCGACAGGACCGGAGTTTGAGCCCTGCTGGAGCCGTTACGATTGCGCCCTTAGGCAAGGCATTTAAATTCCACATTGCCTCTTCTCTCTCCCTCATGGCGATGCATTCCATCAGGAATGAGGTCTCTAGAGTGATTAATATAAGTCGTAAGAACTTGTTTCGCAATCGAGCTAAAATAAATTTGTATTTATAAACTAACAGTGAACATTTCAATAACGAGATGGCACTCCGCTGAAATAACAACCCTATACAATGCGCTACAACAGAACCATATGTACTGTGAAAAGTTGATACAACAAAACTCCAAAATGTATATTGTTTTATTCAAATTGATGTTTAGCTACGTGGATTTAAGTGTCTTGCCTCTATGACATCACAATCGTGGTTCTAACAGGGCTTGGAAATCGATTGACACCAATTGTAACTCGCGTTCAATCATTTCGATCGATTTTCATGTTTTATTGTATCAACATTTTTTGCATGAAAGACGATTTGTTGTATCGGCGTGCACACAGTAAGAATGCATAAATTATAGTTATGCCACATAACTACAACGAAAAATACAAATCCCGCTTCTGCAAATTTTGTAAAACATACTATTTTTGTCTATAACGACATTCTATGAAACATTTCTGGCTACCGTAGTTACAAGCAAGTGGCAATCTGGCTATAGTTAATCAGGAATGTATACATGGGACCAGCCCGTTCTAACTACTATGTCATATATATATGGTGTTAGCAAACTTCCAATGCAAGTGGATCTAGTCTAGGATAAATTCTATATAACTGTAGGCCTACTTCCATACCACAAGATTTTGTTCAAAAACATCATAAATTATCCATTTATTTAGTATCGTATTTGGTTCGCGGAGGTTGGAATCCCACTGGTGGCGCTAAATTCTTTCATGTGAGGAAACCATCCAGCTGACTTGTGCTAGATCGCTGGTCCTACCCGGGTTATAATTTGAAAACAAAAATTCCCCAAATTTTGAAAGTAAGTTCATTAAAACTTAAAAAAAAAAATCTTTAAAACACTAAGGGTACATGTCTGGGTTTAAGCCTTAAGTCCCTTTGGTCCCTCCCTTACAGTGCCTTCTGGTGGGAAGATTTATATAATCTTCAAATACATAGACAGACAGATCAGGCTATGCATCCTAATAAAAATGTGAACATTCGATAAAAACAGAACGCGAACATTTAGCGAGCTAAAGATGAGGCACCATATTGATGCAGAATATTCAAAGCACAAAAGACAACACTAAATAAAGTCCAATAAAAATAGCAATGATAAAAAATCGTTCCACAAAGCTCCAAAAGGCTCCACGATTTACAAAATTACAATGTAAATAGCTCATTGAATACTGCATTACAATAAATATTCGTAAAAACATACACGTGTCATATATTTACTGACAAATGAAACAATTCTTGACGTGTACACATAATATGCTGATGCACAAACAACATTCTTTCACGGCCATTTTGAAAAATCCAGGGGGAGGGCACTCTTATCTATATCAGTAATCCCAAATCCAAGGCTAACCTTGCATTCAGATCTGAGCTAAAACTGATTAAGTAAAATATCGTAGTCTATGCATGAACAAATAAATATCAAATTGAATTCTAGAAAACATATTCGTCAGCATTACAAAATCTGTAATTTCAGAAATACAAACCACTCTCGAAGAGTATAGAACATAACCCCACATTTCACAGCCGTGATAGAAACCTTTAAGATTGCTTAAAACAATGAGAAAGCAACACGTTTATAAAATGGAAAACCACGATGACCATATTAACAGGAAATCTAAATGATAAACTCCGCAAGAAACACCACCACCCCCCTAAAATGGCTTTGACACAAAACACTTTTTGGAGTTGATTTCTTAATCCATTACTTCACAACATATATGTTCTTCTGGTGTTTCAACCCGTGCACGTGCATCCAAAAGAAGACCCGATTTCAGAAAAATGGTAGGGGGCAGGGTCATCTTATAGGCGAGATCGTCTTATAGGTGAGCATGAACAGTACTCAATAATCAATATCTATGGGAATAGACACTGCTAAGTAAGGTATAAAAAGGGGCATAATTAAAGTAAGATTCATAGTTAGCACAATGGACTGGTAATCCAGGGATCATAGGTTCGATCCCCCGTCTGACACTAATTAAATTAACAGTCTTTCAGACGGGACGTTAAACCGAGGTCTTGTGTCGGTGCTGTACGCCGTGCACGTAAAAGAACCAGAGGAGATTCTGGAATGGGTCTCTGTCTGTATCATTGCACTATCCTCCAAAAATCTAAAATGACTAATCTCTTCAGGAGGCGTCGCTCATATGGGCAACCGGTAGTGGAGATAAATAAATGTAAAACACACATACAGTAAGATTCACAAGACCATAGAGTATTGACAATATGTGTACTTGTAATTTTGAAATGGATAACACTATTAACCCATTCAACACCAAGTAACTCACATGGACTGGTGCATGATATTTTCAGACCAATAAATTAATAAGGAAATTACATTTGGACCAGTTCATTTATCAAAATAGGTAATTTTTGTCTACAAATAGTAATATTACTGGCAAACAGTGCAGATCCTGATGAGACGGCTCGTCACGAGCCGGCTCATCTGGATCTACACTTTTTTGTAAGCCAATTTAGAGGTCTGTGGTGTTGAAAGGGTTAAGCAGCCAGCCAAGGGAATCACAATAAGTGGCTGTTTAGCACAGGTGGCTGCTTAATAGAGGTAAAATGTATACTAAAACAGCATATTGGGAATATGGAAATTGGCTGCTTAATAGAGTTGACCACTAACTCAGGTTTGAAAGTATTGTAATAAAATTAATTACAAAATGTGGGCATTACTGATGAGAATGTTACTGGACATGATATGTGTGCCTGCTCACTTTATGTTAATGCAGTATACCATGTTTTCCCGACATTTTATGCCGGCCTACTCTGTGCTAATTATGTACACCAAGTTTCATTTTAGTGCCGGCCTACTCGGTGCTAATTATGTACACCAAGTTTCATTTTATGCCTGTCTACTCGGTGCTAATTATGTACACCAAGTTTCATTTTATGCCTGTCTACTCGGTGCTAATTATGTACACCAAGTTTCATTTTATGCCTGTCTACTCGGTGCTAATTATGTACACCAAGTTTCATTTTAGTGTCTGTCTACTTGGTGCTAATGATGTACACAAAGTTTCATTTTAGTGCCTGTCTCCTCGGTGCTAATTATGTACACCAAGTTTCATTTTAGTGTCTGTCTACTTGGTGCTAATGATGTACACAAAGTTTCATTTTAGTGCCTGTCTCCTCGGTGCTAATTATGTACACCAAGTTTCATTTTAGTGTCTGTCTACTTGGTGCTAATGATGTACACAAAGTTTCATTTTAGTGCCTGTCTCCTCGGTGCTAATTATGTACACCAAGTTTCATTTTAGTGTCTGTCTACTTGGTGCTAATGATGTACACAAAGTTTCATTTTAGTGCCTGTCTCCTCGGTGCTAATTATGTACACCAAGTTTCATTTTAGTGTCTGTCTACTTGGTGCTAATGATGTACACAAAGTTTCATTTTAGTGCCTGTCTCCTCGGTGCTAATTATGTACACCAAGTTTCATTTTAGTGTCTGTCTACTTGGTGCTAATGATGTACACAAAGTTTCATTTTAGTGCCTGTCTCCTCGGTGCTAATTATGTACACCAAGTTTCATTTTAGTGTCTGTCTACTTGGTGCTAATGATGTACACCAAGTTTCATTTTAGTGCCTGTCTACTCGGTGCTAATTATGTACACCAAGTTTCATTTTAGTGCCAGCCTACTCGGTGCTAATTATGTACACCAAGTTTCATTTTAGTGCCGGCCTACTTGGTGCTAATTATGTACACCAAGTTTCATTTTAGTGTCTGTCTACTCGGTGCTAATTATGTACACCAAGTTTCATTTTAGTGCCGGCCTACTCGGTGCTAATTATGTACACCAAGTTTCATTTTATGCCTGTCTACTCGGTGCTAATTATGTACACCAAGTTTCATTTTAGTGTCTGTCTACTTGGTGCTAATGATGTACACAAAGTTTCATTTTAGTGCCTGTCTCCTCGGTGCTAATTATGTACACCAAGTTTCATTTTAGTGTCTGTCTACTTGGTGCTAATGATGTACACCAAGTTTCATTTTAGTGCCTGTCTACTCGGTGCTAATTATGTACACCAAGTTTCATTTTAGTGCCAGCCTACTCGGTGCTAATTATGTACACCAAGTTTCATTTTAGTGCCGGCCTACTCGGTGCTAATTATGTACACCAAGTTTCATTTTAGTGCCTGTCTACTCGGTGCTAATTATGTACACCAAGTTTCATTTTAGTGCCTGCCTACTCGGTGCTAATGATGTACACCAAGTTTCATTTTAGTGCCTGTCTACTCGGTGCTAATTATGTACACCAAGTTTCATTTTAGTGCCGGCCTACGCGGTGCTAATTATGTACACCAAGTTTCATTTTAGTGCGGCCTACTCGGTGCTAATTATGTACACCAAGTTTCATTTTAGTGCCGGCCTACTCAGTGCTAATTATGTACACCAAGTTTCATTTTAGTGCCGGCCTACTCGGTGCTAATTATGTACACCAAGTTTCATTTTAATTGGAATAGAACAATAGCGGGAGTTGATGCCACAAGAAAGTCTACAGATGGACGGATGGACAAATACATGGATGTACAGACGCACACATAGACAGACAGACAGACACAAAGACGGTGGACCACTCACTCTATGCATCCCGACTCTCCGAGTCATAAAATAGTTATCCTTCAAAGATTTTTGCTTGTTTGTTCTGACCAGGAAGTCTGCTATCTCTATGTGGTTGTGAGCCAGGTACAAGTAACATAGAGCACAGGTGGTTGTGAGCCAGGTACAAGTAGCATAGAGCACAGGTGGTTGTGAGCCAGGTACAAGTAGCATAGAGCACAGGTGTTTGTGAGCCAGGTACAAGTAGCATAGAGCACAGGTGTTTGTGAGCCAGGTACAAGTAGCATAGAGCACAGATGTTTGCGAGCCAGGTACAAGTAGCATAGAGCACAGGTGGTTGTGAGCCAGGTACAAGTAGCATAGAGCACAGGTGTTTGTGAGCCAGGTACAAGTAGCATAGAGCACAGGTGGTTGTGAGCCAGGTACAAGTAGCATAGAGCACAGGTGGTTGTGAGCCAGGTACAAGTAGCATAGAGCACAGGTGTTTGTGAGCCAGGTACAAGTAGCATAGAGCACAGATGTTTGCGAGCCAGGTACAAGTAGCATAGAGCACAGGTGGTTGTGAGCCAGGTACAAGTAGCATAGAGCACAGGTGTTTGTGAGCCAGGTACAAGTAGCATAGAGCACAGGTGGTTGTGAGCCAGGTACAAGTAGCATAGAGCACAGGTGTTTGAAACGTTATCCATAAGGCATCAAAATCCTTCAACTTCTATCCTAGAAACCTAGCTCTATATAAACTAGGGATGGCAATGAATAGCGATTTTACTAATTCGTATATTCGGTCAGGAAGGTATTTGAATATTCGAATATTCGATATAATTATATCACAAACTTAAAATCACCCAAATTAGCATTTTTGAAGGCAATATAATAAAAATCGTACTTTAAATAGTACTTTAAATAGTTATTGAGCAGTTAATTAAAAATGTATACATGGGGGTGGTTGTTGTTGAAAACTGTCTGTAATATTTCAAAGGAATTTTCTCGTCTAAACAGATTTGACATCATAATTAAACACTACCTACCTTACTGTAATTATCCGATTACATGGCAGAGTGTCAATTAACATGGTTTATTCACACATCCTGGGGCGAATTCTTTTGTATTGGAATGTTTTATGATAGTTTCAAAAGGAAACAACCTATCTGACAGTTTATTTCATATTTGCAAATTATGTAATATTTTTTCCGAATATTCGAATACTGGAGTGAATATTCGTTGCCATCCCTAATATAAATATAATTGTTTTATATAGAGGACGGTTGCTATGGTAGAGGTGCAAGGATTTTGGTGCCTTATGGATAACATTTCAAGCTCCTGTTAATAGATTTAATTATGCACCACAGAAACGGGTGCTTTGTAGAATATTTGTGTTACGGAATCAATTAGCATGTATTAAGAGACCATTCCTGCTTAGAGAACGTTTCTGGCCTTTTCCTTTGATTATCTCTTAATACAAGTTTGACTGTAGTAAGTGGTAATCCCTTAATACAAGTTTGACTGTAGTAAGAGGTAATCTCTTAATACAAGTTTGACTGTAATAAGAGGTAATCTCTTAATACAAGTTTGACTGTAGTAAGAGGTAATCTCTTAATACAAGTTTGACTGTAATAAGAGGTAATCTCTTAATACAAGTTTGACTGTAATAAGAGGTAATCTCTTAATACAAGTTTGACTGTAGTAAGAGGTAATCTCTTAATACAAGTTTGACTGTAGTAAGAGGTAATCTCTTAATACAAGTTTGACTGTAGTAAGAGGTAATCTCTTAATACAAGTTTGACTGTAGTAAGAGGTAATCTCTCAATACAAGTTTGACTGTAGTAAGAGGTAATCTCTTAATACAAGTTTGACTGTAGTAAGAGGTAATCTCTTAATACAAGTTTGACTGTAGTAAGAGGTAATCTCTTAATACAAGTTTGACTGTAGTAAGAGGTAATCTCTTAATACAAGTTTGACTGTAGTAAGAGGTAATCTCTTAATACAAGTTTGACTGTAGTAAGAGGTAATCTCTTAATACAAGTTTGACTGTAGTAAGAGGTAATCCCTTAATACAAGTTTGACTGTAGTAAGTGGTTAATCTCTTAATACAAGTTTCACTGTAGTAAGAACTTTTGGAATTTTTTTTAAATTAACTAAAATTCTCTCAGCATTTAATCAGATACAGTCACATATCAACTATCACGAAGTACTGCGACAAATTGGTCAATGCAAACAAACTAAAATCTTTCCAGGTTGATCAAGAAAAATTGTACACATTTCTAACTACTATCTAAAGACCCATGCAAAACTGCCAATATTAGTGGTGTGGTTTTCCAAAAAAAGACATATGTATTATTGCCAACTCACCTCATTAAAAACTATCACCTTAAAATACAATTACCGTACATGTTACAATTTTTAATAAATAATTTTTATTAAAATGCACCTGGCCAAGATCGAACGAAAACTGTAAAACCATGCGAGTGCTTTATATGTAGTGCCATTATATTTATTCAATTTAGACGATTTCCTTGGCACTCCCAAAACTTTATAAAAGTATTATAACAAATGGTACCGGTAATACAGTTAAACCTGTGATAAAGACCGACTCAAAATAACGTGTTTAACCCTTTCAACACCACAGACCTCTAAATAGGCTTACAAAAAGTGTAGATCCAGATGAGCCGGCTCGTGACGAGCCATCTCATCAGGATCTGCACTTTTTGCCAGTGATATGACTATTTTTAGACATAATTACCCATTTTCTGATTCATTTATTGGTTTATGAATATCATGGACCAGTTCATGTGAGTTACTTGGTGTTGAATGGGTTAACCTATTTAACGCCCCAATATGCGTTTACTTCGACTGTGCTGGACACCGGGATATGGCAAGGAGCTGATAATTATATATTGTGATTATTGTCTTATATTTTAAATTCTCAATAGTCAAATATTACGGTAAAAAGTAAAATTTGGAAAATATGACATCAAACGAACAAGCTTTTGGGAAATTACTATTCATAAATGACCTCCCTTTATGGGTATATTTTTAAACAAAATCACCAATAACTCTGTAAATGGTGGTTTACTAAGGTTAACACTAGGATAAATAACTCTGTAAATGGTGGTTTACTAAGGTTAACACTAGGATAAATAACTCTGTAAATGGTGGTTTACTAAGGTTAACACTAGGATAAATAACTCTGTAAATGGTGGTTTACTAAGGTTAACACTAGGATAAATAACTCTGTAAATGGTGGTTTACTAAGGTTAACACTAGGATAAATAACTCTGTAAATGGTGGTTTACTAAGGTTAACACTAGGATAAATAACTCTGTAAATGGTGGTTTACTAAGGTTAACACTAGGATAAATAACTCTGTAAATGGTGGTTTACTAAGGTTAACACTAGGATAAATAACTCTGTAAATGGTGGTTTACTAAGGTTAACACTAGGATAAATAACTCTGTAAATGGTGGTTTACTAAGGTTAACACTAGGATAAATAACTCTGTAAATGGTGGTTTACTAAGGTTAACACTAGGATAAATAACTCTGTAAATGGTGGTTTACTAAGGTTAACACTAGGATAAATAACTCTGTAAATGGTGGTTTACTAAGGTTAACACTAGGATAAATAACTCTGTAAATGGTGGTTTACTAAGGTTAACACTAGGATAAATAACTCTGTAAATGGTGGTTTACTAAGGTTAACACTAGGATAAATAACTCTGTAAATGGTGGTTTACTAAGGTTAACACTAGGATAAATAACTCTGTAAATGGTGGTTACTAAGGTTAACACTAGGATAAATAACTCTGTAAATGGTGGTTTACTAAGGTTAACACTAGGATAAATAACTCTGTAAATGGTGGTTTACTAAGGTTAACACTAGGATAAATAACTCTGTAAATGGTGGTTTACTAAGGTTAACACTAGGATAAATAACCCTGTAAATGGTGGTTTACTAAGGTTAACACTAGGATAAATAACTCTGTAAATGGTGGTTTACTAAAGTTAACACTAGGATAAATAACTCTGTAAATGGTGGTTTACTAAGGTTAACACTAGGATAAATAACTCTGTAAATGGTGGTTTACTAAGGTTAACACTAGGATAAATAACTCTGTAAATGGTGGTTTACTAAGGTTAACACTAGGATAAATAACTCTGTAAATGGTGGTTTACTAAGGTTAACACTAGGATAAATAACTCTGTAAATGGTGGTTTACTAAAGTTAACACTAGGATAAATAACTCTGTAAATGGTGGTTTACTAAAGTTAACACTAGGATAAATAACTCTGTAAATGGTGGTTTACTAAGGTTAACACTAGGATAAATAACTCTGTAAATGGTGGTTTACTAAGGTTAACACTAGGATAAATAACTCTGTAAATGGTGGTTTACTAAGGTTAACACTAGGATAAATAACTCTGTAAATGGTGGTTTACTAAGGTTAACACTAGGATAAATAACTCTGTAAATGGTGGTTTACTAAGGTTAACACTAGGATAAATAACTCTGTAAATGGTGGTTTACTAAGGTTAACACTAGGATAAATAACTCTGTAAATGGTGGTTTACTAAAGTTAACACTAGGATAAATAACTCTGTAAATGGTGGTTTACTAAGGTTAACACTAGGATAAATAACTCTGTAAATGCTGGTTTACTAAGGTTAACACTAGCATATATTTGCATAGGAATTGTAGTAGTATTTGGCCGACTGAAGAAAAAATCCCCGGATAAAGAGACTTAAAAACCTGTCCAAAGACATTTTGACCCCTTATCAAAGCCATTATTAAGTGCATTTGAACCTCCGAATACAGACCACATGTCAACAATGACAACAACTTCGATCCCAAACCAAACCATTATATTAACCACTTTAACGTATTAAAAGAGACCACCTGTCATCAGCCCACGTTCTGGTGGGCGGTCTTTATCTAAACGAAATCATTTTATTGACCACTTTAACGAATTAAGAGAGAGACCACCTGTCATCAGCCCACGTTTAGCCGTTCTGGTGGGCGGTCTTTATGGGCAGGTTTAACTGTATAGAATATCTTCAAACGTGCTCCGTATGATAAAACACATCAACATACCACAAACACGCACTGATAAATTGAAGGCAGAGATATATTAATATATCAAACAAAATAAAAACAACCGCGACTCCTATCTGACTATTCCAACACTGTCGTCGTTATTATCAAACTCATTTAATCTCTGGACTTCAGGGGAGATAACTGGAGCAACAGATTTCGCTTAATATCTGGTACCGATATCTGACACCAATAACTTACGGATATTGCTTTGAAGCCAGTACACATACAGATACATATAGATACTCTGTTATACAAGTAGTTAGATATGTCTTGTACATGCTACATGTATGCTATAAATAGATATATAAGATAGCACTACAGAGATTAAGAGGATATTTGTTTGTTTTTGGTTAATGATGGAATTATATTTCACCGAATGAACATTGAAAGTATTATTATAACGAGTGGCGCTATCTCTCTATGTTCACGAGTGAAATATTATTCGATCATTCACTGAAACAAAAATTTGTTTTATCTAACCCTTTCCCTCATAGAAGCACCTCTTGACGCCATTACCAATACCACATACATTAACCCTTTCCCTCGTAGAAGCACCTCTTGACGCCATTACCAATACCACATACATTGACAATGTAGTAGTCATAATTAAGGCCAGAATTTTATGTAGTCCCAGTAATATCTATGGAGGCGGGATAGATATGGCGACTACTTATCCACTGCATGATAGCTAAATGGCTGTCGTTTGTATGGAGATATAATAGTATATTAACCTAAATCTCTATGTAGTCCCAGTAATATCTATGGAGGTGGGATAGATATGGCAACTACTTATCCACTGCATGATAGCTAAATGACTGTCGTTTGTATGGAGATATAATAGTATATTAACCTAAATCTCTATGTAGTCCCAGTAATATCTATGGAGGTGGGATAGATATGACTACTTATCTACTGCATGATAGCTAATTGGCTGTCATTTGTATGGAGATGTAACAGTATATTAACCTAAATCTCTATGTAGTCCCAGTAATATCTATGGAGGTGGGATAGATATGACTACTTATCTACTGCATGATAGCTAATTGGCTGTCATTTGTATGGAGATATAACAGTATATTAACCTAAATCTCTATGTAGTCCCAGTAATATCTATGGAGGTGGGATAGATATGGCGACTACTTATCCACTGCATGATAGCTAAATGGCTGTCGTTTGTATGGAGATATAATAGTATACCTAAATCTCTATGAAGGAAAGGGTTAAGACTGAAATGTGTTTTAATGATAGAAAAAGATGCAATGGTGCTAGAACGTCATAAAAATGTCATAAAAGACGTATTCAATGACGTCATTGACAGCTTGAGTTTGAAAGCATCATAAGCACCCAGGCAGAACCTCCAACCTACAGCAAGCCAGCTAGATAGCTTACTCACTTGCAATAAGTTGACACCCTCAAGTGGCATTCGAACCTAGAGTGATGAGGAGCGAATGATTTGAAGTCCACATCCATAACCACTCCGCCACGGAGGCCACACAATTTATAAGTAAGTGTCTACTACATGGTAATATGTATTATTTTATGCTTTCCGATGGAATATAGAAATTTATTTATGAAATACAATGTGTTATTCCACAATGTGTTATTCCACTGGTTATTCCACAATGTGTTATTCCACAATGTGTTATTCCACAATGTGTTATTCCACTGGTTATTCCACACTGTGTTATTCCACAATGTGTTATTCCACTGGTTATTCCACATAGTGTTATTCCACTGGTTATTCCACAATGTGTTATTCCACTGGTTATTCCACTGGTTATTCCACAATGTGTTATTCCACTGGTTATTCCACTGGTTATTCCACAATGTGTTATTCCACTGGTTATTCCACAATGTGTTATTCCACTGGTTATTCCACTGGTTATTCCACAATGTGTTATTCCACTGGTTATTCCACAATGTGTTATTCCACTGGTTATTCCACAATGTGTTATTCCACTGGTTATTCCACAATGTGTTATTCCACTGGTTATTCCACTGGTTATTCCACAATGTGTTATTCCACAATGTGTTATTCCACTGGTTATTCCACAATGTGTTATTCCACTGGTTATTCCACAATGTGTTATTCCACAATGTGTTATTCCACAATGTGTTATTCCACAATGTGTTATTCCACTGGTTATTCCACTGGTTATTCCACAATGTGTTATTCCACAATGTGTTATTCCACTGGTTATTCCACTGGTTATTCCACTGGTTATTCCACTGGTTATTCCACAATGTGTTATTCCACAATGTGTTGGTTTAAACAGTATTTATTCCAATAAATTTACATGTATAACACAAACAATGTTACAAATTACATAAATTGTGAATGGTTTGGATTGGAAAACAGAAAACTTATATTAATTCCTCTCCACAATGTGTTATTCCACAATGTGTTATTCCACTGGTTATTCCACAATGTGTTATTCCACAATGTGTTATTCCACTGGTTATTCCACAATGTGTTATTCCACTGGTTATTCCACAATGTGTTATTCCACTGGTTATTCCACAATGTGTTATTCCACTGGTTATTCCACAATGTGTTATTCCACATAGTGTTATGCCACTGGTAGAAAGCATGTGGTACCTAGCGCCACTCGTCATAATAATGCTTTCATTCGGTTGTCCGATTAGCGCAGTGGCTAGTGCGCTTGCTTTTCACCAATGCAACCTGGGTTCGATCCTCAAACCGGGAAGAATGTGAGATGGTACGGTGGTCGCTAGATCGGACAGGTGGGTTTTCTCCGGGTACTCCGGTTTCCTCCCACATGAATGACTACATCTACGCTTTCATCCGTGCCAACGAGAGTGATTAATATAAGTTGTTAATCGTTGTAAAATAAATAAAGTCTAAAGTTTTAATTCGGTGGAATACAATTGAATAATTCAACGAAACAAACCAATCTCCTCTTAATATGTTATTTCCTGACCCTATATCTTGCTCCCCAGTCTAGGAGGTATTCAGCTATATCTGAGATTGTCAGTCATATTTTATATATATTTATATAATACTGAACCTCTGGTTCCTAGCTACAGAATAATATGGTTATACAAGAACACACCTGTGCATCGAGCAGTCCTTCAGTCTACAGAGAATGTCAAATAAAATATCAATAACAAAATACCACAGTGTGTTTTCTGTTTATGTATCGTCGCTACCGGTTGCCCATATGAGCGACACCTCCTGAAGAGATTAGTCATTTTAGATTTTGGAGGATAGTGCAATGATACAGACAGAGACCCATTCCAGAGTCTCTTCTGTTTTTTTTACGTGCACGGTGTACAGCACCGACACGAGACCTCGGTTTAACGTCCCATCTGAAAGACTGTTAATTTTATTAGGGTCAGACGGGGGATCGAACCTGCGATCCCTGGATTACCAGTCCAGCGTGTTACCACTGGACAGATACGTCTGTAATGACTTTTATATCCATTAAGTGACCTTTTTATACTTAGCTTATCTTATAGTTCCTTACATAAATGATAAATTATACGTATGTGCGAATGGGGGATCGAACCTGTGACACCACACAGCCATTCATGTGAACCATTTATAGACCCAGGGGTGCTGTTATATGTTCATATATGGTCTCATTCATTCTCTTTACATATACAGTCTACATCCGCTATGTCAAAGCCGGTTATGCCGAATTCTCCGGTTATCTCGAAGTCGGATCAAAGTCCCGTTTCAGACACTATCATTATACATATAACTGGTTCTGTTTATATCGAACAAACTTCGGTTTATGTCGTAGTATTTTGTTCGGTCCGACGGAATTCGACATAACGGATGTAGACTGTACATGTATACAATTGACAGATGGTTTTAGTAGTTATTTTAAAATGCTTACCAAACATAACATATTGTTGAATCGTTATTCGACTGACTGAGGATCAAATGTTTCGCTAATTTTCGATAAATTTTGGTCAATTTTATTTGAAAAAAAATATATCCTAACGGCTGTACTCTCGTATAATGCCCAGCAGAAAAGTTCAACATGGAACGTAGTAAAATCCTGTGTGTGCTATTCATCGAACACAACGATATAAGGCTAAATCGACAGATTTCGTAATTTCATATCGACAGGTCTACGGGACGAAATTTAAATTGATAATTTCATGGCGATGGATTCCATCAGGAATGAGGTCTCGAGAACGATTAATATAAGTAGTAAGAAGTTGTTTCGCAATCAAGATAAAATAAATTTGTATAATCTAAACTAATCTCTATATACATTTATAGTAACTAGGTTATTAACTCAAGATAAAAATGTTTGAAATAAATATGTATCTTAGTTACAATGAAATGAAGACACCAACAATAACAAGAACTGTCATTAAAGGTTGCAATTAGCTATAAATATAAATCGAGTAGCTATAAATATAAATCGAGTAGCTATAAATATAAATCGAGTAGCTATAAATATCGCCACTTCGTAATATCAATCTTTATTAACCCATTCAACACCAAGTAACTGAAATGGACTGGTCCATGATCAGTTTTTAGACCAATAAATTAATACGAAAATTAC
The DNA here is from genome assembly GCA_014843695.1 of Archivesica marissinica. Lineage (NCBI taxonomy): Eukaryota > Metazoa > Mollusca > Bivalvia > Venerida > Vesicomyidae > Archivesica > Archivesica marissinica. Next base: position 22,906,190 of record CM026399.1, read on the forward strand.
ATTTGGACCAGTTCATTTATCAAAATGCGTAATTTTGTCTAAAATAGTAATATTACTGGCAAAAAGTGCAGATCCTGATGAGACGGCTCGTCACGAGCCGGCTCATCTGGATCTACACTTTTTGTAAGCCAATTTAGAGGTCTGTGGTGTTGAAAGGGTTAATAGAAACTACCACAACTGTATTAAATCCAATGGAACAAATGGTCATAAAACTTACTTGTAATGTAGGGGATTTTACACGAACAGTTACCAGCAAACTGTCCCCGCAGAGAAAAGCCTAGTGATGAATTCAGTTGAAATCGGAGCTTTAGATTGCTCGGAGAGCAAACAACAATGGGGACTGGCTAGCTATATAGATGAACAGTGTATCGTAACTCAATCATGTTATTGACTGCTCCAGTACTATGGACTGTGGGGCCTGGCTAGCTATATAGATGAACAGTGTATCCTAACTCAATCAGTTATTGACTGCTCCAGTACTATGGACTGTGGGGACTGGCTAGCTATATAGATGAACAGTGTATGCTAACTCAATCATGTTATTGACAGCTCCAGTACTATGGACTGTGGGGCCTGGCTAGCTATATAGATGAACAGTGTATCGTAACTCAATCATGTTACTGACAGCTCCAGTACTATGGACTGTGGGGCCTGGCTAGCTATATAGATGAACAGTGTATCGTAACTCAATCAGTTATTGACTGCTCCAGTACTATGAACTGTGGGGCCTGGCTAGCTATATAGATGAACAGTGTATCGTAACTCAATCAGTTATTGACAGCTCCAGTACTATGGACTGTGGGGACTGGCTAGCTATATAGATGAACAGTGTATCGTAACTCAATCATGTTATTGACTGCTCCAGTACTATGGACTGTGGGGCCTGGCTAGCTATATAGATGAACAGTGTATCGTAACTCAATCATGTTACTGACAGCTCCAGTACTATGGACTGTGGGGCCTGGCTAGCTATATAGATGAACAGTGTATCGTAACTCAATCAGTTATTGACTGCTCCAGTACTATGAACTGTGGGGCCTGGCTAGCTATATAGATGAACAGTGTATCGTAACTCAATCAGTTATTGACAGCTCCAGTACTATGGACTGTGGGGACTGGCTAGCTATATAGATGAACAGTGTATCGTAACTCAATCAGTTATTGACAGCTCCAGTACTATGGACTGTGGGGACTGGCTAGCTATATAGATGAACAGTGTATGCTAACTCAATCATGTTATTGACAGCTCCAGTACTATGGACTGTGGGGCCTGGCTAGCTATATAGATGAACAGTGTATCGTAACTCAATCATGTTATTGACAGCTCCAGTACTATGGACTGTGGGGACTGGCTAGCTATATAGATGAACAGTGTATCGTAACTCAATCAGTTATTGACTGCTCCAGTACTATGAACTGTGGGGACTGGCTAGCTATATAGATGAACAGTGTATGCTAATTCAATCAGTTATTGACTGCTCCAGTACTATGAACTGTGGGGCCTGGCTAGCTATATAGATGAACAGTGTATCCTAATTCAATCATGTTATTGACAGCTCCAGTACTATGAACTGTGGGGCCTGGCTAGCTATATAGATGAACAGTGTATCGTAACTCAATCAGTTATTGACTGCTCCAGTACTATGAACTGTGGGGCCTGGCTAGCTATATAGATGAACAGTGTATCCTAACTCAATCAGTTATTGACTGCTCCAGTACTATGAACTGTGGGGACTGGCTAGCTATATAGATGAACAGTGTATCGTAACTCAATCAGTTACTGACAGCTCCAGTACTATGAACTGTGGGACCTCGGCTAGCTATATAGATGAACAGTGTATCGTAACTCAATCATGTTATTGACTGCTCCAGTACTATGGACTGTGGGGCCTGGCTAGCTATATAGATGAACAGTGTATCGTAACTCAATCAGTTATTGACAGCTCCAGTACTATGGACTGTGGGGCCTGGCTAGCTATATAGATGAACAGTGTATCCTAATTCAATCATGTTATTGACAGCTCCAGTACTATGAACTGTGGGGCCTGGCTAGCTATATAGATGAACAGTGTATCCTAACTCAATCAGTTATTGACTGCTCCAGTACTATGGACTGTGGGGCCTGGCTAGCTATGGGGCCTGGCTAGCTATATAGATGAACAGTGTATCCTAACTCAATCATGTTATTGACAGCTCCAGTACTATGAACTGTGGGTGTGGCTAGCTATATAGATGAACAGTGTATCCTAACTCAATCAGTTATTGACAGCTCCAGTACTATGGACTGTGGGGCCTGGCTAGCTATATAGATGAACAGTGTATCCTAACTCAATCAGTTATTGACAGCTCCACTACTATGGACTGTGAGGCCTGGCTAGCTATATAGATGAACAGTGTATCGTAACTCAATCATGTTACTGACAGCTCCAGTACTATGGACTGTGGGGCCTGGCTAGCTATATAGATGAACAGTGTATCGTAACTCAATCATGTTACTGACAGCTCCAGTACTATGGACTGTGGGGCCTGGCTAGCTATATAGATGAACAGTGTATCCTAACTCAATCATGTTATTGACAGCTCCAGTACTATGAACTGTGGGTGTGGCTAGCTATATAGATGAACAGTGTATCCTAACTCAATCATGTTATTGACTGCTCCAGTACTATGAACTGTAAGGCATTATGAAGCAAGTGAACATTTACCTGGTTAATAGCAAATGCAGTAATGATATCTTGCTCTTTATGTATAATCTTAAATGGTTCTGGAACCTTTGGTGAGTCGAGGCCATCCAGAGACGAGTCCTGCAAAAGACGTAAATAAACGGGGATTAAAAGTCATGTTCTTTATGAATGTCACAATTATCAATTAAGATAGTTATAACACAATGAGCGACATTGCGGGTTTTTCTATTACCTCCCTTGACAGATAAAGTCTGATATAACCCGAAATGTATATTGGTCCTTCTAGCTAACCAGATGTTGCGGTATGATAAATGTGATCGGACAGTGGTTAGTTAGCGCGCTCGCTTCTCACCAATGCGACCCGGGTTCAATCCTCGGACCGGGAAGTATGTGAGATGGTACGATGGTCGCCAGATCGGACAGGTGGGTTTTCTCCGGGTACTCCGGTTTCCTCCCACACGAATGACCACATTTACGCTTTCATCCGAGCCAACGAGAGTGATTAATATAAGTTGTTAAAACTTGCTTCGCAATCGTTGTAAAATAATATGTTATGTTATATTTCGGGTTTTACGCCTGCATCAGCACCATTTCGGGCTATATCGCCAGCGGGCAGTTTACCTAACAATACCTTTCCTGGGCAGGCTCCAGCGGTTAACCAGTACTTGGGTGCACCAACCTCCGTAAGAAACTGCCAACTTTCTCATATAAATGAGACACGGCCTGAGCGGGGCTCGAACCCGTGACCATCGGTGATGATAGGTTACAGTGGTATACAAGTCAGCGACCTTAACCACTCGACCACAGAGGCGGACCGTGCCCAAACCTCTCTCCGTACCCAAACCTCTCCTGCACAAACCTCTCTGTGCACAAACCTCTCTGTGCCCAAACCTCTCCATGCACAAACCTCTCTGTGCCCAAACATCTCCTGCACAAACCTCTCCATGCACAAACCTCTCCTGCACAAACCTCTCCTGCACAAACCTCTCCTGCACAAACCTCTCCTGCACAAACCTCTCCATGCACAAACCTCTCCATGCACAAACCTCTCCTGCACAAACCTCTCCATGCACAAACCTCTCCTGCACAAACCTCTCCATGCACAAACCTCTCTGTGCACAAACCTCTCCTGCACAAACCTCTCCTGCACAAACCTCTCCATGCCCAAACCTCTCCAGCACAAACCTCTCCTGCACAAACCTCTCCGTGTACAAACATCTCTGTAGAATGCACAAACCTCGTCCATAGAATGTGCAAACTTCTCTTTGATGTCCAATGCATCATACCGTAATACCGTAGTGACATAGAGGATATTTGTGTTTAGTAGTGTAAGATAGGATTCTATGTCTTCGAGTGATCACAGAAATACATATTTCATTGACCACGAGGTGAAATAAAATCATATCTTACACTTAATAGCTAAAATACAAAAGTACATCCAACTGCGCAGGAATACGAAACTCAAGCAGTGACATAGATAATACCATCTTCCACTGGTTGAAAATAGTGAAATATAGCATTTTTTTCATTGAGAAAACTCGATCAATATTTGGAAAGCATAGAAGAGAAAACCGTCAAGCAGTATAGAGTATATAATAATGTAAAAACCTCTCTTTCACTGGGATCAAGCAGTTTCTGTTTTTTGAACACATAGCGTATGAACACATCTCGTAACTTCTCCTGGCGTAACAAATGGAACCACAGTCTCTTTATTGGAAGGGTTGCCTGGCTCTCGCTGTAACAGATAACAAGCATGCTGCATTTTGCTAAACTCTAAGTAATGTTATATTTCGGGTTTTACGCCTGCATCAGCACCATTTTGGGCTATATTGCCGGCGGGCAGTTTACCTAGAAACACCTTTCCTGGGCAGGCTCCAGTGGTTAACCAGTACTTGGGTGCACCAACCTTCGTAAGAAACTGCCAACTTTTTCATATAAATGAGACACGGTCTGAGCGGGGCTCGAACCCCTAAACTCTAAGTAATGAAGAAATAAAACCAAATTTGGAAATTGCCATAATAAAATAAAGAATCAAGTGTAGTGTGTGTGTGTGGGGGGGGGGGGCACTACTTACAGACAAACTTCTAAATAAATTAAACAACTACTGGGTGGCGACCCTTCGAACGGGGCGACCCATTTTTCCGTCAATTCTCGCGTTTGATATTGCAGTTTCAAGCGCGATTTTTGGTCTCGATTATTCCAGTGCATGTTTCCAATTGACAGACACGAATATTTCGTAAACAGGCGAGTGAAACATATTAAATTCGAAAATAGAAGTGTCTGGATAATGGGTCTTCTCTTTAATTACCCCCTTTTGGTGCCTCACTATCGGCATTTACCTCAATTGATATTAGCTGTTTAGTGTTATTCAATATAATATTATGACGAGCAGACCTAGTTATTAGTGCAAGTTACGATGATTGAAAAACATCGTGTTTTATATGGTCACGGGTCACCAACAAGTAGAGGCTGAGCCTAGACTGGCATACCAGGCCCTGAAGTTGCTTGTTAAATGTGCTCCTATACACTGTGTGTGTTTTACGTTTATTTATCGTCGCTACCGGTTGCCCATATGAGCGACGCCTCCTGAAGATATTAGTCATTTTAGAGGATAGTGCAATGATACAGATAGAGGTCCATTCCAGAGTCTCCTCTGGTTCCTTTACGTGCACGGTGTAAAGCACCGACACGAGACCTCGGTTTAACGTCCCATCTGAAAGACTGTTAATTTTATTAGGGTCAGATGGGGGATCGAACCTGCGATCCCTGGATTACCAGTCCAACGTGTTACCACTGGACAACAGATCCGTCTGTTCCTATACATTGTCTTTACACTTATATTATATATGTTGACAGCTATAGTCCTGAGAGATCAAAGGACGCATGTCACACTGTTGGTTTAAACATATTTATTCATTCATAATATACAGTACATATAAATTGTATACATAATGAAAATGGATTTAATCGAAAGCTGAAAGCTTACACTATTGTATAATATAATTCTGTGACAATAGATTTTGATTGTTTTGAGTTTAAAGTCACAGCAACAGCTTACATCATATGACGACCCTCAAGCTGTTATTGGTGGAGGAAGACCCTCAGGTGCCGCTGGACCAGGAGTCAAACTCGCATTTCTCAGACAAAAATTTATACGCGCAAAAATGGCATACCTTTTGCTATACACTTACATAAATGGGCTATTGCTTTTGTTCAACAGTGCTTTATATTTTGTACTGGGCACGCCTGGGATGACCTCAAGCTCCACACCAGGAATGAAGTTATCTGGGGTGGCAGCAAACAATTCCAGTTTCCCTAGCAACACTTCCTGCCACTGTTCCAGGGTACGCAGCAGGGCATGTAGCAACGGGGAACACACGGGTAACTCTGTCAAAACAAGTTTAATCTTTTTATGCTATACAATGATAAACAGGCCCCGAAGTTATAAAACTTTTTCTCCTATCTCAAAACTCAGTCTCAAGCGTCTGATTGGTTCAGCTGACAGTAACATTCAGAATCAACCAATCAGATCATTTGAGCTCGAGTTCTGAGAAAAGTTTTATAACTTCGGGGGCCGAATAAATATCATGAGCATGTAAGCACACATTTAATACTTGGGAGTAGGGTTTTATCTAGAGCGGAAAGACAGGGTGCCCCGACTATCCCTTTTTAGCCCCGCCCTTTTCCCTGTTTTAAATATTTTTTTATATATAATCCTCAACAGATGAGTGAGTGACTTGGTGAGTTTTATGTTTATTTATCGTCGCCGGTTGCCCATATGAGTGATGCCTCCTGAAGAGATTAGTTATTTTAGATTTTGGAGGATAGTGCATGATACAGACAGAGACCCATTCCAGAATCTCCTCTGGTTCTTTTACGTGCATGGTGTAAAGCACCGACACAAGACCTCGGTTTAGCGTCCCATCTGAAAGACTGTTAATTTTATTAGGGTCAGACGGGGGATAGAACCTGCGATCCCTGGATTACCAGTCCAGCGTGTTACCACTGGACTAGAGATCCGACTGTGATGAGTGACTTTGAGAGGGTAGACCTATATAAACTAGAACTTGTCCGCCCCATTTCACCAATATGAACTGCCCTACTGCCTCTTTAATCACCGTAAGTTAGCAAACTTTTCTAGGGGGGGGAGGCAACCCCAAATACCCCTTCCTGCACTTCCCCCCTTTATGGCTCAAAATGCACCAAGCCTCCATTCTGACCCACCCTGCCCATTTTTCCACTCTATACTAAACCCTACGCGAGGAAACCAGTCTGCTAGCAACCACGTATCATCTTACATACGTCATTTCCGGCAAGCGTGCTAATGATGCATTATTCTCTGTCAACAATAACTAACATATAACTTGACTTTTTTATATAAACTAATCTGTTTTATGGTTGGGAAGTGACAATATAGCTAGGAGTATATATATATACCTTGAAGTTCTATGCCAATTTGAGGCAGGAATGTTGACAGATTGTTCAAAATTAATTTCACAGCTGTGTATCTGATGATGCACCATGCATAGGAACTCGGGTCTGAATGCTGCTGTACATTTGGTAGATTACTGAAAGAATAAATACAAACACTAATCAGAATGCAGCTGTACATTTGGTAGATTACTGAAAGAATAAATACAAACACTAATCAGAATGCGGCTGTACATTCGGTAGATTACTGAAAGAATAAATACAAACACTAATCGGAATGCGACTGTACATTTGGTAGATTACTGAAAGAATAAATACAAACACTAATCAGAATGCGGCTGTACATTCGGTAGATTACTGAAAGAATAAATACAAACACTAATCGGAATGCGGCTGTACATTTGGTAGATTACTGAAAGAATAAATACAAACACTAATCGGAATGCGGCTGTACATTCGGTATAATACTGAAAGAATAAATACAAACACTAATCAGTTATGTTATATATTTCTGGTTTTACGCCTGCATCAGCACCAATTCGGGCTATATCGCCGGTGGGAAGTTTACCTAACAACACCTTTCCTGGGCAGGCTCCAGCGGATAACCAGTACTTGGGTGCACCAACCTCCATAAGAAACTGCCAACTTTTTCATATAAATGAGACACGGCCTGAGCGGGGCTCGAACCCGTGACCATCAGTGATGATAGGTTACAGTGGTATACAAGTCAGCGACCGTAACCACTCGACCACGGAGGCGGAAAAACACTAATCAGAATGCGGCTGTGCATTCGGTAGATTACTGAAATAATAAATACAAACACTAATCAGAATGCAGCTGTACATTCAGTAGATCTTTCTACGAGTATTGTGTGCGTATATCATATAAATCCGAATATCAGCTAAATCGGACACGAGATGGCAATGTCAAGGCCAACATTCAAGCTATGTGATGGCCAGATGAAAAAAAGGACTGAAAAAGGAAAAACATCGGCACTATCACAACAATAATAACTGAGCAATAAATTAGATTACATTACATTCCACTTAATTGCTTATCGCTTTATTACATATTTCATTTATTTGCATACAAAGTGAAACCACACAATTCTTCCTATATAACTACATAGCAAGTTTATCGTACAAAAGCATGGAGATTTGAGTCGGATTCGCTTAAATGCATAAATAATTCACCGATGTCTGATCTCAATCACTGCCAAATGAACTGTGCCAAATTAAATTACTAGTGTGTATGGATTACAATGTGGTAACAGATCTTCACAAACTTAAAAATGATGCAAAATTTCAACATAATTTTAATTTTCGGTTATACGCATACCCGGTTAGTTGCATATCTTGACTATGAATATAACCGATAATGTACTGTATTGAAATGTGCAGGGATACATACAGCATTCTTGGGCGGTTCAGATCCTCCTCATACTCATCATCACTGTAACTTTCCTCATCCGATGACATTGAATCATCCGAGTTATAGCTGAACTCAGCATCGGACTTCACCTCCACGAAGGGTTTTGTCATGAAATATGTAATCATGCTCAGTTCTGGCGGAACAAACTTCTCCTTGAATGTTGTCTTACTATCTGTCTGCTGTTGGGCCATCATCTTCCTGTTTAACTTTAACCTCTTATTAAACATCTCATCTTGCTTCCCTGCAAACGAAAATGTAACTAAAACCCCATACTTCGCATACGTAGAACGTTATGCACTGTGAGATATGCAAAGAAGAAATGCGGACGATTACAGATTTTGAAGACCATTTTCCCCTGAAAACATTTCATGAAAATGTAACTAAACCCCATACTTCGCATACGTAGAATGTTCTGCACAGTGAGATAGGCAAGGAAGAAATGATGACGATTACATATTGTTAATACCATAAATTGACTAATCAGCTAATCAAGGAGAGACTCCATGGTGAAATGGATATGGTGTCCACCTTGTGGTCGAGAGGTTGTGAGTTTAAACCCTGCTAAAACCACGGTGGTGATATCTTATTAAATCAAGGACATTTAAATCCACAATACCTCTTCTCTCTCCCTCACGGTCATGGATTCCATAAGGAATGAGGTCTTGAGAGCGCTTAATCTAATGTTGTAAAAACCGAGCTAAAATAAATTTGTACGAGCCATAGGTATACAAATAAGGCGATGATTGTGATGTCATATGCAAATAAGGTGATGATTGTGATGTCATATGCAAATAAGGTGATGATTGTGATGTCATATGCAAATAAGGTGATGATTGTGATGTCATATGCAAATAAGGTGATGATTGTGACGTCATATGCAAATAAGGTGATGATTGTGACGTCATATGCAAATAAGGCGATGATTGTGATGTCATATGCAAATAAGGCGATGATTGTGACGTCATATGCAAATAAGGCGATGATTGTGACGTAATGCCTAGGAAGCCACTCTTTCCATTTTACTACTACTAGCATAAAGTGTCAGAGAATGACTTACTGGCATGTCTGGGTGAAGTGCTAGAATGACTTACTGGCATGTCTCGGTGAAGTGCTAGAATGACTTACTGGCATGTCTCGGTGAAGTGCTAGAATGACTTACTGGAATGTCTCGGCGAAGTGCTAGAATGACTTACTGGCATGTCTCGGCGAAGTGCTAGAATGACTTACTGGCATGTCTCGGCGAAGTGCTAGAATGACTTACTGGAATGTCTCGGCGAAGTGCTAGAATGACTTACTGGCATGTCTCAGCGAAGTGCTAGAATGACTTACTGGCATGTCTCGGTGAAGTGCTGCCGATCTTGATCACCGTTTTAACACCACCACCAAACAAAGACGACCAGAGTTGCGTATCAAACTTGTGCGCCGTCAGACGATACAGCAGAAAACAATCGTACGTCGCCAGGGCATTGATGACTAGACTCACATATACAGCAAACAACGACTCCGTCAGTAAAATATTCAACCTCGGCGAATCCTCATCCTTTTCCCGAGCAAGGAGAACGCGCAAAGATGCCACTCCTACAAAGCAGTCATATTGATTACATTCAGAAAAGTTAATGACAAAGTCGCACAGTTTATTCTAATAATTCTAATAATAATCTATTCACCGAATGAGCTTAGGACTTGTATATCGTTCAAACACTGCCTATAAGTGTATCTGGTCTATAAGACGACTCTCTACTTTGGTCCTGAAATCTGTGGGTTTTGACATGCACTCGCATATACATGTAAGAGATGTTGATAAAATGAACACCAGACACAAGTATAATTGCATGCTTAGCAAGTGCAAGCTGAAGAAATGTTCAGTGTCAGAGTGCTTGCTTTCTTTTCTAAAACGTAATTATGGATACCATTTAACACACCGTCTCCGTGGCCCAGTGGTTAAGGCGTCCGCCTATGGAGCAAGAGGTCGAAGGTTCGAATCTCGTCAGGGGATTGTTCCGATATGGCCGGTTGGTGAGCCGCCAGCTAGTTAAATAATGGTTACCGATTGCCTACCAGCCTGGCACCTAACATACAAGCATAGGATTCGGGAAGTACTGATGTTCATAAAAAGAGGTGTCTCATAAGTCAGAAATGGCTGGCCCTTTAAATAGGGGTGACGCTATAATAAACAAACACATTACTTTACTTTTATTAAAAAACCACCAAAAAAACCACTCACTTATAAGACGGGAAGCCACATTGAGGCCATACTCTGGTGGTAAAAAAGTCGTCTTATAGGAGAGTATTGATGGTAGGCTATACTTTATAAATACTACATACTATAATAATAATAAAATTACATGCGAAAACAGTATGTGTACATGAATCAGAATCAATATCAAAACTAAAACAACACAGCACTTGACACATTACAGACGGATCTGTAGTCCAGTGGTAACACGCTGGACTGGTAAACCAGTGATCGCAGGTTCGATCCCCCGTCTGACCATAATAAAATTAACAGTCTTTCAGTTGGAACGTTAAACCGCGGTCTCGTGACGGTGCTTTACACCGTGCACGTAAAAGAACCAGAGGAGATTCTGGAATGGGTCTCTGTCTGTATCATTGCACAATCCTCCTAAAATCTAAAATGACTAATCTCTTCAGGAGGCGTCGCTCATATGGGCAACAGGTAGCGACGATAAATAAATGTAAAAACACACTTGACACATTATGGTTCTTTAACCCTTTCCCTCATAGAAACACCTCTTGATGCCATTACCAATACGACATACATTGACAATGTATTAGCCAAACCAATGTTCATAAACCCTTTCCCTCATAAAAGCACCTCTTGATGCCATTACAAATACGACATACATTGACAATGTAGTAGCCAAACCAATGTTCATAAACCCTTTCCCTCATAGAAGCATCTCTTGATGCCATTACCAATACGACATACATTGACAATGTAGTAGCCAAACCAATGTTCATAAACCCTTTCCCTCATAAAAGCATCTCTTGATGCCATTACCAATACGACATACATTGACAATGTAGTAGCCAAACCAATGTTCATAAACCCTTTCCCTCATAGAAGCATCTCTTGATGCCATTACCAATACGACATACATTGACAATGTAGTAGCCAAACCAATGTTCATAAACCCTTTCCCTCATAAAAGCACCTCTTGATGCCATTACAAATACGACATACATTGACAATGTAGTAGCCAAACCAATGTTCATAAACCCTTTCCCTCATAGAAGCATCTCTTGATGCCATTACCAATACGACATACATTGACAATGTAGTAGCCAAACCAATGTTCATAAACCCTTTCCCTCATAAAAGCATCTCTTGATGCCATTACCAATACGACATACATTGACAATGTAGTAGCCAAACCAATGTTCATAAACCCTTTCCCTCATAGAAGCATCTCTTGATGCCATTACCAATACGACATACATTGACAATGTAGTAGCCAAACCAATGTTCATAAACCCTTTCCCTCATAAAGCATCTCTTGACGCCATTACCAATACGACATACATTGACAATGTAGTAGCCAAACCAATGTTCATAAACCCTTTCCCTCATAGAAGCATCTCTTGATGCCATTACCAATACGACATACATTGACAATGTAGTAGCCAAACCAATGTTCATAAACCCTTTCCCTCATAAAGCATCTCTTGATGCCATTACCAATACGACATACATTGACAATGTAGTAGCCAAACCAATGTTCATAAACCCTTTCCCTCATAGAAGCATCTCTTGACGCCATTACCAATACGACATACATTGACAATGTAGTAGCCAAACCAATGTTCATAAACCCTTTCCCTCATAGAAGCATCTCTTGATGCCATTACCAATACGACATACATTGACAATGTAGTAGCCAAACCAATGTTCATAAACCCTTTCCCTCATAAAAGCATCTCTTGATGCCATTACCAATACGACATACATTGACAATGTAGTAGCCAAACCAATGTTCATAAACCCTTTCCCTCATAGAAGCATCTCTTGACGCCATTACCAATACGACATACATTGACAATGTAGTAGCCAAACCAATGTTCATAAACCCTTTCCCTCATAGAAGCATCTCTTGATGCCATTACCAATACGACATACATTGACAATGTAGTAGCCAAACCAATGTTCATAAACCCTTTCCCTCATAGAAGCATCTCTTGATGCCATTACCAATACGACATACATTGACAATGTAGTAGCCAAACCAATGTTCATAAACCCTTTCCCTCATAAAAGCATCTCTTGATGCCATTACCAATACGACATACATTGACAATGTAGTAGCCAAACCAATGTTCATAAACCCTTTACCTCATAGAAGCATCTCTTGATGCCATTACCAATATGACATACATTGACAATGTAGTAGCCAAACCAATGTTCATAAACCCTTTCCCTCATAGAAGCATCTCATGACGCCATTACCAATACGACATACATTGACAATGTAGTAGCCAAACCAATGTTCATAAACCCTTTACCTCATAGAAGCATCTCTTGATGCCATTACCAATACGACATACATTGACAATGTAGTAGCCAAACCAATGTTCATAATAAAGGCCAGAATCTCATGTAGTCCCAGTAATATCTATGAGTAAACTAGAAATGATGGTAATTGCATTGTCTTACCTGGTCCCTAAGCGGGGGGACTTACCTGGCCATTCAGGGGGAGGGGTATCATACCTGATTTAGGGGTGGGTGAGTGGTATCTCACCTGGTGATGTAGGTTCATATCTTACCTGGCCATTTAGGGGGTGGGGTATTGACGATATCGTCTGACGAAGTAATGGACTTAAACCTCGACTGTCTCACACCCGACATCAAATGACTGGCATCACAGGCAAAATTGGCACTGAAATACAGACAACGTACAAATCATGTATAACATCCAGAATATATACGCGTGACACAACGTATTCATGGTTCACATCTCATATATATCGGTATAAATTGGCACTGAAATACAGACAACGTACAAATCATGTATAGCGAGTGAGTTTATAGTGAGTATTTGGTTTAACGGCGCATCAGCACAGTTCAGGCTATATCGCGCCGGGTTAAGTATATTGTATACAAGATCTCTACAATTAAAAATATTATGTAGATAACATACTGTATGCATTAAAATTGTAATGATGAAAGGTCAATTTGCAACAAAATTCACAAATCATGTACAGAAAATGTACAAATCATGTATAACATCCAGAATATATACGCGTGACATACTTCAAACGTATTCATGGTTCACATCTCATATATATCGGTATATAGTCACTTCTTACGTTCATGAAAGTCTGCGGTCTCATAATGTCACTGAACAACGAAGAACTTGTTTGTTAGTTTTACAGTTTAACAGTCGCACAAACAGCTTAAGATTATATGGCGACTACTGCAGCTATTATTGGTAGATGAAGGCACAGGATGCAAGACTGAGCAGTATTCCAGGCACCTGGGTAGAACCACGGACCTTCTGCGAGTGTTTTGAAGTAAACGACAGTAGCCATTCACTCGGCAAACATAAACTATTTGCATGACATTATGAACATAGCTTAGGCCATAATTAAAAGAACTATTTGTTTCCCATTTCCCGACATTGATTTATGATGCTGGATAGGAAACTATTTTCTTGTCTACAAAACATGATGATCAACTAATGATAGCATCGGTGCAAATATAAGAAACAACTGTCAGATTCATGCTTAGTAAACTACGGTACAAAATGGTCCAAATAATGGTGCACAATTTTTTTTTATTGAAAGGCTGTTTTTAGCAGGTCGGTCGTGAAATGGAAAAGAAAACACCTGTTTTTATTATGAACATGGTTAAAGCAGCCCTATGTCGTATGAAATAAAAGATATTTGAAAAATTCAAATTTTACGTATGGGTAGCAATGCTGCTATATATTCTTAAATTTTAATTTGTATAATAATGTTCAATTAGTAAACAGTGCTTTTGCGATAAAACAAACTCGAAACCGAAAGTAGGACTTTCCGAGTCGGTCGGTCACGCGCACTTGTTTACAATTGGACCCTGATTTACATTCGGAATGCATCGTCCTCCTTCGGCATTGATCAAAACAAATATGGTATATCCACTGTTGTTTCACGCATACGCGCTGTGCGTGTTTACATTTCGTTTGTTGATAAACAAATTTGTGTATACGACGGTTTATATTTATTTGAATTTTATCGTTTCTGAGCGACTATTTCGATTTTTGTAAACACATACACATTAGTATTTATATTTTACCAAAAACATCCTTTATTACGATATAATGCTGCTTTAAAAAAAATTAACAAAATTGGTGCCAAAAATATTTTATTGAAAGGTCACTAAAAGTAAAAGTCTGGCTGTTTTTAGCAGGTCGGTCGTGAAATGGAAATAAAAACACCTGTTTTTATTATGAACATTAAAAAATGAGAAATATTTACCCATTATAAAACCCCTCAAATCCAACATCCACGTTTTCGCTATGGGACACTACAAAACTATCACTATCACACAGACACTGGTACACGCAGGAAGCGAGTGCTACACTCAGGTTCCGCATCACTAACACAGTGTGGAGCGGGCCGCCGAGCCCGGGCGGAGACGTGAACTCTATCACAGAATGTAGAAGATCCTGTGACAGACACTGTATATGCTGTATCGGATCAGCTGTTACTGTCTTTGAACTGGCAATTGCTGCCGAGAGGAGCGGTAGCGTCGTTGGGAATGGCAGTGGCGACAGCAACTGTTGCTGCGGCTTCTCCTGCTGCAGTTCTTGCAGTAACAACAATAGCTCCATCTGAACAGATGCGATCCCACCGCCAGCTGCGCCTTGAAGTACACAGTACGCCACCAAGGTACGCAACAATTGAGAATTCTGACGTAGCCATTGTTTCCGATTGCCCATTCGTTCCATCTTGGCATCTAGGTCCATCTTCTCTGCGATGAGAACCTCGTGCAATATTGGTTTGAGGGAGCTGTCGGACCTATTGGACCATGTACGGATCATTGGTTGTTCATCATTCTCAAAGTCGCCTGGCAATAAATAAACGACATGTTAATATAAGCTATATGGTTGTCCGGTTAGCGCAGTGGTTAGCACGCTCTCTTCTCGCGTTACTTAAGATATTTTAATGTATGCATTCATTACGTGGGAAAGCTAAATATAGTTTATCCTTTGAATTCATGAGGTGGGTTTGGGATGTAATTTTCTAGTGATATGTACACCTTTGTAGGCCTACTCTAATTCTTACGTTTATTTATCGTCGCTACCGGTTGCCCATATGAGCGACGCCTCCTGAAGAGATTAGTCATTTTAGATTTTGGAGGATAGTGCAATGATACAGACAGAGACCCATTCCACAGTCTCCTCTGGTTCATGTACGTGCACGGTGTAAAACACTGACACGCGACCTCGGTTTAATGTCCCATCTGAAAGACTGTTAATTTTATTAGGGTCAGACAGGGGATCGAACCTGCGATCCCTGGATTACCAGTCCAGCGTGTTACCATTGGACTACAGATCTATCTGTAGTGACAGAGTGTAAAGATGGTTGTGGGATTATATTCCGATAGAATGCTATATATATCATATAATCCCCACTATATAAAATCCAAGATATGATATAATCCCCCCAATATAAAATCCAAGATATGATATAATCCCCACTATATAAAATCCAAGATATGATATAATCCCTTATATAAAATCCAAGATATGATATAATCCCCACTATATAAAATCCAAGATATGATATAATCCCCACTATATAAAATCCAAGATATGATATAATGCCCACTATATAAAATCCAAGATATGATACAATCCCCACTATATAAAATCCAAGATATGACATAATCCCTTATATAAAATCCAAGATATGATATAATCCCTTATATAAAATCCAAGATATGATATAATCCCTTATATAAAATCCAAGATATGATATAATCCCCACTATATAAAATCCAAGATATGACATAATACCTTATATAAAATCCAAGATATGACATAATCCCTTATATAAAATCCAAGATATGACATAATCCCTTATATAAAATCCAAGATATGATATAATTCCCACTATATAAAATCTAAGATATGACAAATCCCTTATATAAAATCCAAGATATGATATAATCTCCACTATATAAAATCCAAGATATGACATAATCCCCCCTATATAAAATCCAAGATATGACATAATCCCTTATATAAAATCCAAGATATGATATAATCCCCCCAATATAAAATCCAAGATATGATATAATCCCCACTATATAAAATCCAAGATATGACATAATCCCTTATATAAAATCCAAGATATGACATAATCCCTTATATAAAATCCAAGATATGATATAATCCCCCCAATATAAAATCCAAGATATAATATAATCCCTTATATAAAATCCAAGATATGATATAATCCCCACTATATAAAATCCAAGATATGACATAATCCCTTATATAAATTCCAAGATATGACATAATCCCTTATATAAAATCCAAGATATGATATAATACCCACTATATAAAATCCAAGATATGATATAATCCCCACTATATAAAATCCAAGATATGATATAATCCCCACTATATAAAATCCAAGATATGATATAATCCCCACTATATAAAATCCAAGATATGATATAATCCCCACTATATAAAATCCAAGATATGACATAATCCCTTATATAAAATCCAAGATATGATATAATCCCCCCAATATAAAATCCAAGATATGATATAATCCCCACTATATAAAATCCAAGATATGACATAATCCCTTATATAAAATCCAAGATATGACATAATATCTTATATAAAATCCAAAATATGACATAATCCCTTATATAAAATCCAAGATATGACATAATACCTTATATAAAATCCAAGATATGACATAATCCCTTATATAAAATCCAAGATATGACATAATCCCTTATATAAAATCCAAGATATGACATAATCCCTTATATAAAATCCAAGATATGACATAATCCCTTATATAAAATCCAAGATATGACATAATCCCTTATATAAAATCCAAGATATGATATAATCCCTTATATAAAATCCAAGATATGATATAATCCCCTATATAAAATCCAAGATATGACATAATCCCTTATATAAAATCCAAGATATGACATAATCCCTTATATAAAATCCAAGATATGACATAATCCCTTATATAAAATCCAAGATATGACATAATCCCTTATATAAAATCCAAGATATGACATAATCCAAAAACCACAAACCCCTATATAAAATCTAAGATAGGGGGGTGGGGCGGTATTGACCTCCTGGGTATTGACCTCCTGGGGGATTATGTCCGTATTCCACCTGACAAATATTTCACTGACCTTCACTGACAATTGTGTGTTCCTCCCCGGCAATGGCAAAGTCATCTTCATCACCATAGTTACAGAGCAGACGTAATGCTTCCACTTCCCTCTCCAACCAGATATACACCTGAAATACACCACAATGGTTTTGTGTGTTTTACGTTTATTTATCGTCGCTACCGGTTACCGATATGAGTGACGCCTCCTGAAGGAATTAGTCATTTTAGATTTTTGGAGGATAGTGCAATGATACAGACAGAGAACCATTCCAGAGTCTCCTCTGGTTGTTTAACAAGCACAATGTAAAGCACCGACACAAGACCTCGGTTTAACGTCCCATCCGAATGACTTGTTAATTTTATTAGGGTCAGACGGGGGGGGGGGGATCGAAACTGCGATCCCTGAATTACCAGTCCAGCGTGCTACCACTGGACTACAGATCCATCTGTCACCACTATCGCTAGCTAGAGGGGCAATATGAAAGTTAATTGTCTTCCTGTCAGGCCAGCTAGAGGGGCTATATGGCAGATAATTGTCTTCGTGTCAGGCCCGCTAGAGGGGCTATATGACAGATAATTGTCTTCCTGTCAGGCCAGCTAGAGGGGCTATATGACAGATAATTGTCTTCCTGTCAGGCCAGCTAGAGGGGCTATATGACAGATAATTGTCTTCCTGTCAGGCCAGCTAGAGGGGCTATATGACAGATAATTGTCTTCCTGTCAGGCCAGCTAGAGGGGCTATATGACAGATAATTGTCTTCCTGTCATGCCAGCTAGAGGGGCTATATGGCAGATAATTGTCTTCCTGTCAGGCCAGCTAGAGGGGCTATATGACAGATAATTGTCTTCCTGTCAGGCCAGCTAGAGGGGCTATATGAAAGATAATTGTCTTCCTGTCAGACCAGCTAGAGGGGCTATATGAAAGTTAATTGTCTTCCTGTCAGGCCAGCTAGAGGGGCTATATGACAGATAATTATCTTCCTGTCAGGCCAGCTAGAGGGGCTATATGAAAGATAATTGTCTTCCTGTCAGGCCAGCTAGAGGGGCTATATGAAAGATAATTGTCTTCCTGTCAGGCCAGCTAGAGGGGCTATATGACAGATAATTGTCTTCCTGTCAGGCCAGCTAGAGGGGCTATATGACAGATAATTGTCTTCCTGTCAGGCCAGCTAGAGGGGCTATATGAAAGTTAATTGTCTTCCTGTCAGGCCAGCTAGAGGGGCTATATGAAAGTTAATTGTCTTCCTGTCAGACCAGCTAGAGGGGCTATATGAAAGTTAATTGTCTTCCTGTCAGGCCAGCTAGAGGGGCTATATGACAGATAATTATCTTCCTGTCAGGCCAGCTAGAGGGGCTATATGAAAGTTAATTGTCTTCCTGTCAGGCCAGCTAGAGGGGCTATATGAAAGTTAATTGTCTTCCTGTCAGGCCAGCTAGAGGGGCTATATGAAAGATAATTGTCTTCCTGTCAGGCCAGCTAGAGGGGCTATATGACAGATAATTGTCTTCCTGTCAGGCCAGCTAGAGGGGCTATATGAAAGTTAATTGTCTTCCTGTCAGGCCAGCTAGAGGGGCTATATGAAAGTTAATTGTCTTCCTGTCAGGCCAGCTAGAGGGGCTATATGACAGATAATTGTCTTCCTGTCAGGCCAGCTAGAGGGGCTATATGACAGATAATTGTCTTCCTGTCAGGCCAGCTAGAGGGGCTATATGAAAGTTAATTGTCTTCCTGTCAGGCCAGCTAGAGGGGCTATATGACAGATAATTATCTTCCTGTCAGGCCAGCTAGAGGGGCTATATGGCAGATAATTGTCTTCCTGTCAGGCCAGCTAGAGGGGCTATATGAAAGTTAATTGTCTTCCTGTCAGGCCAGCTAGAGGGGCTATATGAAAGTTAATTGTCTTCCTGTCAGACCAGCTAGAGGGGCTATATGAAAGTTAATTGTCTTCCTGTCAGGCCAGCTAGAGGGGCTATATGACAGATAATTATCTTCCTGTCAGGCCAGCTAGAGGGGCTATATGAAAGTTAATTGTCTTCCTGTCAGGCCAGCTAGAGGGGCTATATGAAAGTTAATTGTCTTCCTGTCAGGCCAGCTAGAGGGGCTATATGACAGATAATTATCTTCCTGTCAGGCCAGCTAGAGGGGCTATATGGCAGATAATTGTCTTCCTGTCAGGCCAGCTAGAGGGGCAATATG
>CM026399.1:22927316-22964816 GCA_014843695.1 Archivesica marissinica
TAAGCCTATATTTACTGATACACATTCTATTCCAGCCCCATGGTTGCCCCTACCTGTGTCTAAGCCTATATTTACTGATACACATTCTATTCCAGCCCCATGGTTGCCCCTACCTGTGTGACTAAGCCTATATTTACTGATACACATTCTATTCCAGCCCCATGGTTGCCCCTACCTGTGTGACTAAGCCTATATTTACTGATACACATTCTATTCCAGCCCCATGGTAGCCCCTACCTGTGATGACTAAGCCTATATTTACTGATACACATTAGTCTATTCCAGCCCCATGGTAGCCCCTACCTGTGATACTAAGCCTATATTTACTGATACATATTCTATTCCAGCCCCATGGTTGCCCCTACCTGTGTGACTAAGCCTATATTTACTGATACACATTCTATTCCAGCCCCATGGTTGCCCCTACCTGTGTGACTAAGCCTATATTTACTGATACACATTCTATTCCAGCCCCATGGTGGCCCCTACCTGTGATACTAAGCCTATATTTACTGATACACAGTCTATTCCAGCCCCATGGTTGCCCCTACCTGTGAGACTAAGCCTATATTTACTGATACACATTAGTCTATTCCAGCCCCATGGTTGCCCCTACCTGTGAGACTAAGCCTATATTTACTGATACACATTCTATTCCAGCCCCATGGTTGCCCCTACCTGTGTGACTAAACCTATATTTACTGATACACATTAGTCTATTCCAGCCCCATGGTAGCCCCTACCTGTGATACTAAGCCTATATTTACTGATACACATTAGTCTATTCCAGCCCCATGGTTGCCCCTACCTGTGTCTAAGCCTATATTTACTGATACACATTCTATTCCAGCCCCATGGTTGCCCCTACCTGTGTGACTAAGCCTATATTTACTGATACACATTAGTCTATTCCAGCCCCATGGTAGCCCCTACCTGTGATACTAAGCCTATATTTACTGATACATATTCTATTCCAGCCCCATGGTTGCCCCTACCTGTGTGACTAAGCCTATATTTACTGATACACATTCTATTCCAGCCCCATGGTTGCCCCTACCTGTGTGACTAAGCCTATATTTACTGATACACATTCTATTCCAGCCCCATGGTAGCCCCTACCTGTGTACTAAGCCTATATTTACTGATACACATTATCTATTCCAGCCCCATGGTTCCCTACCTGTGTGACTAAGCCTATATTTACTGATACACATTCTATTCCAGCCCCATGGTTGCCCCTACCTGTGTGACTAAGCCTATATTTACTGATACACATTCTATTCCAGCCCCATGGTTGCCCCTACCTGTGATACTAAGCCTATATTTACTGATACACATTAGTCTATTCCAGCCCCATGGTTGCCCCTACCTGTGTGACTAAGCCTATATTTACTGATACACATTCTATTCCAGCCCCATGGTTGCCCCTACCTGTGTGACTAAGCCTATATTTACTGATACACATTCTATTCCAGCCCCATGGTTGCCCCTACCTGTGTGACTAAGCCTATATTTACTGATACACATTCTATTCCAGCCCCATGGTTGCCCCTACCTGTGTGACTAAGCCTATATTTACTGATACACATAGTCTATTCCAGCCCCATGGTTGCCCCTACCTGTGAGACTAAGCCTATATTTACTGATACACATATCTATTCCAGCCCCATGGTTGCCCCTACCTGTGTGACTAAGCCTATATTTACTGATACACATTCTATTCCAGCCCCATGGTTGCCCCTACCTGTGAGACTAAGCCTATATTTACTGATACACATTCTATTCCAGCCCCATGGTTGCCCCTACCTGTGTGACTAAGCCTATATTTACTGATACACATTAGTCTATTCCAGCCCCATGGTTGCCCCTACCTGTGATACTAAGCCTATATTTACTGATACACATTCTATTCCAGCCCCATGGTTGCCCCTACCTGTGTGACTAAGCCTATATTTACTGATACACATTCTATTCCAGCCCCATGGTTGCCCCTACCTGTGATACTAAGCCTATATTTACTGATACACATTAGTCTATTCCAGCCCCATGGTTGCCCCTACCTGTGTGACTAAGCCTATATTTACTGATACACATTCTATTCCAGCCCCATGGTTGCCCCTACCTGTGTGACTAAGCCTATATTTACTGATACACATTCTATTCCAGCCCCATGGTTGCCCCTACCTGTGTGACTAAGCCTATATTTACTGATACATATTCTATTCCAGCCCCATGGTGGCCCCTACCTGTGATACTAAGCCTATATTTACTGATACACAGTCTATTCCAGCCCCATGGTTGCCCCTACCTGTGAGACTAAGCCTATATTTACTGATACACATTAGTCTATTCCAGCCCCATGGTTTCCCCTACCTGTGAGACTAAGCCTATATTTACTGATACACATTCTATTCCAGCCCCATGGTTGCCCCTACCTGTGTGACTAAGCCTATATTTACTGATACACATTAGTCTATTCCAGCCCCATGGTAGCCCCTACCTGTGATGACTAAGCCTATATTTACTGATACACATTAGTCTATTCCAGCCCCATGGTAGCCCCTACCTGTGATACTAAGCCTATATTTACTGATACATATTCTATTCCAGCCCCATGGTTGCCCCTACCTGTGTGACTAAGCCTATATTTACTGATACACATTCTATTCCAGCCCCATGGTTGCCCCTACCTGTGTGACTAAGCCTATATTTACTGATACACATTCTATTCCAGCCCCATGGTAGCCCCTACCTGTGATACTAAGCCTATATTTACTGATACACATTAGTCTATTCCAGCCCCATGGTAGCCCCTACCTGTGTGACTAAGCCTATATTTACTGATACACATTATATTCCAGCCCCATGGTAGCCCCTACCTGTGTGACTAAGCCTATATTTACTGATACACATTCTATTCCAGCCCCATGGTAGCCCCTACCTGTGATACTAAGCCTATATTTACTGATACACATTAGTCTATTCCAGCCCCATGGTTGCCCCTACCTGTGTGACTAAGCCTATATTTACTGATACACATTCTATTCCAGCCCCATGGTTGCCCCTACCTGTGTGACTAAGCCTATATTTACTGATACACATTCTATTCCAGCCCCATGGTAGCCCCTACCTGTGTGACTAAGCCTATATTTACTGATACACATTATATTCCAGCCCCATGGTTGCCCCTACCTGTGTGACTAAGCCTATATTTACTGATACACATAGTCTATTCCAGCCCCATGGTAGCCCCTACCTGTGAGACTAAGCCTATATTTACTGATACACATAGTCTATTCCAGCCCCATGGTTGCCCCTACCTGTGTGACTAAGCCTATATTTACTGATACACATTCTATTCCAGCCCCATGGTTGCCCCTACCTGTGAGACTAAGCCTATATTTACTGATACACATTCTATTCCAGCCCCATGGTTGCCCCTACCTGTGTGACTAAGCCTATATTTACTGATACACATTAGTCTATTCCAGCCCCATGGTTGCCCCTACCTGTGATACTAAGCCTATATTTACTGATACACATTCTATTCCAGCCCCATGGTTGCCCCTACCTGTGTGACTAAGCCTATATTTACTGATACACATTCTATTCCAGCCCCATGGTTGCCCCTACCTGTGATACTAAGCCTATATTTACTGATACACATTAGTCTATTCCAGCCCCATGGTTGCCCCTACCTGTGTGACTAAGCCTATATTTACTGATACACAATCTATTCCAGCCCCATGGTTGCCCCTACCTGTGAGACTAAGCCTATATTTACTGATACACATTAGTCTATTCCAGCCCCATGGTTGCCCCTACCTGTGATACTAAGCCTATATTTACTGATACACATTATATTCCAGCCCCATGGTTGCCCCTACCTGTGTGACTAAGCCTATATTTACTGATACACATTAGTCTATTCCAGCCCCATTGTTGCCCCTACCTGTGTGACTAAGCCTATATTTACTGATACACATTAGTCTATTCCAGCCCCATGGTTGCCCCTACCTGTGAGACTAAGCCTATATTTACTGATACACATTAGTCTATTCCAGCCCCATGGTTGCCCCTACCTGTGAGACTAAGCCTATATTTACTGATACACATTAGTCTATTCCAGCCCCATGGTTGCCCCTACCTGTGAGACTAAGCCTATATTTACTGATACACATTCTATTCCAGCCCCATGGTTGCCCCTACCTGTGTGACTAAGCCTATATTTACTGATACACATTGTCTATTCCAGCCCCATGGTTGCCCCTACCTGTGTGACTAAGCCTATATTTACTGATACACATTATATTCCAGCCCCATGGTTGCCCCTACCTGTGTGACTAAGCCTATATTACTGATACACATTATATTCCTGTCCCATGGTTGCCCCTACCTGTGTGACTAAGCCTATATTTACCTATACAAATTAGTCTATTCCAGCCCCATGGTTGCCCCTACCTGTGAGACTAAGCCTATATTTACTGATACACATTAGTCTATTCCAGCCCCATGGTAGCCCCTACCTGTGTGACTAAGCCTATATTTACTGATACACAGTCTATTCCAGCCCCATGGTTGCCCCTACCTGTGAGACTAAGCCTATATTTACTGATACACATTAGTCTATTCCAGTCCCATGGTAGCCCCTACCTGTGATACTAAGCCTATATTTACTGATACATATTCTATTCCAGCCCCATGGTTGCCCCTACCTGTGATACTAAGCCTATATTTACTGATACACATTCTATTCCAGCCCCATGGTTGCCCCTACCTGTGAGACTAAGCCTATATTTACTGATACACATTAGTCTATTCCAGCCCCATGGTTTCCCCTACCTGTGAGACTAAGCCTATATTTACTGATACACATTCTATTCCAGCCCCATGGTTGCCCCTACCTGTGTGACTAAACCTATATTTACTGATACACATTCTATTCCAGCCCCATGGTAGCCCCTACCTGTGATACTAAGCCTATATTTACTGATACACATTAGTCTATTCCAGCCCCATGGTAGCCCCTACCTGTGTGACTAAGCCTATATTTACTGATACACATTATATTCCAGCCCCATGGTTGCCCCTACCTGTGTGACTAAGCCTATATTTACTGATACACATTCTATTCCAGCCCCATGGTAGCCCCTACCTGTGATACTAAGCCTATATTTACTGATACACATTAGTCTATTCCAGCCCCATGGTTGCCCCTACCTGTGTGACTAAGCCTATATTTACTGATACACATTCTATTCCAGCCCCATGGTTGCCCCTACCTGTGTGACTAAGCCTATATTTACTGATACACATTCTATTCCAGCCCCATGGTAGCCCCTACCTGTGATACTAAGCCTATATTTACTGATACACATTATCTATTCCAGCCCCATGGTTGCCCCTACCTGTGTGACTAAGCCTATATTTACTGATACACATTCTATTCCAGCCCCATGGTTGCCCCTACCTGTGTGACTAAGCCTATATTTACTGATACACATTCTATTCCAGCCCCATGGTAGCCCCTACCTGTGTGACTAAGCCTATATTTACTGATACACATTCTATTCCAGCCCCATGGTTGCCCCTACCTGTGTGACTAAGCCTATATTTACTGATACACATATCTATTCCAGCCCCATGGTTGCCCCTACCTGTGAGACTAAGCCTATATTTACTGATACACATTCTATTCCAGCCCCATGGTTGCCCCTACCTGTGTGACTAAGCCTATATTTACTGATACACATTATCTATTCCAGCCCCATGGTTGCCCCTACCTGTGTGACTAAGCCTATATTTACTGATACACATTCTATTCCAGCCCCATGGTTGCCCCTACCTGTGATACTAAGCCTATATTTACTGATACATATTCTATTCCAGCCCCATGGTGGCCCCTACCTGTGAGACTAAGCCTATATTTACTGATACACAGTCTATTCCAGCCCCATGGTTGCCCCTACCTGTGAGACTAAGCCTATATTTACTGATACACATTAGTCTATTCCAGCCCCATGGTTGCCCCTACCTGTGAGACTAAGCCTATATTTACTGATACACATTCTATTCCAGCCCCATGGTTGCCCCTACCTGTGTGACTAAGCCTATATTTACTGATACACATTAGTCTATTCCAGCCCCATGGTTGCCCCTACCTGTGATACTAAGCCTATATTTACTGATACACATAGTCTATTCCAGCCCCATGGTTGCCCCTACCTGTGAGACTAAGCCTATATTTACTGATACACATTCTATTCCAGCCCCATGGTTGCCCCTACCTGTGTGACTATACATGTTTGTACATAATACCGATTCTATTTTACAGACGGATCTGTAGTCCAGTTGTTTACACAGTGTACTGGTAATCCAGGGCTCGCAGGTTTGACCCCCCCCCCCCCCGTCTGACCCTAATAAAATTAATAATCTTTCAGATGGGACTTTAAACCGAGGTCTCGTGTCGGTGCTGTACACCGTGCACGTAAAAGAACCAGAGGAGACTCTGGAATTGGTCTCTATCTGTATCATTGCACTATCCTCCAAAAATCGAAAATGATTAATCTCTTCAGTAGGCTTCACTCATATGGGCAACCGGTAGCGACGATAAATAAACGTAAGCACACACACCCACGTTCATATGTTACTAGCAAACGGATTTAGGTGTTACAATGTACTAATACCAGTGTCACATATGTTGTCATTACGCGTATTATTCAATAACAGACGAACACTGACACGTTTGACTATTCACCCCTGGAGTGCTACAGTACCACCGAACATGTGTGACACCTACATTAGTTTCAAATTGTTTCCAATGTATTTCAATAAAAGAGCACATCCGTTAACCGCGACGTAGTAATTGATAGTACCACGTAAATAAAAAAAACTCATGCGAACATTTTTCTACTTCATTGAAGTATAAGGCGATCTAAAGATAACGACCTATATACTACTGGTAGTATTTAACTGATAGTACTACTTTTCTCTAAAATCTCGTGCAAAAAATACTTTAATCATTGAGGCTCATAAATGAAATTACACAACGACCTACAGACGACATTTTTCATAAAGTTTGATTTTTCATACATATTCATAAATGAGCTAGCATGAGAAATACTCATATATCATTCATTTATTTTCTTTCAAATTATCCTTTTCAAAGTTCATACGTACACGCTTCTCCGAAACTACTCCATTATAAACCATGTTTTCACTTTTTCACAATACATGTATATGTATTTTATCTGTATAATTATGCTATAAGCATCAGCTGATGTCTTAATGCAATAAATGTTGTTGTTGTTGTTGTTGTTGTTGTATTATCCGTTTCGTTAGATTATAATTGTTGTTGTTGTTGTTGTTGTTGTTGTTGTTGTTGTTGTTGTTGTATTATCTGTTTCGTTAGATTCTAATTGTTGTTGTTGTTGTTGTTGTTGTTGTTGTTGTATTATCCGTTTCGTTAGATTCTAATTGTTGTTGTTGTTGTTGTTGTTGTTGTATTATCTGTTTCGTTAGATTCTAATTGTTGTTGTTGTTGTTGTTGTTGTATTATCTGTTTCGTTAGATTCTAATTGAGCATACAACCATCTCACAGTCAATCATACAAGTACGTTTTAGACGAAGTAGTTTTTCGTCCGGTAACTTGTGCCTGGTCTGGTAGGTGTTTGTGTGCATGCATTCGCCCGGAAGCGCTGTAACGAAGCATGGCGTATCACTGATATGGACTTAATGTTTCCGCCACATTTGTTTTTAAGCCAATCTGTGCAATGGTGGTTCGGTCGTTGCTTGGCCGGAAGCAATGACCAATGATACATGATAGATAACATACATCGGGTATGTTAGATGATCAAATGCTCGCCCATATGGTTTACCGGCGGAGAGGGTAAATAAACTGAATCATCATCATCATCAGATGATCAACGCTGATACTCGATGTATAGCCACAGCAAACTGGCATGATTTAGTTAAAAAGTTATATACACATGTATACAAAACGTTTCTTGATACTAGAGAGACGGGCTTATGTGTGTACATGTAGATTTTCTTTTGTAATTTATCTCTTTTTATATGGGGGCATATAGATTTAAACAATGAGATTCGTGGCAGATCCTGTAAATACGGGTGTATTTATGACAGGTGGGTTTTCTCCGGGTACTCCGGTTTCATCCCACATGAATGACCACATATACGCTTACATCCGAGCCAACGAGAGTGATTAATATAAGTTGTTCAAACTTGCTTCGCAATCGTTGTAAAATAAATAAAATATAAAAAAAAACAACATGCACACACGTTCTCGGTTTCACAATATTTAGGCTCATTGTTGCATGGTTTGGAGCTTCTTGTTTCCAATGCTTTATAGCATATGTCATTCAAATTATTATTTTTAGATATACATGTAAATTGATTCATTTTCCCAAAGAACATCATTGTGCGTGGGTCATTTAAGTAGCGTTGGATTGAAGCCATCAGAAACATTATTGTATCCCGTGTTTTGACCCCTCTTTAAATGCACTCAATTCCCTTGCAATAGTATACCTATGCGAACAGATTTTCTCCGATTTATTACATTATAAGTTGAAGACTTTTAACAGTCTGTTTATTTTCGTGTTAAGACGTTCATTAAAATCGTATTTAAAATAAAAACACAACTAATCTCATTTAAACGTAAACAAATCTAGTTATTCTTGAGTACGTTTTTTGGAATGATAACCGTATCAAACTACATATGAATGTGCTCTCTGCCATTGTTGGTCGTAAATTTTAATGAACATCAATTTTGCATTGAAATATATGGTAATTAGATTAACACTGATCCTTCTTGTGTTTCACTGGGATCAGATATTTCAATAGATATAGCCAAATCATGACAGACGAGGTGCTGTGTCATTGTAGTGATATCTTAATTGATATATCAAACGATCTGTGGTTATACTTTTAAATGACGGCAGTCTTTTGAACCTGACGAAGAGCGATCTGTCTGCTTACGTAATTAACGCAGGTTTATCAGTGCAATCAACCAAGGAGTAATTTAATTCATTCCAACTGCACTGGACTCGAATATAACATTTATTTGAACACTATTTGTTTATTAGTGCTTTGCGGTCGTTGCCGTAAAATGTACAGACGGATCAGTTATCCAGTTGTTAACACATTGGACTGGTAATCCAATAATCGCATGTTCGATCCCCCTCCTGACCCTAATCAAATTAACAGTCTTTCAGATGGGACTTTACACCGAGGTCTCGTGTCGGTGCTGTATTCTTGACTCTCGGAACACTCATTCACAGACCGCCATTCTTGTTTCCCTTCGCCTCTGATCGTTCTTGACTCGGAACACTCATTCACAGACCGCCATTCTTGTTTCCATACCCCTCTGATCGTTCTTGACTCGGAACAGTAATTCACAGACCGTCATTCTTGTTTCCCTTCGCCTCTGATCGTTCTTGACTCGGAACACTCATTCACAGACCGTCATTCTTGTTTCCCTTCGCCTCTGATCGTTCTTGACTATCGGAACACTCATTCACAGACCGCCATTCTTGTTTCCCTTCGCCTCTGATCGTTCTTGACTCGGAACACTCATTCACAGACCGCCATTCTTGTTTCCATACCCCTCTGATCGTTCTTGACTCGGAACAGTAATTCACAGACCGTCATTCTTGTTTCCCTTCGCCTCTGATCGTTCTTGACTCGGAACACTCATTCACAGACCGCCATTCTTGTTTCCATACCCCTCTGATCGTTCTTGACTCGGAGCACTCATTCACAGACCGTCATTCTTGTTTCCCTTCGCCTCTGATCGTTCTTGACTATCGGAACACTCATTCACAGACCGCCATTCTTGTTTCCCTTCGCCTCTGATCGTTCTTGACTCGGAACACTCATTCACAGACCGTCATTCTTGTTTCCCTTCGCCTCTGAACGTTCTTGACTTGGAACACTCATTCACAGACCGTCATTCTTGTTTCCCTTCGCCTCTGATCGTTCTTGACTCGGAGCACTCATTCACAGACTGTCATTCTTGTTTCCCTTCGTCTCTGATCGTTCTTGACTCGGAACACTCATTCACAGACCGTCATTCTTGTTTCTCTTCGCCTCTGATCGTTCTTGACTCGGAACACTCATTCACAGACCGTCATTCTTGTTTCCCTCCGCCTCTGATCGTTCTTGACTCGGAACACTCATTCACAGACCGCCATTCTTGTTTCCCTTCGCCTCTGATCGTTCTTGACTCGGAACACTCATTCACAGACCGTCATTTTTGTTTCCCTTCGTCTCTGATCGTTCTTGACTCTCGGAACACTCATTCACAGACCGTCATTCTTGTTTCCCTTCGTCTCTGATCGTTCTTGACTCGGATCACTCATTTAGAGACAGCTAGCTTACCGGGGCTTTCCGTGGACAAGTGGTTAAGGTCAATGACAGGAAATCACTAGCCCCTTACTGCTGTATCTTCGAATCCCGATGGGGGCGTCGAATTCATTTAATTAAAGAAGTTACTTATTTTACTTGCGGAAGGTCGATGGTTCTACCAAAATACTGCTCGGCGAGGCACCCGGGGTATTCCTCCACCAATAATAGCTGGAGAGTCGCCATGTAACATGCATACAACTGTTGGTGCGACTTTAAACCGCCAAAAAACAAACAAATAGACAGCGCATCGACTTTTCGACCTGTCTAGGAGTTCCTCACCTATGACCATTCTTGGCTTACGAGATACGCATCTATTGGCAACTTTCCGTTTAAACTGATACAGACACAAAATAAATTGCTTGGAAAGGATGTGTGCAGTCGTTAAATGATATACAACTGATTATTATGCGTTTACAAAGCCACAGGGAGTCGGTGCGTTGGGGGTATCAGCATATAAATTTATAAATGTACTTAAAGCGACACTACATCGGTGAAAACGCAAATGTCTGCAGAATGTAATTTGCTATTATATGGTATAATTCTTTTCCAAATAGTTGCCTCAAAAAGTGAGTATTTCAACAAATAAACAAAGGTCGTATACGCGGTTTGTTGACATAACAAAATAATGTAAATAGGGTCGACATTCATGCGTAATACAACGCGTTTATCCTGAATAACACGAGCTATTGTACATATTTACCGTGATAGTTCATATGTGTGCCTATGCATATTTATTTGTAGACTAATTTTAGTTAAATGATCTCTAATCGAAAGTATCGCGTGTTTAGTATTGACTTCAATGACAAACAAACGTCAATTCAGGAACGCGGATGACCGTTATATTTTTGTTTTGTTTTGTTTCTTTTTTTACTTTTTCATTATTTCTCTCTCATTTTACTATCCTTTTTCTTTCTTCTACATTGTATGTGTCTGTGTGTGTGCTTACTTACCTTTCGTATGATACTTGTCGTGTTTCTTTGTTGTTTTGTACTTCTTCTATTTCTCATAGACGCATATTCTATACTACATATCAAATTATTGCTTTCCAACATTGGTTTTCATCCGAAATTTTGACATAATGGGAAGGGCTGTTAATAATGTTGTTATAACTTGTAGCCCGACCCATTTGCTTTTTTTACATTTAATCGTTAACTAGTGCAGTGTACTAATTTGTGTTATATCAGTATTGCATAGATTTGTTGTTGTTGCATGCATGTATAAATGTAACTAGAAGATAAAAGCAATAAAATATTATTAAATTCAAAATACTTTCACATTTGAAAGTTTGTATACCAAAAAACACTGTTTATTTATTCAATGTTAGTGTTCGAATTTATTCAGAAGAATATGTGGTAGCTATGCACTTATACGTGACCTCAATCATTGTATTTGCTTTTCGCAATGTAATGTCGCTTTAACTCTTTCAGCGCCAATGTCGCATAAATGCGACTTTGTAAAAAAGTAGAGAACCGGATCGGACAGAATATAACATGCCGTCTGATCAGGCTATATGCTGATTGCTCTTCAGACAGTGGAGCTGAAGCACCTGTCCGAATAGCAAACAACATAGATCCTGATCAGACGCGGCGTTACGCCGCGGCTGATCTGGATCTATGTTGTTTGCACATGCTCTGAATTTATTCGGCGCTGAAAGAGTTAAATGTATGTACTGGTACCTCTAAACGCGTCGAATCCCTATGTACATAATCTGTCTGGTTTATTAATACAATAAATGTAAATGTGCATTTATTAAAGTTCTTTTACCAGACGTAAGTTATTTAATTTGCTATACAGAGATGCACGAGATGATTATGACTTAATATTACCCGGCTGCATTTCGTTTGATATATAAACTGAGATAGGCAATAAAAGACAATTAAATTAAAGGGGCATAACTTTTATGAACATGTCAGATATCTACCAAAAATAAATACTTTGGACACTTGAAGCATTGTCTTTGTTTTGTTTTTGTTTGTTTTAGGGTTTTAAATTCGCCCCCTCAGTTTAAGTCATGTGACGAATCTGAAGCTATTAATAGAGAAGGAAGACCCGGATGTCCCTCCGAGCAATATTTCAGGCACGGACGGGACCAGGATAGAACCACTGGCCTTACTGTTTACAAGCCAGCTGGATAACGCCCTCACTTAGAAGAATTAAATAACCCCAGTGGGATTCAAACCTACTATCCCCCTCTCTCTCTCTCTCTCTCTCTCTCTCTCTCTCTCTTCTATCTCTCTCTCTCTCTCTCTCTCTCTCTCTGTATGTATGTCACTTGCTATCTATTGCGTCGTCATTACAAATTGTATAGTGTTGGAATTCGAAAATTGATTTGCGTTATCTTTATAATACGTACCTCTGCGCATATATATATATATATATATACTTCCAAAGTAAAATAGTTCATGAACAAAATAACATTTTAATAAATAAGTTTTTTGTATTACAAATTGCGTGGTGGTTATTACAAATAACGTGGTGACACCGTGCTGATCAAAACTACGCACACGTGTACCAAACAAACATGCATGCATGTATGAAACAATTTCAGCAATACAATTTGCTATAATTTATAATTAGACTCCACACCCTCTCGACCCCCCTCTCAATTAGATCTGACAAGTGCATGCATTTCAAAGTGAAGTATAATGATGCTCGCAGCATCCATAAAATACCTTTCATGTCTAAAATTAGAAGCACACACCACATGATACAAGACGAAATGTTGCTGACCTATCAGTACTCAACACTCTATCAAGGTCAAAACGAGTGCATAATATACGACAATCAATATTTGTATCTATATCAGAATCTATTAAACTCATCCATAACAAACATCACACGACCATCCTTTGCGAATATAAACAGTTATGCAACCAGGACAAAACATGCAACTAGTGCCGATTTACGGTTATCAACCGTTTTGTTTTCCGGAAATTCATAGGCCTACGTGTAGCATACCTTCGGGTGAAAATATTGATAATTCTTATATAAGATTTTGTTCTAAGTTCTAACCATCTATCATATGACCAAACCAGTAAATCCGACTACAGTAGTATTTGATTGGCGTGAAGGGGAGGGGTTATTATAAAACCCAAAATAGAATAATAAAATATAAATTGATAAATTTATTACTTATGTATGAATGTTAGCCTATTTGTGCCGTTATTTGCCTACCACAATAGACATACTGTCTACGACCCATGTTATTTGCCTACCACAATAGACATACTGTCTACGACCCATGTTGATACGCTGTGTTTTCCAGTCTGATATTACGATTGCTGGTTTGATACGGTCAGGTTTCCGTATCAAACAAGAAAAAGCCGTATCTTAACTAGTTCCTGTGCAATAACTCATGCGCACTCGGTGCTAGTTTGTTTCTTCCGTAGCGCTCCAGTGCGTCAAATTTTACAGACAGATAACATGCTTGTATGTTCGTAGTAATATTTCAATTGTTTTCGTGTATCTAATTCAGTAATTTTGATTTATTCCTGATAAAGGGATAATGGAGAGCATGCTTTCGATTATTAAATGTTCAAATTCATATCAAAGTAATAAAGACGTTATTACGTGGCTTGTTTCATATCAGTCTGGGTATCGACCCGAGTTACTTGATATCACCATGAGGCATCCGTGGCCGGTTATATACGGTCGTTGACGTCAAAGCACTTTTGCGAATCCAACTGGAGGTGTCGTATTCATGCGAGGATACATTACAGCTGGTTGGTGTGTGGAAGGTCGGTGGTTCAACCTGGGTGTTCATCCGTGCCAGCTATGCTACTCGGATGGGCATCACTGGTCTTCTTCCATCAACAATAGCTAGATAGTTAAAACGGTGTGGCTGCGACCGTAAACCTACAAAACTAACAAACAACTGAGAATTGTTCACATAGTGAGAATTTACGCTATATGCCGTTGTCCAGTATTGAAAGAAGAAACCGGCGAGAATCTCTGCAGTTTGAATGTGAGTCTGATAAATAAGCGGGTATGAGAGTAGGTGTATTTATTTTGTCCGCCTACGTGGTCGAGTGGCTAAGTGTATACAAATTGATTATAGCTCGATTGCGAAACAAGTTCTTGCCACTTATATTAATCACTCTCGAGACGTCATTCCTGATGGAATCCATCGCCACGAGGGAGAGAGAAGATACAATGTGGAATTTAAATGCCTTGCCTAAGGGCACACTCGTAACGGCTCCAGTGGTGCTCGAACTCGGGGCCTTTTGCACCTGAAGCGAACGCTCTACCACTGCACTATCACGACTTCCACTTGTATACCACTGTAACCTATCATCACTGATGGTCAAGGGTTCGAGCCCCGCTCTGACCGTGACCCTTTATATGAAAAAGGTTAGCAGTTTCTTACGGAGGTTGGTGCATCAAGTACTGGTTAAACCGCTCTTGCTAGCCCGGGAACAGGCGTCGATATATTTTGCCTGGTCAGTCAAATAAATATATTTTAACACCGAGACTATTAATTGGGCCGTATTGAGTTTCTGAACATATCAATTTTGTCATTTGGCTAGAAGTTAAAAAGTGAAAAATTGACAGACTGGAACCCAGGCTACGCTCATGCCTGCCTACCCAGGAAAGGGGTTGCTGGGTAAAGTGCCCGTCGCTCAAATGGGCAACCGGTAGCGAAGTTAAATAAACTTAAATAAAACAAAAATATGCGTAATTTGCGTTTATGAAATCACAATAGCTACAGAAAGTATTAGATCAAGAAAAAATCATAACACAAGACCCGTAGCCACACTGAGGCGAATGAGGTGAATGAGGCAGTCGCTTCGGTTAGAATTTGGCAATTAACGACACGTATAGGAATACAGGGATAAACCTGCCCTCAGAATGCACAGACAAACATCTACAAAATAAATAATGCCTGGGTCGGGGTTAATTATTATTATTATTATTATTATTATAATTATATTTCTTTTGTAAATACTACGACAACAAATATTGTTTGAATTGGATTGAAATTATGTGCCTGTTGTGTGTATTCATGTAATGTATTTGTTAATTCAACTAAATCAGATGACGTTATGGTTTTTCCACTTTATTGATACGCCACCCAGATAATCGGGGCGACGCCTCTCGAATCTATGGAGGATAATGCAAGAAACAGAAACATTCCTGGTTGTTTTACATAAACACCGATACACGTGACCTCGGGTTATATTCTCGTTTGTGCGTTTTACGTTTATTTATCGTCGCTACCGGTTGCCCATATGAGCGACGACTCCTGAATAGATCGTCATTTTAGATTGTTGGAGGATAGTGCAACGATACAGACATAGACCAATTACAGGGTCTCCTCTGGTTCTTTTACGTGCACGGTGTAAAGCACCGACACGAGACCTCGGTTTAAAGTCCCATTGAAATACTGTTAATTGTATTAGGGTCAGACGGGGGATCGAACCTGCGATCCCTGGATTACCAGTCCAACGTGTTAACCACTGGACTACAGAGATCCGTCTGTATTGTAGTCTCATCTGAATGGTATACGTGATATTCAGATTCTACAACATTTAGTTGACAGTGTTGACAAATTCGGTTTATCTTTCAGTACGGTTATATCGACCAGTTTTAATAGCGAGGCTATGCGATGATAATCTATAACAAGTAAACAATTTGCGTAACTAATTATTGTCTATGTTGTCAAGATATATTTCATAATTAAAGGAAGTCTTATATTTTACATAATAATCTAACTTACTATTTACAGATATATTATAAATATTATGAGTGCCAGACGGGGGATCGAAATCTTATCTTATCTTTTATATTGTTGCTACATGTTGAAGAGATTAGACAATATATTGTTGGATGATGGAATATTGTGCACTGATACAGACAGAGCACCATGCCAGAGGATCCGATAATTATTTACGTACACGAGAAGTGTAGAGCGCCGACGCGAGATGTGTAGAGCTCTTCACCGACGCGAGACGTGTAGAGCACCGACGCGAGACGTGTAGAGCACCGACACGAGACTCGGAGCACCGTCACGAGACGTGTAGAGCACCGACACGAGACTCGGAACACCGACATGAGACGTGTAGAGCACCAACACGAGACTCGGAGCACCGACACGAGACTCAGAGCACCGTCACGAGACTCAGAGCACCGCCACGAGACTCAGAGCACCGTCACGAGCCTCAGAGCACCGCCACGAGACGTGTAGAGCACCGTCACGAGACTCGGAACACCGACACGATACGTGTAGAGCACCAACACTAGACTCAGAGCACCGACACGAGACTCAGAGCACCGACACGAGACCCAGAGCACCGCCACGAGATTCAGAGCACCGACACGAGACGTGTAGAGCACCGTCACGAGACTCAGAGCACCGTCACGAGACTCATAGCACCGACACGTTGGATAATTGAGTACTGGTTTCTACCACCGGGATTCGGCACGTTTGGGGGTACTAGTATATATATTTAAGTACAGGGATTCTACTCTGTGGGATGTCAGATTTCGCATCGATCAGTAAAATGGCCCTATCTGAAACAATTTTGCTGTCCAAATATAACGCCTATCCCGAGTCTTTATATTGTTCTTCAAATAAAACACAACTTTAAGCTGCATGCATGTATACTTTGCAAACAATTGCCACATACATTTGCCATAGCAGGTCACATTTCCATACTAGGACACGGGTTCTGTCAGCAACAAAAAAAAATCTTCGAGGGAGAGTTTTAACTGTGAATAACATTATCAATAAAATGTGTTTCCACTAACTGTATGTGTTATTCGGCAAAAATGTACGTCAAAAAGAGATTTCGTAGCATTTTCAATTTGTTTTGAAAAATTCTAAAGCGGCGCAATTCGCATTGAAACCAGCGTGAAACGAGCGTTCTGATTGGATTATGATTGTTCTTCATATATAAATAAACATCTTGTTACATTCTAAAATTCACAGACGGATCTGTAGTCCAGTGGTAACACGCTGGACTGGTAATCCAGGGATCGCAGGTTCGATCCCCCGTCTGACCCTAATAAAATTAACAGTCTTTCAGATGGGACGTTAAACCGAGGTCTCGTGTCGGTGCTTACACCGTGCACGTAAAAGAACCAGAGGAGACTCTGGAATGGGTCTCTGTCTGTATCATGCACTACCCTCCAAAATCTAAAATTACTAATCTCTTCAGGAGGCGTCGCTCATATGGGCAACCGGTAGCGACGATAAATAAACGTAAAACACACATTCTAATAATCCAATCAGAACGCTCGTTTCAACGCTGGTTTCAACGCGAATTGCGTCGCTTTAGAAATTTTCAAAACAAATTGAAAATGCTACGAAATCTCTTTTTGACGTACATTTTTGCCGAAAAAACATACAGGTTAGTGGAAACACATTTTATTGATAATGTTATTCACAGTTAAAACTCTCCCGTCGAAGATTTTTTTTTGTTGCTGACAGAACCCGTGTCCTAGTATGGAAATGTGACCTGCTATGGCCAATGTATGTGGCAATTGTTTGCAAAGTATACATGCATGCAGCTTAAAGTTGTGTTTTATTTGAAGAACAATATAAAGACTCGGGATAGGCGTTATATTTGGACAGCTTTGTACACAATTGTTTCAGATAGGGCCATTTTACTGATCGATGCGAAATCTGACATCCCACAGAGTAGAATCCCTGTACTTAAATATATGTATTGTATTGTATTGTATATACTAGTACCCCCAAACGTGCCGAATCCCTGTGGTTTCTACCCAGGAAATGTGGGTGGTCTTTTCCACCACAACATACTGACTGTGTACGATAATGCTCGAACGTGGGCCATGTCCCTGTACAAATCTAAGGACGAAGACGAACTATGTTTGACCCAACCAACTTGCGTCAACAATAATTATATTGGCAATTCTTATGCAAACAATACCATGAGTCATATACCATACATAAGTGTACAATTGTGTTCATTTGTTTTGTACTGTGCATGCACTAACATATGATAAAACTAAACCCAGTTCGACCGAATTGTTAGACAATGCGAAGTTGGCATCCCCTATGTTGGTAGGTATCGTTTTCTGTCAACAGTTTCCCAGAACATTCTGGTGAACTTTTGCACAGGCAATTAATTACGTAATAAATGGAGATGCCATACAATATAGAAGACAGAGGATCGCTGTGGGTAAGTATATGTTATTCGTCAGAGGTTGGAGCGTGTAAGTCATGCTTGAAGATACAAGTTGAAGATCGTGATGTGAATTATGATTCTCCGGTACATTCGCAAAGCAGGGGTGGATCCAGGAATGGGCGTTGGGTCTGTGAAGGTCGGGGAACTTATAGTGAGAATTACGTTTGGTGCATCATGGCCATGAATTGGCCATGGATGGGGGTGTGAATGCGCTAGGAAGGTCGGCGGTGGACTTATGGGGACCATTGCGTTTGGTGCATAAGGTTGTTTTGTTCAGTGTGCAAAATAACAGTCAAATATATATTAATATCAATATGCCATGGTCGAACTAATAAAATATTCGGGCCACAATGATATAGATTCTAATAATACCCATATTACAGATGAAAATGAAATAGCTGTGTAGGAGAGGAATTTATATAAGATTGTATTTATATTGTTTTTCAATCCTTTGTTATCTTCCTGCAACCTGCGTGTTTACAATTTCCATGCATATATGCTCTTTGTACTAAAGTAGAACAATAAATAAAGTTTAAACTAAATTGCTGTTTTTACATTGTAATTAACCCTTTCAACACCACAGACCTCTAAATTGGCTTACAAAAAAGTGTAGATCCAGATGAGCCGGCTCGTGACGAGCCGTCTCATCAGGATCTGCACTTTTTTCAAGTAATATAACTATTTTTAGAATTTTGTTTACCCATTTTGATAAATGAACTGATCCAAATGTAATTTTGTTATTAATTTATTGGTCTAAAAATATCATGGACCAGTCCATGTCAGTTACTTGGTGTTGAATGGGTTAACAAGCTAGCGGTGCGAGTGAGAATATTTGAACGCATTATAATCACTCTGCGGCGAGCGTATTAAACATATGATTGACAAATATTAGAGGGGGGTATGGGGCGAACCGGTTGCACCCCCTAGAACCGCTAGTGCAAAATGCATGCAGACTGATTACTATATCAGACAGACTTGTAAACATGGATTTCTTTGATAGTATCCGATAAGTGTGTAAGAGACTGTTGTAGACCATAACCCGACGATACGTGATGTTCCCGAGAGCACGTGCACATTGCAGGATAACGGTCGGATAATGTTTATCAGTGAATGGATTGCTTGGCATATATACGATTCTTTTATTTCCATTAAGAAGTCTGCTCATTAATACAAAATTCTTTAGCATATACCTACAATAGATTTCACGTATTTTCATTGTTATATATATTATTTTCCTGCCTATTGTATATCAATCAATTGATAGGGAGAAGAACTATATAAGTTTTCTTTCGTTCTAATCCCTTTCAGTTCGATCCCCCGTCTGACCCTAATAAAATTAACAGTCTTTCAGATGGGACGTTAAACCGAGGTCTCGTGTCCGTGCACGTAAAAGAACCAGAGGATACTCTGGAATGGGTCTATGTCTGTATCATTGCACTATCCTCCAAAAATCTAAAATGACTAATCTCTTCTCGGTGATCCCTGGATTATCAGTC
Source organism: Archivesica marissinica (assembly GCA_014843695.1). Classification (NCBI taxonomy): domain Eukaryota; kingdom Metazoa; phylum Mollusca; class Bivalvia; order Venerida; family Vesicomyidae; genus Archivesica; species Archivesica marissinica. Next base: position 22,947,385 of record CM026399.1, read on the forward strand.
CAGCGTGTTACCACTGGACTACAGATCCGTCTGTATCTAGAATTCTTTCCGTATTTCTTGCTATGCAGCTATGCCCCGTGATAATCAAAGAATGAATCGCGGATGAAATACAGTTGGCGTGCTTAAAGTATGTGGAGGCAGAAGGCCACTTAGTGTAGCGTCCAATGTAGTTCATACCCCGATGGAAACAATTATAACCCGAGATTCATTTTTTATATTTACATTAATTATTATTAATTAACGGTTGACTGTGAATGCGCATGCGCGTAGCTTCGAAGCGAATGTCAGCTGCATATCAATCGTCAGCAAATCACCCCGAAACTAGAGATGCAAACGGAATACTAGTATACGTTCAATGCAATAGCGATGTAAATATTCGCATTATACCAATTCTGCCTCTATGCTCTAACTAGCTTAACTCAGACAATCCGGATTACCCGAATTCGTAGTCTGGTCGATGATGATTATTGAACGTATTTGCCCTCGCCACCTATGGGCGAGAGGAATGTTTTGAATCAATGTTAAGATGAAATCAAATGGTACATTTATTGCGGTACTACTTTACACGCGTATATACTCATGCGTTCGTGTTGTTAGGTCAATGACTCGTAATCCAGCGCTCACATAACTATCAAGAACATGAATGCACAGTCAAACCTGTGTAGTGGAAGTCGTGATAGCGCAGTGGATGCGCGTTCGCTTCAGGTGCGAAAGGTCTGGAGTTCGAGCCCCACTGGAGCCGTTACGATTGTGCCCTTAGGCAAGGCATTTAAATTCCACGTTGCCTCTTCTCTCTCCCTCGTGGCGATGGATTCCATCAGGAATGAGGTCTCGAGAGTGATTAATATAAGTTATAAGAACTTGTTTCGCAATCGAGCTAAAATAAATTTGTATAAACTAAACCTGTGTAAGAGGTTACCTATAACAATCATGTTAACCAACCTGTATTAGTCAGCCACTTTCCAGATTCCCAATATGTCGTTTAATTATTAATTTGACCTCAGTTAGGCAACCACCTGTGCTAAACAGCCATTTCCCGTGATTTCCAAGAGACTGACTGTTTAACACAGGCCTGACTGTACATCTATGCCATATACTCTAGGGGCTGGGCCTCAGTTGTATGCACTTTTATATGGTAGTATAGGTCCTAGGCTTTAACAAAAATTGGGTTCTCACTCGACATTTCTAAGCAATTGGGTGGGCTGGGCTTTGAGGGCAGCTTTCTTGGTGCCTACTTTGCTCGTTGCATCACATCCAGTCAAGCAGTGCAAGGCGGGAAGGACATTGCAAACGTCTTGACCTTGACGTTCGTGCAACATGTGCAGTGGGATAAATTGTACAGTTTTTCCGCATCCACCTCGCATCCAGAGCTCGCTTAGTCCTGCTTCTTTCAGGATAGGTAAGTGGTAGAGTATGGCCACATCAACGTCAGTGTCGTTGGACAAAACTACACAGGTTTTGTAGCCTGCTTTAGCACAGTTGAAGGCATGGAGAACCAGCCGCAAGTCTGCCTCGTCTAGCTGTGAGTACAATTCAGGAAGTACTGTTCTGTTGCCTTTATACAAGGAAGTACATGGCCATTCGTCGCCCTGCATTGATAGCTGACTCACGACAGTAGGGTGTGGTAAGTCCATGGCGAGACCAGAGACATGTTTGTAAATAAGCTGTTCCAGCATCATCTTGTTCTGTTGTGATGGCCAGAAGTTAGCCATCTGTGAAAGTGGAGACTCAGGGGTGATTTCAGTTAACACAATCGAAGGTGCAGTACACCTTCTCTCGTGTTCTTGGTCTTTTATGGAAGGCTCTCCAGTATAGATGTCAAAGACATAGTCACAGCGGCCATGTTTGTGGTAGATCGCTAAAGACGTTTGCATGAGTGTGAGCAGGACACCGAATGCCTTCAGCCCCTGAAGTGGTAGGTGGCGGACTAGGGCCATGACGTCGATAATAAATGCAGAATTATCACAATGCATATACTGCATATCAGCATCAGTCAGGACAAGCTCAAGCTCACGTATGAGCAGACTTTTCTCTGGGTGGGTCATGTAGCCGTCGGCGTCAAATATCATGGGACTAGGTACAACATCATACTTGAGGAGCTCATTCGTTGTAATGTGTCTGTGTCGAGCAATGTCAATAGACTTGTCTGTGATGTTGACTTGTCTCACAGTTTGCTTTACAGTTGACTTCGGCTTGTTGTTCTTTATGCTGATCATTGCGACGGCTGATCGGACTGTCTAGTCGTACATTTCTAGTGATGAAGCGCTCATGGTGAAAATGCTCATATGCTTCTTTCCCAATGTCTGTCGCATTCAGCAAATCACTTCTTATGTTTTCAGGCATGCCTTGTTTGGTTACAAAGTTGTGAAGCTTCTTTGGGCAATCAGTTGAGAAAGGAGACCCTCTTTTCTCAATACAGCGGACACAGTTCTGGATATTGTCTTCGCTCTTGTTCGTGTAGGATTGGGATGATTCATGATGTACATAGGCTTCTGACGTGTGTTCATGAACACCTGTAATTTCACGAAGCAAGTTGTTCACACCCATCATCTCGTGAAAGATCAGATCCCATTGGGCGACAAATTGTTTCCGCTTGCAATGCCCAATGATGCTGTCACTGCATTTTGAAGAAAGATTTATTGTTTGCTCGAGCTTTTGGTCACCCCCCCCCCCACAGCTGTAAATACACCAAGCTTGTCCTTCACAGAGAAGGAGTTACGTTCTGCAAAGTTCTCATACACCTCCTGAGGCAAGTTTCTGCACTTATCAATGTAGACTATCCCTCAGCGAAGGTAGTGTGTGCAGTCCCAGGTGGCACATTCATACAGTGCCCGCTGCATGGCATCGAGGTGGGGGTCCCAAGAACCCTCTCTGTCGGCACGAAGAAGATCTAAGACCACCTGGAACCGAGACATTTGAAATTCTCGCACTCCTTGACTCTATGAACTCATCAAGGTCACTCATCAGCTGAGTAGAAGAAGCTTTGAACTGATCGAGCAACTTCTTGTTGTGCTCTCGGGCTCGGGCTCCATATTTCATTGCGGAGGCTGGCCAAGAGCTTAAATTCCGTGACATATTTGTCAACTCCAGTACTCTTGAAATATTCCTTCAACAGTAAGCGCTGCATCGCTTCGGCCAGGATCTTTTGAGCATCAAGCGACCGAGCGTAATGGCCCGCATTAAGAATCGAGGTCTGGATTACAGATGGCCCGTAGATACGTGTCTCGAGCCATACATGCTCTGCACCACTTCCTCCGATGTTCCTGCCACAGCACTTAAGCAAGTTTTTCGCAATATGGAACGTCCATAAACACAATATGATGCATTTGAACTCATCTGGTCTCTGAAGTTGTATCATTTTTGCTATACTGTACACCTTCTCATCGGCATAGAGTGGAATATATGATTGTACTAGTTGAGAACACAGGGACTTGATGTTATTCAACTCTGTGTATACAACTTCCCCGTTGTTGGTGTCAAATGGCACTACGGGCGTAAATGCGACTTGCTTGAGTGGGACATTGTCATCCGTCCAAACCGCATTACTTGCACTCCACGTTTGAATAGTTTGACTTGTCGGATATACCAAGTCCGCCATGTGGAAATCACGGGGTTCCAAGTTAAGTCTGCATATAACTCAAGCCACATCGGATAGTCTCTTGTCCCGCCTAATGTCATCGTAGCTGGTTGATCGTGGCCTTTGTAGGATGTTGGTAGGTCTCATAATTTTTCATATTTTCTCCAAAGTATTGTAGCTGCTGGCATGGCAATACTTCCTTTAGGGCTTTCGGACCATGACCAACTGATGTGTCAGAGCGCTTGGGTTTGGATAAGACGACCGTAGGAGGACACACACTGTATCGTGTTCAGATGAATTTGCATCTTCGTGGTCCCAGTTTTCCATTGCTGCTGATGTGAAATTCCCTGGGTCAAAATGGGCTGGCAACTTCATGTCCGCTTCATTTTGACAGTGAACATGGCCATGTCATGCTGGTACCGGCGAAGTTCCATGTAGCTCATAGCTAGCGTCTGTCGATTCAAAGAGGTGACAACGATTTTGCCACCACGTCCTAGACTGTGTGCAAACTCGGCATTCAATACAGACATTGGTGGTCTTTTTCTGCCAGAATGGTGAATGTAGAATATGTGCTGGAACATGGTCTGTATTTTCGATTGACATTGGAATCACTTGATAGAGACTCCATATCGATTTTATATTGTTTAAACGTGTTTCACACCCAAAAAAAAAACTCTATTAAAAAAAAGAGTGTCAAAATCGTTCAAGAAATGGCCGAGATATGACCGGTATGGTTTCTCGCCCGGTGGGCAACTTTTGGGGCATGCTGGGGAAAATCTATAGTATAATATAGGGTTTTCGAGTGAGAACCCACATTTTTGTAAAGCCTAGGACCTATACTACCATATCAAAATTAATTTTTCCCTATACATAAACATGCATACAACTCTGTCCCAGCCCCAGGAGTAATATGTTTTCAATATAATAATCCTATTTAATATATGGAATATGTTCCGAGATTGTTACCACCTCAACCGGATGTAGGCCTACCATGAGTAGCAGTGATCTTAGTTAACCAGTCAGTTTTTTGAGTCAAGTCAAGTCAAAATCCTTTATTTCTCTCAATTCATGTTAGCATGAACACATGAGGTTATACATGTAAATATGTTACAAGAGGCTCTTTGAACGACATTACAAACACTATATAAAACACACTGATTTACAGTAGCATATTACATGTAATGCAAATATAAGTACAAAGGAATTATCCCAATATCATATCCCAAGCAAAATTGTTTTCATGAATTTGCACAGTTTCAGAAATTCTGATCTGTTCGTAGTATTTATGAGCTGTTCCATCTTAAATGTGTTTGGACGACGGTAATAATAGTCGGTTAACATATATTCTCCGATCTGTTTAACAATCATGTGCTTAGATTACAGTCTAGATACACCAGCATAGATGTGATGTTATACTTACATAACTGTTTACGTATAACATGAAACCAGTTTTTACAACTTTACAATTTACAGTCTTTTTTGTTTATGTAAAGAACACGTTATCGTTTGGTTTAGCACCAACCCTCTTTTATGTGGAAGTTTATCCGTATTGGCACTGAGCATCCGATGAATGCGTTGTAATCTTACGGGTGTAGTGAACTATGGAGACTTAATAATTAATGCCATATTTTGGAGTGCACACGGTACATAGACGTGTCAGTAGTCCAGTGGTTAACACGTTGGACAGCGAATCCAGGGGACGCCGGTTCAATCCCTCGTCTGACGCTAATAACATTAACAGTCTTTCAGATGGGACTTTAAGCCGAAAGCTCGTGTCGGTGCTTTAGTTTAAACATATTTTATTTTCCAATATATTACATATAGAAAAATCACACATAATCAGAATACAGAAACAGGATTAGAATGGAAGACATAGTCTTATATAATTCGTCTCCTTGCTTTACATCGTGCATGTAAAAGAACTAGAGGATACTCTGGAATTGGTGTATGTCTGTATCATTGCACTATCCTCCAACAGTCTAAAATGACTAATCTCTTCAGTGATTGTGGCACACTTTAAAAAAGTATATTCGCAATGAATCCTCTAAACGACTGGACGTATTTCATATACAACTGCCTGTTTCATCCGCATACATTCTAAGTCAAAGTAGCTATTTTTGGGGTACATATAATGACACCGTGTGTTATAATGGTGGCCTATGGAAATTTCAATAGCGGTGTCTGACCGGAAGCAGAAATAGTGAATATTTAATTTGTTTTCAATGAGGAGGTTTCAACAGTGTGGCTAAATAGGACATTGAAACACATACTGCGCGTTAAATAAACTTGTGACTTTAAACCGAGGTCTCGTGTCGGTGCTGTACACCGTGCACGTAAAAGAACCAGAGGAGACTCTGGAATGGGTCTCTGTCTGTAGCATTGGACTATTCTCCAAAAATGACTCATCTCTTCAGGAGGCGTCGCTCATATGGGCAACCTGTAGCGACGATAAATAAACGTAAAACACGCATCCGTCGTGAGATAATTATCATTGCATTTTAATGAATGGGTCATATATAGAGATTGCTGTACGAGTCTTGCCCAATAATTGATATTCTGGTTGGGGAATGAAAACGATGAGGGGGCTCCGGCCTCTATGGCCGGGTGGTTAATATCGTTGATATCATATCAATGGCACCCTCACGGCTGTATGATCAAATCCCACTAGGGTGTCGAATTATTTCACGTTAGGAAGCTAGTCAACTGGCTTGCGGAAGGTCGGTGGTTCTACCCGGTTGTCCGTCCGTGCCTAACATACTGCTCGGAGGGACACATGGAGTCTGCATCCATCAACACTAGCCGGAATGTAGCCATGTGATCTTTAGTTTAATCATATTGTATTGCTTATTTATATACAATACAATTACAAATATAAACATGGTACATATATAAGCAAACTGATACAACTGCAATGCTATATACAGACGGATCTGTAGTCCAGTGGTAACACGCTGGGCTGGTAATCTAGGGATCGCAGGTTCGATCCCCCGTCTGACCATAATAAAATTAACAGTCTTTCAGATGGGACTTTAATCCGAGGTCTCGTGTCGGTGCTTTACATCGTGCACGTAAAAGAACCAGATGAGACTCTGGAATGGGTCTCTGTCTGTATCATTGCACTATCCTCCAAAAATCTAAAATGACTAATATCTTCAGGAGGCGTCGCTCATATGGGAAACCGGTAGCGACGATAAATAAACGCAAAACACAAACACACATGCAATGCTATGCTTATACTTGCACAGAGGCAAATGGGTTGGGCAACCAGTTTTACCAGCATTAGCGAGTGCACACCCCATACGATCTAAGTTGATAGTGTGACCTTAAGCCCCAAAAAGTAATCAAAATAATAAAGTAGAGTGGGAAATAAGGTCAAACCTGTGTTAGTGGTCACCTCTATTAAACAACCACACTGTATTAAGAAGCCAGTTTCCAGCTTCCCAATGTGTTGTTTTATTATAGATTTGACCTCTATTAAGCAGCCACCTGTATTAACCCTTTCAACACCACATACCTCTAAATTGGCTTACAAAAAAGTGTAGATCCAGATGAGCCGGCTCGTGACGAGCCGTCTCATCAGGATCTGCACTTTTTTCAAGTAATATAACTATTGTTAGACCCATTTTGATAAATGAACTGATCCAAATGTAATTTTGTTATTAATTTATTGGTCTAAAAATATCATGGACCAGTCCATGTCAGTTACTTGGTGTTGAATGGGTTAAGCAGTCATTTCCTGCGATTCCCTTGGCTGGCTGTTTAAGACAGGTGTGACTGTAGTCTCAAATGATATCCAAAATATGTATATTAAAATAGCGATTAGTCTAATTGTGCAAAAACATGTTTAGTAATTGAGCCAGTTTAGCATTATTCAGGGCCAGCTGCTCTGCCTATAGATTCAATTTGAATAAACCATATAATTATATAGTTTATACACATTTATTTTAGCTCGATTGCGAAACAAGGTCTTACAACTTATATTAATCAATCTCGAGACCTCATTCCTGATGGAATCCATCGCCACGAGGGAGAGAGAAGAGGCAACGTGGAAATTAAATGCCTTGCCTAAGGGCCGTTACGGCTCCAGCGGGGCTCGAACTCCGGACCGTTCGCATCTGAAGCGAACGCGCATCCACTGCGCTATCACGACTTCCACAGAAATTTGAATAAACCATATAAAATTATATAGGAAACACACCCAAAAGCTACAGCTTACGCTCGCCCATATGGTTCGCCGGAGGCGAGGGTAAATAAGCTCAATCATCATCAGCTACAGCTTTACTTAATCCAAATTTGAAACAAATTCGAAACACGGATCTTTCGCGGAATCAGCCAGGTTATTTAGATTAACAACACTAAACCACAGGGATTCGGCACGTTTGGGGGTACTAGTATATATATTTAAGTATATACTAGTACCCCCAAACGTGCCGAATCCCTGTGCACTAAACCTTAGCAATAATTAAACTCGGCTGACGGTAAACCACTTTCTATTTATCTATCAGAATTAATTGGCTATGAACTTGATATAACTAACGCCCAGCAGAACTAGACAATGCCATTATATTTGAATCGATACATGCGATAAATGGCATATATTCGAAACAGTAGTTCTTTTCTAAATAGTTTACAATAGAAATCAATTAAAGAGAAATGATCGTATCAGTGGTGTCAACAGTAAACGCCCCACCACATAATCATCTACGTACTTGAATATCATATAATTACTATCGAGTTTAGCTGTTAGCGGTAGATCAAATAGCTGGTTGTGTAATTAATGAGAGACATTACTGGGTTACCTCCCTTGATGGATAAAGTCAGATTTATCCCGAAATGTATATTGTCCTTTTAATTGGAATCCATTGTTTTTACTGTTGTCGTCTAAACAGATGTTGCGTTAGGATAAATGTAATTTTATCATAATCGTCTTCATTAACGCCCCTTAATCTACGTTTCTTATGTTCTTAGTAGCGCTTTTCATCGCCAACAGAACGCTACCCTTCGTGACGGAACGAAGAGACGAGCTTTCGCGTGCTTAAAACTTCGTTCCCTCGCCACTTTATTCTCTTTTTTCCCGTTTCGTCGTGTCTTCTGCGTGATGAAACGATCGACACTGGTGAATCACTGCACCGGAATACCCCTACACGTAGATAGGTCCTCTTAATTACACGGTATCCCGTGTTTTCATCGTTGTTTCCTTTTATTATTATTATTAATTTAAGTTTATTTAACGTCGCTACCGGTTGTCCATTTGAGCGACGGGCAGTTTACCTAACACCATCTTTCTTGGGCATACTCAAGCGGTTAACCAGTACTTGGGTGCACCAACCTCCTTAAGAAACTGTCAACCTTTTTATTTAAATGAAACACGGTGTGAGCGGGGCTCGAACCCGTGATCATCAGTGATGATAGGTTACAGTGGTATACAAGTCAGCGACCGTACCCACCCGACCACAGAGGCGGCTTCCTGTGCACCCTAGTGCGAGTTACATGGAAATATGAGAGACGGCACAATCTCTTAAAATAAGCTATAGGCGTGCGCATGCGTAGCGAACCAGTCCGAGCTGTTGACCCGGATGTAAACAAATCTGTAAATATCCCATGTTTCCCCAGGTCTTTCCTCCACTACGTGCACGTCGTGACCTAGGCACAGCTCACAACAGGAATATGGTTCAATGACTTCGCTGACGTAAGACGCGCCATCGGAATCGCGTGACTCTGTACATATACATACAGAGTATCATTCGACTAACTAACCTACTTTGCGAGACAGCACCACTTAGTGCTGGAGACGACGGATAGCTGGATTCTTTTAGCCGGCTCCTTCAAGGGGAGCGATCTCCTTCAAGGAAGACGGTGGGACGCTGACTTCTTGACGGCGTGAGGACCCCAGCGAAGAAACCGGAACCATTATTGCTGGCTGTTGTGAGCTGACAAATCGTGGAGGATGTGGCCCTACAAAGGACCCCTTCGAAAGAGGATACAGGACTTGTCACCCTGCGAAGAACGGAGATGCCTTCTCAGCTGCTGTCTCCATAAACTACTTAGATATTTCGACATAAACATCTTAGAGAAACCTGTCGCCCATGTGCCTCGGCGGAGGCGACTATAAAGAAAACTACTACATCATCATCCCATGTTTCCTTGGATTAAAATGAGTTCTAATCTTTAAGATTGGATCTCGACAAACACCAGCCTGACCCGAGGTTAGACTAGTTACAGTCAAACGGTTAATTGATATCACTTGTATCGAAACCGAGGTCGGTCGGATGGAGTCCGGGTCACAAGGTACCTAGATCGTTCTCGAGACCAATGTGAACTCGCCTTTACCGTAAATAGAGTGATAAAGTAGTTCCAGTGTGTGTTGTGCTGGATGCTAAATTACCAAGGTCATGTAATAGAGCAACTCGTACACACCACTCTTCAACTAATCTTGAAAGGAGAGAAACTATATATACATATATTAGGCTGTCCAATTAGCGCAGTGGTTAGCGCGCTCGCTTCTCACCAATGCAACCCGGGTTCAATCCTCGGACCTGGAAGTATGTGAGATAGTACGATGGTCGCCAGATCGGACAGGTGGGTTTTCTCCGGGTACTCCGGTTTCCTCCCACACGAATGGCCACATTTACGCTCTCATCCGCGCCAACGATAGTGATTAATATAAGTTGTTAAAACTTGCTTAGCAATCGTGGAAAGAAATAAAGCTAAAAAATATAAATGTAAAAGCTCTACTACCGCTTTAATCCTTTCCTATATACTTACTTCTTTGATTTCATATGTATTGTTTTGTGAATGTATATAGTGGAATAGATATATGTGTAAGCCAACTAAGCTTGAAAGGATAGGTCTATTAACATTTAGTGCACTTAAATATGATGCTATCTATCGTTGGTTGGGATTGACTTGCCGCGCTCACAGACAACAACTTGTTGTACATTATATATAATTATGTGTGTGCTTACATATTAACTCTTTCAGCGCCAATGTCGTGTAAACGCGACTTTGTAAAAAGTAGAGAACCCGATCGGACAGAATAGAACATGCCGTCTGATCAGGCTATATGCTGATTGCTCTTCAGACAGTGGAGCTGAAGCACCTGTCCGAATAGCAAACAACATAGATCCTGATCAGACGCGGCGCTACGTATAGCAAACAACATAGATCCTGATCAGACGCGGCGTTACGTATAGCAAACAACATAGATCCTGATCAGACGCGGCGTTACGCCGCGGCTGATCTGGATCTATGTTGATTGCACATGCTCTGAATTTATTCGGCGCTGAAAGAGTTAATAATTATATAGTATAATAGTATGTATACTGGAGTGTAGCCGAGACGGGCACGAGTTTTTACTGATTTGAACGGGAATATATAAAAAAAAAAAGATTAAAACTTGAACAACTTGTCCGCCTCCGTGGTCGAGTGGCTAAAGTCTCTGACTTGTATACCACTGTAACCTATCATCACTGATGGTCACGGGTTCGAGCCCCGCTCAGGCCGTGTCTCATTTATATGAAAAAGTTGGCAGTTTCTTACGGAGGTTGGTTCACCCAAGTACTTGTTAACCGCTGGAGCCTGCCCACGAAAGATGTTGTTAAGTAAACTGCCCGCCGGCGATATAGCCCGAAATGGTGCTGATGCAGGCGTAAAACCCGAAATATAACAATGGAACAACTTGACACAAATTTATTTTAGCTCGATTGCGAACTACGGACCTTACGCACCTGAAGCGAACGCGCACCCACTGCGCTACCACGACTTCCACTGGAACAACAACTGTCGCCGGTATGCCACGGGAGTAACTCCAACACGGCACTGAAAGTCCGATCCTGCAACTTTGTGGAAATCGTTATAGCGCAGTGGATGCGTAGTGGATGCGCGTTCGCTTCAGATGCGAACGGTCCGGAGTTCGAGCCCCGCTGGAGCCGTTACCATTGTGCCCTTAGGCAAGGCATTTAAATTCCACATTGCATCGTCTATCTCCCTGGTGTCGATTAATCCAATCAGTAATTAGGTCTCGAGAATGATTAATACAGTTGTGAGCAATATTTACTTACCGGCGGAAAGGGTAAATTAGCTCAAACATCATCCTCACAGCATCCACTATCAACCTTACAATTAATAATAATCAGTGCATTTATTTCTTTTATTTATTTATAGAACAGACGGATTGGGATGATTCTCCGATTTATATCACACATACTACGTGGGTGCATTGCAGATGAAAACCTGTTTCTTTGTTTGTTCTGTGGCTAAAAGACGTGATAGCGCAGTGGATGCGCGTTCGCTTCAGGTGCGAAAGGTTCGGAGTTCGAGCCCCACTGGAGCCGTTACGATTGTGCCCTTAGGCAAGGCATTTAAATTCCACATTGCCTCTTCTCTCTCCCTCGTGGCGATGGATTCCATCAGGAATGAGGTCTCGAGAGTGATTTATATAAGTTGAAATAACTTGTTTCGCAATCGAGCTCAAATAAATTTGTATAAACTATAAAAGGCGCACCATATTCATATTGCAAATGGTGACTCTCCAGCTATCACTCGTATGTATTTACTACATTGTTGAGCCTTTGTATGTCGATGATGATGATGATGATGGTGGTGGTAATGATGATGATGATGATGATGAGGGTGGTGGTGGTGGTGGTGATGATGATGGTGGTGGTGATGATGATGATGATGATGATGATGATGATGATGATGATGATGATGATGATGATGATGGTGGTGATGATGATGATGATGATGCTGATGATGGTGATGATGATGAGGGTGGTGGTGATGATGATGATGATGATGATGATGATGATGATGATGATGATGATGATGATGATGATGATGATGGTGGTGGTGATGATAATGATGACGATGATGATGATGGTGATGATGATGATGAGGGTGGTGGTAGTGGTGATGATGATGATGATGATGATGATGATGATGATGGTTGTGGTGATGATAATGATGACGATGATTGTTTCTCGAGAATGTTCTCATTCTCGGTCTCTAATCTCAGTTGAGCAACTCCACATCTAAATTTAGCCAACTGCGTATCGTGGCTGCGTTGGAGACAATCAACGTCGGAGCATAATTATGCTATTATATAGCCTGGGAACAGGCGTCGATATATTTTGCCTGGTCAGTCAAATAAATATATATTAACACCGAGATTATTAATTGAGCCGTATTGAGTTTCTGATAATATCAACTGTCATTTTGCCAGAAGTTAAAAAGTGAAATATCGACAGACTGGGTGGAACCCAGGCTAGCTATTACATACCAGTACCGCCATACAGTTGTGTATACATATTGTACGGAAATACACACATTACTTTAGTTTATACAAATTTATTTTAGCTCGATTGCACCGAAACAAGTTCTTTCAACTTATTTTATTTATTCGAGACCTCATTCCTGGTACAATCCATCGACACGAGGGAGAGAGAAGAGGCAATGTGGAAATTAAATGCATTGTCTCAGGGCACACTCTTAACAGCTCCAGCGGGGTTCGAACTCCCGGCCTTTCGCCCCTGAAGTGAACGCGCTATCACGATTTCCACATTACTTTGCGTTTTGCGTTTTGCAACCAGCAGCCCCAGTGATCTACTGTCACTCTCAGCAACATTTGCAGTTACAATGTAGTTTTCATCTTTATTAAAAGTCTCATCTACGTACATACATATAACGCAAACACAACAGTAAACATATGGATCTGTAGTCCAGTCGTAACACGCTGGAGTGGTAATCCAGGGATCGCAGGTTCGATCCCCCGTCTGACCCTAATAAAATTAACAGTCTTTCAGATGAGACGTTAAACCGATGTCTCGTGTCGGTGCTTTATGTAAAAGAACGTAAAAGAACCAGAGCAGACTCTGGAATGGGTCTCTGTCTGTATCATTGCACTATCCTCCAAAAATCTAAAATGACTAATCTCTTCAGGAGGCGTCGCTCATATGGGCAACCGGTAGCGACGATAAATAAACGTAAAACACACACAGTAATGATATAAAAGTACAATGCCATTCTAAGTAGAATTACAATATACATATATTGCAATTAAGTATATCACAGTATTATAGTCACAGGTCGTTAATGAAATCCCTTATCGCAAAGCCAAGAGAAACAGTGACTAATTTCAATTTAAATAAACTCAAACGAAAAAGAAAAATGTGCATTTGGTTAGATAGACATTGTTATGTTATATTTCGGGTTTTACGGCTGCATCAGTGTTTATTATTTTTATTTCTATTTCTCAAACTGGGGAAAACACTCCAGTTTTGTATATTACATGGAATGGAATATTTTTAAAAAAAAAAGTATTTTTGATATTAATAATATAAAATGTCACTGTTTAATTAAATTATTGTTATATTTCGGGTTATACGCCTGCATCAGCACCATTTTGGGCTATATCGCCAGTGGGCAGTTTACCTAACAACACCTTTCCTGGGCAGGCTCCAATGGTTAACCAGTACTTGGGTGCACCAACCTCCGTAAGAAACTGCCAACTTGTTCATATAAATGAGCGGGGCTCGAACCCGTGACCATCAGTGATGATAGGTTACAATGGTATACGAGTCAGCGACCTTAACCACTCGACCACGATGGCGGACTTTTATATTTATATATAGAGGCAATGAATAGGCAAATTTAGTATCAAAATGTGCAAATATATATGTATTGGCTACACGATATTTTACTTTTAATTGAAATTTGATCATTATCAGAAAAACTGTTTTACGTGTGAATATAAGTATATAATTTCCCCTCTAACCAACTGCACACGTTCTTTTTTCGTGTGAGTATATTATTTAAAACAAAAAGAGAGATAAATCACTGAAATGAAAGAAAGCTATACGCTATAAAGAAATATCAATAAAATCATCTATCAGCCACGATCATATCAGTAATGAACCTGGCAATTAGCAGCTGCTACTTGTAGCATATAAAAGTCAGAATAATTCAAGTTTCAAGTTTCAAATTTATTGGCATAATCAGCAACTATATTGCCTTTGGCCATTTACAATGATAGAAATATGGCATGTTACATATATACATATATAAACAAATACAATACATTTAAGAAACAGTAGTAATTGACAGGGTATTACTACGTAATGACATAGCTTCTTTAATGTACTTACAAACATTTATCAACTATTTTTTATTTTTGCATGACATGATAGATATAAATTTATTTATTGGTGGCCATGCTATGTAGCCCAAATATTTCAATCTTATATCTCTGTAATTTATTTAAATATGTAATAGAAGGACGATTGAAAATTCACATTGCATAATACCACAGGAACTTGAAATTTTATCCATAAGCCACCAAAGGTCTCGTAACGCTATCCTAGGACACCCCCTTCTATTAAAAAAAAGATATTTTTTTAATAGAGGGGGGTGTACTAGGATAGAGGTACGAGATTGTTGGTGGCGTATGGATAAAAGTTCAAGTTCCTGTGATAATACACACTCGGATAGTGTATTGAGTGAATGTATATAAATTATAACGTGATTTAATTTAGTAATTGAATGCAAACATGTTTACAATAACATAAAACCCTGTCCAACATAATAGTAAATATCACATCCCTGATGGAACATCCGCGAATAATATGGGAACCAAATATCAGAATATCAATCACGTAAATACATTGACCTGGCCATTTCTGGATTCCAGCTCAAGCCTGTATTATTTCTATGCGCACACCAGTGAAAGCTTGTAACTAGTTTCCTGAAAACAATTGGACAATTTTAATACCTATAATACGAATACATAGCAGGAATTCTTATCACATACATTCCCATTCGTCCAGAAAACTATTTACTGTATGCTAGTAGAGAGTTCTTCGTGTTGATTGGTCACAGCTATTTTTGTACTCATCAATTTTAGGCAAGTCAAAAACCTTTTATTCACTCACTTCACATATATAACAGACGGATCTGTAGTCCAGTGGTAACACGCTGGACTGGTAATCCAGGGATCGCATGTTCGATCCCCCGTCTGACCCTAATAAAATTAACAGTCTTTCAGATGGGACGTTAAACCGTGTCGGTGCTTTACACCGTGCACGTAAAAGAATCAGAGGATATTCTGGAATTGGTCTCTCTGTGTATCATGCACTATCCTCCAACATCTAAAATAACTAATCTCTTCAGGAGGCGTCGCTCATATGGGCAACCGGTAGCGACGATAAATAAACGTAAAACATACACATGATAATTTCACATAAATGAGTTTATTTGAAGGAAGTTCGTGAAAATTGCCCCTAACATTTGTTAATGAAGATTGGAAATATAAGGACTAGTAATTGATATAGTAATAGCAACTTCATTTAACAGCTAATGGTCTGTTGTGCTTGTGCATGTCAGACATACACGTATATATTTGTTGATAATGCGGATTTTGAAAACATATATTACAACAGTATCTTCTATCTCCATATAGCCCAATTCAATTTGCTCCCCAGTTTCACCAATTTTGCAAATACGTGCGCCACTGCACTACTAGTCATTTCAGTGATAATATGGCGGTATGATGCACGATGGTTTAGTATGTACAGGTTAGCCTGAGAACAGGCATTGATATATTTGCCTGGTCAGTCATATATAAAATATATGTTATACCAATAATTGGGCCGTATTGAGTTTCTGATAATGTCATTTTGCCAGAAGTAAATTAGTGAAAAATCGACAGACTGGAACCCAGGCTATGTACAGGTACACACGTATAGCATATGTGTAGACTGACATACATTATATGTTGTCTATTACCTCCCTTGGCAGATACATTCAGATACATCCCGAACTGAATATTGGTCCTTCTATTTGGAATCCTTTGTTTTTACTGTTGTTCCATAAAGAAATGGTGTGGAATGATAAATGTAATTTTATCAAAATCATATTAATTAATGATAACAATATTGCTTACAGCAAGATATCAGTAATTAAATAATAATAATAATAATATGATGAACAATTTGATAGCGTTTTGTAAACAACGATACAGAGAACACTAATTCAATGGTAATCCAGGGATCGCAGGTGTGACCTACCGTCTGACCCTAATAAAATTAACAGTCTTTCAGATGGGACTCTAAACCGAGGTATCGTGTCGGTGCTTTACGTGCGAATAAAGGGACCGCAAGTTCGATTCCCAGTCTGTCACTAATAATATTAACAGTCTCAGATGGATGAGACTTTAAACCGAGGTCTCGTGTCGGTGCTTTACATCGTGCACGTAAGCGAACCAGATGAGACTCTGGAATGGGTCTCTGTCTGTATCATTGCACTATCCTCCAAAAATCTAAAATTACTAATCTCTTCAGGAGGCGTCGCTCATATGGGCAACCGGTAGCGACGATAAATAAACGTAAATCACACAGGAAACTAATTAAGATGCGAGATTCTCTTTAACATGTGCAGGTCTGAGGTGCACTAGGTTAGGTCTGGCTCCGGCTGAACTGTGCTAGCCGGTGCTTCGTCGGTTGACTGTCCTTGCATGGCATGATCTGAGCGTTCGACTGAATTGGACTGGCTGAGCGAGACATATGTGAGTATTCTGTATTTGGTGTTAATGTATATTAAGCGGTATAATACAAGGAAAACGTGTTTTTTATATAAAAGCTACGTTTAGCATCCTACTTGATCCTTTCCATTTTGTATTATGTATGTCGTTGTATGTTATATCATATAATGTGATTTATGTTTTGCAATAAATACTGTTTAAAGCTATAAGCAGGACATATTCAGTGATGGTGGTGATGATGATGGTGATGATGGTGATGATGAAGATGATGAGGGTGGTGATGATGGTGGTGCTGATGATGGTGATGATGGTGGTGCTGAT
>CM026399.1:22967159-23091082 GCA_014843695.1 Archivesica marissinica
GCTGCTGCTGCTGGCTGCTGCTGCTGCTGCTGCTGCTGCTGCTGCTGCTGCTGCTGCTGCTGCTGCTGCTGCTGCTGCTGCTGCTGCTGCTGCTGCTGCTGCTGCTGCTGCTGCTGCTGCTGCTGCTGATGGTGATGATGGTGATGATGATGATGATGATGACTTGAATTTAACAGTATATGGATTTTTTTATTTTCAGTGTATACAGTTATATATTAACAATGATTACCTGTCCATTTACAGTTACTCTCGAGTAGTCGAACTTTATTATAAAGGTGTGAATTTATAATAATCATTGTTGTAACCATTACCATTGCTAACATTACAGTCATAAATACCATGCCATGCTTAAAATGACTGAATATCATATTGTTGATGTAATCATTGTGACTTGATACAATCGTGCAATGATACAGACATAGACCCATTCCAGAGTCTCCTCTGGTTCTTTTACGTGCACGGTGTAAAGCACCGAAACGAGACCTCGGTTTGAAAGGCTGTTCATTTTATTATGGTCAGACGGGGGATCGAACCTGTGATCCCCGGATTACCAGTCCAGCGGAAGCAGAGAAATAGAGAGCATTTAAAGCGCGTGTGTGTGTGTTTACGTTTATTTATCGTCGCTACCGGTTGCCCATATGAGCGACGCCTCCTGAAGAGATTAGTCATTTTAGATTTTTGGAGAATCGTGCAATGATACAGACAGAGACCCATTCCAGAGTCTCCTCTGGTTCTTTAACGTGCACGGTGTAAAGCACCGACACGAGACCTCGGTTTAACGTCCCGTCTGAAAGGCTGTTAATTGTATTAGGGTCAGACGGGGGATCGAACCTGCGATCCCCGGATTACCAGTCCAGCGGAAGCAGAGAAATAGAGAGCATTTAAAGCGCCTATCTGTGTTTACTTTAAATGTTCTGCACACCAAGATTTTGAATGATTAGATATTGTATGGAGTGAATGATTAGATATTGTATGGAGTGAATGATTAGATATTGTATGGAGTGAATGATTAGATATTGTATGGAGTGAATGATTAGATATTGTATGGAGTGAATGATTAGATATTGTATGGAGTGAATGATTAGATATTGTATGGAGTGAATGATTAGATATTGTATGGAGTGAATGATTAGATATTGTATGGAGTGAATGATTAGATATTGTATGGAGTGAATGATGTTTGTTGGGTGTGTTAGATATTGTATTGAGTGAATGATTAGATATTGTATGGAGTGAATGATTAGATATTGTATGGAGTGAATGATTAGATATTGTATGTAGTGAATGATTAGATATTGTATGGAGTGAATGATTAGATATTGTATGGAGTGAATGATTAGATATTGTATGGAGTGAATGATTAGATATTGTATGGAGTGAATGATTAGATATTGTATGGAGTGAATGATTAGATATTGTATGGAGTGAATGATTAGATATTGTATGGAGTGATGATTAGATATTGTATGGAGTGAATGATTAGATATTGTATGGAGTGAATGATTAGATATTGTATGGAGTGAATGATTAGATATTGTATGGAGTGAATGATTAGATATTGTATGGAGTGAATGATTAGATATTGTATGGAGTGAATGATTAGATATTGTATGGAGTGAATGATTAGATATTGTATGGAGTGAATGATTAGATATTGTTGGAGTGAATGATTAGATATTGTATGGAGTGAATGATTAGATATTGTATGGAGTGAATGATTAGATATTGTATGGAGTGAATGATTAGATATTGTATGGAGTGAATGATTAGATATTGTATGGAGTGAATGATTAGATATTGTATGGAGTGAATGATTAGATATTGTATGGAGTGAATGATTAGATATTGTATGGAGTGAATGATTAGATATTGTATGGAGTGATGATTAGATATTGTATGGAGTATGATTAGATATTGTATGGAGTGAATGATTAGATATTTTATGGAGTGAATGATTAGATTGTATGGAGTGAATGATTAGATATTGTATGGAGTGAATGATTAGATATTGTATTGAGTGAATGATTAGAATTGTATGGAGTGAATGATTAGATATTGTATGGAGTGAATGATTAGATATTGTATGGAGTGAATGATTAGATATTGTATGGAGTGAATGATTAGATATTGTATGGAGTGAATGATTAGATAGTATGGAGTGAATGATTAGATATTGTATGGAGTGAATGATTAGATATTGTATGGAGTGAATGATTAGATATTGTATGGAGTGAATGATTAGATATTGTATGGAGTGAATGATTAGATATTGTATGGAGTGAATGATTAGATATTGTATGGAGTGAATGATTAGATATTGTATGGAGTGAATGATTAGATATTGTATGGAGTGAATGATTAGATATTGTATGGAGTGAATGATTAGATATTGTATGGAGTGAATGATTAGATATTGTATGGAGTGAATGATTAGATATTGTGGGAGTGAATGATTAGATATTGTATGGAGTGAATGATTAGATATTGTATGGAGTGAATGATTAGATATTGTATGGAGTGAATGATTAGATATTGTGGAGTGAATGATTAGATATTGTATGGAGTGAATGATTAGATATTGTATGGAGTGAATGATTAGATATTGTATGGAGTGAATGATTAGATATTGTATGGAGTGAATGATTAGATATTGTATGGAGTGAATGATTAGATATTGTATGGAGTGAATGATTAGATATTGTATGGAGTGAATGATTAGATATTGTATGGAGTGAATGATTAGATATTGTATGGAGTGAATGATTAGATATTGTATGGAGTGAATGATTAGATATTGTATGGAGTGAATGATTAGATATTGTATGGAGTGAATGATTAGATATTGTATGGAGTGAATGATTAGATATTGTATGGAGTGAATGATTAGATATTGTATGGAGTGAATGATTAGATATTGTATGGAGTGAATGATTAGATATTGTATGGAGTGAATGATTAGATATTGTATGGAGTGAATGATTAGATATTGTATTGAGTGAAATGATTAGATATTGTATGGAGTGAATGATTAGATATTGTATGGAGTGAATGATTAGATATTGTATGGAGTGAATGATTAGATATTGTATGGAGTGAATGATTAGATATTGTATGGAGTGAATGATTAGATATTGTATGGAGTGAATGATTAGATATTGTAAGTAGCGAATGATTAGATATTGCGATTATTGTCTTATATTTTCATTTTTAATAATAAATTATTACGGTATAAATCAAAAATTGGAAAATATACCAACAAACGAACCTGCTTTTGTGAAATTACCACTTGTAAATTATCTCCCTTTATGGATATTCATCAAAATAAGTAATAACTCTGTAAATGTTGGTTTATTAGGATCAATATGCATATCAATTTGCATATTTGAATAATTTTCCAATTTAAGATAATAAAATGGGTAAAGATACTTTATTTTCAACGTCACTAATAATAAAATAATACACGTTTTCCTATAGCTGGCACAGCGCCAAGACTTGATCTAATACTGTCACTTGTGCATTATAAACATTACTGTATAGTCTAAATATTATGTTTAGTAATTGTTCTAGTTTAAGACATATGCATTGCTATCGTGATAACTGAACAGAAATTATAGAGAAATTACACATTCTGTATGTTTCATATCAAATCATATGCAGGTTATTATAGATTAAGGCAAGATATTGTGTTTTGCTGGTTTGCTGGCATTTACGAAAGAATGGAGGTTAGCAATCCCTGTTTCATCATTTCACGATTGGCGATTTCAACTTCATGAAGTTGAAATTCGTTAAGTTAAAAACTCGAGTGAAATCGTGAATTCGTGAAATTGAAATAATGATATCATGAATTCGTGAAGTTGAAATAGTGAACTAATGAATTCGTGTCACCACCTGTCTTTCGTAGATATTTCTGCAATGTCTGGTTATTTGACCGAATATGTTACCTTCCCCCTCTTTCTCAAAATAGCGTAACAGTGTTTAACCACAACGCCTATCCGATTATTGGTCTCTTCTAATATGAATGATATACTATGTTAGAATGCACAATGTACAAGAATGATATACTATGCTAGAATGCACAGCGTACAAGAATGATATACTATGCTAGAATGCACAGCGTACAAGAATGATATACTATGCTAGAATGCACAGCGTACAATAATGATATACTATGCTAGAATTAACAGCGTACAAGAATGATATACTATGCTAGAATGAACAGCGTACACGCATGATATACTATGCTAGAATGCACAGCGTACAAGAATGATATACTATGCTAGAATGCACAGCGTACAAGAATGATATACAATGCTAGAATGCACAGCGTACAATAATGATATACTATGCTAGAATGCACAGCGTACAAGAATGATATACTATGCTAGAATGCACAGCGTACAAGAATGATATACTATGTTAGAATGCACAGCCTACAAGAATGATATACTATGCTAGAATGCACAGCGTACAAGAATGATATACTATGCTAGAATGCACAGCGTACAAGAATGATATACTATGCTAGAATACACAGCGTACAAGAATGATATACTATGCTAGAATGAACAGCGTACAATAATGATATACTATGCTAGAATGCACAGCGTACAAGAATGATATACTATGCTAGAATGCACAGCGTACAAGAATGATATACTATGCTAGAATGCACAGCGTACAATAATGATATACTATGCTAGAATGCACAGCGTACAAGAATGATATACTATGCTAGAATGCACAGCGTACAATAATGATATACTATGCTAGAATGCACAGCGTACAAGAATGATATACTATGCTAGAATGCACAGCGTACAATAATGATATACTATGCTAGAATGCACAGCGTACACGAATGATATACTATGCTAGAATGCACAGCGTACAAGAATGATATACTATGCTAGAATGCACAGCGTACAAGAATGATATACTATGCTAGAATGCACAGCGTACAAGAATGATATACTATGCTAGAATGCACAACGTACAAGAATGATATACTATGCTAGAATGCACAGCGTACAATAATGATATACTATGCTAGAATGCACAGCGTACAATAATGATATACTATGCTAGAATGCACAACGTTCAAGAATGATATACTATGCTAGAATGCACAGCGTACAATAATGATACACTATGCTAGAATGCACAGCGTACAATAATGATATACTATGCTAGAATGCACAGCGTACAATAATGATATACTATGCTAGAATGCACAACGTTCAAGAATGATATACTATGCTAGAATGCACAACGTTCAAGAATGATATACTATGCTAGAATGCACAGCGTACAAGAATGATATACTATGCTAGAATGCACAGCGTACAAGAATGATATACTATGCTAGAATGCACAGCGTTCAAGAATGATATACTATGCTAGAATGCACAGCGTACAAGAATGATATACTATGCTAGAATGCACAGCGTACAATAATGATATACTATGCTAGAATGCACAGCGTACAAGAATGATATACTATGCTAGAATGCACAGCGTACACGAATGATATACTATGCTAGAATGCACAGCGTACAAGAATGATATACTATGCTAGAATGCACAGCGTACAAGAATGATATACTATGCTAGAATGCACAGCGTACAAGAATGATATACTATGCTAGAATGCACAACGTACAAGAATGATATACTATGCTAGAATGCACAGCGTACAAGAATGATATACTATGCTAGAATGCACAACGTACAAGAATGATATACTATGCTAGAATGCACCGCGTACAAGAATGATATACTATGCTAGAATGCACAGCGTACAAGAATGGTATACTATGCTAGAATGCACAACGTACAAGAATGATATACTATGCTAGAATGCACAGCATACAATAATGATATACTATGCTAGAATGAACAGCGTACAAGAATGATATACTATGCTAGAATGCACAGCGTACAATAATGATATACTATGCTAGAATGCACAGCGTACAAGAATGATATACTATGCTAGAATGCACAGCGTACAAGAATGATATACTATTCTAGAATGCACAGCGTACAAGAATGATATACTATGCTAGAATGCACAGCGTACAAGAATGATATACTATGCTAGAATGCACAGCGTACAAGAATGATATACTATGCTAGAATGCACAGCGTACACTAATGATATACTATGCTAGAATGCACAGCGTACAAGAATGATATACTATGTTACAATACACATACTATATATGCTAATATGCTTAGAACATACGAGGACAAACATGCTGTCATGTACAACACCCGTTTCCATGCAGTAAAAAGGTTAAACACTTTCCCAGGCAGCAATTGTTTATATTTTCTGGAATCTTGTTTAAAAAGATAATCTATTTCCAGATATACTCTGGAAATTCGTCGCTTTAACCCCCCAATTTGCATTTCCAACTATTTATATTTTAGGTACGTCTATTCATCGTTGCTCCATGGTAAGTCGTGATAGCGTAGTGGTAGAGCGTTCGCAACACGGGGTTACGATTGTGTCCTTAGGCAATGCATATAAAGTCCACGTTGCCTCTTCTCTCTCCCTCGTGGCGATGGATTCCATCAGGAATGAGGAATGAGGTCTCGAGAGTGATTAATATAAGTTGTGAGAACTTGTTTCGCAATCGAGCTAAAACAAATTTGTATATAACTAATCGGGGCAACGCTGCCATAATTATATTAATCAATTTATTGCTTGAAGACTTGTGCAAGATACAGAAGACGCTCCGAATTCCAGAAGCATCCCTGGCCCTTTTACCTGTCCGTTGAGACTTCGGTCCATAGCCCAATCTGAAAGCATGTCAATATTATTTGGCTCAGACGGGGGGTTGAACCTGCAATTCATGGATTCGCAGACCAACATATCAACCACTGGACCGCTGGCCCGTCTATATCTATGTTCGGGTATTCGAACAAGCTGTCGGTGAGAAATCATCTACGCAATGTTGTTATTGTATTATATTTCAATTTTCAATAATAAACTAATTCAATTGTATGCAAACATTTTATGCAACTATCAGCCCACGGGAAATGAGATGTAAGCTGCAATAACTAATGTTAATCATATGATCAATTTGCATATGCCATTTATAGTTTGTTTTTCGATTTGGAGAAAAACAATAACCGAATAACTAGAGTGTAAATATGTTGGGTTGTAAGAAATTCCATTACTAAATAAATAAACAATCAAATAGATAAAAAAAATAAAGAAATAAATAACAAGTCCGCACATAACAAGTCCAATATATTAAACCTTAAAAGTACAATACTAGTCTATCATGCCGTCAATCACAGACGAATTCCGCCCATATAGTGGTGCTCAAAATGCATTCTATTCATTATCCAGCACAGACATTGAACATATATATATTCGGTTTCGTCTAATTGCGAGACGGTTCCGTCAGTTAACATTTACGACTGTTAAGAGTTCTATCGATTAAGGTGAATGCAGCAAAAAAAAATGCATTAAGCCATGCTTATGGTAATATTAATACGCTGATAAGCGTACGTAATACTGCCTGGATTTAAAAATAAAATAAAAATAAGTAAGTGGTAGTTAGTTGTTGTTTCATAGCAACGTATAAAAAGAAATTGCAAGAAACGTTCGTATTAATTATAACTTTATAAGCAATATGAAATAAGAGGAATATTAATTATTATTACTCAGCGAACATATATATACTGCGACAGTGGGAACTGGAACTATAAACATCCGCAATTAATGCTCTATACTCGTAACTTGGAAACACGTCTATATCTATCTTGAGATGACTTCATGCTCTCAAAGAAGATGGGATAGATGAAGGCTTGTGTAAATGTGCATAATGGTTATCTCTGGATTATTAATGCAACGCTGGACAACGATTCTATGCAACATAGTGTACCTCGTAATTGCTCTGTGCGTCCATCATTCACTAGGTGAGTTTTTTTCTTTTTGGTTTGTACCTGGGTTTTACGTGCCGTTCTTTTATGAGCGTTTTATTATGTTAATGCTTCTGTTATTTGGTCTCCATGTATGCGGGTGTGTGGGTGTGGGCTAAGTAAACAGCTTAGTTGTGATTGCTCTGTGCGTCCCCCCATTAACTATGTTAGTTTTTTTGGGGTTTTTTGTACTCGTGTTTTACGTGCTTATTTTACTAATGTTATTGCATTATATACACATATACATCAGTACAAAGATTGATACACACGTGAAAGCAAATGGGTTGGGCCACAAGTTCTATCAATATTAGTAATTGGCCCTCCTACCTCCGCCCCAGTGAAATTAATCATAAAAAGCGAAATCGAATTGGCGTAATTATGTTTCATGCATAGTCGTGCCTTTTTACGTGCCGTTCTTTTATGAGCGTTTTATTGTGTTAATAATACTTGCGTTATTTGGTCTCCATTTATGCGGGTGTGTGGGTGTGGGCGAAATGAACAGAGTCGTTGTGATTGCTCTGTGCGTCCATCATTCATTACGTGAGTCTCTTTCGTTTTGTTGTACCCGGCTTTTACGAGCGTTTTATTATGTTTATATATTGATCTCTCCCGGGTGTCGGGGAGCTAAAGAGTTTAGCAGTTTAGTCGCAGTGGTAGCGCATTCGCTTCAGGGGAGTTCGCGCCCAGCTGTAGCCGTTACGAGTATGCCCTTAGGCAAGGTACTTCATCTTAGTAGCGCATTCGCTTCAAGGGAGTTCGCGCCCAGCTGTAGCCGTTACGAGTATACCCTTAGCCAAGGTACTTAATCTTAGTAGCGCATGTGCTTCAGGGAGTTCGCGCCCAGCTGTAGCCGTTACGAGTGTACCCTTAGCCAAGGTACTTCATCTTAGTAGCGCATGTGCTTTAAGGGAGTTCGCACCCAGCTGTAGCCGTTACGAGTATGCCCTTAGCCAAGGTACTTCTTCTTAGTAGCGCATTCGCTTCAGGGGAGTTCGCGCCCAGCTGTAGCCATTACGAGTATACGCTTAAGCAAGGTACTTCATCTTAGTAGCGCATGTGCTTCATGGGAGTTCGCGCCCAGCTGTAGCCGTTACGAGTATGCCCTTAGGCAAGGTACTTCATCTTAGTAGCGCATGTGCTTCATGGGAGTTCGCACCCAGATGTAACCGTTACGAGTATACGCTTAAGCAAGGTACTTCATCTTAGTAGCGCATGTGCTTCAAGTATGTTCGCGCCCAGCTGTAGCCGTTACGAGTATGCCCTTAGGCAAGGTACTTCATCTTAGTAGCGCATGTGCTTCATGGGAGTTCGCACCCAGATGTAACCGTTACGAGTATGCCCTTAGGCAAGGTACTTAATGGTACACTGCCTCTTCTCTCTCCATAGTGACGATGGATTTCACCTGAAACCGAGATCTCTAGATCGATATTGTAACAACTTGTTTCGCGATCGAGCTAAACATAAATTTGCATAAGCACACAGTTTCCAGGAAAACGTAAATCATCACAATTTGTTCCGTAGAAAATCAAACTAATAGATCTACATCACGTGTTCTGTTATCCTGTTGTTGCAAATCCAATAGGTGCAAAGTGACAATTCACGTGTGTGTATAGGAGGACTATTTTGGAATAAAGGAGACTATGAAGATATTCTATAAATAGATCCATCGGCGTATAAAGTTATATTGAACACCTGTTCAAACTGACTGTCTCAATGTTCACGTAATCATTATTGCTATCATGCAATTGTATATGTTGCAAAACCAGCATAGCCAACGTTTTGAAGCTATCCGTTTGTAACATTGTTAATGAATGTGCGTGGACATTGTTGAAAGGTATATAATCTTATTTTGACTAAGATAGTATTTTGTTAAGTTGGCTCACTTGGTTAGTATTTTGTTAATTTGGCTCACTTGGTTAGTATTTTGTTAATTTGGCTCACTTGGTTAGTATTTTGTTAAGTTGGCTCACTTGGTTAGTATTTTGTTAATTTGGCTCACTTGGTTAGTATTTTGTTAATTTGGCTCACTTGGTTAGTATTTTGTTAAGTTGGCTCACTTGGTTAGTATTTTGTTAATTTGGCTCACTTGGTTAGTATTTTGTTAATTTGGCTCACTTGGTTAGTATTTTGTTAAGTTGGCTCACTTGGTTAGTATTTTGTTAATTTGGCTCACTTGGTTAGTATTTTGTTAATTTGGCTCACTTGGTTAGTATTTTGTTAATTTGGCTCACTTGGTTGCTCCGTTTCAACAAATGACACCGACATACAGTGCAATATTTTTTAACAGGAATATAATAATAATAATAATAATAATAATAAAGACTTTATTTAACGAGAGAACGAGTCGTTACGAGTGTGCCTTAGGCAATGCATTTAAATTCTACGTTGCCTCTTCCCTCTCCCTCGTGGCGATGTATTCCATCAGGAATGAGGTCTCGAGAGTGATTAATATAAGTTGAAAGAACTTGTTTCGCAATCGAGCTAAAATAAATTTGTATAAACTAACAAGAGAACGCATTTGAACAATTAAGTCAATATACCACGACCATAACAAATTAAAACATGAAATAGTATAATGAAACATGTAAACAGTAACCAGTAAAACATGGAATAGTATAATGAAACATGTAAACAGTAACCAGTAAAACATGAAATAGCATAATGAAACATGTAAACAGTAACCAGTAAAACATGGAATAGCATAATGAAACATATAAACAGTAACCAGTAAAACATGAAATAGCATAATGAAACATGTAAACAGTAACCAGTAAAACATGGAATAGCATAATGAAACATGTAAACAGTAACCAGTAAAACATGGAATAGCATAATGAAACATGTAAACAGTAACCAGTAAAACATGAAATAGCATAATGAAACGTGTAAACAGTAACCAGTAAAACATGAAATAGCATAATGAAACATGTAAACAGTAACCAGTAAAACATGAAATAGCATAATGAAACGTGTAAACAGTAACCAGTAAAACATGAAATAGCATAATGAAACATGTAAACAGTAACCAGTAAAACATGAAATAGCATAATGAAACGTGTAAACAGTAACCAGTAAAACATGAAATAGCATAATGAAACATGTAAACAGTAACCAGTAAAACATGAAATAGCATAATGAAACGTGTAAACAGTAACCAGTAAAACATGAAATAGCATAATGAAACATGTAAACAGTAACCAGTAAAACATGAAATAGCATAATGAAACGTGTAAACAGTAACCAGTAAAACTTGCATAGGAAATAAGATATAATATGACCGTTAACTATTGGTAATTTCTTTAGTTTATAGTCAGATTTTTGTCATTCGTTCTCTAAGTTCATCATGTTTACAAAAGGGCGTTATCAAATGACATGCCCCTTGATCCCCTAATTGTGATTTACGTGTATTTATTGTCACTACCGGTTGCCCGGTTGAGCGACACCTTCTGAAAAGATTAGTAATTTTAGATTGTTGGAGGATAGTGCAATGATACAGACAGAGACCCATTCCAGAGTCTCCTCTGGTTCTTTTGTGTGCACGGTGTAAAGCACCGACACGAGACCTCGGTTTAAAGTCTCATCCATCTGAGAGACTGTTAATATTATTAGTGACATACTGGGGATCGAACTTGCGGTCCCTTGATTCGCCATCCAACGTGTTAACCAACGGACTACATACCCGTCTAATCCTGAATCCCCTGTAAACTTTCCTACGCATCAACGTCATGTTGAATAATTTCAACGGCTACCAGATAATCACTTACGACGAATAATTTAGAATTATGATAGTAGATTCTCAGGTGAAGACTTTAACTTTTAAAATGTTGGTTGTCGTACTGCAAGGATCCGCTTTCCCCTAGCTATTGTAGAAATACATATGTCGGACAGTCAATGGCGTGTTTATATGTTTATTGTGTGGGTTTAAAGTCTCACAAAAAAGCGTACACGTAGGTCATATGTCGACTCGCCAACTATTATTGGTGGAGTTTATATAAATTTAGTTCAGCACTTATATTAATCACTCTCGAGACCTCATTCCTGATGGAATACATCGCCACGAGGGAGAGAGAAGATGCAATGTGGAATGTGTATACCTTGCATATGAGCACAATCGTAACGGCTCCAGTGAGGCTCGAACTCCGCTTTGTGTAGTAAGAGCCCGGGTGCCCCTACGAGTAGTATTCCAGGCACGGACGGGTACCCAGGTAGAACCACCGACCTTCCGCAAGCTAGCTGGATAGTTTCCTAACTTCAAAATACTTGGATCCACCACCTATCACCGAGACGACCCAATCATCCTATAAAATAACAGGACATGAGCATTGCGCATGCGTATCAGCGATAATAATGTGCAGACTAAATACGAATTATCTGCTGGATAGATTTATTTAGTACATGATGCTTGTGCTTAATAACAACGTTGAATGCGAACTCTATTGAGCATTATGTTTTTCGTCACGAGCGTATTAAACAAATATAGCGAACACATAACAAAACATTATTGTATTGTGCATCTATAGCAATACATCAGTGTGTGTGTTTTACGTCTGTCTAGCGTCGCTACCAGTTACCCATTTCACGTCTCCTGAAGAGATTAGTCAGTTTAGATTTTGGATTGTGGAGTGCATTGCTATTAATGGGACATCACATTAAGGTGATCTCATCTGGGGCTTAGTCAATACTTTAATAGTGAAAGTTGTGATAGCGCAATGGTAGTGAGTTCGCTTCATGTGCGAAAAGCCTGGAGTTCGTGCTCAGCTGTAGCCGTTACGATTGTGCCATTAGGCAAGGCATTTGCATTCCACATGGCCTCTTCTCTCTCCCTCGTGGCGATGGATTCCACCATGGAATGAGGTATCGAAAGTGATTTATATAAGTTATAAAAACTTGTTTCGCAATCGAGCTCAAATTTGTATAATCTAATACTATGCCACCCGGAATTGAGGTGGGGGATCTTCATTGACATTATTTGGGGGGGGGGGGGCGTCATTACAAAATAAAAAGGCCGAATTCTAATGTAAGAGTATTAAATATAATCGCATAGTAAAGTTTAAGCTTTATTTATTTTACAATGATTGCGAAGCAAATTCTAACAAATTATATTAATCACTCTCGTTGGCGCGGATGAAAGCGTATATGTGGTCATTCGTGTAGGAGGAAACCGGTGTACCCGGAGAAAACCCACCTGTCCGATCTGGAGACCACCGTACCATCTCACATACTTCCCGGTCCGAGGATCGAACCCGGGTTGCATTGGTGAGAAGCGAGCGCGCTAACCACTGCGCTAATCGGACCGCCTTATTTATTATAATTGTATAGTACATGCTTGTACAAGGGGGATGCATAACGACGCTGTGTCTTATAATGGGGATCTAGGAAAATCCAATAGCGGTGTAGGGCCTTTGCATAACGTGTATAATACATAATATAGATACGTATCATTTGGATGATACAGATACATAAGTAGAGAAGCTATATCGAACTATTGAAACAAAAAAGTAAAATACTTATGTAAATGTTGATGGTTCTACCAAGATACATGCGCGTTTCCGAACATACTGTTCGTAGGGACACCAGAAGTGATTTTCCTTCCTCCACTAATGATAGCTGGAGAGTCACAAGACTTTAAACCCCAAAACAAGCAAAAAACAGATGTTGCCTAGCGACGCACCAACATAGTTCCGGTAGAATGGCACAGAACAATAAGTACAGACACGGATACTAGACTCACAGAGATGACCCCCCCCCCCATACTGAAGCGTTAACGTTCTGGCTCCTTACGTTACAAAGAAAGGCATGACAGTGATTCGGATAGGATCAGTAACTGACATAAGCATTGTATGTACGTGACAGTGATTCCAATAGGATCAGTAACTGGCATAAGCATTATATGTACGTGACAGTGATTCCAATAGGATCAGTAACTGGCATAAGCATTGTATGTACGTGACAGTGATTCCAATAGGATCAGTAACTGGCATAAGCATTGTATGTACGTGACAGTGATTCCGATAGAATCAGTAACTGACATAAGCATTGTATGTACGTTACAGTGATTCCGATAGAATCAGTAACTGACATAATCATTGAATGTACGATGTACGTGACAGTGATTCCAATAGGATCAGTAACTGACATAAGCATTGTATGTACGATGTACGTGACAGTGATTCCGATAGAATCAGTAACTGACATAAGCATTGTATGTACGATGTACGTGACAGTGATTCCGATAGGATGCGTAACTGACATAAGCATTGTAGGTACGATGTACGTGACAGTGATTCCGATAGAATCAGTAACTGACATAAGCAGTGTATGTACGATGTACGTGACAGTGATTCCTATAGAATCAGTAACTGACATAAGCATTGTATGTACGATGTACGTGACAGTGATTCCTATAGAATCAGTAACTGACATAAGCATTGTATGTACGATGTATGTGACAGTGATTCCGATAGAATCAGTAACTGACATAAGCATTGTATGTACGATGTACGTGACAGTGATTCCGATAGGACCAGTAACTGACATAAGCATTGTATGTACGATGTACGTGACAGTGATTCCGATAGAATCAGTAACTGACATAAACATTGTATGTACGATGTACGTGACAGTGATTCCGGTAGAATCAGTAACTGACATAAGCATTGTATGTACGATGTACGTGACAGTGATTCCGGTAGAATCAGTAACTGACATAAGCATTGTATGTACGATGTACGTGACAGTGATTCCGATAGAATCAGTAACTGACATAAGCATTGTATGTACGTGACAGTGACAGTGATTCCGATAGAATCAGTAACTGACATAAGCATTGTATGTACGTGACAGTGATTCCGATAGAATCAGTAACTGACATAAGCATTGTATGTACGTGACAGTGATTCCGATAGAATCAGTAACTGACATAAGCATTGTATGTACGTGACAGTGATTCCGATATAATCAGTAACTGACATAAGCATTGTATGTACGTTACAGTGATTCCGATAGAATCAGTAACTGACATAAGCATTGTATGTACGATGTACGTGACAGTGATTCCGATAGAATCAGTAACTGACATAATCATTGAATGTACGATGTACGTGACAGTGATTCCAATAGGATCAGTAACTGACATAAGCAGTGTATGTACGATGTACGTGACAGTGATTCCGATAGAATCAGTAACTGACATAAGCATTGTATGTACGATGTACGTGACAGTGATTCCGATAGGATGCGTAACTGACATAAGCATTGTAGGTACGATGTATCTGATAGTGATTCCGTTAGAATCAGTAACTGACATAAGCATTGTATGTACGATGTACGTGACAGTGATTCCTATAGAATCAGTAACTGACATAAGCATTGTATGTACGATGTATGTGACAGTGATTCCGATAGGACCAGTAACTGACATAAGCATTGTATGTACGATGTATGTGACAGTGATTCCGATAGGATCAGTAACTGACATAAGCATTGTATGTACGATGTACGTGACAGTGATTCCGATAGAATCAGTAACTGACATAAGCATTGTATGTACGATGTACGTGACAGTGATTCCGATATGAGCATTAACTGACATAAGCATTGTATGTACCATATCGTTCTTACACATGACATAAGAAAAGCAATGCGCCTTGTAAATCATTAATGGAACCAATCACGTAACGCACGTGTGATTTTGAACTCCGGTCCAATCAATTCGTAGTAAAAGTATGAAATAAATAATGAATGCTATCAACTAACTACAACATTCGTCTTTGTTGAACAATTTAGGTTCATGCACACAGTATAATATAATTATATTACGTCATGGCAATTGTGACAAAGGCTGTCCGATTAACGCTGTGGTTAGCGCGCTCGCTTCTCACCAATGCAACCCGGGTTCGATACTCTGACCGGGAAGTATATGAGATGGTAAGGTGGTCGCCAGATCGGACAGGTGGGTTTTCTCCGGGTACTCCAGTTTCCTCCCACACGAATGACCACATACATTCTTTCATCCGTGTCAACGAAACTGATTAATATAAGTTGTTAGAACTTGCTTCGCAATCGTTGTAAAATAAATAAAGCTTAAACTTTAATTGTGATACAGACAATGGTTTTCAAAATCACATAGTTTCCAGGAATCGTCAATACCAGTTCTAGGTGATTTTACCAAGATGAACTGCGAATCCAGGGATGGCAGGTTCGATCCACCGCCTGACCCTAATAATAAGAACAGTCTTTCAGGTGGGACTTTAAACCAATGTCTCGTGTCTGTGCTCTACACTGTGCACGTAGAAGAACCAGAGGAGACTCTGGAATGGGTCTATATCTGTATCATTGCACAATCCTCCAAATTCTAAAATTACTAATCTCTTCAGAATGCGTCGCTCATATGGGCAACCGGTAGCGAAGGTAAATAAACGCAAAATACAAATGTGTTATACGTTTATTAAGAACTTGACTATTATACTTATTTGCTTGTCTATTCATCCGGAGCAGCTAAGTGTACTTGTTTTACAAATACGTTGATAATTTATTAATATGCGATTTTCTAATGTACTATACTATATAATTATATATGGACACCTGTTTCATTTGTTATTTGCTGAACTAATTCCTCCATTCATGCTTAAAAAACGAACAAATAAAAGTAATAAATGTAATGCAAATATAATTGCAATGTTCCAATTGCAGGACAGTAAAATTACAAACACATTCCATACCGTAATTGCGGTGAAAACTTGGTTTCCAACCCATTAGCTTCACATTACAGCAATTGAAATTAGAAGAGTAAATGTTTGATTACAATTCAATGACGATTTTCTATGGTGCAATTAATGCATAGATTTCATGCTGGGCACATTTTTGTATTATATCTCATAGTACACTCACGTAAGCATACTACTTTCAATGAGAGACATCTCTAATTTTCTATTACCTCCCTGGGCAGATAAAGTCTGATTTATTCTAACATGTGAATAGGTCCTTTTAGTTAGAATCCTTTGTTTTTACTGTTGTTCCCTAACCCGATGTTGCGGTATGATAAATGTGATTTTATCCAAATCGTGTTAATTAACGGATAACATTCGTTTACAAATAAGTACCCATTGCATATACTGTATGCGATCTGTGGAGATATAGTAATTTAATAATCACAAGAAGCGATAGTAGAATAAATATGTTAGCATGTTGTGCAAAGGAAACAACGATAACAACAGAGGAACACACTGAATAGGACCTATCTACTTTTAGGGAGTATTCAGGGGCAGTAACTCACCGATGTCTCTCATTGTACCCAAACCTCACCCACATAAAATCCACACGGTCGCCAACACTGACATATTTGACTATGCAAAATGCACACGGTCGCCAACACTGACATATTTGACTGTGCAAAATGCACACGGTCGCCAACACTGACATATTTGACTGTGCAAAATGCACACGGTCGCCAACACTGACATATTTGACTGTGCAAAATGCACACGGTCGCCAACACTGACATATTTGACTATGCAAAATGCACACGGTCGCCAACACTGACATATTTGACTGTGCAAAATGCACACGGTCGCCAACACTGACATATTTGACTGTGCAAAATGCACACGGTCGCCAACACTGACATATTTGACTGTGCAAAATGCACACGGTCGGCAACACTGACATATTTGACTATGCAAAATGCACACGGTCGGCAACACTGACATATTTGACTGTGCAAAATGCACACGGTCGCCAACACTGACATATTTGACTGTGCAAAATGCACACGGTCGCCAACACTGACATATTTGACTGTGCAAAATGCACACGGTCGCCAACACTGACATATTTGACTGTGCAAAATGCACACGGTCGCCAACACTGACATATTTGACTATGCAAAATGCACACGGTCGGCAACACTGACATATTTGACTGTGCAAAATGCACACGGTCGGCAACACTGACATATTTGACTGTGCAAAATGCACACGGTCGCCAACACTGACATATTTGACTGTGCAAAATGCACACGGTCGCCAACACTGACATATTTGACTGTGCAAAATGCACACGGTCGCCAACACTGACATATTTGACTGTGCAAAATGCACACGGTCGCCAACACTGACATATTTGACTATGCAAAATGCACACGGTCGCCAACACTGACATATTTGACTGTGCAAAATGCACACGGTCGCCAACACTGACATATTTGACTGTGCAAAATGCACACAGAAGTATCTGAGGATATTCTGAAACTTAATTTTAGTGTGAAAATTACATGTCTAGACAAGTTGATGGCAATTAACCCTTTCAACACCACATACCTCTAAATTGGCTTACAAAAAAGTGTAGATCCAGATGAGCCGGCTCGTGACGAGCCGTCTCATCAGGATCTGCACTTTTTTCAATGGTAATATAACTATTTTTAGAGAGAAAAAATACCCATTTTGATAAATGAACTGAACTGTAATTTTGTTATTAATTTATTGGTCTAAAAATATCATGGACCAGTCCATGTCAGTTACTTGGTGTTGAATGGGTTAATATCATGCACCAGTCCATGTCAGTTATTGGTGTTGAATGGGTTAATATCATGGACCAGTCCATGTCAGTTACTTGGTGTTGAATGGGTTAATATCATGCACCAGTCCATGTCAGTTATTGGTGTTGAATGGGTTAATATCATGGACCAGTCCATGTCAGTTATTGGTGTTGAATGGGTTAATATCATGGACCAGTCCATGTCAGTTACTTGGTGTTGAATGGGTTAAGCACTTCAATTACTTGAGTAGATATAATTCACCAAACATCGGTGAGACATTGTATTGATAGATAGCATTTATCTTAAAACTCACTCTGGCGAGACAGATGATAGGATTTTTAAAATCAATTACACATATGCTGAGTTATTGCTCCCTGCAGCAGTGTGCAGCGTGTCTAGACGTTTCTCTGGTTCGTTATACACGTTTTATTCCAGCTCGATTTGCGAAGCAAGTTCGTACGACCTAGTTTAGCGCTACTGAGACCATTGTTGAGACGTCATTGGCGTCCTTTTATGGAATAGGATTTGTTATTCTACAGCGGTAGGAGGAGTTGTGTGTTTAACGCTTTATGAATATCATTTTTAAGCTTAAACTTGATTTATTTTACAACGATTGCGAAGCAAGTTCTAACAACTTATATTAATCGCTCTCGTTGGCGCCGGTGAATGCGTATATGTGGTCATTCGTGTGGGAGGAAACCGGAGTACCCGGTGAAAACCCCACATGTCCGATCTGGCGACAACCGTATCATCTCACATACTTCCCGGTCCGAGGATCGAACCCGGGTTGCATTGGTGAGAAGCGAGCGCGCTAACCACTATCATTTTTATTTGTCATACATTATCTTCATGAGCAAACAATTCATCTATAACTTTCATGATTACGTTTTATGTAGTCATATTCTTTTGTTTATGAACAACACTGTAATTATGCATATGTGTGCGGTTAATTTATTGAGATTAGCATTAAATACCTGCTGCTCCCTCGGTAGGTAAGGCAGGACCAAATACACCAAAACGGTTGAGCTACAGCATAATTATACGTGTGCAATATCTGATCTAGAGTAAAATCTACACTGCGCCCATAAATCATTTCTGCATCAACCTCTACTACAAATGGTTAAACATATACTATACAAAAAAGAAACGATACCAAACTAAAAATGACATAAAACGGATAAAACCATAGAAAGGTTTAATATATTATTACGTATCAGTACCGGGTATCTTATTGCAACGTCAGCCAACCATAAACACAGGTAAATAAACACCCGATAATCCTGGAACGCCGAATTTCCGATTTGCACGTGCTCCTCAACAAAGACAACTTCCTACACATGTACAAATCGGAAAACCGGTTTATTGTACTGGTATTGCATTATCATCGAGGAAAAACACCTTACATACCCATTGCTACCTCTAACAAAATGCCTAGGCTAAACCGCAATCAGAGAATGCGTGACATTGGCATTATTGACGGCGGTTTACGTCAGCGTGACGTCGCAAATCGACTCGGGGTTACGCGGATCACGATAACACGTCTACTTCGACGTTATCGAACACATGGATCGGTGGACGACCGTCCAAGATCTGGTCGACCACGTGTGACGACGCGTGAACAGGACCGTCACATTCGGACGTCACATTTACCTGCTACGCACACAGCTGCCGTTATTCCTGGGATGACCAACAATCGCATCAGTGCACAAACAGTCAGGAACCGGCTCGGTGAACGTGGCATTCGTGCCTATCGGCCATACGTTGGACCCATCCTGACACGACGTCACCGTGACGTACGGCGGGAATGGACGACGGAATGTGCTCACTGGACTCGGTTACAGTGGAATTCGGTGATGTTTAGCGATGAATCGCGGTTCTGTTTGCGTCGAGCGGATGGCAGAGAGCGGGTATATCGCAGACGCGGTGAACGTTACGCCGACGCATGTGTACGTCAGGTCGATCTGTTCGGGGGCGGAAGCGTTATGGCGTGGGGCGGTATCACCTTCGGCAGTCGCACTGAACTGTTAGTGGTGGACGGGAACCTAAGCGCCCAGCGGTACTGTGATGAGATCCTTGCGCCAGTTGTTGTGCCGTTCTTTAACGCCAACAGAAACGTCACACTGTTCCAACAGGACAACGACAGGTGTCATACTGCTCGGATTTCCACCACATTATTGGAGCAGAACAATATTGAAACCCTGCCGTGGCCTGCTTTGTCACCAGACTTGTCACCCATAGAACATTTGTGGGATACGTTAGACCGCCGCGTCAGACGACGTCAGCCGGTAACGTTAAACCAACTGAGGGATGTTTTGCGTCAGGAGTGGACAAATATTGACCAGCAAGAGATTCAGACACTCTTCCGTTCGATGCGACGGCGGTGCATTGCAGTGAGAGACGCAAATGGTGTCCATACTCGGTATTGACGTCTGTGTGAAAACTCCATTAGACCCCTGTCCAACGAATTACGCCATCACGCAGCAGACAGTTTCGGAGGCTCATTATGCTTTATGTGCTCCTCTTTCAAACATGTTGGACTATCATCTTATGAATTTTCAAAGAATTTTCTTAATAAATGTTGAAATTATAGACACATAAACACCAGGTATCGTTTCTTTTTTGACTCGGTATATATGCCGAATATTGGTCCATTTCAGGGAGAATCCAGAGGTCAAACTTTAATATTATGCTTATGTATAAAGCTAAACAAGATTCAGGATATTTTATTTTGCATAAACATACAGGAACAGTGGCGACGGAGGGTGTAATAATTCTACATTTAAAATAGTTCGCGCGGCTTCTTTTGAAATCGTACCAGTTTATATTCAAGAGATGTTGTATAGTTACTCTATGGATGTGGATGTTTAGAAAGTAGTCCGTGTGCTAACTATTAACCTCATCCAAGTCAGACACTGCTAATGAATTATCTAGAGACATTCATTACCACACAGAGTACAGTCACACCTGTATTTGGTGGTCACCTCCATTAAGCAGCCAATCTGTATCAAGCAGCCAGCTTCCATATTCCCAATATGTTATTTTATTAACCTCTATTAAGCAGACATCTGTGTTAAGCAGCCACAGACTATTTAAAATCATCCTTCACTTTTACTTCTGATATACATCCTAGAATTCTTAGATCAACCTCAGAATATCAATTATACACACCAAGACCAAATTGTGAATTATTTCGTAATACATTTGAATTTTCAGGATCATCTATTTGGAATTCATTGCCTCACTCAGTTCAAAATGCTCCAACTATCCAACAGTTCAAAATTCTCTACTTAAGGTGGAACTATAACAATTCAAACTAATCGCGCACTTCTACTGTTATTATAAACGTGTATTGCGATTGCTATATTTATTAGAATCGTAAATATTGCTGTCTTTAAGTTGATTTCATACATATTTTGAAGATACCACTACAAGTCAAATCTGCATATTGTTAGATAGATCTAGTATCATTAATTGTCTCATTCCGATTTTCTACTCTGCTAGCCAATTCCATATATCATCATATTCCATTACATATTAAATATAGTTTCTCTATTTTTCAGCTTTTACATTACTATATTATTCCAATGTGCAGTTCTCACTTATAGTGCTATCTTTTGATTGCATTTGATTGTATATATGTTGAGGGCCTCATGGTAGATAACGAGTACTCTCCAATAATACATTCCAATTAGGGATGTCAACGAGTAGTGATTTTGGTACTCGAGTACTCGGAACGGTATTCGATCGAGTACTCGAGTACTCGGTTACCGTTAACGTGGATTATGCTTCTGGTCTCGTCAAGCAGATTGGTCCTGCTTTTTAGTTTATACACATTTATTTTAGCTCGATCGCGAAACAAGTTCTTATAACTTATACTAATCACTCTCGAGACCTCATTCTGATGGAATCCATCGCCACGAGGGAGAGAAGAGGCATGTGGAATTTAAATGCCTTGCCTAAGGACACAATCGTAACGGCTCCAGCGGGGCTCGAACTCCGGGCCTTTCGCACGTGAAGCGAACGCGCTACCACTGAGCTATCACGACTTCCACGCTTTTAATCACGCTTTTACTATACTACTATTATATTCTAAAGATCTCTTCATAGTTTAACAGCGTTAACGTTAATGGCAAAAGTTACGATATTTATTATTTAACAACTATTTCGGTATTGTCCTGCTATGGGTAGCTGATTAAAGTTCTAAATTGAGTAATCAATTAAGTGTCAATTATAACATCAAAACAAGTTCCGACCACCAGACAAAAGATGTCATTCACACGACAGACAATCGGACGATAGCTCTGTGTGATATACAGGTATTGTTAATCATCATGACACTGTATATTGCATTGTTTGGTACAGCGGAAGTTTCGCTAATCCCACTGATCACGATTTGTTCACTGGTAACTCCGTATTTGCGCAAATAAAGATTTGTTGATTTTATTTTTTTTAACCGAGTACTCGATTATCTGAAAAGTATTCGATACTCGGACGTTCGATCGAGTACTCGAGTACTCGTTGACATCCCTAATTCCAATATAGTTGATCATCACCGTGTATTTGTGAATTGCCCTGTATGGGATATAAATGTATCGCAAGAGATTGGGCCGACATCCTTGAAAGAACTTGACCAGTCAGCCTCTTTCCAAGAACAATGCTTAAATCCTTCATATTGAACTTAAATTGCACTGTTATCAATCACGCTGGTACCCAAATAAAATGTACAAGTATATTGGTAAGACTTGCTCCTACTTGCATGTTGCAAGTGATGTAAAGTAAAGTAAAGTAAAGTGTTTGGCTGGTAGGCAATCGGTAACCATTATTTAACTAGCTGGCGGCTCACCAACCGGCCATATCAGAACGAACCCCTGACGAGATTCGAACCTTCGACCTCCCGCTCCGTAGGCGGACGCCTTAACCACTGGGCTACGGAGACGGTATGAGAAGTCGGATTGTCGTGCCTCCGACTTTGTTGTTGAGCCGTCTTTGACAACAATTTACGTTACGTAACGTAACTTCTATACTCTCATAATAACGCGTGTTACTTTGACTACTCTAGTTTGGAATTTTCAGCATTATATCAATATTAGACTAAATCATTTTACGGCCGATGCATTGTCCCACTGGTGCTGTCAAGTTTCACTAACACGATTTGAATCTTTAATCAGAAATTAACATATTTACACCATTTAGTATGCATTAAGACATATATATGAACTTATAAAGATGTCACTCGGTTAGTTGTTCGATACGTGGCTTCATCTATTGCTATCTTGTCGTTGTTGCAAGAAGCGTCCTAGTACGCCGTTCTTAGAACTCGCCTTTCATCGCCAGTTCGATACCTGTCAGCGACAAGTGATAAATGAACTCCACGCATGTACTATCCAGATACCATACGGTGTACGTCGAGGATGGGGGGGGGGGCTCCACACATGTACTATCCAGATACCATACGGTGTACGTCGAGGTGGGGGCGGGGACTCCACACATGTACTATCCAGATACCACACGATGTACATCTAGGTGGGGGGGGGGACTCCACACATGTACTATCCAGATACCATACGGTGTACGTCGAGGTGGGGGGGGACTCCACACATGTACTATCCATATACCATACGGTGTACGTCGAGGTGGGGGGGGGGGACTCCACACATGTACTATCCATATACATACGGTGTACGTTGAGGATGGGGGAACTCCACACATGTACTATCCATATATCATACGGTGTACGTCGAGGATGGGGAACTCCATACATGTACTATCCATATACCATACGGTGTACGTCGAGGATGGGGGGACTCCACACATGCACTATCCAGATACCATACGGTGTACGTCGAGGATGAGGGGGACTCCACACATGTACTATCCATATACCATACGGTGTACGTCGAGGTGGGGGGGGACTCCACACATGTACTATCCAGATACCATACGGTCTACGTCGAGGGTGGGGGGGGGGCGGGACTCCACACATGTACTATCCATATATCATACGGTGTACGTCGAGGGTGGGGGGGGCTCCACACATGTACTATCCAGATACCATGCGAAGTACGTCGGGATGGGGGGGGGGGGGACTCCACACATGCACTATCCAGATACCATACGGTGTACGCCGAGGGTGGGGTGGGGGGACTCCACACATGTACTATCCATATATCATACGGTGTACGTCGAGGATGGGGAACTCCACACATGTACTATCCATATATCATACGGTGTACGTCGAGGATGGGGTAACTCCACACATGTACTATCCATATACCATACGGTGTACGTCGAGGGGGGGGCACCACACGTGTACTATCCAGATACCACACGGTGTACGTCGAGGATGGGGGGGGGGAACTCCACACATGTACTATCCAGATACCATATGTGGTGAAATAAGCTAGAAACTGATGTTCATAACATTTTATAGACGTTTGAGCATCGAGTCAAGCAAGGACGAACCCATTGTACATTGTAGGTGATCCCCACATCGATCTAGGATATTCTAAAATAGGACTTTTCACCATTGTCAGATAGGTGAAAACGGGCATTTAGCAGCGTGGCGGAGGTTTGCTCATGTTTCATTAGAATTCATGCTAGAAACCATTACGATGCAAAACTCACATATTCTTGTAGTTTCTAGACACTGAATAACATTCCCATCACACTTTAATCTCTTGCATTCAAATTTCGTTGAACTCGATTGTGAGGCCAAGTTAGAACAATATTAGCTTAATCGCTCTCGAGACCTCATTCATGGTGGACTCCATCGCCATGATAGGGAGGAGAAAATGAGTGATGTGGATTTAAGGTCAGACAGACACCGCTATTGAAACCTCCGTATGCTATCATTATAGCATACATTGCCATTATGTGTTCCCCAAAACTAGTGTATTTTTCAACCGTTGAGCCACACGAAAATGGCACATTTCAATAGGGTTAACAAATTGTGGTTCTGTTTGTGTTTCCTCCCACTAATTGCGCCCACCCTCTGCTCTGAAGGTAGTTGAATGTTCCACAGCCCCTTCATTTATGTGTGTTTGTTTTTTATTCGGGGTTTACGCCTTCATCAGCACCATTTTGGGCTACATCGCCAGCGGGAAGTTTACCTAACAACACCTTTCCTGGGCATGGCTCTAGTGGTTAAGCAGTACTTGGTACGCCAACCTCCATAATAAACTGCCTACTTTTTTCATATAAACAGACACGGCCTCGAACAAGTGACCATCAATGATGATAGGTTACAGTGGTA
This sequence comes from Archivesica marissinica, assembly GCA_014843695.1. Taxonomy (NCBI): domain Eukaryota; kingdom Metazoa; phylum Mollusca; class Bivalvia; order Venerida; family Vesicomyidae; genus Archivesica; species Archivesica marissinica. Next base: position 22,992,878 of record CM026399.1, read on the forward strand.
TACGACCTTTTTCTTTAAACTTTATTTATTTTACAACGATTGCCAAGCAAGTTCTAACAACTTATATCAATCACTCTCGTTGGCGCGGATGAAAGCGTATAATGTGGTCCTTCGTGTGGGAGGAAACCGGAGTACCTGGAGAAAACTCACCTGTCCGATCCGGCGACCACCGTACCATCTCACATTATTCCCGGTCCGAGAATCGAACCCTAATAGATTGACCACGGAGGTGGGTCCCTGCATTTATAATAAGTTATTTGTGTTATTTGTTTTTCACCAAATATTAAGCAAATATTCTACAATATTCAAACTCATATACTGCATTGTATTTTAATTTTTGGGAGTCATTTTCACTATTGGTGACAATACCTACTCAGCCAATCAGTCCATGTATCAATACATCTTAAGGGCTTCCCTCCACTTATACAACCAATCCGATACAACTGTGTCAATAACACACCTGGCCTAAAGCATCTATTGCTGTCTAAGAACATCACCACCGTGCTTCTAGCGTGGCTCGAACTCACAACCTCTGGGTTACGAGGCAGTCACTATAGCACTAACTACTACCATCCCTATCCAAGCAACGAGCCATGTAATATTGAACTTGTTGTACGCTTGCGGTGAACACAATAGCCAATTATGTCATTGTATTTCATTACAATTCAACATTCTAATGAAATTGCATGACATATTTCCAGAGTTTTTACACAAGAACGACATATTAATGAATTGTCGTCTGCTACACTTATTTGAACTATTTGACCCATGACCTTTATTTTACCCAGCATGCAAAGAGCTAACGATTAAATTTGATCTTGTGGGCGATACGTCAATATTTGTGAATTGAATTTGTAATAGTGATTATGTTACAATGAGCAATTGTTTTATTATTTTACAACGATTGCGAAGTTTTAACAACTTATATTAATCACTCTCGTTGGCACGGATGAAAGCGTATATGTGGTCATTCATTTGGGAGGAAACCGGAGTACCCGGAGAAAACCCACCTGTTCGATCTGGCGACCACCGTACCATCTCACATACTTCCCGATCCGAGGAAAGAACCCGGGTCGCATTGCTGAGAAGCGAGCGCGCCAACCACTGTGCTAATCGGACATTGTATTGTGTTGTCTATTATATCGTTTAGAAACACAATCTATTGAATACACCCTTTTATTCTTTCTTTTGCCTACATGTTTCTCCTATAATTTCAAAATTGCATCCGCTAGATTAATTGGAGTTTTACAGCTATTATGGAAAGATAATATTACATCTTAACGTACCTACTTACAAAAAAACAAAAACAAAAATCGAACACAGGTTTGCAGTTAGTGAAATAGACTTGCGAGCAGGCGCTTGATGATTATTTACCATCGCCGCCGACGAACTGTGTGGGCGTTATTTGCGTGCGTGCGTGTTTTAACGTTCATTTATCGTCGCTACCGGTTACCCATATGAGCGATGCCTCCTGAAGAGATTAGTCATTTTAGATGTGTGGAGGATAGTGCAATGATACAGACAGAGACCCATTCCAGAGTCTCCTCTGTTTCTTCTACGTGCACGGTGTACAGCACCGACACGAGATCTCGGTTTAACGTCCCATCTGAAAGATTGTTATTATTATTAGTGTCAGACGGGGGATCGAACCTGCGATCCCTGGCCGTTTATTTACATGCATGTTTAATATAAACAACATATTTTACATATAAATTGTGTTTGCCATACATATATAAATTCAGTTGGTGCTATGACTTCCCTGTCATTTTTGAATCCGTTATTGCCAAATATGAATGTACTGGACCATTGTAAAATCCAGAGATAAAACTTCATAAAATTTATTTTAAAAACTCTGGAAAACTGTACTGTACCATTCTCGATATAAATGTCTATCTTATTTTCGTGATATTACTCAATTGAGACAGTCGACGGGGTAAAATTGTTGACATAAAATCGATGAAAATCCCTAAGCAAAAAGGTAACTGAATATACTGTTTTTAAGCTGAAATGCTTCTCGATACGGAGGATAGTGCAATGATACAGACATAGAAACCCATTCCGGAGTCTCCTCTGCTATGTCTTAAGCACTGAGGCGAGACATAAAACAGTTTAAACTTTATTTATTTTACAACGATAGCGAAGCAAGTTCTAACAACTTATATTAATCGCTCTCGTTGGCGCGGATGAAAGCGTAAATGTGGGCATTCGTGTTGGAGGAAACCGGAGTACCCGGAGAAAACCCACCTGTCCGATCTGGCGACCGCCGTACCATCTCACATACTTCCGGTCCGATGATCGAACCGGGGTTGCATTGGTGAGAAGCGAGCGCGCTAACCACTGCGCTCATCGGACAGCCAAACCAGGCGAGACATTAGTTTAAAATCTTACCACTGTATAAATGAATATCAGTATAACCAGTCTTGGTCCAGTAGTTAACACAAAGGACCGTGAATCAAGGGACCCCCGTCTAACCTTAATAGTATTAACAGTCTTTCAGATGGGACTATAAACGAGGTCCTCGTGCATCAATGCTATACAATGGGCATGTAAACGTGTATTGGATGTTACTGAACAATTCAAATCTGCATCGTGCACTATCCTCCAAACAATAACATTACTTTAATATACAACATGTACGTCTGGAGGTGTCGATCAGATTAAAAATATTGATGTTTATGCAAAATCGGAGTCCGTCAGTCACCTGTGACCTGTGCATTCAGATTACACAAAGTTCGTGGTGTCTATCATCGAACCAGAGACTGTAGACAGTTCGTGGTGCTTATCATCGAATTATAGACTGCAGAAAGCGCGTGGTGTTTATCATCGAATTATAGACTACAGAAAGCGCGTGGTGTTTATCATCGAATTATAGACTACAGAAAGTTCGTGGGGTCTATCATCGAATTATAGACTGCAGAAAGCTCGTGGTGCTTTTCATCGAATTATAGACTGCAGAAAGCTCGTCGTGCTTTTCATCGAATTATAGACTGCAGAAAGCTCGTCGTGCTTTTCATCGAATTATAGACTGCAGAAAGCTCGTCGTGCTTTTCATCGAATTATAGACTGCAGAAAGCTCGTTGTGTTGTTCATCGAACCAGCGGCTGCAGAAAGTTCGTGGCTTTTATCATCGAATTATAGACTGCAGAAAGCACGTGCTTTTTCCCATCGAACTAGAGAATATAGTTCTAAACCTCATGGAATTTATAGGTAGAAAGGTCATGCTTTTTTTTCTTAGAACTAGAGGGTACAGAAAGTTCATGCTTTTTTTCTTGGAACTAGAGGGTACAGAAAGGTCATGCTGTTTTTTCTGAGAACTAGAGCGTACATAAAGGGCAATGTGTTTTTCATCGATCTAAGCATCTGCTATTGAACATATTCTATATTGTTTAGTCTATATGCACGATTAGGCTTACGGCTGGCTATATGGTCGGGTTAAAACGATTAGATGTGTGTAATTAGATATACTAATTATGTCATGAATGGATCAATACGTTCATAAATATCTGGATTTAGGCTAAACTAACCAACACTAATTGATGGAGTGGCATGTGTGCAGGTGGCAGTAACGGGGAGAATAAAGTATGGCACATTGCAGGAATAGGCTGTCGATAAACATTCGCCTTGGTACGCATGCACCCTGGTTACTTATTATTTGTATGGCACCTGTGTCATATCGTTCTTAATTACTTTGTACATTGATAACCCATATGATTTATGAATAGCGCCATGTGTTTCAATTTAGTAATCTAATTATCAGATCGCTTCTGTTCTGTGAGTTATAGGCCCGCGGGGCCGGGTGCGTCTTCTGGTTGTTTAATATTTGCTATATATATTTGTTGAAATGTGTACATGTCACTTTAATAAAAACTTACTTACTTACTTATTTATTTGGATGAAATTATGTAATTAAACTAATTATATAATATACTTAATTAATACGGGTATCAGGGGAGGGTCCGTGTATTTTAAGGGCCATATCGTGCCTTGTAAAAATGCTTTGGTAATGGAAATATCCTTGAGAATTTCATCATTGTACGTGGGTGGGGTGGGGTATGGAATAAAAAATATAAAATATTAATGCAAGTCTTTGTTAAGAATGTAATGCAGGGGCTGGCTGTGCCTCAATTGATGTACAAGCCCTGGGAACTAATCGAGCAACGGAAATTGGGGGTTGTTTGTGAGTATGCTCCCCCAGAATAGTTGTTACATCGTCTTACAGTGACGTAGCCAGAATCTGAATATAACCGAGGCGACCCCCCCCCCACGAATTATTTTGATTTGTGGATGCTTGTCTGTGCATTCTGAAGGCAGTTTTATAAGAGTTTTCCTGTACCTGTCGTTACTTGCCAAATTCTAACCGAGACGAGTGCCTCGGTGTGGTGTGGCTATGGGCCTGTCTTATATACGCCGTGGCCTTAAATTGCCGGCGGGGGGATAAAAATGCCGGCTGTATCTCCCTGCAGAGGCGTGCAACTCCACCGAAAAGGGAGCCGCCTGTTTGCCGTGGGTGGCATCCCGTAAGCCGGAGAAGAGGATCATGGTGGTTGAGGGGACTGCACTATTATGATTTTGTAGTTCCCAACACACTACTTTGGCCTCTGATTCGGTGTAGACGTGGTGGTCGTATTAGCCCGGTACGATCAATCGGCTGGTCACGCCAAGCCCTAGGACATGCCATATTTATGTTTACATGTTCAATTTGTTTTAGTTATTGCTTTGCTACCGTATCTTCATACCTTCTATAATACTTTAAACAGTATATACGTCATATTTTTCGTTCGCAGTGTATACCTTTTCTATGATTGCCAGTAATGACTTTTCACTTAGCCCATTACACGTTTACTAAGTATGTTACACACAAATAGTTTTCAATTTTCTGTTCTAGAAGGCGGTGGCTCAGGGCTAATCGGGCGGGTACGTTAGCGATCCAACCTGAACCGGGTCGGTTCATGGCCGAGTCGGTGATGTTTGGATCGTGAAATATCCGTCTGAGTATATTACTTGAGTATCCCTGACGCGTGTGAGCCGAATATTCCGCTCCGTTTACGTGTCCCCTTGTTGGACTCCATGGAGGGTGGGGGCTACAAGTGATGAATTATCAATAAATGAATATGGTACCCCAAAGAAAAAACGAACTCATAATGAACTGGACTGTGATGACACGGGAGGTGAGAACTCTTCTCACCAACCATCAAATTCCATTTATACAAGATTTATAATTATCGAATCCACCGACACAAATAAAAATATTACAACCCTCTCTCCTTTCGTTATAGAAAAAACAATCGAGAGTATTGCAGGAGTTCCTAAATCTGTTAAAAAGCTCCGAACTGGAAACCTGCTTATTGAAGTAGGCAATCTACATCACTCTCGAAATCTACTTTCTCTCACATCTTTCTTCAATGTTCCGTGCAAGTGTTACCCACACCACTCTCTCAACTCATCCAGAGGGGTAATTCGTTGCCCTGACCTTGCTGGCATTGCCGATACTGAGATTGTGGATGAGCTTCGGGAACAACATGTCACTGCAGCTAGACGCATTAAAATTAAAAGAGACAATAGAGAAATACAAACAAACACAATCATTCTCACATTTTGCACTCCCATCTTACCACGTACACTCAAAATTGGCTATTTACTTACCAAAGTGGACATTTATGTCCCAAATCCACTTCAATGTTACAATTATTTTAAATTTGGACACAACGAGACCAATTGTAAAACTGAAAAGGTGTGTCACATGTGTGCTTGGCAATGGTCACTCTCACAACGACGACACGTGTCGACATCCAATAGCATGTGTTAATTGCAATGAACCACATTCAGCCAAATCTCGCAACTGCAAGACCTGGAAGATAGAGCGTGAAGTTCTCCAGGTCAAATTCACACAGAGTGTTGCAGTCCCAGAGGCTAGGAAAATTGTCAATTCCAGATACAATACACCAACAGCAACATATTCCTCTATCACAAAATCACACGCAAATAAATCAACACAGTCCATCGATGCGTCTACGCAAACCTCTGATTCAAATTCTCCTGGTTTGCAAACACTTCAGTCTACTATTCCAAAAGCACCACCTGTAAAACAAAATGTTCCTCTTCATAAATCGCCAGTCTGTAAAAACACCAACATCATCGGGTAATACTAAACCCACTAATACAAATTCGGGTAATTCTAAACCCGCACTGGTGAACCAAACACCAAGAAATAAAATAAATTTAAATAAAAAAACCGATAGGCGGAGGAAGGGTGATGATGATCCCTTGCTCAGTCTAAATCGGTATAGCGCCCTGAGCGACATGGAGGATGAGGATGATACCCCATCACTCCATAAAGATAGCAAGAAGATTTCGAGACTGGATCCTCAAGATCTCATGCACCATTAATAGACATGTTTCTATATCCATTGTGTACTTTGTTCCATACGTTTTAAATAAATCAAATGGATAATAAACCAGATATTATTCAGTGGAATTGCCGTGGCTTAAGACCCAATTATAATGAAATTCTTCTGTTATTGAATCAAGGAACTTCTGTACTTTGTCTTCAAGAAACCTTTTTAAAAGCAACTAACAACATATCCTTCAAACATCATTCTATGTATAATTATACCATTCCAGATGCAGAACGAGCATGTGGTGGTTCATCCATCATTGTCAGTAATAAAACTCGTCACCGGTCTATCAAACTAAATACTAACCTACAAGCTGTTGCTATTTCGGCCACACTACATAAAGTTATCACCATTTGTTCACTTTATATTCCACCAAGCAGTAAACCATCAATAGCTGAATTAGATCATTTAGTACAACAGCTTCCAAAACCTTTTATTATATTAGGTGACCTTAATGGACACCATAATATATGGGGGTGTAAAGATATAAACCCAAGAGGCGAACTTATTGAACATTTTATAGATGGACACGATCTTTGTATTTTGAATGACAAATCGTATACTTATCTGCATCATGCAACTGGAAATTATTCATCACTTGATTTAACTATATGCCATCCATCTATCTTTCTGGATTTTGAATGGAAAGTAGGAGATGACCTTTGCGGAAGTGATCACTTTCCAATTTTTCTTAAATGTTTACAACCAGTGGCAAATGATAATATTCAGTATTGGAAATTAAATAAAGCTGATTGGCACACATTTTAACATTGACAATGTTCATGAAACTTTTATATCAGATATAGCTCCTTTTGACCTGACTAAACCCAACGTTATTTTACAACTTCATGATAACCTGAAATCATATACTAACCCTCTAATGTTTAAATCAAAATTAAATGAAATCAGAACCATGTTTTCAGATTATACACCAATACAGAGATCATTTTTGGGCCGCGCCATGCGCCATTGGCGCTAAACAATTTCAAATGGCGCACTTATGAATCAAGTGATGGGTCATCGGGCGCGCCATCGAAAAATCGCCGTAATTTTCGCTTCGTGAATGGCAGAAATATGCCACCGTAATCAATGTTTTTCCTCCGGAAATTTGGCCCCGGAACGAGCATATGATGCGACACCAGCGCAGATAGCATTTGTCTTTTTCACGGAAACGGCCGAGCGTTACCGAAAGTGCCATCATATCCATGTTCCCGGGCCCAGACAAGTAAAACAAAATGGCGACGAAGCGATTTGCCGACGACGCAAGCGAAACCAAACCAAAGAAAACTCTGAAGCAGGGAAATTTATTGTCTTTTTTCCAGGATAAAAACAACAACGAAAATCATGTGACTGATGTCATTCAGGAGACTGACGAAAAATAAGTTATTTACAATGTAGGAAACAAAGAACGTACACAATTCTGTTATGGTTAAACATATTATATTATTGAAATATTTAAATTTTCTGTTCAAAATAAATTTTTCTGAATATCCAAACTAAAAAATACAACTTTTGGAAAAGCAAATTTACTGCTCTGTAGTGCTCAGAATGCACCACAGAGCATGAAAAAACGTTCAGCCTTCGGCTCACATTGGCCCTTCAATCTTAAAATTGACCCCCTGAAAAATTGGTGGATGGGCCAATTGGCCCATGGTCTGTCTGCTCAAAAATGATCTCTGACCAATATACACAGATGGATCTAAAGCCGGCAACAAAGTTGGCTGTGCTGCTGTCAGTAATTTATATAATTCTAAATTACGACTACCTGATCATGCGTCTATATTTTCGGCAGACGTAGAGGCTATTGATTTAGCTTTGAATTTTGCTGATGCATCACGTGATAGGAAATGTATGATCCTTTCAGATTCCTTATCTGTACTACAATCAGTAGACAACATGAACGTTAAAAAAAAACTTATCCACAAATTACTTATTAAGCACACAGATATTACATCGACTAAACATGTTATATATTGCTGGATACCAAGTCATATTGGTATTCGTGGCAATGAAATGGCTGATCAAAGTGCAAAAGATGCACTTAAACTAGACTGTATAAATCCTAAAATACATGTACCATACACTGATGCTAGGCAATCGATTCTTTCTTACATTACTTCAAAGTGGCAAACCACTTGGAATAACATACATTTCAATAAACTAATAAACCAATTAAGCCAAGCTTTGGCAAACCATCTTTTATTTATCACTCCAACCGTAGAGAGGAAACAGTAATGTCACGGCTGAGACTTGGAAATACCCGTTTTACACACTCATTTTTATTGAAAAGAGAGGATCCACCATGGTGTATACCATGCCATTCCTCTATAAATGTTGAACACATCTTAATTCACTGTGTAGATTTAGCATTCATTCGTCGAAAATATTATACAGTTGTGACAATGAAGGAGCTTTTCGACACTGTCGATTTTAAATACATTATTGCAATTTTAAAAGAATCACATATGTTCCATAAATTGTAAGTTTTACAATTGACGTTTTATTATCATTTTTACAGCTTGATAAATGTTGTTGCAATTGACCTTTCGTCATTGCAATTTTAATGCATACAGAATGTTATCTACATAATAGTTTTAGTTGTAGATATCTTGTATACAATGTACTTAACCCGGCGCGATATAGCCTGACCTGTGCTGAGGCGCCGTTAAACCAAATACTCACTCACTCATTCACTTAAATTTGGTTTTAAATTTATTTATTTATTTAAGGTATTATATCTACATCATTTTTCAAATAAAGTAGCATAGTCGTCGATATCTACTGTAGATAAACCCAGCCTTTGGTTTTAGATGCACCTTTCCACTTATTAATTTAAACATTATTTATTTCAGTATTTATACATGTAACCAAGAAATGAACATTTTACATATAATTTAACAGGAGTAGACTGAACGAGACACTGGACTGCGAATCCAGCGATCGCAGGTTCGATCCTCCATCTGACCCTAATAATATTAACAGTCTTTCAGATGAAACTTTAAACCGAAGTCTCGTGTCGGTGCTTCACGTCGTTTACGTAAAAGAACCAGAGGAGACTCTGGAATGGGTCCCTATCTGTATCCATGCACTATCATCCAAAAATCTAAAATGACTAATCTCTTCAGCAGGTGTCGCTCATATGGGCAACCGCACGCACGCACGCACGCACGCACGCACGCACGCACGCACGCACGCACGCACGCACGCACGCACGCACGCACGCACGCACGCACGCACGCACGCACGCACGCACGCACGCACGCACGCACGCACGCACGCACGCACGCACGCACGCACGCACGCACGCTATTTTTGATGTGCACGCCGCCCGGGCCTACAGTAGACCCACATACATGGAGCTACGCCAATGTAATCGCGGTTAATTATGCGACAATCGTCCCGAAAGCAATCAGATTAATCGAGTAATAATGTTGCTCCAATATATATACAGTCAAACCTGTGTTAGTGGTCACCTCTATTAAGCAGCCAACCTGCATTAAGCAACCCATTTCCATATTCCCAATATGTTGTTTTGCTATACATTTGACCTCTATTAAGCAGCCACCTGTGCTAAGCAGCCACTTTCTGTGATTCCCTAGGCTGGCTGCTTAAGACAGGTTTGACTGTAGAGTATTATTAGTGGTTAAAAGGGTCACGATATTCACATCGTAACCAAGAGGTTTTCAGTTAACACCTAACTCCACATTGCTTCTTCTCTCTCCACCGTGACGATATGATTCCACCAGGATTGTGGGTTCGAGAGCGATTAGACTGAAGTTGTCGGAATCTGGCATATGTTAGTTTGTCCACACGACGAGTAAACACAACAAAAGGTGGTCATCGTGGACTCGTGGTTCATGAAGTTGACTTCAATTCAGTTGCCCCTCACAACCGTATGTGTGTCTATTTATTTCATATGAGGAAGCTATCCAGCTAACATGCGAAATGGTCGGTTGTTCTACCCGGGTGCCCTTCCGTGCATTAAATGTTATTCAAAGGGGCATCCGGGCCCTTCCTTCCTCCACCACTGATTATAAACTAATCTAATAAATTAAATACGGCTCGTGTCCAAATATACAGTCAAACATGTGTTAGTGGTCACGTCCATTAAGCAGCCACCTGTGCTAAGCAGCCACTGTCTCTGGCTGTACGTGTAAATTGTGACGTAGCAGCTTGTTGACGAGAATCGTAACGTTTGGTGTGGCGTGATTACTTTCAAAATACGTTTTCTCCATTTTCCATCTGTGGACGGGGGTTGGGGCTTTGTATCTCAGAGGACTTTTGGAATATCATCATCAGCGTCGTCATCTTCAGTGATTGTGGCACACTTTAAACGAGTATATTCGTAATGAATCGTCTAAACAACTGGACGTATTTCATATAAAACTGCCTGTTTCATCCGCATACATTCTAAGTCAAAGTAGCTATTTTTGGGGTACATATAATGACACCGTGTGTTATAATGGTGGCCTATGGAAATTTCAATAGCGGTGTCTGACCGGAAGCAGAAATAGTGAATATTTAATTTGTTTTCAATGAAGAGGTTTCAACGGTGTGGCTAAATAGGACATTGAAACACATACTGCGAGTTAAATAAACTTGTGACTTTAAACCGAGGTCTCGTGTCGGTGCTGTACACCGTGCACGTAAAAGAACCAGGGGAGACTCTGGAATGGGTCTCTGTCTGTATCATTGGACTATTCTCCAAAAATCAAAAATGACTCATCTCTTCAGGAGGCGTCGCTCATATGGGCAACCTGTAGCGACGATAAATAAACGTAAAACACGCATCCGTCGTGAGATAATTATCATTGCATTTTAATGAATGGGTCATATATAGAGATTGCTGTACGAGTCTTGCCCAATAATTGATATTCTGGTTGGGGAATGAAAACGATGAGGGGGCTCCGGCCTCTATGGCCGGGTGGTTAATATCGTTGATATCATATCAATGGCACCCTCACGGCTGTATGATCAAATCCCACTAGGGTGTCGAATTATTTCACGTTAGGAAGCTAGTCAACTGGCTTGCGGAAGGTCGGTGGTTCTACCCGGTTGTCCGTCCGTGCCTAACATACTGCTCGGAGGGACACATGGAGTCTGCATCCATCAACACTAGCCGGAATGTAGCCATGTGATCTTTAGTTTAATCATATTGTATTGCTTATTTATATACAATACAATTACAAATATAAACATGGTACATATATAAGCAAACTGATACAACTGCAATGCTATATACAGACGGAACTGTAGTCCAGTGGTAACACGCTGGGCTGGTAATCTAGGGATCGCAGGTTCGATCCCCCGTCTGACCATAATAAAATTAACAGTCTTTCAGATGGGACTTTAAACCGAGGTCTTGTGTCGGTGCTTTACATCGTGCACGTAAAAGAACCAGAGGAGACTCTGGAATGGGTCTCTGTCTGTATCATTGCACTATCCTCCAAAAATCTAAAATGACTAATATCTTCAGGAGGCGTCGCTCATATGGGAAACCGGTAGCGACGATAAATAAACGTAAAACACACACCAAATAAACACACTTTGTCACACGGGAGAATTTGACGAGCATTATGAATAACAAGACGTTCAAACTGCGCCGATGGTGAGGCGGCTCACACTGAGCCGGGTAGAGGCGGTTGACCTCCGTTGCCGAGCTTAGATCGTTGACTTCAACTAGTATTATCAGCATCGCTGTAGGTTAGAATTCCAGCTATGAGGTCAACTTGCGGAACGTCGGTGATTCTACCCTGATGCCAGTCCGTGCCTAAAATATACATCAAGTGAATTTGAAGTCAACGATCTTACCAACACTGAAATGGAGGCACATGTGGTCCTCTGACCAGAACAAAAGAATCTAGATTACGAAAGTATGATTTATTTTACAGGTGGTGTGTGCTGGGAATATATTGATGGTGCAACCAATCTCTGCAGGAAGGCATTCAGTCTCAATATGACGCAAGAGGCGTGTTGTGGAATACAGGGATTGGCCAGCATCTCGTGGACCTCTCATGGAATAACTAGCGACCTATTTTACTGGAGTTTCCTGTCAATAGGCGCAAGCTCGTGCCAAAGGTGCCATAGTGAGTGAGTCCTCTTTGATTTCATATCTCAATGACGTGAACGACCAAGCACCCATTAACGTAAGCACGTGTAAAACGTGTCATAGTGAGTGAGGCCTATTTGTTTTCATATCTCAATGAAGTGAACGACCAAGCACGTGTAAAACGTGCCATAGTGAGTGAGGCCTATTTGTTTTCATTTAAACATTGGATCGCGGGTTAGAAAACGGACATAGAAAACGCACACATACAGTATATACTAGAGGACATAGAAAACGCGCGCCTACATTATACACTAGAGGACATAGAAAACGCACACTTACATTATATACTAGAGGACATAGAAAACGCACACATACAGTATATACTAGAGGACATAGAAAACGCGCACTTACATTATACACTAGAGGACATAGAAAACACACACTTACAGTATATACTAGAGGACATAGAAAACGCACGCATACAGTATATACTAGAGGACATAGAAAACGCACACCTACATAATATACTAGAGGACATAGAAAACGCACACCTACATAATATACTAGAGGACATAGAAAACGCGCACCTACATTATACACTAGAGGACATAGAAAACGCACACTTACATTATATACTAGAGGACATAGAAAACACACACCTACATTATATACTAGAGGACATAGAAAACGCACACCTACATAATATACTAGAGGACATAGAAAACGCACACCTACATTATATACTAGAGGACATAGAAAACGCACACCTACATTATATACTAGAGGACATAGAAAACGCACACCTACATTATATACTAGAGGACATAGAAAACGCACACCTACATTATATACTAGAGAGCATAGAAAACGCACACCTACATTATATACTAGAGAACATAGAACACGCACACCTACATTGTATTCTAGAGTACATAGAAAACGCACACCTACATTATATACTAGAGAACATAGAAAACGCACACCTACATTATATACTAGAGGACATAGAAAACGCACACCTACATTATATACTAGAGGACATAGAAAACGCACACCTACATTATATACTAGAGGACATAGAAAACGCACACCTACATTATATACTAGAGGACATAGAAAACGCACACCTACATTATATACTAGAGGACATAGAAAACGCACACCTACATTATATACTAGAGGACATAGAAAACGCACACCTACATTATATACTAGAGGACATAGAAAACGCACACCTACATTATATACTAGAGGACATAGAAAACGCACACCTACATTATATACTAGAGGACATAGAAAACGCACACCTACATTATATACTAGAGGACATAGAAAACGCACACCTACATTATATACTAGAGGACATAGAAAACGCACACCTACATTATATACTAGAGGACATAGAAAACGCACACCTACATTATATACTAGAGGACATAGAAAACGCACACCTACATTATATACTAGAGGACATAGAAAACGCACACCTACATTATATACTAGAGGACATAGAAAAAGCACACCTACATTATATACTAGAGGACATAGAAAACGCACACCTACATTATATACCAGAGGACATAGAAAACGCACACCTACATTGTATACTAGAGGACATAGAAATCAATAGTACATATGTCATACACGTAAAGATACGATACATAGCATGACAATACAAATGGTTTCCATCACAGATATATCACATGTTTATTACAAAACACAAACTGAATCTAAAAATATTCCAAAATGATTAAAACTATGTATTTATATAGTTATTGTTTTTCATGAAGTGTGCGTTTTCTATGTCCTCTAATATAGCTTCCATCGTCGTATGACCTACACTAGGCGTGGTTAAAGGGTGTGGAGGCCGAATGGCGAACTCCTCCATACAGCAAAATAATAATAATAATAATAATAATAATAATAATAATAATAAAAATAATAATAATAATAATAATAATAAAAAAATAAAAATAAAAAATAATAATAATAAAAATAATAATAATAAAAAAATAAAAATAATAATAATAATAATAATAAAAATAATAATAAAGACTTTTTTTACGAGAGAACTCATTTGACAAACGTTAATCTACCATGAGGCCCTCAATATATATACAACTCTAATGATAGGAATATAAGTGAAAACTGCATATTGGAATTGTATAGTAATGAAAGTAGAATACTTCGTATCCATATTGCAACTATTATATAGTTAACCCGCGATTCATTCCTGATATATAATTTCAATTATTCAAAGAAACGCTGCCCAAAACTACGAATGCGCATGCAAGTAAATTCGAGTGCGCATGTCAGCTGCATATGATTAGTGAGGAAATTCACACGAAACTAGATACAAACATGGCATTTACATGCATCGAAGGAAAGAACGAGCGGTGTAAATATAGCTATGAAGTGAACGACCATGCACACTTGAATTCGTCCATTTTCAATATCATACGGAGAGAAGTGTCAATGTACTAATGGATAATGCACACACCATAAGTGTACGTCTAGCTAAGTTTGAATAACCATACTGTAAATCAATAAATATTAGTGTGAGCTTTTATTCCACAACTTTCCAGTGTTACATTTAATCGCAAAATCTAAAATGTGATGGGCGCGTAGATATCCATTTTAGTTTATACAAATTTATTTTAGCTCGATTGCGAAACAAGTTATTTCAACTTATATAAATCACTCTCGAGACGTCATTCCTGATGGAATCCATAGCCACGAGGGAGAGAGAAGAGGCAATGTGGAATTTAAATGCCTTGCCTAAGGGCACACTCGTAACGGCTCCAGTGGGGCTCGAACTCCGGACCTTCCGCACCTGAAGCGAACGCGCATCCACTGCGCTCTCACGACTTCCTAAGATATCCATTTTCGTAACCAGGGTAACTATGATGAGAAATAAATTCAATTTTTGCGAAATATTAAATGCAATATCACGAAAATAAAGCTCACCCGTACATATTTTTATCTATAGTAGTTCAATACAGCATTATATATCGAACAATTACTAGTAATGGAAATCTTAAACAAACTAAATATCTAGATGGATTCGGTTGTTTGTAATAAAGTGTACGTTCGTGCTTATACCAGAATGCCAGTACGAAAAGGGCCCGGTTTCCTCCCACACGAATTATTATACGCTTTCATCCGCGTCAACGAGAGTGATTAATATAAGTTGCTAAAACTTGCTTCGCAATCGTTGTAAAATAAATAAAGTTTAAACTTATTATGCCAGTACGACAGACATGTGGTCGGTCACATTCGCTATTTCATCATTTCAACTGCACACATTTACAAGTTCACTACTTCAACTACAGGAATTCACGATTTTAACATCAATATTTCACCATTACGAGATAAAGATTTCAACTTCATAAATATACGATTCCATCTACACGAATTCACAATTTTAATTTCAGGAATACACGATTTCAGCTTCATGAATTTCACAACTTCAACTACACGATTTCACATTTTCAACTTTCACCAATTCACGATTTCAACTTCATGAAATCACGATTTCAACTACACGATTTCCCGAGTTCACGATTTCAACAACACGAATTCAGATTTCACAACTTCAACTACACGATTTCGCGATTTCAACAACACGAATTCAGATTTCACAACTTCAACTACACGATTTCCAGATTTCAACTTCACGATTTCCCGACTTCACGATTTCAACAACACGAATTCATATTTCACAACTTCAACTACACGGATTTCACGATTTCAACTTCACCATTCACGATTTCAACTTCACCAATTCGTGAAATCGTTACGTTGGAATCGAGAATAATGAAATTAGCCCCCACCTTTCGTAATACAGGGATACAATTGCATCGGAGCAAACAACTTCCATAATGTCTACGGTAACATTAGCAGCAATGTCATCTGTTTTGGTGGGTTGTCATGTATCATCGCCTCTGCAACTTCGGGGCGTGCGTGCGTGCGTGCGTGCGTGCGTGCGTGCGTGCGTGCGTGCGTGCGTGCGTGCGATTATGAACCGGTTTTCGCGGCCTCGCTGTGGATATGTAGGTCCCATTATTATATAGAAGTAAGACGTGTGTATGGCTACGAATTCCTGCCAATATTATTTTCCACAGTTGATTTAGTTTCCTATATCGTACAGGTGGATGTTGTAGCTCCCCAAAACTGCTTTTGAAACGCTGTGCATAATTTGTGTTTTAATAGTATTTTCCTTGGTTGTTTGCCTGATTTCCCCCACCGTTACATCACATTTCACATTTTCAGAAGTATGGAGGCATTTGATCTACTGGAAGTTGTTTGTTTACGTTGTGCAGTTTTTTCATACAGGAAATCCGCCACTCTCTTCAAAGTGTCAAAATACATGGCCCGGGTTACCGTATTCATTTATTCTCTCGACGTGGCACTATTATGTAGACAATTAAGAAACCAATTAAGAAATTAAGAATTATGCTTGCGCTGGCCCCGTTTCTACAGGCGCGTACAACGATTTCAGTCACGTGAAACCGTATTCATTTATTCTCTCGACGTGGCAATATTATGTAGACAATTAAGAAGCCAATTAAGAAATTAAGAATTAAGTTTGCACTGGCCCCGTTTATATAGGCGCGTACAACGATTTCAGTCGCGTGAAATTCGGGTTTAGGACAAAACGACTTAACAGAACACAAAATCCTTGACATTTGGGAGGGAGACTTTTTTTATAGAACAAACACAAGTGTTTAGTTTTCGAGTAATGCTTTACACATACTCAGTTCAGGCCAGAGTCGGGGTATGCGAGCGGGATGGGACATACTTTAGTAATGAGTATTGTATATACATGTCCGACGGAATCTAGAACTTCCGTTGACGCATGCGTATATATAGCAATTGTATCACTATATGACTGTATCGCATCAGTTTCGTCTGTTTTTCATTGTGTGTGTATATATATATGTATATGTAGTGTTAAAATAATAACTAGAGTAATTATACTCGGAGAGCTGCACGCACTCCCTCCCCCGCGCTGGACTGACCACATGACCACATGTTGCCTCCGAATTCTTCAAAAATCGAACCACTTTCTCTCGACCAACCCTCTATATATCTACTTATCAAAATTCACCCACACATTTTCGAGCTACCATGCAAACACACAGACAGACATACACACGCACACAGCTAAAAACAATAAACCCCGTTCTTAACGTCGGTGTTTGATAATAATACCAATTCCTACGGCGGGGGTTATTAATCGTAAAACAGGCTTCGATCGTCGCCTGGCAATAACAAATCTGACCAATTCAACCCCTTAGCCACCGCATGAACCCACAGGAGGACCCCGTGGCCGAGTAGATAAGTTAAATTGAAATCTCACCGCTGTATGTTCAAATCCCATTCTTTCATTGAGGAAGCATCTGGCGTGTGGAAGATCCCTGGCTGAAATATTGCTCGGAGGTCCACTAGCCGGTGTATGACCAAATATGTTCGTTCGACTTCAAACACCAATAACACACACACTGTATGTATTATTACATGAGTAAATCAACACCATTATGTGTGTGTTTTACGTTTATTTATCGTCGCTACCGGTTGCCCATATGAGAGACGCCTACTGAAGAGATTAGTCATTTTAGATTTTAGTGCAATGATACAGACAGAGACCCATTCCAGAGTCTCCTCTGGTTCTTTTACGTACACCGTGTACAGCACTGGATTACCAGTCCAGCGTGTTACCACTGGACAACAGATCCGTCTTCAATAACATTTGCATGCACTAGTATATTTATATCACTCTTGACGTTTCTTTTATATGCATGCTATTATAATTAATTAATCAATGCAATGACGACATGGTGTATGTTTTACATTCGCAGAAAACTGTTCTTCTGTCACGTGTGAACAAGGAAAGGCTTGTCGTTTGGTTGAAGGACTTCCGGTGTGTGTTTGCAAGCCTCATTGTGACATAACTGTAAAAGCACGCGGTGCATTATGTGGAACAGATGGCCGGAAGTATAGAAACTACTGTGCTTTACAAAGATACAACTGTGTTACAGAGCGACAGGTTTTAGTCGAATATTTTGGAAAATGTCGAAGTACGATTTCTTTTATTAATTTAAAGACAGTAACTCCATCATTACATAACTCAAAGTGTATATGGCCTTGTCGAGACAATAACAAAGTTATATCAAAAGTCGACACGTTCTTGGCACCAACCCCGACCAATATATCTGCCATGTATAGCAACAAACAAGACTGCTCGATTAGCACAATGCAGGCTTTTCACCAATATTAGAACATTCAATTCTCTGCATGGGAAGTATGAGAGATGGTACGGTGGTCGCCATGCAGGTCGGAAAGGTTGATCTTGTCTCTTCTCCTGGTACCCTGGTTTCCTCCCAAAAAAGGGTCACATATACGCCGCTGTTTCATCCGCGCCAACCAGAGCGATTAATTTAAGATGTTGAAACTTGTTTCACGACAGTTTATAACATAGATAAAACACCGTATCCATTACACGACGGAGACACCGTCGGAGACACCGTGATGTCAGTAAATAAATTACTACGGTACACATAGCATTGGTACGTGGGACCTGGTTGAAGTCCCAATACATAGCCAACTTAGTGACATTGCCCGCTACAATTTATACAAATTTAGCTCATTCCACTTTAATCGCTTTACTTTTGGAGCGTTAATTCCTGCTGAAATCCATCGCCACGAAGGAGGACAGAGAATCGAAAATTACGCATACATTATTAACAATACAACGTCAATATTCATCAAATCTTTAAATACACTTTATTCCAGATGGCTATGCAACGTAGTGCTGTAAAACAATCTGAAAATGTTGTGCAATGTAAATATATTATGTTTTGTTTCAAGAGTCTTGTAAGCGAGTTGAGTGTGATGAGGGGAGACAGTGTCTTCAAGACCAGAATGGTACCCCACACTGCGTACCGTGTAGCGTCCACTGCAATTCGGCATTTCCGGACAGCCAGGCGCCTTATATATGTGGTGAGAACGGGAAGACGTACGGAAGGAACACGTGCGAACTTAAAGCGGCCATATGTAAGGAAGGACGGAGCATACGTGTAGCCCACGTTGGAAAATGTTTCGGTAAGAATCAATACCGTGAAGGCTATTGGGATGCACACCACTAAATTGTGTTCATCTCCGTTGTATTGTAAATCGACCAACTTTCACAGTCAAATTCTTAGTTGAAAAACAGGACGCAGCTTATAGCACTTATAGTTCTGTAGACTCCTGGACTGCTTGAAGTTAACCCCAATGAAGTCATGGCATGACCATGAAAATGATTCACCATTTGTCTGTGTTTACAAACACCGGTTCATAAATTGAACGCGTAGGGATCATAGGGCAGTTTTCTTATACATGCGTCAGAGAAAGTAGTACTGAAATAAATTTACAAAATTTAAATGTTTGGTTTAATGAACAAAAATGCCACAGATGCACCACAATCACAATAATAAATGCAAACTCTCTGGTTCTACAGTAAAACATCATGAAAATATGGTCTGTTTCTTTGCAAAAACTACTTTCTACAGAAGAAGGAAACATACTAGCCTATGACGTCACGAGCGTCTGGATTATTGAGTTCTGCTACTGCTTTCAATTCTACACGTTTGACGGCACGAGGGTTAGCCTATTGACATGTCCGCCAAGGTGACTATGTGTCCTATATCGATCGAGACAGGCACTACACAGTGCATGCTGCTTATCACATTCTGTAGCCATTGTGATCCACTAACATTGATAACATTTCTATTTTCAGCTTTATAGTTTAAGTGTTCTACTTGTTTCGCAAATAAAATGGCGGAATCACGTGGTACTAGTATTTGATCACGTGATTGCAATCTATGTAGTGACAGTGACACGTGATCTGCTTTATTTCCCGTTAGTTATATATCACCTAATGTACCTGTGTATCATTACGTTGTGTTTAATCCGAAACAGATGTTCCTAAGAGAGAGAGAGAGAGAGAGCCTTATTAAATGAATACACTAGAGTATGTCACGGTTCTTTTAAAACTTCTATCCTGACAGCAGACATTGCAATGAGAGACATTAGTCAGTTACTTCCCCCTGGATACTCTTTTTGGACGAGAGGTGTGTCATTGTCCATGCGGGTTTCCTTTGCACAACATGCTTATCCTGACAGCAGACATTGCAATGAGAGACATTAGTCAGTTACTTCCCCCTGGATACTCTTTTTGGACGAGAGGTATGTCATTGTCCATGCGGGTTTCCTTTGCACAACATGCTATCAGTTTGCATCCGCTTTATCATCTTATAATTATTAATTATTATCTCTCGACGGATACAATACAGTAGGCCTACATGTATATCAAATGGATAGTTTGCTGTATACAAGTGTTATCAATTAGTTAACATGATTTTGATAAGATTACATTGATCATACCGTACCATTTGGTTGTGGACCGGACCATTTGGTTGTGGACCGGACCATCTGGTTGTGGACCTGACCATTTGGTTGTGGACCCACCGGACCATTTGGTTGTGGACCCACCGGACCATTTGGTTGTGGACCCACCGGACCATTTGGTTGTGGACCGGACCATTTGGTTGTGGACCGGACAATTTGGACCGGACAATTTGGTTGTGGACCGAACCGTTTGGTTGTGGACCCACCGGGCCATTTTGGTTGTAGACCGGACCATTTGGTTGTGGAACAACAGTAAAAACACAGGATTCCAATTAAAAGGACAGTATATACATACCAACGTTTTCAGTCAGGTTTGGACTTTGTCCTGGGGTGCAATTCTTGGGAAACCTGGCAGTGGATTGAGCATACTAACACATTTCTTTGAAAATTCACAGACTAACTATATTAAATCTTGTAAAATACATTATGTACATGTCTTCAGCACTAACTACGCCACTTACATTCTTTTGTTCTCAATTTATTTTATGGGGGAGGGTCAATCACTAATGTTGTTAGAACTTGCGGCCCAACCCATTTGCTAAATTTCTATTTGTACAACGATTGTGATTGTTATATAAATGTATATAGAGCAATAACATATCAAATCAGTATATACATTTCGGGATAAATCTGACTTAAACTGCCAAGAAATGTAATAGAAAAACCAACAGCGTCGCCCATTCATAGTCGTCACCATTTCACTAACGCAGAACGTGTGATTGCATGTTCTGATTCCGGGATATATTGGTATACTAGTCTAGAGGACATATAAAACGCACACTTCGGATAAGTGTGTTATAGGTGAAAAACAATATCTATATAAATACATAGTTTTAAACATTTTAGAATATTTTTAGTTGTTCAGTTTGTGTTTTGTAATAAAGATGTGATATATCTTTGATGGAATTCGTTTTCATGTAATAATAATCATATAATGTAGGTGTGCGTTTTCTATGTCCTCTAGTATATAATGTAGGTGTGCGTTTTCTATGTCCTCTAGTATACAATGTAGGTGTGCGTTTTCTATGTCATCTAGTATACATTGTATGTATATTTAGCTGTTATGCAACAATGCATAATGGGCGTGGTTTTTTAAAATTGTCTTTCAGTAAACGAGACGTGTAAAACACTTACCTGCCCTCTACATATGAAATGCCTTCTGTCTGCTAACGGTAGACCTGTATGCATGAATTGCGCCTCCCGATGCTTACAGTATGAATCTGTTACTGTATGTGGAAATGACAGACGGACATACTCTAGTTACTGCCACATGATAAAGGTGGGATGCAGCATAGGCAGATTTATATCAACCCAGCGTAGGGGACCTTGCAAACGAGAAAGGAAAGAAAATGGTATATTTACGAACAGAACGCGGGTTAATAGTTTCCATCGTGGTATGAACTATATTGGTCGTGTTTAAAATGTGTGAAGCCGAATGTAGTTCATACCCGATGGAAACTATTAATCCGCAATTTATTACCTCTATTGCATTAATTATTCGTTTCAATGACGCAGAGAAAATAATATCGCACTATGTATCTAAAATGTGTTTAGTCCAGAATTACGGTAATTAGATCATCCTTGGAACAGCGTAAACGAAGACACGCCTTGAATATAGCAAAGAAACGCTGCCCATATTGCGAATGCACATGTCCGTAACTTCGAGTGCACATACATGTCAGTTGCATATCATTAGTGAGGAAATTCATACGGAAATAGATACAAACTAGGCATATACGTCGTGGAAGGAAATGTAATATCGGTGTAAATATTAATATAAAAAAGTAAGCAACCTTGGGTAGTGCTATATAGCTTGTTGCATCGTTTGCACTTATTTTATTATGGTAGCCGTTCACCCTCACCCCAATACCCACAATGACACTTGTAGATAATCCATAATGTCACTAGTAGATAATCCGCAATGGTGCCCTGGTCAATAGCTACCATGTAACTGGTCAAACCATGGTCAAACTCGTGCGCATATAACGTCACTTGTCTTGGCTAATGATCAATAGTTACCATTGTGGAAGAGTATGTGCAGACGAAAGGTCGCCTTGGCTGCACAATATGTTCACCACGTGAACATTGGCGCCCAACGGGAAATTGCGACTGGCTATATACTTCGAGATCATATTTACCTTGTTCTCTATAATATCCCTCGAAATTCGTAGAAGAATCCTAATTTGGTGGAGAAGTATGTCGTGTTACGTACTTAGTCACCTTAGTCACCCTTGAAGAGAGTATGTGTAAGCGGTCAGGCGGCTAACTCAGTAGGCAGAGCGGCGTTCACCCTGTAAGCCCAACAACCTGGACTAGATACCCGGATTGGCTGCGCATTTCTTTCACACTGTGACATAACCACGACTCAATTGTATCAGTTGTAATTGTATTTTTGCTTCAGGTAAAAGAAAAAGCCGAAAGCGAAACGAATACAAATCGATGGGAACAGATTCAAAATACAAGAAAAAACATAATCGAGAATATTATGACTCAAGACGCGCACGTCGCAAACACAAGGACCGGAAGCTGAAACATAAAAAGAAACAGTTGAAGCATAAAAAGAACATTTCAAAATATCAAATTGTATCTTTCTCGGGTAAATAGCCATGTTATTATTGCGCCAATGAACAAGGTTTTTAATGAAACCTCGTGTGATATTGCGCCAATGAACATGGCTCTCGGTGTCAAACTATGTAGCTAGTTTAACATGGTCAGTCAATGTCAAACTATGTAGCTAGTTTAACATGGTCAGTCAATGTCAAACTATGTAGCTAGTTTAACATGGTCAGTCAATGTCAAACTATGTAGCAAGTTTAACATGGTCAGTCAATGTCAAACTATGTAGCTAGTTTAACATGGTCAGTCGATGTCAAACTATGTAGCTAGTTTAACATGGTCAGTCGATGTCAAACTATGTAGCTAGTTTAACATGGTCAGTCAATGTCAAACTATACAGCTAGTTTAACATGGTCAGTCAATGTCAAACTATGTAGCTAGTTTAACATGGTCAGTCAATGTCAAACTATGTAGCTAGTTTAACATGGTCAGTCAATGTCAAACTATGTAGCTAGTTTAACATGGTCAGTCGATGTCAAACTATGTAGCTAGTTTAACATGGTCAGTCGATGTCAAACTATGTAGCTAGTTTAACATGGTCAGTCGATGTCAAACTATGTAGCTAGTTTAACATGGTCAGTCGATGTCAAACTATACAGCAATCCTGACGTGGCCAGTCGATGTCAACCTATGCAGCAATCCTAAGATGGATGTATACGCTTAAACACGTCTTCCTCTCCCCATACTCGTAAACATGTTTTCCTCTCCCCCATACGCTTAAACATGTTTTCCTCTCACCCGCACGCTTAAGCATGTCTTCCTCTCACCATACGGTTAAACATGTATTCCTCTCCATACGTTTAAACACGTCCTCATCTCCCCCGCACGCTTAAGCCGGTCCCCCTCTCCCCATACGCTTAAAACGTCGTCCTCTCCACATACGCTTAAACACGTCGCCCTCTCCCCATACGCTTAAACACGTCGCCTTCTCCACATACGCTTAAACACGTCGCCCTCTCCCATACGCTTAAATACGTCGCCATCTCCCCATACCCTTAAACACGTCGCCCTCTCCCAATACCCTTAAACACGTCGCCATCTCCCAATACCCTTAAACACGTCGCCCTCTCCCCATACCCTTAAACACGTCGCCATCTCCCCATACCCTTAAACACGTCGCCATCTCCCCATACCCTTAAACACGTCGCCCTCTCCCCATACCCTTAAACACGTCGCCATCTCCCAATACCCTTAAACACGTCGCCCTCTCCCCATACCCTTAAACACGTCGCCATCTCCCAATACCCTTAAACACGTCGCCATCTCCCCATACCCTTAAACACGTCGCCCTCTCCCCATACGCTTAAACACGACGCCCTCTCCCCATACGCTTAAACACGTCCCCCTCTCCCCATACACTTAAACACGTCGCCCTTCCCCATACGCTTAAACACGTCGCCCTTCCCCATACGCTTAAACACATCGACCTCTCCCCATACGCTTAAACACGTCGCCCTTCCCCATACGCTTAAACACGTCGCCCTTCCCCATACGCTTAAACACGTCGCCCTTCCCCATACGCTTAAACACATCGACCTCTCCCCATACGCTTAAACACGTCGCCCTTCCCCATACGCTTAAACACATCGACCTCTCCCCATACGCTTAAACACGTCGCCCTTCCCCATACGCTTAAACACGTCGCCCTTCCCCATACGCTTAAACACGTCGCCCTTCCCCATACACTTAAACACGTCTCCCTCTCCCCATACGCTTAAACACATCGACCTCTCCCCATACGCTTAAACACATCGACCTCTCCCATACGCTTAAACACGTCGCCCTCTCCCCATACGTTTAAACACATCGACCTCTCCCCATACGCTTAAACACATCGACCTCTCCCCATACGCTTAAACACGTCGCCCTCTCCCCATACGCTTAAACACGACGCCCTCTCCCCATACGCTTAAACACGTCGTCATCTCCCCATACGCTTAAACACGATGCCTTCTCCCCATACGCTTAAACACGTCGCCCTCTCCACATACGCTTAAACACGTCGCCCTCTCCCCATACCCTTAAACACGTCGCCCTCTCCCCATACGCTTAAACACGTCGACTTCTCCCCATACGCTTAAACACGTCGCCCTTCCCCATACGCTTAAACATGTCGCCTTCTCCCCATACGCTTAAACATGTCGCCATCTCCCCATACGCTTAAACACGTATCCCTCTTCCCATTCGCGTAAACACGTACCCCTATCCCCATACGCTTAAACTCATCGTCCTCTCCCACACCCTTAAACACGTCGCCATCTCCCCATACGATTAAACATGTCTTACTCCCTAAATTACAATAATTTTCGTATAAGATCGTTATTTATATTTGCTAATGTTATACATTTTGAATGATAATAATACACATTTACCACAGCTACTGGTGCACTTGGGTTACGTAACCTCTGGGTATAAATGTATTTGTCAGTAGAGACACGTCATAGAACATTGCAACCGAACAAACAGTTAATACGATTTTAATTATCTTGCACTAATTGTCCTCTATTTTGATCAAACGATTACTGACTAGCTAGCATGAATCGCATGTCTTCAACCATAAACCAATATTAAACATATACATTTGTATATAGTTATGTTACCAGTGATAAGTTGATAACCTACCTGGCATATTAAAACATAATTAATATTTCTGTTTACGAATTATAAACAGTTGTTGTGTACGTTTATTTATACTCACCACCGCCGAGGTATTTTGGCGAATGTATCCTCTAATTTTGTCGATTTGGGGTGGCATTTTCTTTCTTCGCAGAGTAACACGTCCTGTGTTGCTTCCTTTGAACGGGTCCATTTTAGGGCCACGCCCCTCACTGTTGGTCATCCCGCAGCAGCATATAAACCGACCGTGCAGCTAGACATCAGTGCGTCGTATGTCGCTTACTGTGTACGCGTTGTTCTTCCTGACGGCTGGATCTTGTCGGATAAAGTTGCGAGATGACTCATTGACGGCCCAGTCGCCAAGACGATGCGCACGCATTCCGGAAGAGAGTGCGACACGCTGAAGATCAATGTGGATTCCATCAGGAATGAGGTCTCGAGAGTGATTAATATAAGTTATAAGAACTTGTTTCGCAATCGAGCTAAGTGTCAATAAAGACATGGATCAAAGATAATTATTTAAAATGCTCTCTGGTCTTATTTAGATAAATATATATATCCCGAAGTTGGCCGAAAGTTGTATACCGATCGTTTCCGAACTTTTCCGACACGCTTGTCAACGTTGATTGATTTCAGACTATATTACATTGTTCGTTTTTATGCAAATTTATTTTAGCTCGATTGCGAAACAAGTTCTTACAACTTATATTAATCACTCTGGAGATCTCATTCCTGGTGGAATCCATCGCCACCAGGGAGAGAGAGGGGGTAACGTGGATGTCAAATGCCTTGTTTGCCTACGGGCACAATCGTAACGGCTCCAGCGGGGCTCGAACTCCGGGCCTTTCACGCCTGAAGCGAACGCGCTACCACTACGCTATCACGACATCCTTAACATTGTTTGTTAATGGAAACAATGCGATTGTCATGTAAGTCTTTACAACTATGTATTACATTTGTAGGTAGTATAAATACCAGGCGCGGTGACAGGATAAAAAAGACAGACGACATAAGCAACACATCCTGACCCGTACCTGGTGCGTACGATACGGGTAAGCATAATTTCGTTTTTAATACTACTACATATGCGTCGGTATAGAGTGTTTGATTGACAGGTCTGATGGGATTTTAATTGGTGAAGCCCCTCCCCCTTTTATGATGGTCCGCCTATAGGCTATAATTAGTAAGGTACCGCGTTATCATTTGTTGAAATGTGAGCACACGCCGTAGCGTCATAACCCACGCCATGACGTCATATATGGTGAGGTGAGTCATCGACCACTTGCTCAGTCTGTCGGAGTTTATATACAGTATACGTACCATGGGAACCTTGGTGCATCCGAGTACAGTTCTTTGTTTGAACTTGATGATCTCTCTGATTGCTTACAAAAACAAGTATTCAAGTGCAGTTCTTTGTGTCAATCTCTCTGATTGGTTGTATCCGAGTACAGTGTTTTGTGTCAATCGTTCTTATTGGTTGGATGCTAGCACAAGTATTTGTCTCAAGCTCTATGATTCTCTTTGCTGCTGCGCGTACTAGATACTTATATAACAATGCGCTTTTAATGTAATGCTTTTACTTTCGTTTTAGAACCTACACAAATGGAAGATTTCCGGTGGAAAGTCTGACTTGTGACTTCTAGCTTTCCAAACGTGGCCCAGAATACCAGATATTGCGAAATCACAGCACCGTATTAAAGCATTACGGAAGATACTGGAGAAAATGCACCATTTATTTGTTCTTTATTTGTGACATGCTTATAAAACTACAGAAAATCAATACTAGTATTGTATTTGTTCATACTTGTTGTTAAAAAACACACGTGTGTGTATGTGTATGTCTTAACTCATTTATAATTTAACGGTATTGGTAGGTCATATACTAGAGGACATAGAAAACGCACACTTCGGATAAGTGTGTTTTTGCACGAAAAACAATAAAGTTTTATATAAATACATAGTTTTAAACATTTTGGAATATTTTTAGTTGTTCAGTTTGTGTTTTGTAATAAAGATGTTTGATGGAATCCTTCGTATTTCGTTTTCATGTAATAATAATCATATAATGTAGGTGTGCGTTTTCTGTGTCCTCTAGTATATGAGTACCAATAAACGTGAGTGTTGTTTAAATATGAGTCACGAATGAGTGACATTACTGGGTTTTCTATTACCTCCATTGCAAGATAGCATCCGATTTATCCCGATGGATAAAGTCAGATTTATCCCGAAATGTATATTGGTCCATTTATTTGGAATTCTTTGTTTTTTCTGTTGTTCCCTAACCAAATGTTGTAATATGATTAATGTGATTTTTATCAAAATCATGTTAATAAATTGATTTTAACTCGGTTTCGTGAACATTGTTTTACAAAGTCCATGACCATACACAATTTGTCATGTGATGCATGTTTATTAGTTTAAAACACAGAGCACAATGGTCACAGTTTCAACCTAGCCCGTTATCAGTTCTTCCACATCTGATCAAACATTGTAATTCCACGTTACCTCTTCTCTCATCATCATGGCGATGGATTCCATCAGGAATGAGGTCTCGAGAGTGATTAATATAAGTTGTAAGAACTTGTTTCGCAATCGAGCTAAAATAAATTTGTATCAACTAAATGTAAATCGGGCTGCTTAATACAGGTTGGTTGCTTATTATAAGGATTATGCTTGTGAACTTTTCCGAGTACCACCTATTTGCTGAGATCAACCGTAGCAGGTTGGGTGTGTCTCCTGATGGCACAGAGTACTAGATTGGTAGAAACTAGGATCTAGACTTGGGTTGCATTCAGTCGAATTGTCACCTTTTGTTTAATCTTTTTTTTTACGTTTATTTATCGTCGCTATCGGTTGCCCATATGAGCGACGCCTCCTGAAGATATTAGTCATTTTAGATTTTGGAGGATAGTGCAATGATACAGAGAGAGACCCATTCCAGAGTCTTCTCTGGTTCTTTTACGTGCACGGTGTAAAGCACCGACACGAGACCTCGGTTTAACGTCCCCTCTGAAAGACTGTTAATTTTATTAGGGTCAGACTGGGGATCGAACCTGCAATCCCTGGATTACCAGTCCAGCGTGTTACCACTGGGCTATATATCCGTCTGTTTAATCATGTTTCAATGCATTTTATATATCCAAAAGAAACTTGCATAATTATTATAACATACGATAGCATTGTTAATGTATGTTGGAACAAATGGGTCGTGTCGCACGTTTTAGCACCATTAGTCAGTATGCCCCCCCCCATGGGTTCACATTTCTCGCTGGAGCCGTTACGATTGTGCCCTTAGGCAAGACATTTAAATTCCACGTTGCCTCTTCTCTCGGCGATGGACTCCATCAGGAATGAGGTCTCGAGAGTGATTTATATAAGTTGAAATAACTTGTTTCGCAATCGAGCTAAAATAAATTTGTAGAAACTAAGTGTTCATATTTCTTACTACTTGTTAACATTTTGGCTTGGTATTTATAGTGGGTGGGATGTTAAATATATATGTATAATTTCTAAATCCATCCCGGAATATGAATACTATATATAAACAAGAGCGCTTTGAGGGCCCTAGATCGCTCACCCGGGTTGAAAATCTGAAAGGGCTATGCAATCATATGTTGTTTAATAGAGGTTATAACACATAGGTTTGACTGTGCATTGCAAAATCAAATCTCTGTGCATTGTGGTTTCTGAGAAGAGATATTTAAAGAGATGTAGGGCCTAATATATAAGTTTATAAAACGTAAATGTTTCTCGCTATTTTTAGCGAAGCATGACTCGGAACACGAACTTTTCAACTTCTTTTTCAAAATTGGAATCGGTCATAAGTATGCACAGAGCAGGTATACTGCACTCGCCTGGCTCGTCAACTTAATTATATAAAGAAAATAATTATGTAAAGAAAATAATTATGTAAAGAAAAAATGGTTTTCTTTTTTTTCTCTGAACATGCTGAATGTAGTTTGATTTTGTTTGATTCTTTATCACGGGCCAGTATTAATTCTACATATTCTACACTAACACTAGTATTAGATCTCGACTCATTTTTATTATAATATTATTATTTTTTAATATTTCTGTCTTGAAATTAAATGTTTCTTTGAATTGTTGACTCTTTATACTAGTTGGAAGCATTCTATTCTCACTGTTTTGTTTGCATAGTTCTAAGACACTGTAGCTTGAAGTATCACCAACGCGAATAATATCTGACTCAATCCTGCCAGTGTATGACGTCTACGCGTGTTTCGCTCTGTATGTGTTTTACGTTTATTTATCGTCGCTACCGGTTGCCCATATGAGCGACGCCTCCTGAAGAGATTAGTCATTTTAGATTTTGGAGGATAGTGCAATGATACAGACAGAGACCCATTCCAGAGTCTCCTCTCGTTCTTTTACGTGCACGATGTAAAGCACCGACAATAGACCTCGGTTTAACGTGACATCTGAAAGACTGTTAATTGTATTAGGTTCAGACGGAGGATCGAACCTGCGATCCCTGGATTACCAGTCCAGCGTGTTACCACTGGGCTACAGATCCGTCTGTTATCCAATAGGCAGCATCCCTTCATAATAACACTTTCTAGACTAAAATCAAAATCAAATTGTATACCTTTATTAATTAAGTCACACGGTACCAACACTGTAGGCCTACAGCCCCGGTGGAGACAAGTCCCACGTTTTGGCGATTTTAATTATTAACCTAAATTTTAAATTAAAATGTTTCTCACGGCAAGCTTCGGTAGGCACCCTTATACACCGGTATCAACACTGTATCCACCAGGTCGAGCCCGGTAGCCCGAGATTTTCATCCCGGTGTCTACCGGAGTCTACACTAGTGGGGTGCCTGGATAAATGGTTTCATCCCGGAGTCTACCGGAGTCTACACTAGTGGGGTGCCTGGATAAATGGTTT
Source organism: Archivesica marissinica (assembly GCA_014843695.1). Taxonomy (NCBI): domain Eukaryota; kingdom Metazoa; phylum Mollusca; class Bivalvia; order Venerida; family Vesicomyidae; genus Archivesica; species Archivesica marissinica. Next base: position 23,023,913 of record CM026399.1, read on the forward strand.
CATCCCGGAGTCTACCGGAGTCTACACGAGTGGGGTGCATGGATAAATGGTTTCATCCCGGAGTCTACCGGAGTCTACACGAGTGGGGTGCCTGGATAAATGGTTTCATCCCGGAGTCTACCGGAGTCTACACTAGTGGGGTGCCTGGATAAATGGTTTCATCCCGGAGTCTACCGGAGTCTACACGAGTGGGGTGCCTGGATAAATGGTTTCATCCCGGAGTCTACCGGAGTCTACACGAGTGGGGTGCATGGATAAATGGTTTCGGATTCAAAACAAAAAAAACCTTTTTCTTTTCTTTTTAAGAACGCTATGATACACTTTAAGCCATACCCAAGCACGTTTTAAAATGACACCCCGTCACTATATGACCTTCATAGAGACGGGGTGTCATTTCTAAAAGTGTTTGGATATCGCCTAAGAACAGTATATGTATAGTGTCAAGCCTATAGTGTATCATAGTGTTCTTTAAAAAATGTTTTTTTTTTTGGGGGGGGGGTGAACCCGAAACCATTTGTCCAGCCACCCAAGCGTCTGTGTCCAATGTGACTTAGGCATACGTGTATGATGGCATTATGTATCACTCATGAACATAGAAGGCTGTTATTATCTCTTGCGATATTTAGTTTATACACATTTATTTTAGCTCGTTCCTGATGGAATCCATCGCCACGAGGGGAGAGAGAAGAGGCAACGTGGAATTTAAATGCCTTGCCTAAGGGCACAATCGTAACGGTTCCAGCGGGGCTCGAACTTTCGGACCTTTAGCACCTGAAGCGAACGCCCTACCACTGCGCTATCACGACTTCCACATTTGTGATAATATTGCGTTCAATGTGCATTCGGCGAAATGTTATTCGATCATAGTGCATACACCAACACGCACAAACATATTCTATTTATTATAAGCTATCAGTGAAATAAAATGTGTTAGTCAACTCGTGGAAAACAGTGGACTGACATTTTGATTCTCATTGCTTTACGACCAAACATTGCTGTGTCATTGGGGTTAGGCGCCATTTTTCAATTTCATAAACTCTTAATTAATATTATTTATGGACAGTAATAGCCTCTTACAGTTAGTAGCACCGACCACACAGCATATTAGTGAATTAATTAATGCGAAGACGAGATACCGTAATGTTAGCGCATTCACGTCAGGTGCGAAAGGCCCGGAGTTCGAGCCCCGCTGGTGCAGTTACAATTGTGCCCTTAGGCAATACATTTAAATGTCACGTTGCTTGCTCTCTCTCCCTGATGGCGATGGATTATAGACACTATGTACTGTTATGTATATTGTTTTTGTTTGTTTTAAAGGTTCAAAGTCGAACCAACAACGGAGTTCGAGCCCCACTGGAGCCGTTACGATTGTGCCCTTAGGCAAGGCATTTAAATTCCACGTTGCCTCTTCTCTCTCCCTCGTAGCGATGGATTCCATCAGGAATGAGGTCTCGAGAGTGATTTATATAAGTTGAAATAACTTGTTTCGCAATCGAGCTAAAATAAATTTGTATAAACTAAACCAACAGCTGAGGCTATATGGCGACTCTTCGGTTATGAAAATGGTGGAGGAAGACCACAGGTGCCTCTCCGAGCGGTATTTGAAGAATATCGTGGTAACCGGCTCGAACCATCGACCTACCACACCAAATAATGTCGACACCCTCAAATGTGATTCGAGTGGCAAGTGATTTGAAGAAAACGACCGTAACCACTTGTGTGTGTTTATTTATCGTCGCTCCCGGTTGATCATATGAGCGACACCTCCTGAAGAGATTAGTCAGTTTTTGGAGGATAGTAGACTGATACAGACAGAGACCCATTCCAGAGTCTCCTCTGGTTCTTTTACGTGCACGATGTAAAGCACCGACACGAGACCTCGGCTTAAAGTCCCAACTGAAATACTGTTAATTTTATTATGGTCAGACGGGGGATCGAACCTGCGATCCCTGGATTACCAGTCCAGCGTTTTACCACTGGACTACAGATCCGTCTTGGGCACGGAAGCCCCTATGTATATATATACAAGTGATCAAGTATGATATTCAGATGCACATATAAGTGGTAAGTTTGTGTGTTATCTCCTGTGTTTTTACATTTATTTATCGTCGCTACCGGTTGCCCATATGAGCGACGCCTCCTGAAGAGATTAGTCCGTTTAGATGTTTGGAGGAGAGTGCAATGATACAGACAGAGACCCATTCCAGAGTCTCCTCTGGTTCTTTTACGTGTACAGCGTACAGCACCGACACGAGACCTCGGCTTAAAGTCCCATCTGAAAGACTGTTAATTTTATTAGTGTCAGACGGGGGATCGAACCTGCGATCCCTGGATTACCAGTTCAGCGTGTTACCACTGGACTACAGATCCGTCTGTGTGTAATCTCCTATTATGTCGCAGTTATTATATTAACTTATGTTGTTTTTCACAATATATAACACCATAAATTAATATAATAACTGCGACATAATAGGAGATAATACACAAACTTACCACTTCTATGTGCATCTGAATATTATACTTGGTCACTTGTGATAGCCCTGGCTCACAGAAGTTTTTCAACAGTTTTCAATTGAAAAGTTAGCCCCTAAACCGCAACTGTTTGCCCCGACGGACACACGGGTGGGCGGACGCACAAACAATGATAAATCCATATTCTCTCCCCGTTTTTAAATTAGGCAACATAGATAAACCTGTATAAACGCTGCATTAATTTTCAAAATCTGACAGTCATAGTCAGCGCTAAGTAATTCAAAATGGTTGCTCCTAGAGGTTGCCATTTTAAGTTTTGTGACGTCATATACGCAACTGTTGAATTATTTAATTATAAACTGCATTTACAAATTGTAAATGAAAGCTTGTTTACATTTTTATTAATGTATCGTCGCTACCGGTTACTCCTGAAGGGATTAAGTCATTTTTAGATGTTGGAGGATAGTGTAATGATACAGACAGAGACCCATTCCAGAGTCAAGATAAGATAAGATATGATAACTTTTATTTAAAGTCGGCAAGATAGCAACAATACAACACAAGCTCTGTGTGAGCTTTTGAACCGACTATACAGAGTCTCCTCTGGTTACGTGCACAGTGCAAAGCAGCGACTCGAGACATCGGTTTACAGTCCCATCTGAAATACTATTAATATTATTAGGGCCAGACGGGGGGTGAAATATTGTCATTTCTTTCATTTCTATATGACTACTAGTACACGTTAAAGCCAAACGTGTAATAGATGTATAAACAAATAATACTGGATTTCCAACGGTTAATGGCATTTAAGTAAATTAATTTAAATTTATATTTAGCTCCACCAAATTCATTTGCTGTTGACACGCAAACTATATGACACCATTCTGTTTGAACAGATAAATGAGCCCTTAGCTATTTTTGGTAAGACTAATAAAAATTAGTGTTGGTGCTGGCGACATATTTTTTACATTGTTTGGTAATCTTGCCCATACATAGCCAGTAAACTCTTGGGCTTTGTCAGTCGTCCCCGATAAAGCACGGTGATGGTCACGGCAAGAATTACAATTGTAGGTATTCCAATAGTAAGAGTGATTGCTATTGGCCAAAATGAGTCTGGTGACCGGAAGTCATCTGAAAAAGTGCGCACAAGTCTGCTAGGGTCAATGGTGACATTTAACAGTTCATCTGTTGAGTTTGTGTTATTAATCATGTCTGTCAATGGCACATATTGTGTTAATGATGCCGATGTGGCAGTTGCTGTATAATTGGCTGCATGTTTGGTTGTGTAAACAGACATGTTTCTAGATGGTACTGAACTGGAAGTGTTATCAATAGACGATGGTGACATTGTCGGATGTGTAGCAGTAATTGAATTGCTCGTTACCGTATCCATTTTCGTTGTCGTCTCGTTCTCTGTTTGTACTATGGGACTTCGTGTAAAATACGTAGTACCACTGTTATTTACCCCGCCGACTGTGGTTTCAATAGGAGCAGGAGGTGCTGTACTTGTGTCATGAAAGGCGTCTTTCATTGTATTTCCTACAACAGTTGTCGTTCCTCTAACATTACGTAGCAGGGTTGACGATCTAGTATGCGGTTGTGACATTATTGATGGTGCCGCCCTTGATTTGCTGGTCAGTTGTGGTACAATTGCGTCCGGCGGTTTCGCAGTGTTTGTAATGGCTGGCTCGGGTTTGGTTCCATTAACTGGACTTCCATTTAGTGGTATGAACACAATAGGTGCGCTGATGATTCCGTCATTTGTGAAGTTCCCGGCTGTATCAAATGCATCTTTGTTTATGTTACTCGTATCGCTATAGCGCTGATTAGTATGTAGCGTGTGGGCACCGGTTATCCACAATAATAAAACCAATGCCTGAAAGAAATAAAGAAATAAAGAAATTAACTAGTACAAAATAAATACAGTCAAACCTGCCTTAAACAGCTGATAAATACAGTTAAACCTGCCTTAAGTAGCTGATAAATACAGTTAAATATGCCTTAAGCAGCTGATAAATACAGTCAAACCTGCCTTAAGCAGCTGATAAATACAGTCAAACCTGCCTTAAACAGCTGATAAATACAGTCAAACCTGCCTTAAACAGCTGATAAATACAGTTAAACCTGCCTTAAGCAGCTGATAAATACAGTTAAATATGCCTTAAGCAGCTGATAAATACAGTCAAACCTGCCTTAAGCAGCTGATAAATACAGTTAAACCTGCCTTAAGCAGCTGATAATACAGTTAAACCTGCCTTAAGCAGCTGATAAATACAGTCAAACCTGCCTTAAGCAGCTGATTAATACAGTTAAACCTGCCTTAAGCAGCTGATAAATACAGTTAAACCTGCCTTAAGCAGCTGATAAATACAGTTAAACCTGCCTTAAACAGCTGATAAATACAGTCAAACCTGCCTTAAGCAGCTGATAAATACAGTCAAACCTGCCTTAAGCAGCTGATAAATACAGTCAAACCTGCCTTAAGCAGCTGATAAATACAGTCAAACCTGCCTTAAGCAGCTGATTAATACAGTCAAACCTGCCTTAAACAGCTGATAAATACAGTCAAACCTGCCTTAAGCAGCTGATAAATACAGTCAAACCTGCCTTAAGCAGCTGATAAATACAGTCAAACCTGCCTTAAGCAGCTGATAAATACAGTCAAACCTGCCTTAAGCAGCTGATAAATACAGTCAAACCTGCGTTAAGCAGCTGATAAATACAGTCAAACCTGCCTTAAACAGCTGATAAATACAGTCAAACCTGCCTTAAACAGCTGATAAATACAGTCAAACCTGCCTTAAGCAGCTGATAAATACAGTTAAACCTGCCTTAAGCAGCTGATAAATACAGTCAAACCTGCCTTATGCAGTTGATAAATACAGTCAAACCTGCCTTAAGCAGCTGATAAATACAGTCAAACCTGCGTTAAGCAGCTGATAAATACAGTTAAACCTGCCTTAAGCAGCTGATAAATACAGTCAAACCTGCCTTAAGCAGCTGATAAATACAGTCAAACCTGCCTTAAGCAGCTGATTAATACAGTCAAACCTGCCTTAAGCAGCTGATAAATACAGTCAAACCTGCCTTAAGCAGCTGATAAATACAGTTAAACCTGCCTTAAGCAGCTGATAAATACAGTCAAACCTGCCTTAAGCAGCTGATAAATACAGTCAAACCTGCCTTAAGCAGCTGATAAATACAGTCAAACCTGCCTTAAGCAGCTGATAAATACAGTCAAACCTGCGTTAAGCAGCTGATAAATACAGTCAAACCTGCCTTAAACAGCTGATAAATACAGTCAAACCTGCCTTAAACAGCTGATAAATACAGTCAAACCTGCCTTAAGCAGCTGATAAATACAGTTAAACCTGCCTTAAGCAGCTGATAAATACAGTCAAACCTGCCTTATGCAGTTGATAAATACAGTCAAACCTGCCTTAAGCAGCTGATAAATACAGTCAAACCTGCGTTAAACAGCTGATAAATACAGTTAAACCTGCCTTAAGCAGCTGATAAATACAGTCAAACCTGCCTTAAGCAGCTGATAAATACAGTCAAACCTGCCTTAAGCAGCTGATTAATACAGTCAAACCTGCCTTAAACAGCTGATAAATACAGTCAAACCTGCCTTAAGCAGCTGATAAATACAGTCAAACCTGCCTTAAGCAGCTGATAAATACAGTCAAACCTGCCTTAAGCAGCTGATAAATACAGTCAAACCTGCCTTAAGCAGCTGATAAATACAGTCAAACCTGCGTTAAGCAGCTGATAAATACAGTCAAACCTGCCTTAAACAGCTGATAAATACAGTCAAACCTGCCTTAAACAGCTGATAAATACAGTCAAACCTGCCTTAAGCAGCTGATTAATACAGTCAAACCTGCCTTAAGCAGCTGATAAATACAGTTAAACCTGCCTTAAGCAGCTGATAAATACAGTCAAACCTGCCTTATGCAGTTGATAAATACAGTCAAACCTGCCTTAAGCAGCTGATAAATACAGTCAAACCTGCCTTAAGCAGCTGATAAATACAGCTAAACCTGCCTTAAGCAGCTGATAAATACAGTCAAACCTGCCTTAAACAGCTGATAAATACAGTCAAACCTGCCTTAAGCAGCTGATTAATACAGTTAAACCTGCCTTAAGCAGCTGATAAATACAGTCAAACCTGCCTTAAACAGCTGATAAATACAGTCAAACCTGCCTTAAGCAGCTGATAAATACAGTTAAACCTGCCTTAAGCAGCTGATAAATACAGTTAAACCTGCCTTAAGCAGCTGATAAATACAGTTAAATATGCCTTAAGCAGCTGATAAATACAGTCAAACCTGCCTTAAGCAGCTGATTAATACAGTTAAACCTGCCTTAAGCAGCTGATAAATACAGTTAAATATGCCTTAAGCAGCTGATAAATACAGTCAAACCTGCCTTAAGCAGCTGATAAATACAGTCACACCTGCCTTAAGCAGTTGATAAATACAATCAAACCTGCCTTAAGCAGCTGATAAATACAGTCAAACCTGCGTTAAACAGCTGATAAATACAGTTAAACCTGCCTTAAGCAGCTGATAAATACAGTCAAACCTGCCTTAAGCAGCTGATAAATACAGTTAAACATGCCTTAAGTAGCTGATAAATACAGTCAAACCTGCCTTAAGCAGCTGATAAATACAGTCAAACCTGCCTTAAGCAGCTGATAAATACATTCAAACCTGCCTTAAGCAGCTGATAAATACAGTCAAACCTGCCTTAAGCAGCTGATAAATACAGTCAAACCTGCCTTAAGCAGCTGATAAATACAGTCAAACCTGCGTTAAGCAGCTGATAAATACAGTCAAACCTGCCTTAAGCAGCTGATAAATACAGTCAAACCTGCCTTAAGCAGCTGATAAATACAGTCAAACCTGCCTTAAGCAGCTGATAAATACAGTCAAACCTGCCTTAAGCAGCTGATAAATACAGTCAAACCTGCCTTAAGCAGCTGATAATACAGTTAAACCTGCCTTAAGCAGCTGATAATACAGTCAAACCTGCCTTAAGCAGCTGATAAATACAGTAAACCTGCCTTAAGCAGCTGATAAATACAGTCAAACCTGCCTTATGCAGTTGATAAATACAGTCAAACCTGCCTTAAGCAGCTGATAAATACAGTCAAACCTGCCTTAAGCAGCTGATAAATACAGCTAAACCTGCCTTAAGCAGCTGATAAATACAGTCAAACCTGCGTTAAACAGCTGATAAATACAGTTAAACCTGCCTTAAGCAGCTGATAAATACAGTCAAACCTGCCTTAAGCAGCTGATAAATACAGTTAAACCTGCCTTAAGCAGCTGATAAATACAGTCAAACCTGCCTTAAGCAGCTGATAAATACAGTCAAACCTGCCTTAAGCAGCTGATAAATACAGTCAAACCTGCCTTAAGCAGCTGATAAATACAGTCAAACCTGCCTTAAGCAGCTGATAAATACAGTTAAACCTGCCTTAAGCAGCTGATAAATACAGTCAAACCTGCCTTAAGCAGCTGATAAATACAGTCAAACCTGCCTTAAGCAGCTGATAAATACAGTCAAACCTGCCTTAAGCAGCTGATAAATACAGTCAAACCTGCCTTAAGCAGCTGATAAATACAGTCAAACCTGCCTTAAGCAGCTGATAAATACAGTCAAACCTGCCTTAAGCAGCTGATAAATACAGTCAAACCTGCCTTAAGCAGCTGATAAATACAGTCAAACCTGCCTTAAGCAGCTGATAAATACAGTCAAACCTGCCTTAAGCAGCTGATAAATACAGTCAAACCTGCCTTAAGCAGCTGATAAATACAGTCAAACCTGCCTTAAGCAGCTGATAAATACAGTCAAACCTGCCTTAAGCAGCTGATAAATACAGTCAAACCTGCCTTAAGCAGCTGATAAATACAGTCAAACCTGCCTTAAGCAGCTGATAAATACAGTCAAACCTGCCTTAAGCAGCTGATAAATACAGTCAAACCTGCCTTAAGCAGCTGATAAATACAGTTAAACCTGCCTTAAGCAGCTGATAAATACAGTCAAACCTGCCTTAAGCAGCTGATAAATACAGTCAAACCTGCCTTAAGCAGCTGATAAATACAGTTAAACCTGCCTTAAGCAGCTGATAAATACAGTCAAACCTGCCTTAAGCAGCTGATAAATACAGTCAAACCTGCCTTAAGCAGCTGATAAATACAGTCAAACCTGCCTTAAGCAGCTGATAAATACAGTCAAACCTGCCTTAAGCAGCTGATAAATACAGTCAAACCTGCCTTAAGCAGCTGATAAATACAGTCAAACCTGCCTTAAGCAGCTGATAAATACAGTCAAACCTGCCTTAAGCAGCTGATAAATACAGTTAAACCTGCCTTAAGCAGCTGATAAATACAGTCAAACCTGCCTTAAGCAGCTGATAAATACAGTCAAACCTGCCTTAAGCAGCTGATAAATACAGTCAAACCTGCCTTAAGCAGCTGATAAATACAGTCAAACCTGCCTTAAGCAGCTGATAAATACAGTCAAACCTGCCTTAAGCAGCTGATAAATACAGTCAAACCTGCCTTAAGCAGCTGATAAATACAGTCAAACCTGCCTTAAGCAGCTGATAAATACAGTCAAACCTGCCTTAAGCAGCTGATAAATACAGTCAAACCTGCCTTAAGCAGCTGATAAATACAGTCAAACCTGCCTTAAGCAGCTGATAAATACAGTCAAACCTGCCTTAAGCAGCTGATAAATACAGTCAAACCTGCCTTAAACAGCTGATAAATACAGTCAAACCTGCCTTAAGCAGCTGATAAATACAGTCAAACCTGCCTTAAGCAGCTGATAAATACAGTCAAACCTGCCTTAAGCAGCTGATAAATACAGTCAAACCTGCCTTAAGCAGCTGATAAATACAGTCAAACCTGCCTTAAGCAGCTGATAAATACAGTCAAACCTGCCTTAAGCAGCTGATAAATACAGCTAAACCTGCCTTAAGCAGCTGATAAATACAGTCAAACCTGCCTTAAGCAGCTGATAAATACAGTCAAACCTGCCTTAAGCAGCTGATAAATACAGTCAAACCTGCCTTAAGCAGCTGATAAATACAGTCAAACCTGCCTTAAGCAGCTGATAAATACAGTCAAACCTGCCTTAAGCAGCTGATAAATACAGTCAAACCTGCCTTAAGCAGCTGATAAATACAGTCAAACATGCCTTAAGCAGCTGATAAATACAGTCAAACCTGCCTTAAGCAGCTGATAAATACAGTCAAACCTGCCTTAAACAGCTGATAAATACAGTCAAACCTGCCTTAAACAGCTGATAAATACAGTCAAACCTGCCTTAAGCAGCTGATAAATACAGTCAAACCTGCATTAAGCAGCTGATAAATACAGTCAAACATGCCTTAAGCAGCTGATAAATACAGTCAAACCTGCCTTAAACAGCTGATAAATACAGTCAAACCTGCCTTAAGCAGCTGATAAATACAGTCAAACCTGCCTTAAGCAGCTAGCCAAGGGAATCACAAAAAGTGGTTGCTTAACCAGGTGGCTGCTTAATATAGGTCAAAGGTATAGCAAAACAACATATTGGGAATCTGGAAACTGGCTGCTTAATGCAGGTTGGCTGCTTAATAGAGGTGACCACTAACACAGGTTTGGCTGTAAACAAAAAATAGCTAAAATAAAGAAATAAATCAAATATACATACTATTGAAATAAATAGTCTTATCAATAATGTATACTAACCAACCTTTGGAATTTTGATGCGTAAATTGTCTGCGTATTTAATGTTCGTATAGTCTGCGACCAAACGTAAGCTCTATACACCGATGCTGTGTGTTCAATAAATGTACATGTAGTCCCTAGTCAGTGGCAGACAGACGGATATGTAGTCCAGTGGTTAACAAGCTATACCGGTAATCCAGTGATCGCGGAGTTGGTCCCCCGTCTGACCCTAATAAAATTAACAGTCTTTCAGATGGGACGTTAACCCGAGGAGACTATGGAATGTGTGTTTGTCTGTATCATTGCACTATCCTCCAAACATCTAAAAGTTAGTGGCAGTAACTGGCCAATTATTTTGTATGAGGAGCGCTGTAAATAATGTTGTCATAATGTGTAGCCCAACAAATTTGATTTTATTCCAGATTAAATCGTATACAGCAATAATAATTCATAATAATTTAATTTCTAATTGTTTTTCACGTATTTCATTGTATATATATACAATGAAATATATGCGGTGGCGACTTTAAATAAACGTATTAGTCAGTCTGTCTCATCTATGTTTAGTACACAGATTTCAATTTATTTTATAACACATACATTGTACATAACCATTCTACAAATGAGAATTATAAGAGACAATAGCATATTACAATACGTGAAACACGTCGTACTTTGTAAAAACTACTTAAAATACTGTTTTTTAAGATTTTGACAGGAAAAAGGAGAACTATCGTGCAAATAAGAATATGTTTTAAAAAAAATAACAAAATAAAATAATATACACAATATTTACATAATACGTATGTGAGATAGTACGGTGGTCGCCAGATCGGACAGGTGGGTTTTCTCCGGGTACTCCGGTTTCCTCACACACGAATGATTAATATAAGTTGTTAGAACTTGTTTCGCAATCGTTGTAAAATAAATAAAGTTTAAACATAAATGATAACTACGACGCTGTGAAATATTAAAGCAGGTTTTGGCACGTATACGCATTAATTGTATGTATAATTGTAATGTAATGTAGGGGGGAAAAATACAATATTATTAAACTTTTAAAAAAATGCACATACAAATAACAATAAGCAACACATGTGGAGATGCTATTGTTTTCAGAATTTAATGTAGATAATAAATAATAGAAATATTAAATTAATAATGAAGCAGATGTAGTGGTGCTTAAGGCGTGCACGGTGGTATAATTCATTTAAATTTGATTTAATAGTCTACGCAATTCGAAAATATCTACCTCAATGCTTTATTTGTAATACATTGGAAATGTTTCTATGAAAATCAACAAAACAACTACATCTCGATTATAATCGCTGATCCGCGCTACTGATACGTAATGTGGCTGTGGTGTGGCTTATCAGTAAAGTGCCTGTATTATATTGCCCAATAATCACTCAACTGCTAAAAAAGACCCCACATATCAAATTAACATGTAATTGAAATAGAGATCAAAGACTACCGGAAGCCAGCAAGCTCTGTCGGTTATGTATCTATACTTGAGAACACAGACAACTGTTTTCTTGAAAATTATTATTTACATCATAGCAAATTGCACAGACTGTTGAAATCAGATTGCATAGATTAAACAGTATCAATACTACGTACTTTAATCGTCGTCTGTGCCGGAAGTGAACATATCACGTCGTGATTCCTCATCTTTCTCTATTCGATGAATTTTAGAATAGTTTTCTTATGCACACTATTAAGAATCAAGTTGTTTATTTATTCATTATATAGATTATCGTGAATTTATTTATGCGGTTGCGACTTTAAGCAAAATCATATAGTAGTAGTAATCTTGAGAACTATTATAATCAAGTCCTGAAGTGGTCGGGTTCGGTGACCCGCAAAATGATAGTGAGTATACCTAAATGTGCAGAGGCCAATCTGAGTGATTTAAGATTGTACGAGTTGGCCCATTTTGTTTCATCGTTTTTGTTTTATGTTTTGGGGCTTAACGTCGCACCAACAGCTTAGGTCACCTGACGACTTCCCAGCTAGTATTGGCGGAGGAAGACCCCGGGTGCTCCTCAGAACAGTATTTCAGGCGCGGGCTGGCACCCGGGTAGAACCACCGACCTTCCACAAACCAGCGAATACATTGGTTTGTTACTGCCCACTAAATGCTCTTTAATGAGAGACATTACTTGTTTTTCTATTACCTCCCTTGTCAGATAAAGCCCGATGTATCCCGAAATGTATAATGGTCCTTTTAGTTGGAATCCTTTGTTATTACTGTTGTCATCTAACCAGATGTTGCGTTAGGATAAATGTAATTTTATCAAAATCATGTTAATTAATTGAACACATTTTTACAATATGGTATCCATTGGATATGCTAATGGATATACGTCGAGATTTAATAATTTCATAATTATATGACGAGAATACGGATAAAAATGGAAAACATGTGGTGCAAAGGAAACAACGTTAAAAACAGAGGAAACCAATTAAGATGACCAATATAGTTTTAGCGGTATTCAGGGGGCAGTAACTGACTAATGTTTCTCATTGGTTTCCTCTGCTTACATCGCGGTTTCCTTTGCACCACATGCTATCAATATTTTAATCCGTTTTCTCACAACATAATTATCAAATTATTAAATCTCGACATATATCCTACAGTATTGCCAATGGATACGTTACTGTAAGAATAATATAAACATTTTAACATGATTTTGGGAAAAGCACATATAGCAACATCCTGTAAAACAACGGTAAAAACAAAGAATTCCAACTAAAAGGACCAATATTCATTTCGGGATACATCGGGCTTTATCTGACAAGGGAGGTAAATTGCTGCTCATTGAAATAGCACTCTATATCTTTCACAAACCCGTTATTCTTTATATTATTTAATGAAAAATATTAGTGTTTGTTTAATAAATCTTTATTGCAAAGCATAAATTACATATAACATGCAACGACATACATATTACATAATGCAAAGGATCAAGCAGGATGCTCGTGATAGCGCAGTGGTAGCGCGTTCGCTTCAGGCGCGAGAAAGGTCGAGCCCCGCTGGAGCCGTTACAATAGTGCCCTTTAGGCAAGGCATTTAAATTCCACATTGCATCTTCTCTCTCCCTCGTGGCGATGGATTACATCAGGAATGGTGTCTAGTGAGTGATTAATATAAGTTGTAAGAACTTGTTTCACAATCGAGGTAAAATCAATTCGTATAAACTAAGTAGGAAGCTAAAAGTAGTTTTTATAAAAAGTCTTAGTGTTAACTGCAGTAAGCGTTGGTTTATACATATTTATTTAGCTCGATTGCGAAACAAGTTTTTACAACATTAGATTAATCACTCTCTCTTGGTGGAATTCGTCGCCATGTGGTAGAAAAGTGGCAATGTAAATAAATATGCTGTCTAAGGACTGGACACCACGACCGTGGTTGTTAATGGGCTCGAACTTGCAATCGCTCGGTTACAAGGCGCTACAATATCCATTGCACCACGGACGCTCCACGTTTACAACTTAGTAGTGATTGTGTGCTCAAGACAAACAACATACACATATAAAGGGAGATGATTTCGACAATTTTCACACGCACGCACGCACGCACGCACGCACGCACGCACGCACGCACGCACGCACGCACGCACGCACGCACGCACGCACGCACGCACGCACGCACGCACGCACGCACGCACGCACGCACGTACATCATCATCATCCCATTTGTAGCAGATATTCATATATTCGACAATACAGTAACACCTGTCTTAAGCAGCCAGCCAATGGAATCGTAGAAAGTGGTTGCATAGCACAGGTGGCTGCTTAATAGAGGTCAAATGTATAATAAAAACGACTCATTGGGAATCTGGAAACTGGCTGCCTGATACAAGTTGGCTATTCAATAGAGGTCAAATGTATAATAAAAACGACTCATTGGGAATCTGGAAACTGGCTGCCTGATACAAGTTGGTTGTTTAATAGAGGTCAAATGTATAATAAATAACGACTCATTGGGAATCTGGAAAATGGCTGCTTGATACAAGTTGGTTGTTTAATAGAGGTCAAATGTATAATAAATAACAACTCATTGGGAATCTGGAAACTGGCTGCCTGATACAAATTGGTTGTTTAATAGAGATTAAATGTATAATAAATAACGACTCATTGGGAATCTGGAAATTGGCTGCTTGATACAAGTTGGCTGATTAACGGAGGTGACCACTAACGCAGGTTTGACTGTAAGCACGTGTTCTCATCTTCTGCTCCATAGCATATCTCAGTTTGCAGCAAATTATATGTAAACACATTACTGTTTTAATAATAACTTCAGTGATTGATAACTGTGGAGGATCATCCCAACAGCATTACGTTCAATAATTACCATAGAAGTCGTGAGAGCTGAGTGGTAGTGTAAGTTCCTCCGGCGTAAAAGGGCCCGGAGTTCGCGCCTAGCTGTAGGCGTTACGAGTGTGTCCTTAGACAGGGCACTTAAATTCCACAGTGCCTGTTCTCTCTCCCTCGTGGTGATGTCATCAGGAATAATGTCTCGAGAGCGATTTAACTAATGGTGTAAGAACTTGTTTCGCAATCGAGCTAAAAAATTGTATAAACTAAACTATACTGTCACCAAAAAGAATGTGTGCACTTTACTTAGAGGTAAAATGTATACCCTATAACATATTGGCACATTTGGTATCAAAATGTGCAAAATATTGTGTAAATTAGTGCAATGTGTGAATGGTTATTTTAGTATAATCCATAATTCTAAAATTTGTAAAGAAACAGTAGGGCTCAACATAAAAGTGCACAGTTGTTTATGGTGCCATACGGATCTGTAGTCTAGTGGTAACACGCCGGACCGATAGCAGGTTCGATCCCCCGTGTGACCCTAATAAAATTAACAGTCTTTCAGATGGGACGTTAAACCGAGGTCTCGTGTCGGTGCTTTACACCGTGCACGTAAAAGAACCAGAGGAGACTCTGGAATGGGTCTCTGTCTGTATCATGCACTATCCTCTAATCTCTTCAGGGGGCGTCGCTCATATGGGTAACCGGTAGCGACGATAAATAAGCATAAAACACACATGGTGTCAGTATATGTTTGTATATAATATTATGTAAAGTAAACAAATAAAGTACATGCAATTCCAAGGTTTCTATATGTAGTTTCTCAAATCAAATCAAATCAAATCAAATTTATTCACTCAGTGCATCATACATGATACAAACATGAGGTATATATATAGTAATACGGTTTTAAACAGTGGTACATAGCACAATCTAATTTACAGAGAGCAAACAGAATATGTTTCGTAAAACGCAACCATTTATTGTTTACACTTTATTTAAATAATTTGACTAGATATATTTGTTTTGTCGTATTACAGATTGGTTTGATTTTTTTTCCAGTGCGAAAAGTGCAGATCATGATCAGACTCTTTTTTTCCTGGTAATTGAAATTTCAGACCGTCAAAAAAGTGACACCTCTTGTTAAAACACTGACCGTCTATTTTTTGTCCATGAATAATAGCGTTGGGCGGTTCATTCAAATAATGGTTTTGGAGAAAAGATAAAAATTTAATTGCAACTCTATTTGAATTTTCTATGAAAGGGATATTGATATGATATAACACATTTATTTAATCATAATTATTATTATTTTTATTTTATTCTTTATTTCAGTCTCATCAATGTACAGCATATAACAAACATAGAATATAGTTTACATATTAAAAAGTACATTGCCACTCAATTCAGAGTTACAAGAGACTATGCATATATACATCATTCATATGATGTGTATATTTGAATTTTGTGGATAATTGTGCGTTGCTGCATGAATCCTTTTATGACAATATAACCAGTATTAAAGTATCCCAAAGTCTGTTCATTGGTGGGCAGATCTCCAATTTTGATAACACCTCCCAGATAACGCACCAGAATGCGTTTCGTTGCAGACGGATCTGTATTCCAGTGGTTAACACGTTGTACTGGTAATCCAGGGGTCGCAGGTTCGATCCCCCGTTTGTCCGTAATAAAATTAACAGTATCTCAGATGGGACTTAACACCGAGGTCTAGTGTCGGTGTTTTACACCGTGTACGTAATAGAACCAGAGGAGATTCTGGAATGTGTCTCTATTTGTATCATTGCACTATCCCCCAAAGAAAGATCTAAAATGACTAATATCTTCAAGAGGGCAACCGGTAGCGACGATAAATAAACGTAAAACACACACTCGCAACGCTTGACATTTTCTACTTTTTGTTGACGTTGTACGGTTCTTTGCAATACCTATGTCTACATCTGTCTGGCGATTCTTGTGCTCAAACGGGTTTTCAATTGATGATGCACATATTGAGGCACATAGTCAAAACTAAGGAATTACAATTTATTGGGTAATAAAGCAATATAACACAACAGCACCAACTTCAAAAGGCCGCCCCCAGAAGTCACATTTTAAGGTACCTCATCTGTATTCGGCTGCACGATACAAAAACTGTTCACTACCGGGCCTCGCTATGACCTTGTACATCTTGAGACTGATGTAGATAACGTACATATACTCGTCATTGGGCGGAAGAAACTTCCTTAACATGCCAGCATCACTACGCACTCTCCACACACCCCCGTTACACATATATACCAACCCGAAGTCTGTGTATGTTTAATGAGTATGTCGTAGATAAACCCACATTAAAACGGATATGAAGTGTGATGTATTCATGTGTACATGTTTTGTTCAGTTCATGCATACAATACCGATGATAAATACGGTGTTCCGTTAAGGCGATCGTGCAGCCTCGCCGTTACACCATCATGTATCGCCGTTACACAATCATGTATCGCCGTTACACCATCATGTATCGCCGTTACACCATCATGTATCGCCGTTACACCATCATGCCTCGCCGTTACACCATCATGCCTCGCCGTTACACAATCATGCCTCGCCGATACACAATCATGCCTCGCCGTTACACCATCATGTATCGCCGTTACCATCATGCCTCGCCGTTACACCATCATGTATCGCCGTTACACAATCATGTATCGCCGTTACACAATCATGTATCGCCGTTACACCATCATGCCTCGCCGTTACACCACCATGTATCGCCGTTACACAATCATGTATCGCCGTTACACAATCATGCCTCGCCGTTACACCATCATGTATCGCCGTTACACCATCATGTATCGCCGTTACACCATCATGTATCGCCGTTACACCATCATGTATCGCCGTTACACCATCATGTATCGCCGTTACACCATCATGTATCGCCGTTACACCATCATGTATCGCCGTTACACATCATGTAACGCCGTTACACCATCATGCCTCGCCGTTACACCATCATGTATCGCCGTTACACCATCATGTATCGCCGTTACACCATCATGTATCGCCGTTACACCATCATGTATCGCCGTTACACCATCATGTATCGCCGTTACATCATCATGTATCGCCGTTACACCATCATGTATCGCCGTTACACCATCGTGACGTTACATCATCATGTATCGCCGTTACACCATCATGTATCGCCGTTACACCATCGTGACTCGCCGTTACACCATCGTGACTCCCCGTTACATAATCGTGCATCACCATCGTACATCACCATCGTGCATCACCATCGTACCATCATATATTGTCATCGTACCATCGTTCTTCACCATCGCCATCGTACATCACCATCGTACTTCACCATCGCCATCGTACATCACCATCGTACTTCACCGTCGTACATCACCGTCGTACATCACCATCGTACTTCACCATCGTACTTCACCATCGTACATCAACATCGTACATCACCATCGTGCATCACCATCGTACATCACCGTCGTACATCACCATCGTACATCACCGTCGTACATCACCATCGTACATCACCGTCGTACATCACCATCGTACATCACCATCGTACGTCACCGTCGTACATCACCATCACTCATCACCATCGTACATCACCATCGTATCATCGTGCATCACCATTGTACATCACCATCGTGCATCACCATTGTACATCACCATCGTACATCACCGTCGTACATCACCATCGTGCATCACCATCGTATCATCGTACATCACCATCGTACATCACCATCGTACCATCGTACATCACCATCGCACATCACCATCGTACATCACCATCGTGCATCACCATCGCACATCACCATCGTGCATCACCATCGTACCATCGTGCATCACCATCGCACATCACCATCGTGCATCACCATCGTACCATCGTGCATCACCATCGTACCATCGTACACCACCATCGTACCATCGTGCATCACCATCGCACATTACCATCGTGCATCACCATCGTATCATCGTGCATCACCATCGTACCATCGTGCATCACCATCGCACATCACCATCGTGCATCACCATCGTACCATCGTGCATCACCATCGTGCATCACCATCGTGCATCACCATCGTACCATCGTACATCACCATCGTGCATCACCATCGTGCATCACCATCGTACCATCGTGCATCACCATCGTACATCACCATCGTGCATCACCATCGTACCATCGTGCATCACCATCGTACATCACCATCGTGCATCACCATCGTACCATCGTGCATCACCATCGTGCATCACCATCGTACCATCGTACATCACCATCGTACATCACCATCGTACCATCGTGCATCACCATCGTACATCACCATCGTGCATCACCATCGTACCATCGTGCATCACCATCGCACATCACCATCGTGCATCACCATCGTATCATCGTGCATCACCATCGTACCATCGTGCATCACCATCGTACATCACCATCGTGCATCACCATCGTGCCATCGTGCATCACCATCGTGCATCACCATCGTACCATCGTGCATCACCATCGTGCATCACCATCGTACCATCGTGCATCACCATCGTGCATCACCATCGTACCATCGTACATCACCATCGTGCATCACCATCGTACCATCGTGCATCACCATCGTGCATCACCATCGTACCATCGTGCATCACCATCGTACATCACCATCGTGCATCACCATCGTACCATCGTGCATCACCATCGTGCATCACCATCGTACCATCGTGCATCACCATCGTACATCACCATCGTGCATCACCATCGTACCATCGTGCATCACCATCGTGCATCACCATCGTACCATCGTACATCACCATCGTACATCACCATCGTGCATCACCATCGTACCATCGTGCATCACCATCGTGCATCACCATCGTACCATCGTACATCACCATCGTACATCACCATCGTACATCACCATCGTGCATCACCATCGTGCATCACCATCGTACCATCGTACATCACCATCGTACATCACCATCGTGCATCACCATCGTACCATCGTGCATCACCATCGCACATCACCATCGTGCATCACCATCGTATCATCGTGCATCACCATCGTACCATCGTGCATCACCATCGTACATCACCATCGTGCATCACCATCGTACCATCGTGCATCACCATCGTGCATCACCATCGTACCATCGTGCATCACCATCGTGCATCACCATCGTATCATCGTGCATCACCATCGTACCATCGTGCATCACCATCGTACATCACCATCGTGCATCACCATCGTACCATCGTGCATCACCATCGTGCATCACCATCGTGCATCACCATCGTATCATCGTGCATCACCATCGTACCATCGTGCATCACCATCGCACATCACCATCGTGCATCACCATCGTACCATCGTGCATCACCATCGTGCATCACCATCGTATCATCGTACATCGCCATCGTACCATCGTACATCGCCATCGTACATCACCATCGTACCATCGTACATCGCCATCGTACTTCACCATCGTACCATCGTGCATCACCATCGTACCATCGTACCTCACCATCGTACCATCGTGCATCACCATCGTGCATCACCATCGTACATCACCATCGTATCATCGTGCATCACCATCGTACACCACCATCGTACCATCGTACCATCGTACATCACCATCGTACATCACCATCATGCATCACCATCGTACCATCGTACATCGCCATCGTACCATCGTACACCACCATCGTACCATCGTACATCACCATCGTACATCACCATCGTATCATCGTGCATCACCATCGTACATCACCATCGTACCATCGTACTTCATCGTACCATCGTACATCACCATCGTACATCACCGTCGTATATCACCATCGTACCATCGTATATCACCATCGTACCATCATACATCACCACCGTATATCACCATCATACCATCGTGCATCACCATCGTGTCATCGTGTATCGCCACCGTACCAGCATGCATCAACATCGTACATTACAATCGTACTATCGTGTATAGCCATCGTACCTTCATGTATCACCATTGCACCGTTGTACATCATCATCGTACCATCGCCGTCGTACCATCGTGTCTAGCAATAGTAATATCGTTATCGCACCCGTGTGTATCTCCATCTTACTATCGTGTCTGGACATAGTAAGATCGCTATCGTACAAATATAGCATCGTACTTCACCATAATAACATCGTCCATCACCATCGAACATCCATGCCTCGCTCTCTTATCATCGTGCATCATCTTTGTACCATCGCTAAAGTCCTTCGCCATCACTCCTCGCCATCATACCAGCAATCAATAACTGACTTCCATGAACTGGTCACAGACTTCCAGAATCCAGTTGCAGACTTACAGAACAACTCGCAGACTTACAGAACAACTCGCAGACTTACAGAACTAGTTGCAGACTTACACAATTCAGTTACAGACTTCCAGAAGCAGATGCATACTTCAAGTAGCAGTTGCAGACTTACAAACTCCAGTTGCTTCCAGAACCACTCGCAGATTTACAGAACCAGTTGCATACTTCCAGAACCAGTTGCATACTTCCAGAACCAGTTGCATACTTCCAGAACCAATTGCATACTTCCAGAACCAATTGCATACTTCCAGAACCACTTGCATTATTACAGAACCAGTTGCATACTTCCAGAACCAGTTGCATACTTCCAGAACCACTTGCATACTTCCAGAACCACTTGCATACTTCCAGAATCAATTGCATACTTCCAGAACCACTTGCATTATTACAGAACCAGTTGCATACTTCCAGAATCAATTGCATACTTCCAGAACCACTTGCATACTTCCAGAACCAATTGCATACTTCCAGAACCACTTGCATACTTCCAGAACCACTTGCATTATTACAGAACCAGTTGCATACTTCCAGAACCAGTTGCATACTTCCAGAACCACTTGCAAACTTCCAGACAGAACCACTTGCATACTTCCAGAACCAATTGCATACTTCCAGAACCACTTGCATACTTCCAGAACCAATTGCATACTTCCAGAACCACTTGCATACTTCCAGAACCAGTTGCATACTTCCAGAACCACGTGCATACTTCCAGAACCACTTGCATACTTCCAGAACAAATTGCATACTTCCAGAACCACTTGCATTATTACAGAACAAATTGCATACTTCCAGAACCACTTGCATACTTCCAGAACAAATTGCATACTTCCAGAACCACTTGCATACTTCCAGAACCACTTGCATTATTACAGAACCAGTTGCAGACTTCCGGACTCAGTTGCAGACTTACAGAACCACTTGTATTATTACAGAACCAGTTGCAGACATCCGGACTCAGTTGCAGACATACAGAACCGATTTGCAGACTTCCAGAACCACTCACAAACGTGCTGATCCAGTTGCAGACTTACATAATCCAGTTGCTTCCAGAACCACTCGGAGACTTAGAGAACCATTAACAGACTTACAGAATCCAGTTGTAGACTTCCAGAAGCAGTTGCTCACTTACAGAATCCAGTTGTAGACTTCCAGAAGCAGTTGCTCACTTACAGAATCCAGTTGTAGACTTCCAGAAGCAGTTGCTCACTTACAGAATCCAGTTGTAGACTTCCAGAAGCAGTTGCTCACTTACAGAATCCAGTTGTAGACTTCCAGAAGCAGTGGTTCACTTTCAGAATCCAGTTGTAGACTTCCAGAAGCAGTTGCTCACTTACAGAATCCAGTTGTAGACTTCCAGTAGCAGTTGCTCACTTACAGAATCCAGTTGTAGACTTCCAGAAGCAGTGGTTCACTTTCAGAATCCAGTTGTAGACTTCCAGTAGCAGTTGCTCACTTACAAAATCCAGTTGTAGACTTCCAGAAGCAGTTGCTCACTTACAGTATCCCGTTGCAGATTTCAATGATTCAGTTACAGACTTCCAGACAGACAGACTTCCAGACAGACAGACAGACAGACAGACAGACAGACAGACAGACAGACAGACAGACAGACAGACAGACAGACAGACAGACAGACAGACAGACAGACAGACAGACAGACAGACAGACAGACAGACAGACAGACATACTTCCAGACAGACAGACAGACAGACAGACATACTTCCAGACAGACTTCCAGACAGACAGACAGACAGACATACTTCCAGACAGACTTCCAGACAGACAGACAGACAGACAGACAGACAGACAGACAGACAGACAGACAGACAGACAGACAGACAGACAGACAGACAGACAGACAGACAGACAGACAGACAGACAGACAGACAGACAGACAGACAGACAGACAGACAGACAGACAGACAGACAGACAGACAGACAGACAGACAGACAGACAGACAGACAGACAGACAGACAGACAGACAGACAGACAGACAGACAGACAGACAGACAGACAGACAGACAGACAGACAGACAGACAGACAGACAGACAGACAGACAGACAGACAGACAGACAGAGGGGTCTTGATAACTCTCTAAATCAGGCAATCATCGGCAAAAAGATCGTTGAAGTGGCACAGGAATAGTAATGGTCCTAGTACAGTACCCTGTGGCACACCAGAATACACTGTGACCGATTCAGAGTGTTCAACTTCGACTACGACTTTATTTACATAACTTAGTTATGTTTAACATTGTTCAGCATTTATCTTAGAAACAAATTAATAATAAATATGCATACTATTATCAGGGATTCTAATTTTATAGCTGTTACCATTATTTTATGTTATAATTATATAGTCGGCTCAAAAGCTCACTCAGAGCTTGTGTTGTACTGTTGATTTAAACATATTTATTCCACTATATATACATTCACAAAACAAGACATGCACACAAAATTAAAGAATAGGAAAGGATCAAAACGGAAACAGAGCATATATAGTTTCTCTCCTTTAGTTTAGTTTCTCTCTGTACTGTTGTACTGTTGCTATCTTGCCGACTCAAATTTATCTTATCATATCTTATGACACTGGGATAGGAATTGCCATTTGTTTTCATTACCATTTACGCCATAGTAGTACATCTTGAACATGCGCTTTTTGTGAGGCACGGTATCAAAATAATGATTCTTAGAAATCGAAAATAATCATGTCTACCTGATTGGCCGTTTCATACTTCTCGGGGATATCGTGTACTGTAGTGAGTAGCTGAGTCTCGTATTAATACGTGTAGCGTAGAACGTGTTGCAGTGTTGTTAGTAGGCCTATGTTATCCATTTCTAGTTGTTAAGAATATGGCGACACAATTAGAAATGATGTGGCTGAGTAGTTTGCATGTAGATCTACACATATCAGCGATACAGGATGATAGAGTGGTGGAACCTATGCTCGGCGTAAATCCTACATATCATGGCCTATAAAAAATGCTCATAAACAGCATCATTTCGTCTTGTTCGTACCTCCACACCGTGCACGTCGGGAACAAGGCACAGCTCACAGCAGGAAATTGGGTCACCGTTCCGAAGTGACCAATCCACGCCACTGACGCATACAGACGAGTACCCGCATCGACTCTTTGGAGTGTCAACACTTACCTAGATCAGCGACAGCTAGTACTCGGGCGCTGAAGAGGCGACGAGTGACCGGGTAGGAGAAGACGGCAGTCGTTTCGCGTGGATGGCGCACCCGTTGCCTCGAACTCTTGTATCTGTCTCCAATGACGGGCGAGCGGTTGGAGACAGAGGGATGCGACCTCGACCCCGGATGCGTCAACGGGGTGGACAACGACGGAACAACCGAACCATTTTGCTGCTGTGAGCCGACTAATCGTGGAGGATGTGGCCCTAAAAAGCACCGAGAAAATAACCACCTTGGACATGATGGCGGCGAGAGACGACCAGTACCACAATCTTCTAGAACATAATCATCTTGGACTTAAGCAACATAGACTCAACCAACAAGGAATAATTATCGAGTGAACTAATCATCTTGGACCGAAATCTTCACGGGAATATACAACTACAAACCTCAATCTACACCACTCTACAAGACACCGACGACTCAACACTTCGTCGAATAATCGACGGTGCGAAAGCACGTTTGCTCGCCCATATGGTTTACAGGTGGCGAGGGTAAATAAACGCAATCATCATCATCATCATCATTTCGTGGAAAAGATTCTCCCAACCAGTTGTCTGTTTATATTCTGCTTACTGAACCAGTCATAGCTTCACCTCTATCAGCGAAAATAGGTTAAAACTATTTAAATATTTTAAATACGGATGCAAATGGGGGGAAATACGCCGAACATAGGAATACGCCGAGCATAGGAATACGCTGAGCATAGGTTCCACCACTCTACACATGTATATCAGCGATACAGGATGATAATTTTCCGGAAAGTGGACACCACATTAGGCCTACTTAAATACTGGGGCCATTCCTCCAATTATATGACATGCGCACACACCTATTGTCATTGTTAATACAGGCGCGCCACGCGGTCTTAGCGATTGGGGCGGCCCACCGAGCGCCGATTTGGGAGGGTATGGGAGGGGTTTCCCCTTCCTACCAGGGGGTCTGGGGATGTCCCCCAGAAAATTTGAAACCCTAGAACGTCTCTGGTGCGTTTTGGCGTATATTTTACACACCCGTGAAGCCTCCTATAGCAGTATATCATCCCTGTCATTTGGGTATGGTAGGGGTTTCCCCTAAGGGCTCTCCTTTGCTGGAGATTTTTTTGCTGAACCTTGTGACATAACTAGGGCTATTTGCAGGCCTTTGAACCATTGAGAGGGGATGTAAATGTAAATAACAATGGTGCAATCTGACATGTGATATTGATTTACAATTTCTCTTAGAACAACACAATATGCCTATACCCCCTCCCATTTTTATTGCATTTTTGGGCCACTTCTTTTTTCACTTTTTCTTTCTTTTAGTTTTTTTTCTTCTACACCTATATATTTTTTGTTTCTTTTAAATTGCCGTTTCTTGCCGAATTATTGGGGCGGCCACAACCGCCCCAGCCGTCATAGGCGCGGCGCCACTGTAATAAACGACAAGTAACTGAATATCATCGACCTATTCCGATAATTCGTCAATACTTCAGCACATTTGATGGTATGCTACCGTAACAACTTACATAAACTGAGTATTCTAACGAATCACCTTGAATTCTCGCGGGAATTACCGAGATCTCGTAACAAATCCAAGATGGAAGACATCAGATGACAGTCGCTGATTTCCCATGAAATAATCAATAATTATGCTTTAGGATAAACATATTTCTTTGCAGACGATGAATAGACATCAAGTTTTAACTGGTGCCTGTAATTTTGGTGAAAAATGCCATGCTGTTGGCAGTGTTGAAGGCATTCATTTTACAGTAAGATGTTTTGACAGCTAAGTTTGATAGCTTCCTCAAGTTCATGTACAAGACTGCCAGGAGGCGGTCTAGGCACTGAAGTCTGTCCCACACAAATCTATGCAGCTCATTTATAGCGTAGCTTTTCATTTATCCCAAATAATTTAGTGTGGAATGAGTAAAAAGATCATTAGCACCATGGCATATGTTTTTGATTACTGGACTGAACAATTTTATAATTATATATAATTATAATACCTTCTTAAGTTCTTATACTATAGTTATGCTTTTAACAGTTTGACGTGCAACATGTCTTCATCCCCACAAGGGGTTTGACATTAGAGGAAGATAGACATCATAATTCAATATTGGTTCTTGTTTGTCTGTTTATGCAAGAAGCTTTATTTTTTAAAAAATCCAAGACACATGAAGATTTTTTTATCGTCTGATCACATTTATAAATAACATTAGCTAATTTTGACGCGCAACATGTCTACATCCCCGCAAGGATGATAGATAGATAGATACAGAGTTCCCTCTTGTCTGAATGTTTGTCTGCGCCACTTCTGTCGCCAATTGAAAAACACTGGAGCCAATTAAATAATATTGGAGCCAATTAAATAATATTGGAGCCAATTAAGAGCCATATAGTTCACAAATAAATATTTGAAGCCATGTATTTGACAAAACATGTGACAAAAATAAAATTTCAAAAAAGTTGCACCAACTATTTTTGCCAATTCACAAAATTTAACGCCAATATTTGTATTTTGTCGCAATTGGCGCCATTGGCGACCGACAGCGGGAACCCTGAGATAGATACATAGATAGATATTTGCCTACAAACATCAGGGATTGCCATGTCTTTAGAAGCATAATCTTTTATTTGCCCAGCAAGAAAATAAACTTGCCCAGTGAAACATTGCATAAACTTTGTATGGCTGTCCAATTAGCGCAGTGGTTAGCGTGCTCGCTTCTCACCAATGCAACTCGGGTTTGATCCTCGGACCGGGAAGTATGTGAGATGGTACCATACGGTGGTCACCAGATCAAACAGGTAGTTTTTCTGCAGGTACTCCGGTTTCCTCTCACACGAATGAACAAATATACGCTGTCATCCGCGCCAACGAGAGTGATTAGTATAAGTTGTTAAAACTTGCTTCGAAATCGGTGTAAAATAAATAAAGTATAAATTATCTTCGTATATCTTTTATATTGATACCTATTGCTCAGGGTGATATATTTTTATAAAATTGAAGTTCCTGTAAAAGATGTTTGCTTAATTCATATAAATTTATATTAGTTTTACCAATTGTTAAGTTTGATTTACTAGTTTAATATTCTTTATGGCTAACAAGCACATTGGTCTTACCTACAAAACTTAGTTATGTTTTAACATTTTTCAGCATTTATCTTAGAAATAAATATGCATATTATTCATTATCAGTGATTCTAATTTTATAGCTGTTATCATTATATTGTTTCTGTATGTTAAATAGTCAGTTCAAAAGCTCACTCAGAGATTGTGTTGTACTGTTGATATCTTAGTTTAAACATATTTATTTTCTCTCAATACATGATTATTTACAACAACTGATATAAGGAATTGGACAGATAGCTGTATAGCTGTTATCTTGCTGACTCAAAATAAAAAATTTATCTTATGCAACTTTGCTTGCAATGGGCGATTCCTGACTGGAAAGCCACACCTGGTTATAACCGTATATGTGAACAGTATTATTATTAATATACAGTGCTTTCTCCAGTCTGCGCCATTGCATTATATAGCACGGTAGATTATATTTGGACATGCTCGACTATAACGATGATCTTGTAAGAGCACACTGAAAAATTAAAAGTTGGTTTAAACATGAAAGCACTAAAGTACATCATTCATGAGTAATATTATAATATCCTAATTTATTATACAGACAGAGACCCATTCCAGAATCACCTCTGGTTCTTTTACGTGCACAGTGTAAAGCACCGACACAAGACCTTGGTTTAAAGTCCTATCTGAAAGACTGTTAATTTTATTAGTGTCAGACGGGGGGGATCGAACCTGCGATCCCTGGATTACCAGTGAGTCCAACGTGTTAACCACTGGACTACAGATCCGTCTTGTTATATTCGCTGTCAATAACCAGTGGGGGTGTAGTCTAATTTAGCATCCTGTCAAGGTTTAGGGATTTGCTGGCAGGTGTGAAATACTTAACTAGGAGACAGCTATGGTTGAAAATTGGATATACTTATAATAATTGACAACTGAAAAACAAAAACAAAATTATTTTTTTCCCGCCAAATCGTATTTGTTTTTCGGTCAAATGCGGAAATGGCGAATGTCAGCGGGAACACTGAACAACATATACTGATATAAAGTATGTGTGTGTGTGTGGATGAGTCAGACTACAATACTATTTTCAGGTTTATGCAGCAGGTTGTGACATTGTGATTTTAGCCAGCGATCTTCAACGTGTACAGATCATCCCGGGCGTGACGCATGGCAATGTCAAGGTCAGCTGTATAGACGCATCCACCGACTCCGGAAAGGTAGTAATTGAGGCTAGGACTTGCATTGATTGGCCATCTGTAATCTTTTGTTAATGTTGTTTAACTCTTTACTCCATTGATACGCCTTCCTAAGCATATCTATGGAGTAAAGAGTTACGCTCCAAGGCTTTCCAGTGTTCTTCTCTATCACTAAAAACCGCCAAACATTTAAGACAACGGCTTCCATCTTAAAATTTCAACACTGAATTATTGTGTAACGAATATTGCTGGCGAATTTATTTTGTTTAGAAAACATCATTTTGACATGGCCCCGTCAAAACAGGTGCACAGAACTAAAATGTGCACATGTATTTTGGCGCATCTCACTCAAAGCAAGGTGGCGACTGATAATTATTACAACAACCAGGGATCAGTTTAGAGGGCGATGTGGGCGAAATTGTCGCCCTAGGGACCCTGACTTCACCCTCTGGGGGCCCCACTTCTCCCTTAAAAAATAATATTTTTCAAACAAAATTTTGTCTCGTAAGATACACTGGCCCATTATAAAGCATTCCTTCTATTCAAATGTTGTATTTAATGGTTGTACTGTGCATTTTAACCCTATTTTGCATAAGTATATTAAAGAAGACCATTTAAGGAAGCGATCACGCGCTTTCTCACTTCTCTCAATAAATCTGGCCTAGAATGAACCCTGCTGAACAATACCACTCAGTTCATTCACAGGGGCCACCGTGACTGAGTGGTTAAGGTAGTTAACTTCAAATCGCTTGCCCCTCACTGCTGTACATGTAGGTTCGAATCCCACTGGGTGTGTCGAATTCATTCAAGTGAGGAAGCTATCCAGCTGACCTGCAGAAGGTCGTTGGTTCTACCTGAAATACTGCTTGGATGGGCACCCAGGTCTTCCTCCACTAATAATTGCCGGAGAGTTGCATATTTGACATAAGCTGTTGGTTCTACTTTATGCCACCAAAAACAAACAAAATCGTTAAATTAAAGTAATCCTGTAGAATGTAGTGTTTCACAGTGCTGTGTACATTCATTTCCAGAGTATGCATAAAATGGTATTTACTGCCTTTATTTTCAGATTGTAGCATCATATTTACAAAAGGTGTACGTTTTTGAACCAGCGCCGTTACTGCATCATGACAGTACACATGTAAGTTACTATAAATAGATCGTCTTACACCCTGTGACAGTTCACATGTAAGTTACTATAAATAGAACGTCTTACACCCTGTGACAGTACAAATGTAAGTTACTATAAATAGAACGTCTTACACCCTGTGACAGTACACATGTAAGTTACTATAGATAGATAGTGTTACACCCTGTGACAGTTTACAAATAAGTTACTATAAATAGATAGTGTTACACCCTGTGACAGTACACAAGTAAGTTACTATAAATAGATAGTGTTACACCCTGTGACAGTACACATGTAAGTTACTATAAATAGATAGTGTTACACCATATGCTAGTTTACAAGTAAGTTACTATAAATAGATAGTGTTACACCCTGTGACAGTACACAAGTAAGTTACTATAAATAGATAGTGTTACACCCTGTGACAGTACACATGTAAGTTACTATAAATAGATAGTGTTACACCATATGCCAGTTTACAAGTAAGTTACTATAAATAGATAGTGTTACACCCTGTGACAGTACACAAGTAAGTTACTATAAATAGATAGTGTTACACCCTGTGACAGTACACAAGTAAGTTACTATAAATAGATAGTGTTACACCATATGCCAGTTTACAAGTAAGTTACTATAAATAGATAGTGTTACACCATATGCCAGTTTACAAGTAAGTTACTATAAATAGAACATCTTACACCCTGTGACAGTACAAATGTAAGTTACTATAAATAGATAGTGTTACACCCTATGACAGTTTACAGGTAAGTTACTATAAATAGATCGCCTTACACCCTGTAACAGTTTACAAGTAAGTTACTATAAATAGATCGCCTTACACCCTGTGACAGTACACAAGTAAGTTACTATAAATAGATAGTGTTACACCCTGTGACAGTTTACAAGTAAGTTACTATAAATAGATCGCCTTACACCCTGTGACAGTACACAAGTAAGTTACTATAAATAGATAGTGTTACACCCTATGTACAGTCAAACATGTGCTTCTCCCTTATGTCAAGACGATATACAGTGAGTCAGACCTGTTTCATTGGCCACCAGTCCTGTATTAAGCTGCCAGTATCACGGCTCCAAATATGTTGTTTTATGATACATTTGCACTCTATTAAGCAGTCACCTGTGCTAAGCAGCCATTGTCTGTCATTCCCTTCGCTGGCTCCTTAAGACATGTTTGAATGTACTTGTATGATGGCAGCAGGGTGTAAATGATAAATACTTACGTGTGATTGATACAATATGGTTCTAAACATTTGAGCTATTTTGCTGTATTCATGTTGTTCATGTTGCTCTTGGCAGAAACTGGATTATCATTGGTACCAGACTGCGGTGTTTGAGGCAGACTGTGTTGTTCAGTGTGTGACATGGAATCTAGAAGGTAAGTGGCATTCTATGTTTGTCTTATCCGAGATGTTGATTGGCCTCTGTGGCCAAGTGGTTACTGTCGTTTACTTCAAAATCAAATCATCTTGTATACAATGTACTTAACCCGGCCCGAGCCTGAACTGTGCTGATGCACCGTTAAACCAAATACTCACTCAAAATCAACCACTTGCCCGTTGCCACTGTAGGTTCGAAGCCCACTAGGGGTGACGATTTCTTCCATGTAAGTGAGCTATCCATCTTGCTTGTGGAAGGTTGGTGATTCTACCTGGATGCCAATCCGTGCCTGAATGACATCAGCTGCAGTGTCGCAATATGACAGAAGCTATTGATGCTACTTAAAAGGTTGTAAAACAACAAATAAATTGCCTATTAAATACATAGTAAAAAGTAAAAAATACATAGTAAAAAGTAAAAACATACAGTCTGTTCATTTATATTTCCAATCTGTCATTTCTTCTGATACCACATCCACTGTGAAGAGGTATTCAAATGAAACTGTAAAAGAGCAAAACTTCCAATTATAATGTTTTCCATATCCGGTGATCACCTGTGAATAACGTCACTGTGTTTACACACTGTATTCCTCCGCCAAATAATACAGTATACCAACCTTCAGTTTGTAATGGCCTGAATTCTTATGGCCTCGAACTCCGGACCTTTCGCACCTGAAGGGAATGCGCATCCACTGCACTATCACGACTTCCACTTCTACTACAATTTGAACTATCCCTGCTCAATATTCAGTGTTTGAATGATTACAGGAAGTAGGCTACTTACTGGTGGCGAGGCTGTACAACTGTGGTCCGTGACACAGGATATACACGAGGAAAGTGCACCGAGAAAAAGCGTCAAGTTTTCCCTGGGCCATGGGGAGCTCGGCGCTCACGGGGAGACCGTCCAACCTGAGCATCAAGTCGAGACTATTTGGGAATACATTTGGAAATGCAAGTAGGTTATGTTTTAATGTTTTATTTTTGTTATTTTTTTATACGTTTATTTAGTTTATACAAATTTATTTTAGCTCGATTGCGAAACAAGTTCTTACAACCTATATTAATCACTCTCGAGACCTCATTCCTGATGGAATCCATCTCCACGAGGAAAATTTTTTTTTTAGATACAGAGGCGGTCACTGGGTCATCCATATGGGCAATCCCGAAACACGCTAAAGCTGTATCATAAACATGCAAGTCGTGATAGCACAGTGGTAGTGCGTTCGCCTCAGATGCGAATGGCCTCGAGTTTGTGCCCCTCTGGAGCCGTTACTATTGTGCTTTAAATTCCACGTTGCCTCTTCTCTCTCCCTCGTGGCGATGGATTCATCAGGAATGAGGTCTCGAGAGTGATTAGTTGTAAGAACTTGGTTCGCAATCAAGCTAAAATATGCTCTATCCCTGTATCACGAATGCCACAATGTGTAAAACAATTAACATTCCCATCTGAAAGAATTGCTAATCTTACTCTCCCATGACGCATATCACTCTAAGATGAATTCCCAACTCTTGTCCTGAAATTGGAGGGGTTTTTTTTGGACACTTTTGACGTCTAATACCAATTGGACACTCAATTAGCTCTGCATAATATATATTTTCAGGCCAGCCAGCCCAGTGCACCACTTACAGTTTTCACCGGATGGATTGTTGTTTGCCTCGGCTGGAATGGTACATACAAGTTTGTCATTAGTATTTCAGATCATGAAATATATTATAGTTTCGATTGTATTGCCAGGCTGATATGCAATTAGTAGCCATTATTTAACCCTTTCCCTCATAGAAGCACCTCTTGACGCCATTACCAATACGACATACATTGACAATGTAGTAGCCAAACCAATGTTCATAAACCCTTTCCCTCATAGAAACACCTCTTGATGCCATTACCAATATGACATACATTGACAATGTAGTAGCCAAACCAATGTTCACAATGAAGGCCAGAATCTCATGTTGTCCAAGTAATATCTATGGAGGTGGGATAGATATGGCGACTACTTATTCACTGCATGATAGTTATACGGCTGTCGTTTGTATGGAGATATAATAGTATATTAACTAGGGATGGCAACGAATGTTCGAATATTCGTTCGAACGTCCGAATATTCGAATATTAAAACCATATTCGAATATTACAAAAATTCAAATAAAATTTTAATAAATTGCAGTTAAATCATAACTTAAAAGGATATAATTATATGTTTGTTTAAATTTCAATCAATTAAGTTTCGAAAACAAAGAATGACCCAATGCGTGCCCGAAGGTGCGAAATGTCATCGTGATTTGGCTCCAAATAACAAAGGAGGGTGATGACATGTTGTTCACACCAATGCTGGCTAGTCTCTTAGATCCTAGGTACAAACGACTGCCGTTTTTAACCTCAGAGCAACGTGGATCCCCACTGTTAACCCCTAGAATGGTGGCGACGGAACGAGTTGGAGAAATTTGCGAATATTCGAATATTCGTTCAGAAGATCATCCGAATATTCGAATATCACAATCACCATTCGTTGCCATCCCTAATATTAACCTAAATCTCTATGAAGCAAAGAGTTAACTAGCTGGCAGTTCACCAGCCGACCATATACGCATGAGCCCCTGTCAGGGTTTGAACCTTCTGCCTCCCTCGGACTCCCCTGAAGAACTAGACCACAGATACGGGATGCCAGGGACAGCTAGCTCACTGTAGATAATAAGAGGATATTTGTTTGTTTCAGTGTATGATCGAAACATATTTCACCGAATGAACATTGAAAGCATTATCGACGATTGAGGCGCAAACCACTCGTGATATAACAGCTTTCTATTTTCATGAGTGAAATATTATTCGATCATTCACTTAAGCAAAAAATATTCTTTTTATTTTTGGCTGAAAAGTGTTTTAATTATAGAAAACGATGCAACTATGCACTAATTAGAGCTAGAATGTTGTGTTTAGACGACCATAAATGAAGTGATAAAACATGTCGTAAATTAGCATCGTAAACCATGCAGTCATAAACCACACATAGAAAGCAGTGAGAAATAAAATGATGCCTTCAAGCGGGAAGGGCCGTAACTAATGTTGCTAGAACTTGTGGCATGTTTTGTACTCGAGCAATAAAATATGCTTAAACTAAACCAGTAGAATAGCACATTTTATTTCACTGATAAATTGATGTTTCATTTGGAAACATAAAATAAATGAGGATATCTCTACATGTAAGAGCTGGTACAGTACTTCGATGGTGCGGTTGCTATAAATGCCTCATCATGGTGCTAACCTTGTTGTGCTGCTTATGTGATTGCTTAACAAGTGTTTTGTATGTTTCAGCATGACAGATTAGTGAAAATCTGGTATGAGGACAGGAAACGTAAGTGCTCATGTATTTATGGCATGTTTGATGAAAATGTTACATGAAATGTATGGAGAATGAGGAGCGTCGATTTTTGTATTCCAACTTTTTTCCGCATCAAATTTGACGTGAACTTCGAAATATAAAAACCATATCACGATTATATTCTATCTTGAGAAATGTTGGCTTGTGAAAATGATATTTTATGGTGCGCGGTGTACACCAGAACTACATTTCCCCCTGATTTTCAAGCCAAAATGTGGATGCGCGTTATACACGATAGCGCGATATGCATAGCAAATTACGGTAATACAAACTTGAGATTTTTGATGAATTTTACTCATTTACCCATTGCGGTCATATATGTACATGTATATAATTATGTAATTATAATTTGAGTACATGATGTTCTTTGGCAGTTAAAATAAACGGAGTTGCTCCCTACTGTTTAACACATATTGGTCTTGTCTAAAATATGTCTTATAAATCTGTTTGTTTCTTGCAGTACAACTGCCTCTCTCCCACGCAGACAGTGTAATAAGCCCCAAATCTGAGAAGCTCCATTTCTCATTTGTGTACATTGCACATCCCCGGGCAGTTAGTGGACTTTCCTGGAGAAAGACAAGCAAATATATGCCAAGGTGAGTATTCATTGCACATCCCCCGGCAGTTAGTGGACTTTCCTGGAGAAAGACAAGCAAATATATGCCAAGGTGAGTATTCATTGCACATCCCCGGGCAGTTAGTGGACTTTCCTGGAGAAAGACAAGCAAATATATGCCACGGTGAGTATTCATTGCACATCCCCGGGCAGTTAGTGGACTTTCCTGGAGAAAGACAAGCAAATATATGCCAAGGTGAGTATTCATTGTGTATATTGCACATCCCCCGGGCAGTTAGTGGACTTTCCTGGAGAAAGACAAGCAAATATATGCCACGGTGAGTATTCATTGCACATCCCCCGGCAGTTAGTGGACTTTCCTGGAGAAAAACAAGCAAATATATGCCAAGGTGAGTATTCATTGTGTACATTGCACATCCCCCGGCAGTTAGTGGCCTTTCCTGGAGAAAGCCAAGCAAATATATGCCAAGTGAGTATTCATTGCCATCCCCGGGCAGTAGTGGACTTTCCTGAGAAAGCAAGCAAATATATGCCAAGGTGAGTATTCATTGCACATCCCCGGGCAGTTAGTGGACTTTCCTGGAGAAAGCCAAGCAAATATATGCCAATGTGAGTATTCATTGCACATCCCGGGCAGTTAATGGACTTTCCTGGAGAAAAACAAGCAAATATATGCCACGGTGAGTATTCATTGCACATCCCCGGGCAGTTAGTGGACTTTCCTGGAGAAAGACAAGCAAATATATGCCAAGGTGAGTATTCATTGCACATCCCCGGGCAGTTAGTGGACTTTCCTGGAGAAAACAAGCAAATATATGCCAAGGTGAGTATTCATTGCACACCCCCGGCAGTTAGTGGACTTTCCTGGAGAAAAACAAGCAAATATATGCCAAGGTGAGTATTCATTGCACATCCCCGGCAGTTAGTGGCCTTTCCTGGAGAAAAACAAGCAAATATGCCACGGTGAGTATTCATTGCACATCCCCGGCAGTTAGTGGACTTTCTGGAGAAAAACAAGCAATATATGCCAAGGTGAGTATTCATTGTGTTTGCACATCCCGGGCAGTTAGTGGACTTTCTGGAGAAAACAAGCAAATATATGCCAAGGTGAGTTCTTGTGTACATTGCACATCCCCGGGCAGTTAGTGGCTTTCCTGGAGAAAGCAAGCAAATATATGCCAAGGTGAGTATTCATTGCACATCCCGGGCAGTTAGTGGACTTTCCTGGAGAAAGCAAGCAAATATATGCCAAGGTGAGTATTCATTGCACATCCCGGGCAGTTAGGGACTTTCCTGGAGAAAGCAAGCAAATATATGCCAATGTGAGTATTCATTGCACATCCCGGGCAGTTAATGGACTTTCCTGGAGAAAAACAAGCAAATATATGCCACGGTGAGTATTCATTGCACATCCCCGGGCAGTTAGTGGACTTTCCTGGAGAAAGACAAGCAAATATATGCCAAGGTGAGTATTCATTGCACATCCCCGGGCAGTTAGTGGACTTTCCTGGAGAAAAACAAGCAAATATATGCCAAGGTGAGTATTCATTGCACATCCCCCGGCAGTTAGTGGACTTTCCTGGAGAAAAACAAGCAAATATATGCCAAGGTGAGTATTCATTGCACATCCCCCGGCAGTTAGTGGCCTTTCCTGGAGAAAAACAAGCAAATATATGCCACGGTGAGTATTCATTGCACATCCCCCGGCAGTTAGTGGACTTTCCTGGAGAAAAACAAGCAAATATATGCCAAGGTGAGTATTCATTGCACATCCCCCGGCAGTTAGTGGCCTTTCCTGGAGAAAAACAAGCAAATATATGCCAAGGTGAGTATTCATTGCACATCCCCCGGGCAGTTAGTGGACTTTCCTGGAGAAAGACAAGCAAATATATTCCGAGATGTTGTTCAGTAACTATGATTTGTGACATTGTTTGCACAGGCTCCTATTAATCCACACAATCTGACAATAATAATGTCAAAGCATTATTCCTAAAATGTGTTACGAAAACTGACATCAAAATGTCGAGAATCAATCACTAGACCTACAGAGCAAATGCGAGCTGTCTTGTCTCATCATGATCTGCACTTTTGCCGGAAATATTACTATTTTTAGACAAAATTACCCATTTTGATAAATGAACTGGTCCAAATGTAATTTTCTTATTAATTTATTGGTCTAAAAATATCATGCACCAATCCAGGTCAGTTACTTGGTGTTTAACCCACCCATTCAACACCAAGTAACTGACCTGGATTGGTGCATGATATTTTTAGACCAATAAATTACATTTGGATCAGTTCATTTATTAAAATAGGTAAACAAAAATTCTAAAAATAGTAATATTACTTGCAAAAAGTGCAGATCCTGATGAGATGGCTTGTCATGAGCCGGCTCATCTGGATCTACACATTTTAGTAAGCCGATTAGAGGCCTGTGGTGTTGAAAGGGTTAATGGGGGTAGACATGGTTCCAAAAATAAAAATTCTATAAATGGTACAATTACTGTACAAGCTTCTATTCCAGAGGATCAGTAGCAAACATGTTGATTACTTCCTGCAAGGATAACGTGTGCCGTGTATGGTCTGAGACTATATTGCCCGACGACGGTCTCGTCGACCTGGAGCAGTTCGAACCCAACTCTTCGTACGATCCAAAGTTTCACATGCAAAGACAAAAGAAACGCTTCATGCAAAGATTGAAAACTATCAGGTAACTCACTCAAGTTTACCTTGTAGTCAAGTTTTCTTAATTTGCTATGCTCCCAGGGCTCATTCTAAAGGGCAACTGGGGCCCTAGGGACTCTTGACTTCGCCCCCTGTGGACTCATTTCTCCCTAAAAAAAATATAAATTTCATACAAAATATTGTCCAGTAACATACACTGGCCCAATATACACTGGCCTATACACTGGCCCAAGAACTCTTGTTCAAAATTGTCAAATTGTGACTTATAACCCTATATTTGAAATTGTGTGTGTGTGTTTTACGTTTATTTATCGTCGCTACCAGTTGCCCATATGAGCGACGTCTCCTGAAGAGATTAGTCATTTTAGATTTTTGGAGGATAGTGCAATGATACAGACAAAGACCCATTCCATTCTTTTACGTGCACAATGTACAGCACTGACACGAGACCTTGGTTTAAAGTCTCATCTGAAAGACTGTTAATTTTATTAGGGTCAGACGGGGGATTGAACCTGCAATCCCTGGATTACCAGTCCAGCGTGTTACCACTGGACTACAGATCTGTCCCTTTGTTGAAATTTATTAAATAAACACAAAGGTGCAATCGTGCGCTGCCCCAATAATGATAACCTAGAATGAGCCCTGTGCTTGTCTCTTGTTTCACGTTTTCCTACAGCATGTCTTTAGGGTATATGCAGGGTTCCCGCTGTCGTTCGCCAAATGGCCCAATTGCGACAAAAAACAAATATTGGCGCTATATTTTGTGAATTTTGTGAATATTTCACGCA
This sequence comes from Archivesica marissinica, assembly GCA_014843695.1. Classification (NCBI taxonomy): domain Eukaryota; kingdom Metazoa; phylum Mollusca; class Bivalvia; order Venerida; family Vesicomyidae; genus Archivesica; species Archivesica marissinica. The sequence continues at coordinate 23,062,213 of CM026399.1, forward strand.
ATTTTTGTTTTCAATTTTTTTTGTGGCACATGTTTTGTCAAATTCATGACTTCAAATATTTATTTGTGAACTACCGTATGTGGCTCTTAATTGGCTCCAAGATTTTTCAATTGGCGACAGTGTTTTTCAATTGGCGACAGAAGTGGCGCAAACAAACATTCAGACAGAGGGAACCCTGATATGATTCCAGTGTTCATGTTTTGTTTTACTTTGAACTTGCTTGAAGTTAATCTATTGTTGTATTTCTCCCGGAAACTGATGTTTGGTCTTTGGATTGGGGTCTCTATGAAATGTATTACACCGTAGATCATTTTAACCATTGCATTTTATAATCCTATAAGCATGTATTTTTTGCATCTTTCAAAATGACCATGTGTTCCTATATACTAGTAAATAATGGAGCCAAGAGCACAGGAATGTTCGATATATCTGGACACATTCCATGGGTGACCAGGGTTCATTCTACATCGCCCTCTAGAATGATCCCTGGGTGACGTGAAGGGGGGAGGACTCTTGATGGAAACTTCTACCTAAAAACAGGATCTTTACAATTCTGATTATGATTCTATCATGTGAGGAAGCTATCCAGCTGGCTTGCGGAAGGTCAGTGGATTTACCCGGATGCCCGCCCATGCATGAAGTACTGCCTGGAGGGGCAACCGGGGGTATTTCCTCAGCCAATAATAGTGGAGAGTCGTAATATATGAGCTATGCCGTTGCTGCGTCTTTAAACTCCCAAAACAAAACAAAGATAACAAAATCAATATGATCATTAGTTGTATACTGTTTATCAGTTTGCTAATTGGTATCCGTTCTGAGAACAAGGTGCACGTTAATTACGCTACAGATGATTGACAGGTGGTTGACATATGTTTGAGATATCATTGGTATCTGTTCTGAGAACAAGGTGCACGTTAATTACGCTACAGATGATTGACAGGTGGTTGACATATGTTTGAGATATCATTGGTATCCGTTCTGAGAACAAGGTGCACGTTAATTACGCTACAGATGATTGACAGGTGGTTGACATATGTTTGAGATATCATTGGCATCCGTTCTGAGAACAAGGTGCACGTTAATTACGCTACAGATGATTGACAGGTGGTTGACATATGTTTGAGATATCATTGGCATCTGTTCTGAGAACAAGGTGCACGTTAATTACGCTACAGATGATTGACAGGTGGTTGACATATGTTTGAGATATCATTGGCATCCGTTCTGAGAACAAGGTGCACGTTAATTACGCTACAGATGATTGACAGGTGGTTGACATATGTTTGAGATATCATTGGCATCCGTTCTGAGAACAAGGTGCACGTTAATTACGCTACAGATGATTGACAGGTGGTTGACATATGTTTGAGATATCATTGGCATCCGTTCTGAGAACAAGGTGTACGTTAATTACGCTACAGATGATTGACAGGTGGTTGACATATGTTTGAGATATCATTGGTATCAGTTCTGAGAACAAGGTGCACGTTAATTACCCTACAGATGTGATTGACAGGTGATTGACATATGTTTGAGATATCATTGGCATCCGTTCTGAGAACAAGGTGCACGTTAATTACGCTACAGATGATTGACAGGTGGTTGACATATGTTTGAGATATCATTGGCATCCGTTCTGAGAACAAGGTGCACGTTAATTATGCTACAGATGATTGACAGGTGATTGACATATGTTTGAGATATCATTGGTATCCGTTCTGAGAACAAGGTGCACGTTAATTACGCTACAGATGATTGACAGGTGATTGACATATGTTTGAGATATCATTGGCATCAGTTCTGAGAACAAGGTGCACGTTAATTACCCTACAGATGTGATTGACAGGTGATTGACATATGTTTGAGATATCATTGGCATCAGTTCTGAGAACAAGGTGCACGTTAATTACCCTACAGATGTGATTGACAGGTGATTGACATATGTTTGAGATATGTTTTATTTTTATTTTGCTGCGTGAAGGATACACATGCACCATCATGAGAGGTGAGGGTCACTATGTAAACATGTATAGTATAGGCCAAAAATAAAATATACACATGCTTTTATGATCTTGTTCACAACTGTCGCTAGTTTGTTTCAGGCATAAACAAATGATTCCCAATCTCGGATTGGGTCTCGCTGAATATAGGAGGTACATGCAGTATGGGGTTTTAACCTCGCTGTGTTTGACGAATAGCCGAGCGGTATCCGGTCGGTAGCAGTTGCGGGACTATTTTATCCGTATAATTCGAAATAGCGAACTACGCCACTCATGAAAATATACTATTTTGGAGCTCACTCGATGAGATAAGATCTTACATTGAAATCCACAAATGTCTTATAATTATCCCAAATTGGCGAGCAGCAAATATTGTCCTCCAAAGTGCTGAGAAAAGGAACGAGAGAAATAGCTATGTATATTATTTCATTTTTGGCCATGCAAGATATTCATGTACTATGTACACCTCCTGCTCTAAATCCACACTTCGTCGTTTTCATGTTCACTTAACCCTTTACCTGCCGCCAAATAAATCGGCCGGAATGTGCAAACAGCATAAAATAGGATAGATCAGGATCTATGTTGTTTGCTATTCAGACAATTGCTTTGGCTATCCAACTAGCAAACGGTATAGAGCCTGATCAGATGGCATGTTCTATGCTGTCGGATCTGGCTCCTGTTTGCAAAAGCGACGTTACCGTGATTGGCAGGTTACGGGTTAATACAGGTAAAACCCCAGAAGAAAATTTATGTATTGTTCTTGTTTTACTTTGCTCTGTGTATAGTTATTAGGATAGATGTGAAGGCCTAAGGCCCTCTGTTGCATTTGTTTTCAAGCCCCCATCTCCGGGTATTTCATTGGGAAGTTTGGGGGATCGTCTTATAGGCAAGAGTATGTCAAAACCCACAGATTTCAGGAGCAAAGTATGGGGGACGTCTTATAGGCGAGATCATCTTATAGGCGAGATCACCTTATAGGCAACATCACCTTATAGGCAACATCACCTTATAGGCAACATCACCTTATAGGCAACATCACCTTATAGGCAACATCACCTTATAGGCAACATCACCTTATAGGCGACATCACCTTATAGGCGACATCACCTTATAGGCAACATCACCTTATAGGCAACATCACATTATAGGCGACATCACCTTATAGGCAACATCACCTTATAGGCAACATCACCTTATAGGCAACATCACCTTATAGGCAACATCATCTTATAGGCAACATCACCTTATAGGCAACATCACCTTATAGGCAACATCACCTTATAGGCAACATCACCTTATAGGTAACATCACCTTATACTTATAGGCAACATCACCTTATAGGCAACATCACCTTATACTTATAGGCAACATCACCTTATAGGCAACATCACCTTATAGGCAACATCACCTTATACTTATAGGCAACATCACCTTATACTTATAGGCAACATCACCTTATAGGCAACATCACCTTATAGGCAACATCACCTTATACTTATAGGCAACATCACCTTATAGGCAACATCACCTTATACTTATAGGCAACATCACCTTATAGGCAACATCACCTTATAGGCAACATCACCTTATAGGCAACATCACCTTATAGGCAACATCACCTTATAGGCAACATCACCTTATAGGCAACATCACCTTATAAGCAACATCACCTTATTGGCAACATCACCTTATAGGCAACATCACCTTATAGGCAACATCACCTTATTGGCAACATCACCTTATAGGCAACATCACCTTATAGGCGACATCACCTTATAGGCGACATCACCTTATAAGCAACATCACCTTATAGACGACATCACCTTATAGGCAACATCACCTTATAGGCGACATCACCTTATAGGCAACATCACCTTATAGGCGACATCACCTTATAGGCGACATCACCTTATAGGCGAGATCACCTTATTGGCAACATCACCTTATAGGTAACATCACCTTATACTTATAGGCAACATCACCTTATAGGTGACATCATCTTATAGGCAACATCACCTTATAGGCGAGATCACCTTATAGGTAACATCACCTTATACTTGTTATAGGCAACATCACCTTATAGGCAACATCACCTTATAGGCGACATCACCTTATAGGCAACATCATCTTATAGGCAACATCACCTTATAGGCAACATCACCTTAAACTTATAGGCGACATCACCTTATAGGCAACATCACCTTATAGGCAACATCACCTTATAGGCAACATCACCTTATAGGCAACATCACCTTATAGGTAACATCACCTTATACTTATAGGCAACATCACCTTATAGGCAACATCACCTTATACTTATAGGCAACATCACCTTATAGGCAACATCACCTTATAGGTGACATCACCTTATAGGTGACATCACCTTATACTTATAGGCAACATCACCTTATACTTATAGGCAACATCACCTTATAGGCAACATCACCTTATAGGCAACATCACCTTATAGGCAACATCACCTTATAGGCGACATCACCTTATAGGCAACATCACCTTATAGGCAACATCACCTTATAGGCAACATCACCTTATACTTATAGGCAACATCACCTTATAGGCAACATCACCTTATAGGCAACATCACCTTATACTTATAGGCAACATCACCTTATACTTATAGGCAACATCACCTTATAGGCAACATCACCTTATAGGCAACATCACCTTATAGGCAACATCACCTTATACTTATAGGCAACATCACCTTATAGGCAACATCACCTTATACTTATAGGCAACATCACCTTATAGGTAACATCACCTTATACTTATAGGCAACATCACCTTATAGGCGATATCACCTTATAGGCAACATCACCTTATAGGCAACATCACCTTATAAGCAACATCACCTTATTGGCAACATCACCTTATTGGCAACATCACCTTATAGGCAACATCACCTTATAGGCAACATCACCTTATACTTATAGGCAACATCACCTTATACTTATAGGCAACATCATCTTATAGGCGAGATCACCTTATAGGCAACATCATCTTATAGGCAACATCACCTTATACTTATAGGCAACATCACCTTATAGGCAACATCACCTTATAGGCAACATCACCTTATAGGCAACATCACCTTATAGGCAACATCACCTTATATGCAACATCACATTATAGGCGACATCACCTTATAGGCAACATCACCTTATAGGCAACATCACCTTATAGGCAACATCATCTTATAGGCAACATCACCTTATAGGCAACATCACCTTATAGGCAACATCACCTTATAGGCAACATCACCTTATGGACATCACCTTATACTTATAGGCAACATCACCTTATAGGCAACATCACCTTATAGGCAACATCACCTTTCTTATAGGCAACATCACCTTATACTTATGGCAACATCACCTTATAGGCAACATCACCTATAGGCAACATCACCTTATAGGCAACATCACCTTATAGGCAACATCACCTTATAGGCAACATCACCTTATACTTATAGGCAACATCACCTTATTGGCAACATCACCTTATACTTATAGGCAACATCACCTTATAGGCAACATCACCTTATACTTATAGGCAACATCACCTTATAGGCAACATCACCTTATAGGCAACATCACCTTATAGGCAACATCACCTTATAGGCAACATCACCTTATAGGCAACATCACCTTATAGGCAACATCACCTTATTGGCAACATCACCTTATAGGCAACATCACCTTATAGGCAACATCACCTTATTGGCAACATCACCTTATAGGCAACATCACCTTATAGGCGACATCACCTTATAAGCAACATCACCTTATAGACGACATCACCTTATAGGCAACATCACCTTATAGGCGACATCACCTTATAGGCAACATCACCTTATAGGCGACATCACCTTATAGGCGACATCACCTTATAGGCGAGATCACCTTATTGGCAACATCACCTTATAGGTAACATCACCTTATACTTATAGGCAACATCACCTTATAGGTGACATCATCTTATAGGCAACATCACCTTATAGGCGAGATCACCTTATAGGTAACATCACCTTATACTTGTTATAGGCAACATCACCTTATAGGCAACATCACCTTATAGGCAACATCACCATATACTTATAGGCAACATCACCTTATAGGCGACATCACCTTATAGGCAACATCATCTTATAGGCAACATCACCTTATAGGCAACATCACCTTATACTTATAGGCAACATCACCTTATAGGCAACATCACCTTATAGGCAACATCACCTTATAGGTGACATCACCTTATACTTATAGGCAACATCACCTTATACTTATAGGCAACATCACCTTATAGGCAACATCACCTTATAGGCAACATCACCTTATACTTATAGGCAACATCACCTTATAGGCAACATCACCTTATAGGCAACATCACCTTATACTATAGGCAACATCACCTTATACTTATAGGCAACATCACCTTATAGGCAACATCACCTTATAGGCAACATCACCTTATAGGCAACATCACCTTATAGGCGACATCACCTTATAGGCAACATCACCTTATAGGCAACATCACCTTATAGGCAACATCACCTTATAGGCAACATCACCTTATAGGCAACATCACCTTATAGGCAACATCACCTTATAGGCAACATCACCTTATAGGCAACATCACTTATATGCAACATCACATTATAGGCGACATCACCTTATAGGCAACATCACCTTATAGGCAACATCACCTTATAGGCAACATCATCTTATAGGCAACATCACCTTATAGGCAACATCACCTTATAGGCAACATCACCTTATAGGTAACATCACCTTATACGTATAGGCAACATCACCTTATAGGCAACATCACCTTATACTTATAGGCAACATCACCTTATAGGCAACATCACCTTATAGGCAACATCACCTTATACTTATAGGCAACATCACCTTATACTTATAGGCAACATCACCTTATAGGCAACATCACCTTATAGGCAACATCACCTTATACTTATAGGCAACATCACCTTATAGGCAACATCACCTTATACTTATAGGCAACATCACCTTATACTTATAGGCAACATCACCTTATAGGCGATATCACCTTATAGGCAACATCACCTTATAGGCAACATCACCTTATAAGCAACATCACCTTATTGGCAACATCACCTTATTGGCAACATCACCTTATAGGCAACATCACCTTATAGGCAACATCACCTTATACTTATAGGCAACATCACCTTATAGGCAACATCACCTTTACTTATAGGCAACATCATCTTATAGGCGAGATCACCTTATAGGTGACATCACCTTATAGGCAACATCACCTTATAGGCAACATCACCTTATAGGCAACATCACCTTATAGGCAACATCACATTATAGGTGACATCACTTTATAGGCAACATCACCTTATAGGCAACATCATCTTATAGACAACATCACTTTATAGGCAACATCACCTTATAGGCAACATCACTTTATAGGCAACATCACCTTATAGGCAACATCACCTTATAGACAACATCACCTTATAGGCAACATCACCTTATAGGCAACATCACCTTATAGGCAACATCACTTTATAGGCAAGTATGGACGGTGTATTTGAGCATGATGGTTCTACCGGGGCTTGAGCTGGGTTATGAAATGGACACCGTATCCGTTACACCACAGCGGCTCTATGATTGTGATAGTAGGATGATAAAGGAAGTGATGCATTTCCTATTTTAGCACAGATCCTACGGGTGGTGCGAGCGAGATCCCTCTAAATGAGAGATTACTCGAGTGTCCTGTGTATAGACAGATGCTAATCAGGTATTAGATATATGATTGCATGAATATTGGAAGAGGAATGTATAATGGACGTGGTTCATTTAACCATTAACTAGAGCTTTAGATAGACCGTTGAGGTAGTGAGCATTTGGAATACTAAGGTTGCGTATTGTATATCCTACAGGAGTAGCCGTCTTCAGCATAATACATGACACATCCCATTCCATTACCGACACATATATACATGACACATCCCATTCCATTACCGACACATATATACATGACACATCCCATTCCATTACCAACACATATACCGTACATGACACATCCCATTCCATTACCGACACAAATATTCCGTACATGAAATGACTGAATAACTCATTGTTGTTCTAATCACTGTGACTTACAGTCAAACCTGTGTTAGTGGTCACCTGTATTAAGCAGCCAACCTGTGTTAGTGGTCACCTGTATTAAGCAGCCAACCTGTATTAAGCAGCAACCTGTGTTAGTGGTCACCTGTATTAAGCAGCCAACCTGTGTTAGTGGTCACCTGTATTAAGCAGCCAACCTGTGTTAGTGGTCACCTGTATTAAGCAGCCAACCTGTGTTAGTGGTCACCTGTATTAAGCAGCCAACCTGTGTTAGTGGTCACCTGTATTAAGCAGCCAACCTGTGTGTTGTGGTCACCTGTATTAAGCAGCCAACCTGTGTTAGTGGTCACCTGTATTAAGCAGCCAACCTGTGTTAGTGGTCACCTGTATTAAGCAGCCAACCTGTGTTAGTGGTCACCTGTATTAAGCACCAACCTGTGTTAGTGGTCACCTGTATTAAGCAGCCAACCTGTGTTAGTGGTCACCTGTATTAAGCAGCCAACCTGTGTTTGGTCACCTGTATTAAGCAGCCAACCTGTGTTAGTGGTCACCTGTATTAAGCAGCCAACCTGTGTTAGTGGTCACCTGTATTAAGCAGCCAACCTGTGTTAGTGGTCACCTGTATTAAGCAGCCAACCTGTGTTAGTGGTCACCTGTATTAAGCAGCCAACCTGTGTTAGTGGTCACCTGTATTAAGCAGCCAACCTGTGTTAGTGGTCACCTGTATTAAGCAGCCAACCTGTGTTAGTGGTCACCTGTATTAAGCAGCCAACCTGTGTTAGTGGTCACCTGTATTAAGCAGCCAACCTGTGTTAGTGGTCACCTGTATTAAGCAGCCAACCTGTGTTAGTGGTCACCTGTATTAAGCAGCCAACCTGTGTTAGTGGTCACCTGTATTAAGCAGCCAACCTGTGTTAGTGGTCACCTGTATTAAGCAGCCAACCTGTGTTAGTGGTCACCTGTATTAAGCAGCCAACCTGTGTTAGTGGTCACCTGTATTAAGCAGCCAACCTGTGTTAGTGGTCACCTGTATTAAGCAGCCAACCTGTGTTAGTGGTCACCTGTATTAAGCAGCCAACCTGTGTTAGTGGTCACCTGTATTAAGCAGCCAACCTGTGTGTGTGGTCACCTGTATTAAGCAGCCAACCTGTATTAAGCAGCCAGTTGCCAGATCCCCAATATGCTGTTTTGTTATATATTTGACCTCTATTAAGCAGCCACCACAGGTTTGACTGTATATATGATGTTATTTATAGCAGTTTAATATGCAGGTGACTTATAGATTCCGTACATTGGGTCGGGTGCTAAATTTACTTGTTTGTTTGTAGGTATTGTAACTATGTAATGGCACGTGTGGCTATACATAATATATTTCCTTATATCAAGTTTTAAGTATTATTTATTTTAGTATTTTTTGCATGTATTCAAGAAAATTAACATTTTACATAAAAACTAACAGCAATAGACTGAAAAGGGATTAGAACGGAAGAAATACAGTTCTTAGAGAGATAGATTTATTTAGAACGGAAGAAATACAGTTCTTAGAGAGATAGATTTATTTAGAATGGAAGAAATACAGTTCTTAGAGAGATAGATTTATTTAGAACGGAAGAAATACAGTTCTTAGAGAGATAGATTTATTTATAGACGGTGACCTAATTAGTTGTGAACTAATATCCCTTACGGGCCCTCTTAAATATTTAACATTATAGCATAACTCTATATACACAATAATTATAGCAAAGGTACATAGTTACGTATGCAATACGGGTTTACAATGGTGTATAATTTAGCTTAAATACATAGTTACGTATGCAATATGCGTTTACAATGCTGTATAATTTAGCTTAAATACATAGTTATGCTATGCAATACGGGTTTACAATTCTGTATAATTTAGCTTAGATACATAGTTATGCTATGCAATACGGGTTTACAATGCTGTATAATTTAGCTTAAATACATAGTTATGCTATGCAATACGGGTTTACAATGCTGTATAATTTAGCTTAAATACATAGTTATGCTATGCAATACGGGTTTACAATGGTGTATAATTTAGCTTAAATACATAGTTATGCTATGCAATACGGGTTTACAATGGTGTATAATTTAGCTTAAATACATAGTTATGCTATGCAATATGGGTTTACAATGCTGTATAATTTGCTTAAAACAACAGCATAAATCATAATTGATGGAGGAAGACCATGGAGTCCCCTCCATGCCTGAAATACTGCACAGATGGGTAGAACCACCGACCTACCGCAAGTCAGCTGCATTGCTTCCTCACATGAAAGAATTCGTAAGCAAACAGGGGGAACAAGCTTTTAATCATATAGTGCATTTAGGCGTTTAGAGGGAAAATGGGTTAGGGTTGATTACGAATTATTTTATGTGAGGGAGTTATCCAGCTGGCTTGCAGTAGGTCTACCCCTCTGAGAATTATTTCAGGCACGTTGGGGAATCCGGGGTTTTCTTCCATCAATAATAGCGTGCAGGGATGAGTTTTCCGATTTTTTCCGAAATTCATTTTTGTCAGAGTGAAAATGTCCGTTTTTCTGAATTGTGTAAATCCGGCTTAAAATTATGGGAGGAGGGGTATGGGTTATTTTTATTATTCTTTGATTTCGAATCGTTCATGGTCCGTATTTTGGCTGATTCGTATTTCCAGTGGAATTCCATTCTTTCGTTTGTAATTGGCGCTAACCTTTAGCCAATCGAAAGCACATCGATCGATACAGTTGATCTTTTTTTGAAGAGTTCTTACAGCACCCCCGAACCCCCAGCTGCAGTTTAGAGTTGTTTTTATTGTTTTTATTTAACCATATTTTATTGCAAATCAATAGTACATATGTCATACACGTAAAGATACATAGCATGAAAATACAAATGCTCTTGGGCCACAAATTGTCATATAACCTAAGCCGTTGGTGCGACGTTAAACCATAACAAAAAAAAAAACTTTCTCCATACATGCGACAGCCATTTAGCTACCATTCAGTGGGCAAGCAGTCAGCATGTCTACCCCACCTTCACTACTGGGACTACATGAGATTCTGGTGTTTATTATGAATGTACATGTATGTGGTATTGGACATGACAACAAGAGGTGTTTCTATGAAGGATAGGGTTATGGTATAGTTGTGACCACATCTTCCCTCATATGCTCTATGTGAATAACCTGCCGTACCATCCCCCTCCCTCCCCTTCACACAGACACGCTCTATCACCTGGCTTTATCATTACTATTTCTCTTACGTTTGACCACCTGCCGTACCACCCCCTCCCTCCCCCTCACACAGACACGCTCTATCACCTGGCTTTATCATTACTATTTCTCTTACGTTTGACCACCTGCCGTACCACCCCCTCCCTCCCCCTCACACAGACACGCTCTATCACCTGGCTTTATCATTACTATTTCTCTTGCGTTTGACCACCTGCTGTACCACCCTCCCCCTCACACAGACACGCTCGATCACCTGGCTTTATCATTACTATTTCTCTTGCGTTTGACCACCTGCTGTACCACCCTCCCCCTCACACAGACACGCTCGATCACCTGGCTTTATCATTACTATTTCTCATGCCTTTTACTCTGTGCTCATGCACTAAGATAACTATATACATGTTTAATAGAAGGTGTTTGTTGTGCATGCAAATGTATTTGTTTACAGTTCATCAAAGCTTTACAGATTATCGTGTGATTGATCGTGCTGTTGACTGTGATTGGTCATGCGATTGATTGACCGTGCTGTTGACTGTGATTGGTCTTGTGATTGATTGACCGTGCGGTTGATTGATCTTGTGATTGATTGACCATGCAGTTGACTGTGATTGGTCTTGTGATTGACCGTGCTGTTGACTGTGATTGATCTTGTGATTGATTGACCTTGTGATTGGTCTTGTGATTGACCGTGCAGTTGACTGTGATTGACCATGCGATTGACTGATTGACCATGTGATTGACCATAAGACATGGACTGAATCATTGTACATTTTGTATATTAATTTCCTTTCAGATTCGCTTCAACATCATTTTATTTAGAACGTTTTCTGAACTGACTTGTCTGAGATATAATTCTTTGTACTTTGTCTTGTCCGAGTTGTAATTTTGAGCAATTTATTTTGTGTGTGTTTTATGTTTATTTATAGTCGGTACCGGTTGCCCATATATGTATGAGCGACACCTCCTGAAGAGATTAGTCATTTTAGATTTTTTGGAGGATAGTGCAATGATACAGACAGAGACCCATTCCAGAGTCTCCTCTGGTTCTTTTACGTGCACAGTGTAAAGCACCGACACGAGACCTCGCTTTAATGTCCCATCTGAAAGACTGTTCATTTTATTAGGGTCAGACACGAGGGATCGAACCTGCTAATCGAACTAATTTGTTTTGTCTGAGAAGTAATTATTTGTACTTTGCCTTGTTCGAGATGTAAGACGTTCCTTCTCTGATGAATTGTAGGCATGCGATCCACAAACGGCGGAAACACACCAAGTTCGGACATGAAACCATGATGAGCATGCCGAGCTTGTCGTCTGTTAACAGCGCCCACGACTTCCACAAGTTCCACATACAACAGAACGGCGTTGTCCCAGCCGTCCATTTCCACCTTGCTGCTAGTATCAATCCAGAAACAGGTTAGTTATAGCTATGAACATGTTTGTTAGTCGGGTTTAGTCTAGAGCGGGAAACAAGGGCAGTGTGGATCACACAATGGGTAGGGCTGTCAGATTAGCGCAGTGGTTAGCGCGCGCTTCTCACCAATGCAACCTGGGTTCGATCCTCGGAATGGGAAGTATTTGAGATGGTACGGTGGTCGCCAGATTGATCAGGTGGGTTTTCTCCGGGTACGGTTTCCTCCCACAAGAATGACCACATTTACGCTTTCATCCGCGCCAACGAGAGTGATTAATATAAGTTGTTAAAACTTGCTTCGCAATCGTTGTCAAATAAATAAAGTTTAGACTAATGGGTAGGGTGCAGTTTTAGTGGTGAAAGGGGCAGGTGCGAGAGTGCTTATTTGGGGATATTCACCCCTAGAACAGTTTGCTAATGTACGATGATTTACAGCTAATTATGCTTGGATCAAAGAGGCCGATATGTCCGCCCGAAGGCGCTCGCCCCTTGAGGTTTATTTTTAAAAAAAGCAAACGGGTGAATATAAATTGCATATGGCTGGGGGCTAAACAGGGGCATGGCACCTCTTGAAAAACCCTAATTAGTTGAAATATGGAACTAGAATGTATAAATTGATGTTTCCATGCTTTACAGGGGCTTTAAGATTTTAAGTGTGAAACATGTCAATCATGTATGTTCTATGATGATACCACAAACGTTTTGTCATTCACAGATATCCAAAGTAAAGTTTTATCATTCACAGATATCCAAACTAAAGTTTTATCGTTCACAGATATCTAAACTAAAGTTTTATCATTCACAGATATCTAAACTAAAGTTTAACTGTTTTATCGTTCACAGATATCCAAACTAAAGTTTTATCATTCACAGATATCTAAACTAAAGTTTAACTGTTTTATCGTTCACAGATATCCAAACTAAAGTTTTATCATTCACAGATATCTAAACTAAAGTTTAACTGTTTTATCGTTCACAGATATTCAATCTAAAGTTTTATCGTTCACAAGTTCACAGATATCCAAACTAAAGTTTTATCATTCACAGATATCCAAACTAAAGTTTTATCGTTCACAGATATTCCGCTGCTGCCAGTGGTGGGTCACCGAAGCGGTGTAGAGCACATCTTCCAGCTACACTGGCTCAACAACAAGGAGCTTCAGTTTACGATGGAGTCGGAGAAGATTCTTCAGGAGATGCACAAGCACGGCGTGTACGAGGATACGGACCATGATCACCATAGCAACATAGAGGAGATTCACACAGACTCCGACAGCGATGCTTACCATGAAGAACCGGACGAAAATGGTACACTGTTACATTCCATCTTGATACCATAAAGTCCATTTTTGTCCCGTAGATTCCATTTTTGTCCCGTAAAGTCCATTTTGTCCCATAAAGTCCATTTTTGTCCCATAGATTCCATTTTTGTCCCATAAATTCCATTTTGTCCCATAAAGTCCATTTTTGTCCCATAAATTCCATTTTGTCCCATAAAGTCCATTTTTGTCCCATAAACTCCATTTTTGTCCCATAAACTCCATTTTTCTCCATAAACTCCGTCAGTTACTGCCCCTGAATACTCCCTTACAATATGCATGTCCTCTTAAGTGGTTTCCTCTGTTTTTATCGTTGTTTCCTTTACACAGCATGCTGTCTATTTTCCACTTTCTCATCTTATCATTATTAAATTATTATATCTCTACAGTTTGGTTTAAACATATTTATTCGATAATAATGTACATTACATATACATTGTATACAAAACGAAAATGGATTAAAACGGAAGCTTAAAGCTTATTGAGATTTTCTTAAAATAGTTTAAAGTTTCTTTAAGACAAGTTTATCTAATGGATATCTGTAAAAATTTGTTATCAATTAATTTAACATGATTTTAAATTAACATTAATCAGACCACAACATCTGGTTAGGGAACAACAGTAAAAACAAAGGTTTCCAACTGAAAGAACCAATATACATTTTGGGATAAATCAGACTTTATCTGCCAAGGGAGGTAATAGAAATACCAGCTCTGTCTCTCATTGCATATAATTGTAAAAGCTTAGACTATAAAATGCTTTGATGAGTTGCCTACTGTTTGTAAGAGTTGTTGCCTTGTCCTACCCTGAGGAGTAACCTATGGCAAAATAATGGTGTGGATTTCAGAAATATTTGACCCGTTAAAAAGTACTCAAACATTATCATTTCTCAAAAACCCTCAAATGTATTGACTTAGTTTAATGTCCAATCTGAAAGACTGTTAATTTTATTAGGGTCAGACGGGGGATCAAACCTGCGATCCCTGGATTACCAGTCCAGCGTGTTACCACTGGACTACAGATCCACCTGTAAATTTTTATTTTTTGGAGTATAGTGCAAGATAGTATACAGAAGACACGCTCCATTTCCAGAAGCATCCCTGGTTCTGTTACATGCCCGATGTATAGCACCGATACACCAGACCTCGGTTTATAGTCCCATTTGAAATGCTGTTAATGTTATTATGGTCGGATTGGGGCTCGGACTTACATTGGCATCATGTGATCTTTGTATCATTAGAATGGCGCATATGTCACTTGATGATGGGAATTCATTCTGCTAATATATGTAGTTAGGTTAGTTTATACAAATTTATACTAGCTCGATTGCGAAACAAGTTCTTACAGCATATATTATTAATCACTCTCTTGAGACCTCATTCCTGGTAGAATCCATCGCCACGAGGGAGAGAGAAGAGGCAACATGGAATTTAAATGCCTCGCCTAAGGGCAAATGCATATCAGCTTCAGCGTGCTACGCCTGCGCTGTCACGACTTCCACTGTATTGACTTGAAACTTTGCATACACTAATTCTCCACATCCACAATAAAGCACCCCCCCCCCCCCATATTCTATCACTGACCATGAACTTGTAGTTTGATGATCCAACACTTGTACGGTCAATCGCAGCTTTCGTTCTTATTTTACGAATCGCGAGGCATGCGAAAGTTATGTATTTTAACACATATACATATCCTGGCTAGCTCAGGACTGTCACAATATCTTTATGGCAGTGTTATTCAATCAAAATTCTAGACACTGCATTGAAAAGTAATACATATAAGATGCTAATTTTTCATTTGATCTTCATATGGCTGATAAGCAGCACACTGTAATGCATAATCAATATCTATTGATATAGATACCGGTGTGGAATGGCGACCATATGTGGGAAGTGATAATTGTTTTTGTTTTTTTTTAATTTTATTTTTGAGTTGCCACGTTTATTTGTTTTTTTTCCATATTTACCTACACAGAAACATAAATACAATTTCACGTTATTACAGTTTAACATTTGATATACTCTTGAAGCACAGCTACAGAGTGCTAACATTATAGAGATATATCTGTTTATGTAAACATAGGAGGATGAGGAACAGAGTAGAATATAGTTTATTTATTTAAACTTTATTTATTTTACGATTGCGAAGCAAGTTTCAACAACTTATATTAATCACTCTCGTTGGCGCGGATGAAAGCGTAAATGTGGTCATTCATGTGGGAGGAAACCGGAGTACCCAGAGAAAACCCACCTGTCCGATCTGGCGACCACCGTACCATCTCACATACTTCCCGGGCCAAGGATCGAACCCAGGTTGCATTGGTGAGAAGCGAGCGCGCTAACCACTGTGCTAATCGGACAGCCTGAATATAGAAGATACCACATAAGTAAAAGATATATTGGTAATGTGGAGTAAGGATTAAATAGTTCCAGCTACGTTACAGGTGTGTGGCAACGGAAGAGAAAGACGGTGTTTAAAAACAGCAAAACTAAAGGTTCCGGGAAAGATTTACCTGTGCTAGGATACCACACCGGTACCAACTCCAGTATCGGCTCGGACCTGTCTGATCCGTTATCCAGTCCCGAGTCGCATGTAAGTAGAGCTGTGTTAGTATATTACACGTCATCAACATAGGCTCGAACCTGTCACTGTTCCCCCCCGTGTCGCATGTAAGTAGAGCTGTGTTAAGTATATTACACCGGCATCAATATAGGCTCGAACGTGTCAGAGCCACTGTCCAGTCCCGAATCACATGTAAGTAGAGCTGTGTTAAGTACATTACACCGGCATCAATATAGGCTCGAACCTGTCTGAGCCACTGTCCAGTCCCGAGTCACATGTAAGTAGAGCTGTGTTAAGTATATTACACCGGCATCAATATAGGCTCGAACCTGTCAGAGCCACTGTCCAGTCCCGAGTCACATGTAAGTAGAGCTGTGTTAAGTATATTACACCGGCATCAATATAGGCTCGAACCTGTCAGAGCCACTGTCCAGTCCCGAGTCACCTGTAAGTAGAGCTGTGTTAAGTATATTACACCGGCATCAATATAGGCTCGAACCTGTCAGAGCCACTGTCCAGTCCCGAGTCACCTGTAAGTAGAGCTGTGTTAGGTATATTACACCGGCATCAATATAGGCTCGAACCTGTCAGAGCCACTGTCCAGTCCCGAGTCACCTGTAAGTAGAGCTGTGTTAAGTATATTACACCGGCATCAATATAGGCTCGAACCTGTCAGAGCCACTGTCCAGTCCCGAGTCACCTGTAAGTAGAGCTGTGTTAGGTATATTACACCGGCATCAATATAGGCTCGAACCTGTCAGAGCCACTGTCCAGTCCCGAATCACATGTAAGTAGAGCTGTGTTAAGTTTATTACACCGGCATCAATATAGGCTCGAACCTGTCAGAGCCACTGTCCAGTCCCGAGTCACATGTAAGTAGAGCTGTGTTAAGTATATTACACCGGCATCAATATAGGCTCGAACCTGTCAGAGCCACTGTCCAGTCCCGAGTCACCTGTAAGTAGAGCTGTGTTAAGTATATTACACCGGCATCAATATAGGCTCGAACCTGTCAGAGCCACTGTCCAGTCCCGAGTCACCTGTAAGTAGAGCTGTGTTAAGTATATTACACCGGCATCAATATAGGCTCGAACCTGTCAGAGCCACTGTCCAGTCCCGAGTCACATGTAAGTAGAGCTGTGTTAAGTATATTACACCGGCATCAATATAGGCTCGAACCTGTCAGAGCCACTGTCCAGTCCCGAGTCACCTGTAAGTAGAGCTGTGTTAAGTATATTACACCGGCATCAATATAGGCTCGAACCTGTCAGAGCCACTGTCCAGTCCCGAATCACATGTAAGTAGAGCTGTGTTAAGTTTATTACACCGGCATCAATATAGGCTCGAACCTGTCAGAGCCACTGTCCAGTCCCGAGTCACCTGTAGTAGAGCTGTGTTAAGTATATTACACCGGCATCAATATAGGCTCGAACCTGTCAGAGCCACTGTCCAGTCCCGAGTCACCTGTAAGTAGAGCTGTGTTAAGTATATTACACCGGCATCAATATAGGCTCGAACCTGTCAGAGCCACTGTCCAGTCCCAGTCACCTGTAAGTAGAGCTGTGTTAAGTATATTACACCGGCATCAATATAGGCTCGAACTGTCAGAGCCACTGTCCAGTCCCGAATCACATGTAAGTAGAGCTGTGTTAAGTTTATTACACCGGCATCAATATAGGCTCGAACCTGTCAGAGCCACTGTCCAGTCCCGAATCACATGTAAGTAGAGCTGTGTTAAGTTTATTACACCGGCATCAATATAGGCTCGAACCTGTCAGAGCCACTGTCCAGTCCCGAATCACATGTAAGTAGAGCTGTGTTAAGTATATTACACCGGCATCAATATAGGCTCGAATCTGTCAGAGCCACTGTCCAGTCCCGAGTCACCTGTAAGTAGAGCTGTGTTAAGTATATTACACGTCATCAATATAGGCTCGAACCTGTCACTGTTCCCCCCGAGCCATATGAAAGTAGAACCATGTTAGGATAGCACATTAGTACCAATATAGACTAAGACCTATCACCGCAAAGATTCCAATCCCACTGAGGGTGTCAAATTATTGTCAATGCGGTCACTATCCAGCTGCCTTGTGGAAGGATTGTGGTTTTACCCAGGTGCCTGTCGGTGTCTGAAATATTGCTTGGAGATGCATCCGGGATCTTCCTCCCCCAATAATAGCTGGAGTGTAGCCATATGTCCTAAGCTGTTGGTGCTAGATTAAACACCAAGAACAAACAAACAAAAGCTGCCCCTGAGTCACATGTCAAGTTTGGGTGTATGTAGTCTACTTGCTTACTTGCAGTTTGGTAAAAGTTGGATCAAGCATTTCTATGAACTGCTATATAACATTACCTTACTTCTCTGCGTATACACAAATCGGTTCTATGCCTCTAGCAGCACATGTTATTCAGTGTTCAGTCCAGGTTTTCCAAACGGGGGGCCATTAGGGCCCACATTCTCTGAAATAGGGGGTCATTTGACAAAAATGGGGGACACACATAAGTATCAATGAAATTACCTATTCTAATCTGTTCTTTAGAGTTCCTTACTGTACAGTATAGACATTATGTGTTCATGTTTACTTGAACAGAGTTCCTTACTGTACAGTATAGACATTATGTTCTCATTTTACTTGAACAGATTTCCTTACTGTACAGTATAGACATTATGTTCTCATGTTTATTTGGGACAGCGTTCCTTACTGGACAGTATATACATTATGTTCTTATGTTTACTTGAACAGAGTTCCTTACTGTACAGAGTTCCTTACTGTACAGTATAGACATTATGTTCTCATGTTTACTTGAACAGAGTTCCTTACTGTACAGTATAGACATTATGTTCTCATGTTTACTTGGACAGAGTTCTTTACTGTACAGTATAGACATTATGTTCTCATGTTTACTTGAACAGAGTTCCTTACTGTACAGTATATACATTATGTTCTTATGTTTACTTGAACAGAGTTCCTTACTGGACAGTATAAACATTATGTTCTTATGTTTACTTGAACAGAGTTTCTTACTGTACAGTATAGACATTATGTTCTCATGTTTACTTGGACAGAGTTCCTTACTGTACAGTATAGACATTATGTTCTCATGTTTACTTGGACAGAGTTCCTTACTGTACAGTATAGACATTATGTTCTCATGTTTACTTGAACAGAGTTCCTTACTGTACAGTATAGACATTATGTTCTCATGTTTACTTGAACAGAGTTCCTTACTGTACAGTATAGACATTATGTTCTCATGTTTACTTGGACAGAGTTCCTTACTGGGCAGTATAGACATTATGTGCTCATGTTTATTGAACAGAGTTCCTTACTGTACAGTATAGTATGTTCTCAGTTACTTGAACAGACTTACTGTACAGTATAGACATTATGTTCTCATGTTTACTTGGACAGAGTTCCTTACTGTACAGTATAGACATTATGTTCTAATGTTTATTTGGGACAGAGTTCCTTACTGAACAGTATAGACATTATGTTCTCATGTTTACTTGAACAGAGTTCCTTACTGTACAGTATAGACATTATGTTCTCATGTTTACTTGGACAGAGTTCCTTACTGTACAGTATAGACATTATGTTCTAATGTTTATTTGGACAGAGTTCCTTACTGTACAGTATAGACATTATGTTTACTTGACAGAGTTCCTTACTGTACAGTATAGACATTATGTTCTCATGTTTACTTGAACAGAGTTCCTTACTGTACAGTATAGACGTTATGTTCTCATGTTTACTTGGACAGAGTTCCTTACTGAACAGTATAGACATTATGTTCTCATGTTTACTTGAACAGAGTTCCTTACTACAGTATAACATTATGTTCTCATGTTTACTTAGTTCCTTACAGACAGTATAGACATTATGTTCTCATGTTTACTTGAACAGAGTTCCTTACTGTACAGTATGGACATTATGTTCTCATGTTTACTTGGACAGAGTTCCTTACTGTACAGTATGACATTATGTTCATGTTTACTTAGACATTATGTTTATGTTTACTTGAACAGAGTTCCTTGCTGTACAGTATAGACATTATGTTCTCATGTTTACTTGGACAGAGTTCCTTACTGTACTGTATAGACATGTTCTATGTTTATTTGGGACAGAGTTCCTTACTGTACAGTATATACATTATGTTCTCATGTTTACTTGAACAGAGTTCCTTACAGTACAGTATAGACATTATTACTTGAACAGAGTTCCTTACTCTGGACATGTTTACTTGTTCCTTATGTACAGTATAGACATTATGTTCTCATGTTACTTGAACAGAGTACAGTATGGACATTATGTTCTCATGTTTACTTGGACAGAGTTCCTTACTGTACAGTATAGACATTATGTTCTCATGTTTACTTGAACAGAGTTCCTTACTGTACAGTATATACATTATGTTCTCATGTTTACTTGGACAGAGTTCCTTACTGTACAGTATGGACATTATGTTGTCATGTTTACTTGGACAGAGTTCCTTACTGTACAGTATAGACATTATGTTCTAATGTTTACTTGAACAGAGTTCCTTACTGTACAGTATAGACATTATGTTCTCATGTTTACTTGAACTGAGTTCCTTACTGTACAGTATAGACATTATGTTTACTTGAACAGCGTTCCTTACTGGACAGTATAGACATCATGTTCTCATGGACAGAGTTCCTTACTGTACAGTATAGACATTATGTTCTCATGTTTACTTGAACAGAGTTCCTTACTGTAGAGTATGGACATTATGTTCTCATGTTTACTTGAACAGAGTTCCTTACTGTACAGTATAGACATTATGTTCTCATGTTTACTTGAACAGAGTTCCTTACTGTACAGTATAGACATTATGTTCTCATGTTTACTTGAACAGAGTTCCTTACTGTACAGTATAGACATTATGTTCTCATGTTTACTTGAACAGAGTTCCTTACTGTACAGTATAGACATTATGTTTACTTGGACAGAGTTCCTTACTGTACAGTATAGACATTATGTTCTAATGTTTACTTGGACAGAGTTCCTTACTGTACAGTATAGACATTATGTTCTCATGTTTACTTGAACAGAGTTCCTTACTGTACAGTATAGACATTATGTTCTTATGTTTACTTGACGAGTTCCTTACTGACAGTATAGACATTATGTGGAACAGAGTTCCTTACTGGACAGTATAGACATTATGTTCTCATGTTTACTTGAACAGAGTTCCTTACTGTACAGTATAGACATTATGTTCTATGTTTACTTGAACAGAGTTCCTTACTGTACAGTTATACATTATGTTCTCATGTTTACTTGAACAGAGTTCCTTACTGTACAGTATAGACATTATGTTCTCATGTTTACTTGGACAGAGTTCCTTACTGTACAGTATAGACATTATGTTCTAATGTTTATTTGGAACAGAGTTCCTTACTGTACAGTATAGACATTATGTTCTTATGTTTACTTGAACAGAGTTCCTTACTGTACAGTATAGACATTATGTTCTCATGTTTACTTGGACAGAGTTCCTTACTGTACAGTATAGACATTATGTTCTCATGTTTACTTGAACAGAGTTCCTTACTGTACAGTATAGACATTATGTTCTCATGTTTACTTGAACAGAGTTCCTTACTGTACAGTATAGACATTATGTTCTCATGTTTACTTGGACAGAGTTCCTTACTGTACAGTATAGACATTATGTTCTAATGTTTATTTGGGACAGAGTTCCTTACTGAACAGTATAGACATTATGTTCTCATGTTTACTTGAACAGAGTTCCTTACTGTACAGTATAGACATTATGTTCTCATGTTTACTTGGACAGAGTTCCTTACTGTACAGTATAGACATTATGTTCTAATGTTTATTTGGGACAGAGTTCCTTACTGTACAGTATAGACATTATGTTCTCATGTTTACTTGAACAGAGTTCCTTACTGTACAGTATAGACATTATGTTCTCATGTTTACTTGAACAGAGTTCCTTACTGTACAGTATAGACATTATGTTCTCATGTTTACTTGGACAGAGTTCCTTACTGAACAGTATAGACATTATGTTCTCATGTTTACTTGAACAGAGTTCCTTACTGTACAGTATATACATTATGTTCTCATGTTTACTTGGACAGAGTTCCTTACTGTACAGTATAGACATTATGTTCTCATGTTTACTTGAACAGAGTTCCTTACTGTACAGTATAGACATTATGTTCTCATGTTTACTTGGACAGAGTTCCTTACTGTACAGTATAGACATTATGTTCTCATGTTTACTTGAACAGAGTTCCTTACTGTACAGTATAGACATTATGTTCTCATGTTTACTTGAACAGAGTTCCTTACTGTACAGTATAGACATTATGTTCTCATGTTTACTTGGACAGAGTTCCTTACTGGACAGTATAGACATTATGTTCTCATGTTTATTGAACAGAGTTCCTTACTGTACAGTATAGACATTATGTTCTCATGTTTACTTGAACAGAGTTCCTTACTGTACAGTATGGACATTATGTTCTCATGTTTACTTGGACAGAGTTCCTTACTGTACAGTATAGACATTATGTTCTCATGTTTACTTGAACAGAGTTCCTTACTGTACAGTATAGACATTATGTTCTCATGTTTACTTGGACAGAGTTCCTTACTGTACAGTATAGACATTATGTTCTCATGTTTACTTGGAACAGAGTTCCTTACTGTACAGTATAGACATTATGTTTACTTGAACAGAGTTCCTTACTGTACAGTATAGACATTATGTTCTCATGTTTACTTGAACAGAGTTCCTTACTGTACAGTATAGACATTATGTTCTCATGTTTACTTGAACAGAGTTCCTTACTGTACAGTATAGACATTATGTTCTCATGTTTACTTGAACAGAGTTCCTTACTGTACAGTATAGACATTATGTTCTCATGTTTACTTGAACAGAGTTCCTTACTGTACAGTATAGACATTATGTTCTCATGTTTACTTGAACAGAGTTCCTTACTGTACAGTATAGACATTATGTTCTCATGTTTACTTGAACAGAGTTCCTTACTGTACAGTATAGACATTATGTTCTCATGTTTACTTGAACAGAGTTCCTTACTGTACAGTATAGACATTATGTTCTCATGTTTACTTGAACAGAGTTCCTTACTGTACAGTATAGACATTATGTTTACTTGGACAGAGTTCCTTACTGTACAGTATATACATTATGTTCTCATGTTTACTTGAACAGAGTTCCTTACTGTACAGTATAGACATTATGTTCTCATGTTTACTTGAACAGAGTTCCTTACTGTACAGTATATACATTATGTTCTCATGTTTACTTGGACAGAGTTCCTTACTGTACAGTATAGACATTATGTTCTCATGTTTACTTGAACAGAGTTCCTTACTGTACAGTATATACATTATGTTCTCATGTTTACTTGAACAGAGTTCCTTACTGTACAGTATAGACATTATGTTCTCATGTTTACTTGAACAGAGTTCCTTACTGGACAGTATAGACATTATGTTCTCATGTTTACTTGAACAGAGTTCCTTACTGTACAGTATAGACATTATGTTCTCATGTTTACTTGAACAGAGTTCCTTACTGTACAGTATAGACATTATGTTTACTTGAACAGCTCATGTTTACTTGAACAGAGTTCCTTACTGTACAGTATATACATTATGTTCTCATGTTTACTTGAACAGAGTTCCTTACTGTAGAGTATGGACATTATGTTCTCATGTTTACTTGAACAGAGTTCCTTACTGTACAGTATATACATTATGTTCTCATGTTTACTTGAACAGAGTTCCTTACTGTACAGTATAGACATTATGTTTACTTGGACAGAGTTCCTTACTGTACAGTATATACATTATGTTTACTTGAACAGAGTTCCTTACTGTACAGTATATACATTATGTTCTCATGTTTACTTGAACTGAGTTCCTTACTGTACAGTATATACATTATGTTCTTATGTTTACTTGAACAGAGTTCCTTACTGGACAGTATAGACATTATGTTCTCATGTTTACTTGAACAGAGTTCCTTACTGTACAGTATATACATTATGTTCTCATGTTTACTTGAACAGAGTTCCTTACTGTACAGTATATACATTATGTTCTCATGTTTACTTGAACAGAGTTCCTTACTGGACAGTATAGACATTATGTTCTCATGTTTACTTGGAACAGAGTTCCTTACTGTACAGTATAGACATTATGTTTACTTGAACAGAGTTCCTTACTGTACAGTATAGACATTATGTTTACTTGAACAGAGTTCCTTACTGTACAGTATAGACATTATGTTTACTTGAACAGAGTTCCTTACTGGACAGTATAGACATTATGTTCTCATGTTTATTTGGGACAGAGTTCCTTACTGTACAGTATAGACATTATGTTCTCATGTTTACTTGAACAGAGTTCCTTACTGGACAGCATAGACAGAAAGATTGAGGCTTTGTTGAAAGACTGGCACACCAACGCAGACATGTTGTTTAGCATACACCCTGTAGATGGCAGCTTTCTTATCTGGTGAGTTCAATATAGGAAAATTTATGACGGACTTTGTAAATAAATATCCATAAAGGGGGATAATTCACAAATAGTAATGTCGCAGAGCATATATATAATCATCCGTCTAGCATATATGAGAAAACGGAAACGAGGCTTCAATAGTTTATACAAATTTATTTTAGCTTGATTACGAAACAAGTTCTTACAACTTATATTGATCACTCTTGATACCTCATTCCTGATGGAATCCAATGCCACGAGGGAGAGAGAAGAGGCAACGTGGAATTTAAATGCCTTGCCTAAGGGCACAATCGTAACTGCTCCAGCAGGGCTCGAATTCCGGACCTTTGGCACGTGAAGCGAACACGCAGCCACTGCGCCATCACGACTTCCACACTTCAGTGCATATATTTGCAATCTATTTGGAATTAATTTGTAAAAGTACTTATTTTGACTTGGAAAAATCATGTCACAAGTTTGGAACCAAGGAAATTATGGCGGAAACAATGGCTCTTCTCACCTGGGTGAGTGATCCATTGCCATGGTTTTTGTAATGTATAATTTGCTCATCCATATTTTACTGTCTGTTAAGCTTGCTGATTTAGAAATTCTGTTAAACTTGCTGATTTAGAAATTGTTATTATATTCTTTGGCTTTCTTTCAAATCTTTGACGTGATATGCTGTCTCGTTAATGATATGCTGCAATAGTAAACACAAACAATCGCCTACTGTGCAATATCCAGCTGTTTATTGTGCTTAAGCTTTGATTAAAACACGTGGAACCTTCGTTGTGAAGTGGATACAGTGTCCGCCTCCTCATAATCTGGAGGATCCGAGTTTGAACCCTGCCAGAACTACAGTGGTGATATCTTTAAGCAAGACTTTAAAATACACACTACCTTTTCGCTCTCTCCCTCATTGCGATATATTTCATCAGGACTGAGATTTAGAGAGCCCCTAGAACTTGATACGTACAAATTTTCAACTATATTTACAAATTACTGATTTTCAACTATATTTACAAATTAATTATTTTCTTTCAACTATATTTACAAATTACTGATTTTCAACTATATTTACAAATTACTGATTTTCAACTATATTTACAAATTAATGATTTTCAATTATAATTTTCAGGCATGTTGATTGGTTAGATGAATACACGCCATTTTCTTTCCGCCAAGCTCAAGTGAGTTTTTCCTCTCGCCTTCCACGGGCGTTCCCGATCCCAGATGCACGGTCGATGGAAAGCATACCTCTAATGTACTGTAACTACAGCAAAATGGACATCAAGTCGGCCATGAAAATGTGTGAAGGGGATCATAAAATCGACTTCCAGTTCAAGCAGTCTTCTGCCGCCACGGGAAAGTCATCTCCCGGACAAAATGACAATATGTTGATTCCAAACGTTCTAATGATCACGAAACATTCCACCGGTTCCTTAAACCAATGGCAGATTAGTTTTGCGGAGGAGTCGAAGTTTAAAATGGCAGTTAGCGTGGCGCATGTTTCTCGAGCATGCGGGCACAGGTTTCGGACGAACACCGCCACGTGTCACCCCGCCCTACCGCTGCTCATTACCACATCTCAATATAGCATTCCAAGAACTGCAGCCAACAATGGCAGTCTCGATTTAGACGAAGATTATTCTGATGAAAACGACTCGTGTAAAACAGGATTCGTGTACTGTAGTGAGCTCATTCTATGGCGTGTGGACCCAGTCGGGCCTCTGTCAAAGTCTGGTGGTATTGTGGAATTGGCGAAGATTAATTCGACAAAGCGTTCGGCATTCTGCAATGTTGCCTGGGTGCCGACGTTGCTGCCAAGGTTAGTTTGGGTGATGTTAGTAAATATTAACCCTTTCAACACCAAGTAACTCACATGGACTGGTCCATGATATTCATAAACCAATAAATGAATCAGAAAATCACATTTGGACAAGTTCATTTATCAAAATGGGTAATTATGTCTAAAAATAGTCATATCACTGGCAAAAAGTGCAGATCCTGATGAGACGGCTCGTCACGAGCCGGCTCATCTGGATCTACACTTTTTGTAAGCCTATTTAGAGGTCTGTGGTGTTGAAAGGGTTAATACTGAAATATGGTTTGCGTGTGTTTTCTTAGTTTTTTGGGGATACAGTTATCTATTGTCGACCCCTGGTTAATTGGGGGTTATGTCTCCATAAGTGTATTAGTAATTTTATATCTGTTTGGAGGATAATGAAAGATACAGAAGATGCTTCAATGGCCGATTGGCGATATACGACACGGATACATGCATGGTTCCCGCTGTCGGTCGCCAATGCGCCAACTGCGACAAAAAGCAAATATTGGTGCTAAATTTTGTGATTTTATTTTTGGCACATGATTTGTCAAATACATGGCTTCAAATATTTATTTGTGAACTTTATGGCTCTTAGTTGGCTCCAAGTTTTTTTAATTGGCGACAGAAGTGGTGCAGACAAACATTCAGACAGGGTTTATTTATTTATATATATATTTATTTATGTTTATTTCATCATTTTATTGAAATGACTATCTTCATATAAAGACCACCTCCACATATATAACACCTCTTCATATAAAGACCACCTCCACATATATAACACCTCTTCATATAAAGACCACCTCCACATATATAACACCTCTTCATATAAAGACCACCTCCACATATATAACACCTCTTCATATAAAGACCACCTCCACATATATAACACCTCTTCATATAAAGACCACCTCCACATATATAACACCTCTTCATATAAAGACCACCTCCACATATATAACACCTCTTCATATAAAGACCACCTCCACATATATAACACCTCTTCATATAAAGACCACCTCCACATATATAACACCTCCGCATATATAACACCTCCACATATATAACACCTCCGCATATATAACACCTCCACATATATAACACCTCCGCATATATAACACCTCTGAATATATAACACCTCTGAATATATAACACCTCCACATATATAACACCTCTGCATATTAACACCTCCGCATATATAACACCTCGCATATATAACACCTCCACATATATAACACCTCCGCATATATAACACCTCTGAATATATAACACCTCTGAATATATAACACCTCCACATATATAACACCTCCACATATATAACACCTCCACATATATAACACCTCCAAATATATAACACCTCCACATATATAACACCTCCAAATATATAACACCTCCACATATATAACACCTCCAAATATATAACACCTCCACATATATAACACCTCCACATATATAACACCTCCACATATATAACACCTCCACATATATAACACCTCCACATATATAACACCTCCACATATATAACACCTCCACATATATAACACCTCCACATATATAACACCTCCGCATATATAACACCTCCGCATATATAACACCTCCACATATATAACACCTCCACATATTAACACCTCCACATATATAACACCTCCACATATATAACACCTCCGCATATATAACACCTCCACATATATAACACCTCCACATATATAACACCTCCACATATATAACACCTCCACATATATAACACCTCTGAATATATAACAACTGAATATATAACACCTCCACATATATAACACCTCCACATATATAACACCTCCACATATATAACACCTCCAAATATA
>CM026399.1:23092082-23137052 GCA_014843695.1 Archivesica marissinica
CGCTATCACGACCTCCACTAACAGTAGCAGTAACTCACCACTGCGCTATCACGACCTCCACTAACAGTAGCAGTAACTCACCACTGCGCTATCACGACCTCCACTAACAGTAGCAGTAACTCACCACTGCGCTATCACGACCTCCACTAACAGTAGCAGTAACTCACCACTGCGCTATCACGACCTCCACTAACAGTAGCAGTAACTCACCACTGCGCTATCACGACCTCCACTAACAGTAGCAGTAACTCACCACTGCGCTATCACGACCTCCACTAACAGTAGCAGTAACTCACCACTGCGCTATCACGACCTCCACTAACAGTAGCAGTAACTCACCACTGCGCTATCACGACCTCCACTAACAGTAGCAGTAACTCACCACTGCGCTATCACGACCTCCACTAACAGTAGCAGTAACTCACCACTGCGCTATCACGACCTCCACTAACAGTAGCAGTAACTCACCACTGCGCTATCACGACCTCCACTAACAGTAGCAGTAACTCACCAATGTCTCTCACAAAATACTATCTTCCAACATAATGTACATATATTGGTAAAATTCTTCAGGTTTGTATTCAATTTACCATGGAGATGAGCAGAATAATCAATCTTTGGAATATATTTAAAGCAGCACTACATCGTAATAAAGGATGTTTTGGGTAAAATATAAATACTAATGTGTGAGTGTTTACAAAAATCGAAATAGTCGTTCAGAAACGATAAAATTCCAATAAATATAAACCGTCGTATACGCGAATTTGTTTATTAACACACGAAATTAAAACACGCACAACGCGCATACGTGAAACAACAGAGGATGTAGAAAACAACGTATATATTTTGAACATATCTATCTTCCTCTAATGTAGATGTAGAAATGTCCCTAAAGACTTAGCTAACAGAGGTATGAATCAACATAATAAGTAATTTAATTACAAAAGACAACGTGGGAAAAATGGGGACGATGCATTCTGAATGTAAACAAGTGACCGACCGACTCGGAAAGTCCTACTTTCGCTTTCGAGTTTGTTTTATCGCAAGAAAACACTGTTTACCAAATGAACATAAGCATACACAGTATAATGTTAGAATGTTTAGCAGCATTGCTACCCATACGTAAAAATTGCATTTTTCAAATATCTTTTATTTCATACGATGTAATGCTGCTTTAACACGTAGATACTATCTGGTATAACAACTAATCCGTTGCGTATTTTTCTAATACAGTGGAACCCCTCAATACCAGAACCCCTCTGAAGCGGAATTCCCGCCAAACCGGACGATTTTCCCGGACCCGATATTTTTTCTTCTATAATCAACGCATCGATGTAAAAAAAAACCTCTTTTAACCAGAACCCCTCTTCTGAACACCACCATACAAGTCTTGGGAACCATTTGTGCACATTTCTATATCAAATTAAAACCGGACACCCTGCGGCGAAAATCCTGATCTAATAGGGTCCGAACAGTTGGTTAATAATTCACAATATCTCCATTTGCGCAGCGTTTGTTGGTGTGGTTCAACGTCGCATCAACAGCGTAGGTTATACGACAACTCTCCGGCTATCATTGGTGGAGGAAGGAAGACCCTGGGTGCCCCTCAGAGCAGTATTTCAGGCACAGACGGGCACACCGGTAGAACCACCGACCTACTGCAAGTACTGCAAGCCAGGTGTGGATACGTTCCTCACTTGAAAGAATTCGACACCTCCAGTGGGATTATTTGCGCAGTGTATCGGCACTATTTGTTTTTTGGGCTGAAAGTTGCCAGCTTATACAGGCTATATAGCCACTCTAGTTGTTATTGGTGGAGGAAGACGCCGAGTGCCCGAATGGGTACCCAGGTAGCACCACTGACCTTCTGCAAACCGACATTTAACAGCATCAGTGAACTTCCAACATGTGTGTAAGATACACAAACCCTTGCCTCATGTTTTCATTTTCATGTACATGTATATACCGTTTCCGTGGCCTAGTGGTCAAGATGTCCGCCTACGGAGCGGGAGGTCTAGGTTCGAATCTCGTCACGGGTTCGTTCTGATATGGCCGGTTGGTGAGCCGCCAGCTAGTTAAATAATGGTTACCGATTGCCTACCAGTCTGATGCCTAGCATACAAGCATAGGATTCGGAAAGTACTAATGTTCATAAAAAGAGGTGTCTCATAAGTCAGAAATGGCTGCCCCTTTAAATAGGGGTGACACTATAAGTTTACTAAACACTTTACTTTTTTACTTTTGTATACAAGATGCAGAATCAGCAACATGAACAACGAAGAAGCTCACCTGTAGTCCTTGAACAGCCAGTACGTCATGCTTCTAAGCAGCAACATGAACAACGAAGAAGCTCACCTGTAGTCCTTGAACAGCCAGTACGTCATGCTTCTAAGCAGCAACATTAACAACGAAGAAGCTCACCTGTAGTCCTTGAACAGCCAGTACGTCATGCTTCTAAGCAGCAACATGAACAACGAAGAAGCTCACCTGTAGTCCTTGAACAGCCAGTACGTCATGCTTCTAAGCAGCAACATTAACAACGAAGAAGCTCACCTGTAGTCCTTGAACAGCCAGTACGTCATGCTTCTAAGCAGCAACATGAACAACGAAGAAGCTCACCTGTAGTCTTTGAACAGCCAGTACGTCATGCTTCTAAGCAGCAACATGAACAATGAAGAAGCTCACCTGTAGTCCTTGAACAGCCAGTACGTCATGCTTCTAAGCAGCAACATGAACAACGAAGAAGCTCACCTGTAGTCCTTGAACAGCCAGTACGTCATGCTTCTAAGAAATGGATCAGGGTGCATTTTGACATGGTTGGTTTGCTGAGCGGGCTCCTTGCCCAGGATGTGTGTGCACAGTATCTTCTTCACTGGTTCCCCCATGATATCCTCTCCATCGTACAGACGACACACGACTAACGCTAACTGTAGATCGTGCAACTTGTCTAGAATTACCTGCCATATAAGAATTGTTGTAACTTAATAGTTATAAGAGTTAACTACAATCAAGTATAAACAGACAGATCTGTAGTCCAGTGGGTAACACGCTGGACTGGTAATCCAGGGATCGCAGGTTCGATCCCCTGTCTGACCCTAATAAAATTAACAGTCTTTCAGATGTGACTTTAAACCGAGGTCTTGTGTCGGTGCTTTACACCGTGCACGTAAAAGAACCAGAGGATACTCTGGAATGGGTCTCTGTCTGTATCATTGCACTATCCTCCAAAAATCTAAAATGACTAATCTCTTCAGGAGGCGTCGCTCATATGAGCAACCGGTAGCAACGATAATTAAATGTAAAACACACAAGTATCAAGTAACAAGAGCAAGGCTGTGATTGGAAAATTGTGAAAACGGAGGAAATCTGTCAAAATACTGAAAAAAAGGATCACCCTAACCTGAATGATGACAAATTATCATTTCTGAACAGCTTAGACCAAATCTGACAATATCTATTTTTCAAGAATTTGACAAACAAGGAAATCCTCTAAAAAGAGGAAGTGTTCATAACTCTATAAGAGGGCCACTAAGATAGCTGACCTGAGTCTGATCCATTGCTGCTGCTGATGATCGAGATCATATTTACCCTCGCCTACTGCCTCATTACGCCCAATGTCATATGGTATTGTAGCCCCACTACACGTTTACTTAGAATGTGCTGCAGACTGAGATATGCTAATGAGCACTTGTGTGCACAGACATTCTCAAAGGGGCCGTTTGACCTCTACATACACTATTTTGACCTCTACATACACTATTTTGACCTCTACATGCACTATTTTGACCTCCACATATACTAGTTTGACCTCTACATACACTAGTTTGACCTCTACATGCACTATTTTGACCTCCACATATACTATTTTGACCTCCACATACACTAGTTTGACCTCTACATGCACTATTTTGACCTCCACATATACTAGTTTGACCTCTACATACACTATTTTGACCTCCACTTATACTAGTTTGATCTCTACATACACTATAGTTTGACCTCTACATACACTAGTTTGACCTCTACATACACTATTTTGACCTCTACATACACTATTTTGACCTCCACATACACTAGTTTGACCTCTACATACACTAGTTTGACCTCCACATACACTAGTGTGACCTCCACATACACTAGTTTGACCTCTACATACACTAGTTTGACCTCCACTTATACTAGTTTGACCTCCACATACACTAGTTTGACCTCTACATACACTAGTGTGACCTCCACATACACTAGTTTGACCTCTACATACACTAGTTTGACCTCCACTTATACTAGTTTGACCTCCATATACACTAGTTTGACCTCTACATACACTAGTTTGACATCTACATACACTATTTTGACCTCTACATACACTATTTTGACCTCCACATACACTAGTTTGACCTCTACATACACTAGTTTGACCTCCACTTATACTAGTTTGACCTCCACATACACTAGTTTGACCTCTACATACACTAATTTGACCTCTACATACACTATTTTGACCTCTACATACATTAGTTTGACCTCTACATCCTAGTTTGACCTCTACATACATTAGTTTGACCTCTACATACACTATTTTGACCTCTACATACACTATTTTGACCTCCACATACACTAGTTTGACCTCTACATACACTAGTTTGACCTCCACTTATACTAGTTTGACCTCCACATACACTAGTTTGACCTCTACATACACTAATTTGACCTCTACATACACTAGTTTGACCTCTACATACACTAGTTTGACCTCCACATACACTAGTTTGACCTCTACATACATTAGTTTGACCTCTACATACACTAGTTTGACCTCTACATACACTAGTTTGACCTCCACATACACTATTTTGACCTATACATACACTAGTTTGACCTCTACATACACTAGTTTGACCTCTACATACACTAGTTTGACCTCCACTTATACTAGTTTGACCTCCACATACACTAGTTTGACCTCTACATACACAAGTGTGACCTCCACATACACTAGTTTGACCTCTACATACACTATTTTGACCTCTACATACACTAGTTTGACCTCTACATACACTAGTTTGACCTCTACATACACTAGTTTGACCTCTACATACACTAGTTTGACCTCTACATACACTAGTTTGACCTCTACATACATTAGTTTGACCTCTACATACACTAGTTTGACCTCTACATACACTAGTTTGACCTCTACATACACTATTTTGACCTCTACATACACTATTTTGACCTCTACATACACTAGTTTGACCTCTACATACACTAGTTTGACCTCCACTTATACTAGTTTGACCTCTACATACACTAGTTTGAACTCTACATACACTAGTTTGACCTCTACATATTCTATACAGACCTCCACCGCATCGTTGAGAGATCCACCGAGAAGAAAGAAACCAGCAGCGTGTTCAAATCTCTGCTTGCCGAGCAGATCAAACGCATTCTTCAATGCTGCCTTCCGCCATCTGTCCACAGTAAAGTCATTTCGGAAGAAATCTGCCATCCTCTTATTATCAATCGACCTGCAAAGATTACAAGAGATTTTAAAGCTGGCCAACCCATTAAAGGAAAGCATTTTTTTAACACAAGATCTGTACATAAAGCAGTACAACATCACATAATACCAAAAATCTATTTTCCAGATACATACAGGGTTCATTCTAGGTCAGAATTTTTGGGAGAAGTGAGAAAGTGCGTGATCGCTTCCTTAAATGGTGTTCTTTAATATACTTCTGCAAAATAGAGTTAAAATGCAGAGTACAACCATTGAATACAACATTTGAATAGAAGGAGTGCTTTATAATGGGCCGGTGTATCTTATACTAGACAACATTTTGTTTGAAAATCGTAAAAACCCAAAAATATATTTTTTTTTAGGGAGAAGTGGGGCCCCCAGAGGGCGAAGTCAGGGTCCCTAGGGCGACAATTTCGCCCACATCGCCCTCTAAACTGATCCCTGTACATATAACATTAACACAGTTAATACTTGGTATTCTCCACTTATGGGTAGAAACAGGTTGATACCTGTATTCAGCAGGCGAACCATCACATGAACTAATTTGTACAATTTGTAACATCAACACGATTGAAGATGAGCATCATTTCCTCATGGAATGGGATTTGTATGATGCGATTCGTTTAGAACATGTTGCTAATATTCATGATCAACAAACATATATGATGCATATAGTAATGAAAATTAATGTTTATTGTTAAAGGAATATCCGAGAAAATGTGCAAAATATGTTGGTAAAGTATATTAGCATATATTTTAAAATGAAATTTTCTTTATAACAGAGAGGTTAATTATAGTGTAATACAGGATGTCGTGAAGCGCAGTGGATGCGCGGTTGCTTCAGGTGTGAAAGGTCCGGAGTTCGAGCCCCGCTGGATCCGTTACGAGTGTGCCCGTAGACAAGGCATTGAAATTCCACGTTGTCTCATCTCTCACCCTCGTGACGACGGATTCCAGTGAGAATGATTAATATAAGTTGAAAGAACTTGTTTCGCAATCGAGCTAAAATAAATTTGTATAAACTACAGTGTAATCGGTGTAAATAGATTTGATATTTTGTCTACTCAGCGTGTTACAGACACCCTTCTATAACATAACTAATAAACATTCTATCAAACCAACATTTATATTCCTTAAATAGCGTTTTGTTACAAAACAAAAACAATTGTGTTAATACATGTGTGTATTGTTCTGTAAATATTTGTAAATAATGAACTGAATAAACCTTCAAAAAAAAGTAATCCTTGGGTTACAGATGAACTTGATGATTCAGATAGATTTAAGATTGCAGGTTCGATCCCCCAAGTAACTAATAATAACAGCCTATTAGATGGGACTATAACCCAGTCTCATGTAGCAGTGCTATATATCGGGCATGTAAAAGAACCAGGGATGCTTCTGGAATTGGAGCATCTTCTGTTTATTGCAAAAAAATCCAAAAAATAAAATGACTAATACACTTCTGGAGATAAACGAGGTGGTGGGTGGGTGGGGGGGGGCATGAAATAAATGTATCCAAAACAAACAAAAAACAGACTAAAATTCCAAATTACACGTGTTTCTAGTTTAGATAATAAGATCTGTGTATTCATAAATTTGCCATCTCTTTTGGCATGCCTTCGTTGCCCGAAATTGTGTTTAAGGGAGTTATGAATTTATGATTAAGTGTAGTCGCGAAAACACATGACAACATTACTCTCATGAAGATAACTATCTATACAAATTTATTTTAGCTCGATTGCAAAACAAGTTCTTACAACGTATATTAATCACTCTCGAGACCTCATTCCTGATGGAATCCATCGACATGAGGGAGAGAGAAGAGGCAACATGGAATTTAAATGCCTTGCCTAAGGGCACAATCGTAATGGCTCCAGCGGGGCTCGAATTCCGGACCTTTCACACCTGAAGCGAACGCGCATCCACTGCACTATCATAACGATAACTCTTATCAATAATATTGATATTGACCTGAACAAGCCCCAGAGAACATTCTTCCTCTTCATTGCCAGGTAGAACAACGCGGCATCCATTGGATCTTTGTTCTTCTGGAACGCATCTTTAGCCAATTTCTCCGTCAATCGTTTCAGAATATTTATATTGCGGATCCACCAACCTGCGCCGTACATTCTCAAATCCATCCAGGTTAGTCCTGACCCTGGGCTCGTTGGTATCAGAGACAATAGTTCCTGTAACGGCATGATATGCGTCTGAACAATAGGCAGTCAATAATGCAGCTGATGTCATCCATAACTTACTAAAGAGTGTAAACAAATTACAATGAATTGATGATATCTTTCGTGGATTTTTAATCAGTTAAAGGGCAATAACTCAAGAGTTACTGGCACGATCCCGACGAAAGCATCAAGTATGTACCACTGCACTATAGTGATACATATTTATTTCAGTTTCATAAAATTCCTCACCCAGATTACGGTACCGAGAACTGGCTACGGACGGACGCAGCGAAAGCAATATCCCTCGCCAAATTTACATCCATTGGTTACTGAGAATAGACTCTGGACGGACAAATTTGTGGATTTGTTTTATCAATTAAAGGGCAATCACTCTGGTTTTACTGGGCCACTCATCACTTTTAGTGCAAAGATTGTAGGCCATGTACCTTCAGAGTTTTACTACAAGTGACAAGATTGAAAACATTCAATTTTGCTATGTCAAGGGGTATGTTCACAGTGGTCAATTTTACTAAGTGAACAATAAACCATACAAACTAGAACCAGCCGAATATCAGGAATTTAAACATTACCAACAATGCCTTACCTCAGTAGCCTCCGAGTGAAACGCCCAAACCAAGTTGAACGTCTTAAGACCTTGTTTATGCAGCTGGACCCTTTGAACGGGAGGCAATGACCTAATCAGATAATGATAGTGCCGCATAGCAAGAAGAAACCTCAAACCACAGTCGTCTAACGTCTCAGCCGCGTGTGTAAGATTGTGATGGCTGGCTATTAATGGATAGATAAAGAAACAGAGTAAGCACCACGCAAACAAAAGCAGTTAAAGCACAGCCAAACTGCATACAATACCTATTTCTGAGCGGTATGTTAGATAACAAATACAGACGGATATGTAGTCCAGTGGTAACACGCTGGACTGGTAATCCAGTGATCGCAGGTTCGATCCCACAGTATGACCCTAATAAAATTAACAGTCTTTCAGATGGGACTTTAAACCGAGGTTTCGTGTCGGTGCTTTACACCGTGCACGTATAAGAACCAGAGGAGACTCTGGAATGGGTCTCTGTCTGTATCATGCACTATCCTCCAAAATCTAAAATGACTAATCCCTTCAGGAGGCGTCGCTCATATGGGCAACCAGTAGCCACGATAAATAAACGTAAAACACACAATAGATAACAAATGTTATTTCACGTTCACGTTTCAAATATATTGGCACAGTTTTCCAGATTGCAAAAATGCCGTGAGAAAATCTGTTTCACAAGCAAATGTTACATGATGAATCAATGTTTGTGAGAAAATATGTAGATATTTCCTGACAATTCAAAGGTTCCAATCAAAGTCTGTTTTAGAACAAATGTTACCCGATGGTTCTATGCTACCAACAAAGTCTGTTTTAGAACAAATGTTACCCGATGGTTCTAAGCTACCGACAAAGTCTGTTTTAGAACAAATGTTACATGATGGTTCTAAGCTACCAACAAAGTCTGTTTTAGAACAAATGTTACATGATGGTTCTAAGCTACCAACAAAGTCTGTTTTAGAACAAATGTTACATGATGGTTCAAAGGCTCTCATCAAAGTCTGTTTTAGAACAAATGTTACCCAATGGTTCTATGCTACCAACAAAGTCTGTTTTACAACAAATGTTACCTGATGGTTCTAAGCTACCGACAAAGTCTGTTTTAGAACAAATGTTACCTGGTGGTTCTAAGCTACCAACAAAGTCTGTTTTAGAACAAATATTACCTGGTGGTTCAAAGGCTCTCAACAAAGTCTGTTTTACAACAAATGTTACCTGATGGTTCTAAGCTACCAACACAGTCTGTTTTAGAACAAATGTT
Organism: Archivesica marissinica; assembly: GCA_014843695.1. Classification (NCBI taxonomy): domain Eukaryota; kingdom Metazoa; phylum Mollusca; class Bivalvia; order Venerida; family Vesicomyidae; genus Archivesica; species Archivesica marissinica. The sequence continues at coordinate 23,101,646 of CM026399.1, forward strand.
ACCTGATGGTTCTAAGCTACCAACAAAGTCTGTTTTAGAACAAATGTTACCTGATGATCCTAAGCTACCAACAAAGTCTGTTTTACAACAAATGTTACCTGATGGTTCAAAACTTTCGGCAAAGTCTGTTTTAGTCTGAGCTACTGTGTCTGCAAGGGCAAGAAGGTACATTTGATCTTGTCCTGAAAGTCCCGGCAGGTGCATGTGTGTTAGGTGATTGCCGAGCAACTGTGCCTGCGATGAGCCAAAGTGGTAAGGGTTAATTGTTGCTCCGCTAGAAGATGCCGATCTCATCAAACGTGGTTTGTCATCCACAGATGATGACAGAACGTCTGTGTCTAATTCTTCCTCAAATACGCTCGTTTGAAACAGATCTTTGTAATCTGATTTGTCGCTCGGGCTTACGTGGCCCTGATGTGCCGATATATCAGCAACTGCCTGACTAGATTCACTGTCGGCTGCCAGTAGTGAGTAAAGAGGCAGCAGGGGGATAGACGTGATCTCTACATAGTCCAGGTTAAGTTCTTCGTTCAAAACAGGCGTTTCACCAGGGCTTTGTGACACAGACACCGTTCTTTGTCGATAAAGCTTAGACTCGTCCAACTTCATTTCATTGGGGTGAGAAACATGCGTAGCCTCGCGACCAGCAATACACCGAACCAAGTGAGCTAAAATAGCCTTCACGCGTCGAACTTTGCCGAAATTTAATAATTCCATCAACGATTTTGGATGATACTGTGGTAGCACTGGATTTGCTTGGTGTGAAGCCTCAAACAGCCCGAACTCATGAATAACCGTCAAACTCAGGCTACTTTCACTACGATCTAAACTACTTTTATTGGCTTTCTTCCGCAAATTAGAACTACTTTTCATGGACTCTTTTTTTAACACACCTGATGCGAATTTTTTAAAGTTTGGCACGGAAAACGACGACTTAATTGATGGAAGACTCTTCTTATTTTGGAACATAGCTTCTTTGTGTAGATCTAAAGTGGAAAAGCTGCGGTCTTCAAAATTCCTAATATCATAACTATCTACTTGATCGCCATTTGTCATATTATCAATGCCTTGAGCCCATCGCCACTGCGAGTACACATGCATCTCATTGTCCATTCCCACAACCAGGATTCCGCCCCGCACCCACGATATATGCATTGGCAGGGGAGGCAACCCATCAGCAGTAGTCAAATCTATGCTACGCAACTTCATCCACTGAAGAACCTCTTGGTATTCGTCGACGACCATCGATTTGGATTTTTGCAGCATTGCTCTTCGGTTACTACTCCGGTCTCCGAGACTCTTCTTGACACCCGGCTCGTTCATAGACGTGGTACCAGTACCGCACTTGTCTTCCAAGTTGTCTTTCTTGGATTCTTGTACGATGTCGTTGGAGACCTGAGCATACATGAGGATCTTGGACCCGACCCCGACTGTTAGTATATGGGAACCGTCCTCAGTAGAAACCCAGTCCAGTTGTACCAGGTGCTTCTGACGCATGATATCCAACTGTAAACGAAAAGTGCAATAACAGCGTACAACATATTATATATAACAGTGCAATAACAGTGTACAACATATTATATATAACAGTGCAATAACAGCGTACTACATATTATATATAACATCTTATATAAATAGATAAAATTCATTTTCTTAATTATACATCATGCCTCGAGGTTATAAAACATTTCGCCTATCTCAAACTCAGTCTCAAGCTTCTGATTGGCTCAGCTTGCAGTAAATCTCAGAATCAACCAATCAAATCCTTTGAGCTTGAGTTCTGAGAAAAGTGTTATAACCTCGGGCACATGTTTACAAATAAATCTGTAGCTAATAAAAGGATTCATTTTACCTGGTAATTGAAAAGTAAACAATTTTCTTTTTCAATGAATTATTTCAGTTTCCTCAGTGATAGAAAATGCTATCTTTGTTTTGAAACAGTGGAAGATGGTATTTTCTTTTCCACTGATTGTGTTTCGTATTTCAAGGTGGTTTGCATGTACTTTTGCAACTTAGCAATTTTCTGACAATCCTAAACATTAACTTATAAAATAAAATGTTGAATTGTGTTGCTTGACAGCAGACAGAAACAACACCGGATTTTTTTTATTTATTGCTATTAAAAATGACTTTGCAGTGGATGCGTGTTCACACCAGGTGTGAAAGGTCTGGGCCCCACTGGAGCCGTTACGATTGTGCCCTTAGGCAAGGCATTTAAATTCCACGTTGCCTCCTCTCTCCCTCGTGGCGATGGATTCCATCAGGAATGAGGTCTCGAGAGTGATTAATATAAGTTGAAAGGACTTGTTTTGCAATCGAGATCAAATAAATTTGTATAAACTAAAAATGACTAAATGTTGATAAAAAATTACATTAGCCAAATATCACAATAAAAGAAAAAGAAGTTTTGTGTTTATTAGAGTAAGATGGCTCATGGAAATACAATTTCTGTCGAATCTTATATATCTCAAATCTCCTCTATATCTTATCTTGATATATCAGATTTGGCAAGTGTTAGGTAGACTACCTTATCTTCATGATCTTCTTGCTCCTTCCTGGCGCAGTAAAGTGCGCTCAGACTCGGCACGGACTTGGTGCGCACCATGTTGATGAAACCTGAAGCCAGCGGGAGCGTCGGATTCGTGCCATCTGCGTCGTTCAGCGAGAGACTTGCATCCGGACTGAGATCAAGGTCAACTTCTATGTGGCTCTCTGGGATGCGTATGTTGCGTAACTCTATAGTGTCCTCTTTGACCCACTGCGATCCACCTGCATGCATGCACAGATTGCTATGTTGTACATTACGATATTGGGAACAGAAATAATAAACTCGCATATGCTGGATACTAGATAATAATTACACAAAGAATGTGATTTTTATTTCATAAATACATAGAAACATAAAAAAAAAAAGAAAATTAAACACATTAATCATAAATTCTATTTTGAATTGATTACTCAGCGGGACATTTACAATAATATTATTATTATATATTTCGGGTTTTACGCCTGCATCAGCACCATTTTGGGCTATATCGCCGGCGGGCAGTTTACCTAACAACACCTTTCCTGGGCAGGCTCCAGCGGTTAACCAGTACTTGGGTGCACCAACCTCCGTAAGAAACTGCCAACTTTTTCATATAAATGAGACACGGCCTGAGCGTGGCTCGAACCAGTGACCATCAGTGATGATAGATTACAGTGGTATACAAGTCAGCGACTTTAACCACTCGACCACGGAGGCGGACTCACATTTACAATAAATAAATATATGTACACAACAATTTTATAAATCGGATGTACCGACAGATGGACAGACAGACGTACCAATAATTGTATACTTAAGTGGCTATCCTATTGTTCTCTATAGCCACATAGACGAAATTTATAGCCAGATAGAAGTTGCAGTAGACATAACCCTAGAAATGTTCAGGATTTGTTTTCGAGACATTGTGGTATAGACTTGATATATCAACTACATTTTCGTTAATTACGTCCATTTTCGTTACCGTAGGCCAGATAGCAACAGAATGAAACAATAGCTATACATAATATACATACCCGTCGATTCACACTCATAAATAACAACACAGAGATTGAAGAAGCGGCTACTCGGCGCTGTACCATGGCTATTTTGGCCAGTGCTTCTGTATGCTATGGCTACCCGACCTGTATACGCACAACTCACCGTCAGCGGCTTGCCTGAAAACCAAATATGTTAATTAACAGACAGTAACACACCGTCAGCGATTTGCCTGAAAACCAAATACAAACAGTAATTCACTGTCAGCGGCTTGCCTGAAAACCAAATACGCAGTAATTCACCGTCAGCGGCTTGCCTGAAAACCAAATACAAACAGTAATTCACCGTCAGCGGCTTGCCTGAAAACCAAATATGTTAATTAACAGACAGTAACACACCGTCAGCGGCTTACCTGAAAACCAAATATGTTAGACTAACAGACAGTAATTCACCGTCTGCGACTTGCATGAAAACATATTTTACATCAATGTTTCCATAATGTGCCCACTAATTATGCTTGCTCACATGACCCGGTGTCTCTGTAAAAACTTGGTTTTGTGATAAAGACGTTGCAGATTTTTGCTTATTTTATAGGGCTGTGTATGATTTCAGGCCACGATGGATTGGGATTTGAAAATGTGACCAGCAATGCTGACCTCTGTATACTAGCATTAAGCTTACATGACAAACTAAAACCTGTATAAGCTCAGTCGATTGCACCCCCCCCCCCCCGATATTTCCAGAATTATGACGATCTCTAGTATATTCTTGTTCTTGAAATTATGTACCTGGAATTTGCATGTATTTTCTTGTTCTTGAAACTATGTACCTGGAATTTGCATGTATTTTCTTATTCTTGAAACTATGTACAAACAACTTCTTGAAACTATGTACATGGAATTTGCATGTATTTTCTTGTTCTTGAAACTATGTACCTGGAATTTGCATGTATTTTCTTGTTCTTGAAACTATGTACCTGGAATTTGCATGTATTTTCTTGTTCTTGAAACTATGTACCTGGAATTTGCATGTATTTTCTTGTTCTTGAAACTATGTACATGGAATTTGCATGTATTTTGTTGTTCTTGAAATTATGTACATGGAATTTGTATGAATGTTCTTGAAACTATGTACCTGGAATTTGTATGAATGTTCTTGAAACTATGTACCTGGAATTTGTATGAATGTTCTTGAAACTATGTACTTGGAATTTGTATGAATGTTCTTGAAACTATGTACCTGGAATTGGTATGAATGTTCTTGAAAGTATGTACCTGGAATTTGTATGAATGTTCTTGAAAGTATGTACCTGGAATTTGGATGAATGTTCTTGAAACTATGTACCTGGAATTGGTATGAATGTTCTTGAAAGTATGTACCTGGAATTTGTATGAATGTTCTTGAAACTATGTACCTGGAATTTGTATGAATGTTCTTGAAATTATGTACATGGAATTTGTATGAATGTTCTTGAAATTATGTACATGGAATTTGTATGAATGTTCTTGAAACTATGTACCTGGAATTTGTATGTCACTGGACTTATCCTCCCTGAACATGGGACTCCAGGGCACCCATTGGTAAGCAGTATCTTGTGCTATGTTTGTTATGCACGACTTCCGTCTCTGTCGGCGCACCCCATCTTCTTCTTCCACTCCAAATTCAAAAGTCCTCATGGACAGAGGACTGGCGGCTCCACCAACATTGACTAGATCACTAACCGAACTTGTATTGCACTTCCAAAATCTACAAATGGACAGCAAGCTGTATATTTTTGATTTTGCTTTCATCAATGAAATAGAATCATATGCATCAAGATATTTAACGCAGATTTTAAATTTATAAACAGGTTTCTAAAATGAGTGAATGGAAAATATAGTAACATATTTGCAGCATTAGCAACAGCTGTCGATCTCTAAGTGCCTGACATATTCTTATGTTATATTTATGTTATATTTATGTTATATTTCGGGTTTTACGCCTGCATCAGCACCATTTCGGGCTATATCGCCGGTGGGCAGTTTACCTAACAACACCTTTCCTGGGCAGGCTCCAGCGGTTAACCAGTACTTGGGTGCACCAACCTCCGTAAGAAACTGCCAACTGTTTCATATAAATGAGACACGGCCTGAGTGGGGCTCGAACCCGTGACCATCAGTGATGATAGGTTACAGTGGTATATAAGTCAGCGACCATAACCACTCGACCATGGAGGCGGACCTGACATATTCTCCGTTGAATTTAAAAACACAATTTCAAAATATTTACAGGTTATTACGTGGCTAGTTTCATATCAGCATAGGTATCGATTCGAGGTAACTTGATATCAGCCCGAGACCTAAGTTACCGAGGGTCGATACCTAGGCTGATATGAAACTAGCCACGTAACAACGTCTTTATTACTTTGATGTGAATTTGAACATTTAATAATCGGAATCCTGCTCTCCGTTATCCATTTATCAGGAATAAATCACAATTACTGAATTAGATACACGAACAAGATTGAAATATTACCACGAAACTACAAGCATCTGTTATCTGTCCTATTTGACACGCTGATACGCTACGGGAAGTAAACAAACTAGCATCGAGTGCGCAATGCATTATATAAAAGGAACTAGTTATGATACGGCTTTTCTGGTTTGATACGGGCTCATGACAGTATCAAACCAGCAAATGTAATATGAGAATGGAAAGCACAGCGAATCAACCTGAGTGGTGGACAGTATAGTGGTAGGCAAATAACCTGGGTGGTAGACAGTATTGTGGTAGGCAAATAACCTGGGTGGTAGACAGTATTATGGTAGGCAAATAACCTGAGTGGTAGACAGTATTGTGGTAGGCAAATAACCTGGGTGGTAGACAATATTGTGGTAGGCAAATAACATGGGTGGTAGACAGTATAGTGGTAGGCAAATAACCTGGGTGGTAGACAGTATTGTGGTAGGCAAATAACATGGGTGGTAGACAGTATAGTGGTAGGCAAATAACCTGAGTGGTAGACAGTATAGTGGTAGGCAAATAACCTGAGTGGTAGAGAGTATAGTGGTAGGCAAATAACCTGAGTGGTAGACAGTATAGTGGTAGGCAAATAACCTGAGTGGTAGACAGTATAGTGGTAGGCAAATAACCTGAGTGGTAGACAGTATAGTGGTAGGCAAATGACCTGGGTGGTAGACAGTATAGTGGTAGGCAAATAACCTGGGTGGTGGACAGTATTGTGATAGGCAAATAACCTGGGTGGTAGACAGTATTGTGGTAGGCAAATAACCTGAGTGGTAGACATTATTGTGGTAGGCAAATAACCTGGGTGGTAGACAATATTGTGGTAGGCAAATAACCTGGGTGATAGACAATATTGTGGTAGGCAAATAACCTGGGTGGTAGACGATATTGTGGTAAGCAAATAACCTGGGTGGTAGACAGTATTGTGGTAGGCAAATAACCTGGGTGGTAGACAGTATTGTGGTAGGCAAATAACCTGGGTGGTAGACAGTATTGTGGTAGGCAAATAACCTGGGTGGTAGACAGTATTGTGGTAGGCAAATAACCTGGGTGGTAGACAGTATAGTGGTAGGCAAATAACCTGGTGGTAGACAGTATAGTGGTAGGCAAATAACCTGGGTGGTAGACAGTATAGTGGTAGGCAAATAACCTGGGTGGTAGACAGTATTGTGGTAGGCAAATAACCTGTGTGTAGACAGTATAGTGGTAGGCAAATAACCTGAGTGGTAGACAGTATAGTGGTAGGCAAATAACCTGTGTAGTAGACAGTATAAAAAACCAACAAAACAAGTGGTAGGCAAATAATCTGAGTGGTAGACAGTATTGTGGTAGGCAAATAACCTGGGTGGTAGACATTATTGTGGTAGGCAAATAACCTGAGTGGTAGACAGTATTGTGGTAGGCAAATAACCTGGGTGGTAGACAGTATTGTGGTAGGCAAATAACCTGTGTGGCAGACAGTATTGTGGTAGGCAAATAACCTGCGTGGTAGACAGTATTGTGGTAGGCAAATAACCTGGGTGGTAGACAGTAGTGTGGTAGGCAAATAACCTGTGTAGTAGACAGTATAGTGGTAGGCAAATAACCTGAATGGTAGACAGTATAGTGGTAGGCAAATAACCTGGGTGGTAGACAGTATTGTGGTAGGCAAATAACCTGGGTGGTAGACATTATTGTGGTAGGCAAATAACCTGGGTGGTAGACAGTATTGTGGTAGGCAAATAACCTGAGTGGTAGACAGTATTGTGGTAGGCAAATAACCTGAGTGGTAGACAGTATAGTGGTAGGCAAATAACCTGGGTGGTAGACAGTATAGTGGTAGGCAAATAACCTGGTGGTAGACAGTATTGTGGTAGGCAAATAACCTGGGTGGTAGACAGTATTGTGGTAGGCAAATAACCTGTGTAGTAGACAGTTATGGTAGGCAAATAACCTGAATGGTAGACAGTATAGTGGTAGGCAAATAACCTGGGTGGTAGACAGTATTGTGGTAGGCAAATAACCTGGTGGTAGACAGTATTGTGGTAGGCAAATAACCTGGGTGATAGACAGTATAGTGGTAGGCAAATAACCTGGGTGGTAGACAGTATAGTGGTAGGCAAATAACCTGGGTGGTAGACAGTATAGTGGTAGGCAAATAACCTGGGTGGTAGACAGTATAGTGGTAGGCAAATAACCTGGGTGGTAGACAGTATAGTGGTAGGCAAATAACCTGGGTGGTAGACAGTATAGTGGTAGGCAAATAACCTGGGTGGTAGACAGTATAGTGGTAGGCAAATAACCTGGGTGGTAGACAGTATAGTGGTAGGCAAATAACCTGGTGGTGACAGTATTGTGGTAGGCAAATAACCTGGGTGGTGACAGTAGTGGTAGCTAACTGGGTAACAGGTTACAAAAACCTGCATGGACAAATAACCTTAGACAGTATGTGGTAGGCAAATAACATGGTGGTAGCATAGTGGTAGGCAAATAACCTGGTGGTAGACAGTATAGTGGTAGGCAAATAACCTGGGTGGTAGACAGTATAGTGGTAGGCAAATAACCTGGGTGGTAGACAGTATAGTGGTAGGCAAATAACCTGGGTGGTAGACAGTATAGTGGTAGGCAAATAACCTGGGTGGTAGACAGTATAGTGGTAGGCAAATAACCTGGGTGGTAGACAGTATAGTGGTAGGCAAATAACCTGAGTGGTGGACAGTATAGTGGTAGGCAAATAACCTGGGTGTGGACAGTATAGTGGTAGGCAAATAACCTGGGTGGTAGACAGTATAGTGGTAGGCAAATAACCTGGGTGGTAGACAGTATAGTGGTAGGCAAATAACCTGTGTGGTAGACAGTATAGTGGTAGGCAAATAACCTGTGTGGTGGACAGTATTGTGGTAGGCAAATAACCTGAGTGGTAGACAGTGTATAGTGGTAGGCAAATAATCTGAGTGGTGGACAGTATAGTGGTAGGCAAATAACCTGAGTGGTGGACAGTATAGTGGTAGGCAAATAGTCTGAGTGGTGGACAGTATAGTGGTAGGCAAATAATCTGAGTGGTGGACAGTATAGTGGTAGGCAAATAACCTGAGTGGTGGACAGTATAGTGGTAGGCAAATAACCTGAGTATAGTGGTAGGCAAATAACCTGAGTGGTGGACAGTATAGTGGTAGGCAAATAACCTGAGTGGTGGACAGTATAGTGGTAGGCAAATAACCTGAGTGGTGGACAGTATAGTGGTAGGCAAATAACCTGAGTGGTGGACAGTATAGTGGTAGGCAATTAACCTGAGTGGTGGACAGTATAGTGGTAGGTAAATAACCTGGGTGGTAGACAGTATTGTGGTAGGCAAATAACCTGAGTGGTGGACAGTATAGTGGTAGGCAAATAACCTGAGTGGTGGACAGTATAGTGGTAGGCAAATAACCTGAGTGGTGGACAGTATAGTGGTAGGCAAATAACCTGAGTGGTGGACAGTATAGTGGTAGGCAAATAATCTGAGTGGTGGACAGTATAGTGGTAGGCAAATAATCTGAGTGGTGGACAGTATAGTGGTAGGCAAATAATCTGAGTGGTGGACAGTATAGTGGTAGGCAAATAACGGCAAATAATAGGCTAAACCTTCATATCTAAGTAACAAATATAAATACACCATAGGAGGCATCTGTGTTGCTTGTATGTATTACTTGTAAATACACCATAGGAGGCATCTGTGTTGCTTGTATGTATTACTTGTAAATACACCATAGGAGGCATCTGTGTTGCTTGTATGTATTACTTGTAAATACACCATAGGAGGCATCTGTGTTGCTTGTATGTATTACTTGTAAATACACCATAGGAGGCATCTGTGTTGCTTGTATGTATTACTTGTAAATACACCATAGGAGGCATCTGTGTTGCTTGTATGTATTACTTGTAAATACACCATAGGAGGCATCTGTGTTGCTTGTATGTATTACTTGTAAATACACCATAGGAGGCATCTGTGTTGCTTGTATGTATTACTTGTAAATACACCATAGGAGGCATCTGTGTTGCTTGTATGTATTACTTGTAAATACACCATAGGAGGCATCTGTGTTGCTTGTATGTATTACTTGTAAATACACTATTGGAGGCATCTGTGTTGCTGTTGCTTGTATGTATTACTTGTAAATACACTATAGGAGGCATCTGTGTTGCTGTTGCTTGTATGTATTACTTGTAAATACACTATAGGAGGCATCTGTGTTGCTGTTGCGTGTATGTATTACTTGTAAATACACTATGGAATGCATCTGTGTTGCTGTTGCGTGTATGTATTACTTGTAAATACACTATAGGAGGCATCTGTGTTGCTGTTGCGTGTATGTATTACTTGTAAATACACTATGGGATGCATCCGTGTTGCTGTTGCGTGTATGTATTACTTGTAAATACACTATGGGAGGCATCTGTGTTGCTGTTGCGTGTATGTATTACTTGTAAATACACTATGGAATGCATCTGTGTTGCTGTTGCGTGTATGTCAGGTAGGCTGCTTAATAGAGGGCAAATGTATAACAAAGTAACATATTGCGAGTGTGGAAACTCGCTGCTTAATACAGGTTGGCTGCTTAATACAGGTTGGCTGCTAATACGTGTGAAAGTGCTGCTTAATACAGGTTTGGCTGCTTAATAGAGGGCAAATGTATAACAAAGTAACATATTGCGAGTGTGGAAACTCGCTGCTTAATACAGGTTGGCTGCTTAATACAGGTTGGCTGCTTAATACAGGTTGGCTGCTTAATACAGGTTGGCTGCTTAATACAGGTTGGCTGCTTAATACAGGTTGGCTGCTTAATAGAGGGCAAATGTATAACAAAGTAACATATTGCGAGTGTGAAACTCGCTGCTTAATACAGGTTGGCTGCTTAATACAGGTTGGCTGCTTAATACAGGTTGGCTGCTTAATACAGGTTGGCTGCTTAATACAGGTTGGCTGCTTAATACAGGTTGGCTGCTTAATACAGGTTGGCTGCTTAATAGAGGTGATCACTAACACAGGTTTGACTGTATGCTTAATACAGGTGATCACTAACACAGGTTTGACTGTATGCTTAATAGAGGTGATCACTAACACAGGTTTGACTGTATGCTTAATACAGGTGATCACTAACACAGGTTTGACTGTATGCTTAATGGAGGTGACCACTAACACAGGTTTGACTGTATGCTTAATATAGGTGATCACTAACACAGGTTTGACTGTATGCTTAATGGAGGTGACCACTAACACAGGTTTGACTGTATGCTTAATGGATGTGACCACTAACACAGGTTTGACTGTATGCTTAATGGAGGTGACCACTAACACAGGTTTGACTGTATGCTTAATGGAGGTGATCACTAACACAGGTTTGACTGTATGCTTAATGGAGGTGATCACTAACACAGGTTTGACTGTATGCTTAATGGAGGTGATCACTAACACAGGTTTGACTGTATGCTTAATGGAGGTGATCACTAACACAGGTTTGACTGTATGCTTAATGGAGGTGATCACTAACACAGGTTTGACTGTATGCTTAATGGAGGTGATCACTAACACAGGTTTGACTGTATGCTTAATGGAGGTGATCACTAACACAGGTTTGACTGTATGCTTAATGGAGGTGATCACTAACACAGGTTTGACTGTATGCTTAATGGAGGTGATCACTAACACAGGTTTGACTGTATGCTTAATGGAGGTGATCACTAACACAGGTTTGACTGTATGCTTAATGGAGGTGATCACTAACACAGGTTTGACTGTATGCTTAATGGAGGTGATCACTAACACAGGTTTGACTGTATGCTTAATAGAGGTGACCACTAACACAGGTTTGACTGTATGCTTAATGGAGGTGATCACTAACACAGGTTTGACTGTATGCTTAATAGAGGTGATCACTAACACAGGTTTGACTGTATGCTTAATAGAGGTGATCACTAACACAGGTTTGACTGTATGCTTAATGGAGGTGATCACTAACACAGGTTTGACTGTATGCTTAATGGAGGTGACCACTAACACAGGTTTGACTGTATGCTTAATGGAGGTGATCACTAACACAGGTTTGACTGTATGCTTAATGGAGGTGATCACTAACACAGGTTTGACTGTATGCTTAATGGAGGTGATCACTAACACAGGTTTGACTGTATGCTTAATGGAGGTGACACTAACACAGGTTTGACTGTATGCTTAATGGAGGTGATCACTAACACAGGTTTGACTGTATGCTAATGGAGGTGATCACTAACACAGGTTTGACTGTATGCTTAATGAGGTGACACTAACACAGGTTTGACTGTATGCTTAATGGAGGTGATCACTAACACAGGTTTGACTGTATGCTTAATGGAGGTGACCACTAACACAGGTTTGACTGTATGCTTAATGGAGGTGACACTAACACAGTTTGACTGTATGCTTAATGGAGGTGATCACTAACACAGGTTTGACTGTATGCTTAATGGAGGTGACACTAACACAGGTTTGACTGTATGCTTAATGAGTGACACTAACACAGGTTTGACTGTATGCTTAATGGAGGTGATCACTAACACAGGTTTGACTGTATGCTTAATGGAGGTGATCACTAACACAGGTTTGACTGTATGCTTAATGGAGGTGATCACTAACACAGGTTTGACTGTATGCTTAATGGAGGTGATCACTAACACAGGTTTGACTGTATGCTTAATGGAGGTGATCACTAACACAGGTTTGACTGTATGCTTAATGGAGGTGATCACTAACACAGGTTTGACTGTATGCTTAATGGAGGTGATCACTAACACAGGTTTGACTGTATGCTTAATGGAGGTGATCACTAACACAGGTTTGACTGTATGCTTAATGGAGGTGATCACTAACACAGGTTTGACTGTATGCTTAATGGAGGTGATCACTAACACAGGTTTGACTGTATGCTTAATGGAGGTGATCACTAACACAGGTTTGACTGTATGCTTAATGGAGGTGATCACTAACACAGGTTTGACTGTATGCTTAATGGAGGTGATCACTAACACAGGTTTGACTGTATGCTTAATGGAGGTGATCACTAACACAGGTTTGACTGTATGCTTAATGGAGGTGATCACTAACACAGGTTTGACTGTATGCTTAATGGAGGTGATCACTAACACAGGTTTGACTGTATGCTTAATGGAGGTGATCACTAACACAGGTTTGACTGTATGCTTAATGGAGGTGATCACTAACACAGGTTTGACTGTATGCTTAATGGAGGTGATCACTAACACAGGTTTGACTGTATGCTTAATGGAGGTGATCACTAACACAGGTTTGACTGTATGCTTAATAGAGGTGATCACTAACACAGGTTTGACTGTATGCTTAATGGAGGTGATCACTAACACAGGTTTGACTGTATGCTTAATAGAGGTGATCACTAACACAGGTTTGACTGTATGCTTAATGGAGGTGACCACTAACACAGGTTTGACTGTATGCTTAATGGATGTGACCACTAACACAGGTTTGACTGTATGCTTAATGGATGTGACCACTAACACAGGTTTGACTGTATGCTTAATGGAGGTGATCACTAACACAGGTTTGACTGTATGCTTAATGGAGGTGATCACTAACACAGGTTTGACTGTATGCTTAATGGAGGTGATCACTAACACAGGTTTGACTGTATGCTTAATAGAGGTGACCACTAACACAGGTTTGACTGTATGCTTAATGGAGGTGATCACTAACACAGGTTTGACTGTATGCTTAATAGAGGTGATCACTAACACAGGTTTGACTGTATGCTTAATGGAGGTGACCACTAACACAGGTTTGACTGTATGCTTAATGGATGTGACCACTAACACAGGTTTGACTGTATGCTTAATGGATGTGACCACTAACACAGGTTTGACTGTATGCTTAATGGAGGTGATCACTAACACAGGTTTGACTGTATGCTTAATGGAGGTGATCACTAACACAGGTTTGACTGTATGCTTAATGGATGTGATCACTAACACAGGTTTGACTGTATGCTTAATGGAGGTGATCACTAACACAGGTTTGACTGTATGCTTAATGGAGGTGACCACTAACACAGGTTTGACTGTATGCTTAATGGAGGTGACCACTAACACAGGTTTGACTGTATGCTTAATGGAGGTGATCACTAACACAGGTTTGACTGTATGCTTAATGGAGGTGATCACTAACACAGGTTTGACTGTATGCTTAATGAGGTGATCACTAACACAGGTTTACTGTATAATGAGGTGACACTAACACATTGACTGTATGCTTAATGGAGGTGATCACTAACACAGGTTTGACTGTATGCTTAATGGAGGTGACCACTAACACAGGTTTGACTGTATGCTTAATGGAGGTGACCACTAACACAGGTTTGACTGTATGCTTAATGGAGGTGACCACTAACACAGGTTTGACTGTATGCTTAATGGAGGTGATCACTAACACAGGTTTGACTGTATGCTTAATGGAGGTGATCACTAACACAGGTTTGACTGTATGCTTAATGGAGGTGATCACTAACACAGGTTTGACTGTATGCTTAATGGAGGTGACCACTAACACAGGTTTGACTGTATGCTTAATGGAGGTGACCACTAACACAGGTTTGACTGTATGCTTAATGGAGGTGATCACTAACACAGGTTTGACTGTATGCTTAATGGAGGTGATCACTAACACAGGTTTGACTGTATGCTTAATGGAGGTGATCACTAACACAGGTTTGACTGTATGCTTAATGGAGGTGATCACTAACACAGGTTTGACTGTATGCTTAATGGAGGTGATCACTAACACAGGTTTGACTGTATGCTTAATGGAGGTGATCACTAACACAGGTTTGACTGTATGCTTAATGGAGGTGATCACTAACACAGGTTTGACTGTATGCTTAATGGAGGTGATCACTAACACAGGTTTGACTGTATGCTTAATGGAGGTGACCACTAACACAGGTTTGACTGTATGCTTAATGGAGGTGATCACTAACACAGGTTTGACTGTATGCTTAATAGAGGTGATCACTAACACAGGTTTGACTGTATGCTTAATGGAGGTGATCACTAACACAGGTTTGACTGTATGCTTAATGGAGGTGATCACTAACACAGGTTTGACTGTATGCTTACTGGAGGTGACCACTAACACAGGTTTGACTGTATGCTTACTGGAGGTGACCACTAACACAGGTTTGACTGTGTTAACTATATGATAAGGAAGATATTTAGACATGTAATTTGCTTCCGTGAGATTCTGCGGGACTAGGTGATGTGCTTCCAGTCTCTGTTGCAGAAGGGGTCTGCTTTACCTGATGCTTCCATCAGAGCATGCTGTGACTAGGAGGTAGGGTGCGAGGCATACTGGGTAGATGGAGGCGGAGCTAAGATGACCAGCTGCTACATTGACACTTTTCACTTGCACGCCCTCCGGTAGAGGTAACCTCTCGCATGTTACCTGTAACAGTAATTACAATATAGTTTAAACTTTATTTATTTTACAACGATTGCGAAGCAAGTTCTAACAACTTATATTAATCACTCGTTGGCGCGGATGAAAGCGTATATGTGGTCATTCGTGTGGGAGGAAACCGGAGTACACGCAGAAAACCCACCTGTCCAATCTGGTGACCATCGTACATACTACCCGGTCCGAGGATCGAACCCAGGTTGCATTGGTGAGAAGCGAGAGCGCTAAATAACCACTTCGCTAATCGGACAGCCAAATTATAATATAACGATTTTGTTTTTGGTTGTTTATTTTTGGAGTTTGAAGTCGCGCTACAGCTTGGGTCATATAGCCACACCAGTTATTATCGGGAGTAGTAGATCCGGGCGCCCCTCCGAGCAGTATTTCAGACACGGCTGGGCACCTGGGTATCACCACTGACCACCTGCAAGCCAGCTGGATAGTTTCCTCATATGAAAGAGTTCACTGGGATTCAAACCTCCCACAACGGTGAGGGACAAGTGATTTGATGTCAGCCGTAGCCACTTCTAGATTGGCCGTAGCCACTTCTAGTCAGCCATAGCCACTTCTAGTCAGCCGTAGCCACTTCTAGTCAGCCGTAGCCACTTTTAGTCAGCCGTAGCCACTTTTAGTCAGCCGTAGCCACTTCTAGTCAGCCGTAGCCATTTCTAGTCAGCCGTAGCCATTTCTAGATCAGCCGTAGCCACTTCTAGTCAGCCGTAGCCACTTCTAGTCAGCCGTAGACACTTCTAGTCAGCCGTAGCCACTTCTAGTCAGCCGTAGCCACTTTTAATCAGCCGTAGCCACTTCTAGTCAGCCGTAGCCACTTCTATAGCCACTTCTAGTCAGCCGTAGCCACTTTTAGTCAGCCGTAGCCACTTCTAGTCAGCCGTAGCCACTTTTAGTTAGCCGTAGCCACTTCTAGTCAGCCGTAGCCACGTCTATAGCCACTTCTAGTCAGCCGTAGCCACTTGTAGTCAGCCGTAGCCACTTCTAGTCAGTCGTAGCCACTTCTAGTCGAGTAGATGTTGTGTTTATAAGATGCATCTCCCCAGAACAGTGCTATACAATATCCGTACGTATCGGAGTATAGTGCAGAAAGCAGGGATCATTCTAGAGGGCAATGTGGGCGAAATAGTCGTCCTAGGGGCCCTGGCTTTGCACTCTGGGGGGCCCACTTTTCCCCAAGAAACATTTTTTTTACAATTTTCATACAAAATGTTGTCCAGTACGATACACTGGTCCATTATAAAGCACTCGTTCTATTCAAATGTTGTATTTAATGGTCATACTGTGTATTTTAACCATGTTTTGTTGAAATTTATTAAATAACACCATTTAAGGACGCTATCGTGCGCTTTCTCCCAAAAATGAACCCTGAGAAAGAGATCATGAAAATCCAATAGAAGTAGCAAGTTTACCTTAGTAGCGGAGATGAGAAGCTTGGATGTAGTAGACTTGGCAGTGGTAGCCTCCGGCATGCCAGCCGGCGATGGTGGACTTGAGCAGTCCTCGCCCACGAGCGTATAATCCATCATATACTTCTTGTCTCCAACGTCTGTTCCAGGACATAAATATAAATAAAGTAGTTAAATATACAGCATACACCTTTTCATTTTTGTGAAAATACAAACTGTCATACAAACAGTACGGTGAAAGATAAACTGTGTGAAATACAAACTGTCATACAAACAGTGCGGTGACAGATATACTGTGTGAAAATACAAACTGTCATACAAACAGTGTGGTGAAAGATAAACTGTGTGAAATACAAACTGTCATACAAACAGTGTGGTGAAAGATAAACTGTGTGAAATACAAACTGTCATACAAACAGTGTGGTGATCGATAAACTGTGTGAAATACAAACTGTCATACAAACAGTGCGGTGTTGGATATACTGTGTGAAAATACAAACTGTCATACAAACAGTACGGTGAACGATAAACTGTGTGAAATACAAACTGTCATACAAACAGTGTGGTGAAAGATAAACTGTGTAAAATACAAACTGTCATACAAACAGTACGGTGAAAGATAAACTGTGTGAAATACAAACTGTCATACAAACAGTGCGGTGATAGATAAACGGTGTGAAATACAAACTGTCATACAAACAGTGTGGTGATAGATATACTGTGTGAAAATACAAACTGTCATACAAACAGTACGGTGAAAGATAAACTGTGTAAAATACAAACTGTCATACAAACAGTGTGGTGCGGGCTTATATTTACACTGTAGCAGAGGTATAAACAAAACTAGTTAACCAATTCAAACATGAACGAAACTAGTTTTTGATTAGTCGAGTCATGCCATAGATATATCACCGCTAGCATTATTCACGCTCCAGGTAATTTCACTAAGATCAGAGCATTGTAACTCACTTTCAGTTATGGTGGAGCCAATCTGTGCTGAAGAAATAGTTATTTTCCACATGTGAAGCATGGAATTTAGCCCGCACTTCTCCAGCCCAACAATGAAGAAATTCTCCTCGAACGAACCAATATGACGCAGGCCAACAATCGGATCATTGCTGCCATCTCCCTTCACGCTGCTCTTCCCGGTTACTAGTGGTTCTTGAAACACGTGCAGTAGCTGAGTATACTGCCACATCTGGAACACACGCACAGAAATATGTTTATTTTAAGCTTTCCAATCTATCAGTGAAATAAATTGTGTTCTACCATTGGTTGAGAGCAGTGGAATAACACATTGGTTGAGAGCAGTGGAATAACACATTGGTTGAGAGCAGTGGAATAACCATTGGTTGAGAGCAGTGGAATAACCATTGGTTGAGAGAGCAGTGGAATAACCATTGGTTGAGAGAGCAGTGGAATAACCATTGGTTGAGAGCAGTGGAATAACCATTGGTTGAGAGCAGTGGAATAACCATTGGTTGAGAGCAGTGGAATAACCATTGGTTGAGAGCAGTGGAATAACCATTGGTTGAGAGCAGTGGAATAACCATTGGTTGAGAGCAGTGGAATAACCATTGGTTGAGAGCAGTGGAATAACCATTGGTTGAGAGCAGTGGAATAACAATTAGTTGAGAGCGCAGTGGAATAACCATTGGTTGAGAGCAGTGGAATAACCATTGGTTGAGAGCAGTGGAATAACAATGGTTGAGAGCAGTGGAATAACCATTGGTTGAGAGCAGTGGAATAACCATTGGTTGAGAGAGCAGTGGAATAACCATTGGTTGAGAGAGCAGTGGAATAACCATTGGTTGAGAGAGCAGTGGAATAACCATTGGTTGAGAGAGCAGTGGAATAACCATTGGTTGAGAGCAGTGGAATAACCATTGGTTGAGAGCAGTGGAATAACCACTGGTTGAGAGCAGTGGAATAACCATTGGTTGATAGCAGTGGAATAACCATTGGTTGAGAGCAGTGGAATAACCATTGGTTGAGAGCAGTGGAATAACCATTGGTTGAGAGAGCAGTGGAATAACCATTGGTTGAGAGTAGTGGAATAACCATTGGTTGAGAGAGCAGTGGAATAACCATTGGTTGAGAGCAGTGGAATAACCATTGGTTGAGAGTAGTGGAATAACCATTGGTTGAGAGAGCAGTGGAATAACCATTGGTTGAGAGAGCAGTGGAATAACCATTGGTTGAGAGAGCAGTGGAATAACCATTGGTTGAGAGTAGTGGAATAACCATTGGTTGAGAGTAGTGGAATAACCATTGGTTGAGAGCAGTGGAATAACCATTGGTTGATAGCAGTGGAATAACCATTGGTTGAGAGCAGTGGAATAACCATTGGTTGAGAGCAGTGGAATAACCATTGGTTGAGAGAGCAGTGGAATAACCATTGGTTGAGAGTAGTGGAATAACCATTGGTTGAGAGAGCAGTGGAATAACCATTGGTTGAGAGCAGTGGAATAACCATTGGTTGAGAGCAGTGGAATAACCATTGGTTGAGAGAGCAGTGGAATAACCATTGGTTGAGAGAGCAGTGGAATAACCATTGGTTGAGAGAGCAGTGGAATAACCATTGGTTGAGAGTAGTGGAATAACCATTGGTTGAGAGTAGTGGAATAACCATTGGTTGAGAGAGCAGTGGAATAACCATTGGTTGAGAGCAGTGGAATAACCATTGGTTGAGAGAGCAGTGGAATAACCATTGGTTGTGAGAGCAGTGGAATAACCATTGGTTGAGAGAGCAGTGGAATAACCATTGGTTGAGAGCAGTGGATTAACCATTGGTTGAGAGCAGTGGAATAACCATTGGTTGAGAGCAGTGGATTAACCATTGGTTGAGAGCAGTGGAATAACCATTGGTTGAGAGCAGTGGAATAACCATTGGTTGTTAGAGTGGAATAACCATTGGTTGAGAGAGCAGTGGAATAACCATTGGTTGAGAGCAGTGGAATAACCATTGGTTGAGAGCAGTGGAATAACCATTGGTTGAGAGTAGTGGAATAACCATTGGTTGAGAGAGCAGTGGAATAACCATTGGTTGAGAGAGCAGTGGAATAACCATTGGTTGAGAGCAGTGGAATAACCATTGGTTGAGAGTAGTGGAATAACCATTGGTTGAGAGAGCAGTGGAATAACCATTGGTTGAGAGCAGTGGAATAACATTTTATTTCTCACTGCTCTGCATGTGTGGTACCTAGCCGCTACATGTTGAAATGTTGTCAACGCGAACGTTTTCGGACTGAAGCTGCCAGTGACATCACTGAATACATCTTTCATGGCGTCATTTATGGTCATCTAAACATGATGTTCTAGCGTCATCTAGTGCCATTTAGCACATGCGTTACATCGTTTTCTATCATAAAAACATATTTCAGCTAAAATAAAAAGATTAAGTGAACGATCAAATAATATTTCACTCATGAACATAGAAACCTATTATTATTTTCATGAAGGGCCGTAACTAATGTTGCTAGAACTTGTGGCCCGACCCGTTTGCCTTTATTTCATTTGTCATGTTTTGTATTCACATGTACTAGTATATGTAAAACGAATCGAGCAATAAAATATGATTAAACTAAATCATTCTTGGCAAACGTCTGTTAATGCTTTCAATGTTCAATCAGTGAAATATAATTCGATCATTCACTGTAACAAAGACATAGCCTCTTAATATTATACAATTGTTCTAATGATCTCTGCCTGATAGACGTTATTTGGATTCTTAAATACAATAACTTCAGTTTTTCATATTGCTGAAAAAACTTGATTAAACCTTGAGGAGGGTATGGAACAACAACCCCTAGAAACAGAATGTAACATATCAAATAACCCCTAGAAACAGAATGCAACATATCAAATAACCCCTAGAAACAGAATGCAACTGATCAAACAACCCCTAGAAACAGAATGTAACATACCAAACAACCCCTAGAAACAGAATGCAACATATCAAATAACCCCTAGAAACAGAATGCAACTGATCAAATAACCCCTAGAAACAGAATGCAACATATCAAATAACCCCTAGAAACAGAATGCAACATATCAAACAACCCCTAGAAACAGAATGCAACTGATCAAACAACCCCTAGAAACAGAATGCAACATATCAAACAACCCTAGAAACAGAATGTACATATCAAACAACCCCTAGAAACAGAATGTAACATATCAAACAACCCCTAGAAACAGAATGTAACATATCAAATAACCCCTAGAAACAGAATGTAACATATCAAATAACCCCTAGAAACAGAATGTAACATATCAAATAACCCCTAGAAACAGAATGTAACATATCAAACAACCCCTAGAAACAGAATGTAACATATCAAATAACCCCTAGAAACAGAATGCAACATATCAAATAACCCCTAGAAACAGAATGTAACTTATCAAATAACCCCTAGAAACAGAATGTAACTTATCAAATAACCCCTAGAAACAGAATGTAACTTATCAAATAACCCCTAGAAACAGAATTCAATATCAAACAACCCTAGAAACAGAATGCAACATATCAAATAACCCCTAGAAACAGAATTCAACTGATCAAATAACCCCTAGAAACAGAATTCAACTTATCAAACAACCCCTAGAAACAGAATTCAACTGATCAAATAACCCCTAGAAACAGAATGTAACATATCAAACAACCCCTAGAAACAGAATTCAACTGATCAAATAACCCCTAGAAACAGAATTCAACTTATCAAACAACCCCTAGAAACAGAATTCAACATATCAACCCCTAGAAACAGAATGTAACATATCAAACAACCCCTAGAAACAGAATCAACATTCAAATAACCCCTAGAAACAGAATGCAACATATCAAACAACCCCTAGAAACAGAATGTAACATATCAAACAACCCCTAGAAACAGAATTCATATCAAACAACCCCTAGAAACAGAATGAACATATCAAACAACCCCTAGAAACAGAATGCAACATATCAAACCCCTAGAAACAGAATTCACATATCAAACAACCCCTAGAAACAGAATGTAACATATCAAACAACCCCTAGAAACAGAATGTAACATATCAAACAACCCCTAGAAACAGAATGCAACATATCAAACAACCCCTAGAAACAGAATGCAACATATCAAACAACCCCTAGAAACAGAATGCAACATATCAAACAACCCCTAGAAACAGAATGTAACATATCAAACAACCCCTAGAAACAGAATGTAACATATCAAACAACCCCTAGAAACAGAATTCAACATATCAAACAACCCCTAGAAACAGAATGCAACATATCAAACAACCCCTAGAAACAGAATGTAACATATCAAACAACCCCTAGAAACAGAATTCAACTTATCAAAAGCATTAAATCTGACAGTTATTTTAGCTATATGCCGTCGCCGACACCACAAAAATAACTGCCTAGTCTCGCCTTCCACTACAGTGCACAAGACAGTAACATACTAACCCGTTGAGCATCTGTGAAAGCATCAAGTTCTATAATACATCCAGGTCGAGCAGACGACTGCACACTAACAATGTTGAAGAGTTCAGAAGGAGGTTCCTGCACGTCATAGCTGTATCCAGAACTCGTTGTGCTGCAAAAACTCACAGACTGAAATAACAAACACTCATAGACTGAAATAACAAACACTCATATACTGAAATAACAAACACTCATTGACTGAAATAACAAACACTCATATACTGAAATAACAAACACTCATTGACTGAAATAACAAACACTCATATACTGAAATAACAAACACTCATTGACTGAAATAACAAACACTCATTGACTGAAATAACAAACACTCATTGACTGAAATAACAAACACTCATAGACTGAAATAACAAACACTCATATACTGAAATAACACACTCATATACTGAAATAACAAACACTCATTGACTGAAATAACAAACACTCATATACTGAAATAACAAACATGCATAGACTGAAATAACAAACACTCATAGACTGAAATAACAAACACTCATTGACTGAAATAACAAACACTCATATACTGAAATAACAAACACTCATATACTGAAATAACAAACACTCATTGACTGAAATAACAAACACTCATATACTGAAATAACAAACATGCATAGACTGAAATAACAAACTCATAGACTGAAATAACAAACACTCATATACTGAAATAACAAACACTCATATACTGAAATAACAAACACTCATATAACAAACACTCATATACTGAAATAACAAACACTCATTGACTGAAATAACAAACACTCATATACTGAAATAACAAACACGCATAGACTGAAATAACAAACACTCATTGACTGAAATAACAAACACTCATTGACTGAAATAACAAACACTCATTGACTGAAATAACAAACACTCATAGACTGAAATAACAAACACTCATATACTGCAATAACAAACACTCTTAGACTGAAATAACAAACACTCATAGACTGAAATAACAAACACTCATAGACTGAAATAACAAACACTCATTGACTGAAATAACAAACACTCATATACTGAAATAACAAACACACTATTTTTCAATAATAAAATTGATGCAGATTTGAAGTAGAGTATTGAAGATCTGCCAGCAAAATTAATACTTATTTACTTCCTTTTTATTGATATTTATTTCCAAATTCACCAATAACTTTGTTTAATTGCGACCTATTAATATCAACACAAGATAAATTTGAATAGAGATGAATTTTTACTTTTTCAATTCAAACGAAAAAGCGCGTGCTCGCTTCTCACCAATGCAACCCGGGTTCGATCCTCGGACCGGGAAGTATGTGAGATGGTACGGTGGTCGCCAGATCGGACAGGTGGGTTTCCTCCGGTTACTCCGGTTTCCTCCAACACGAATGACCGCATTTACGCTTTCATCCGCACCAACGAGAGTGATTAATATAAGTTGTTAGAACTTGCTTCGCAATCGTTGTAAAATAAATAAAGTTTAAACTTTTAAACGAAAATAAATCACACTAGGGCCTTTAAGCAGTAAATATTACAGGAATAATGTAATAGTCATTAGTCCAGTGTAAATCCAGGGATCGCAAGATTGATCCATACCCCCCGGTCCCCCACCCAGACTGATCCTATAATAATATTAACAGTCTTTTAGATGGGACTATAAAGCGATGTCTCGTGTATCGGTGCGATGTATCGGGCACGTAACAGAACCGGGGATGCTTCTGGAATTGGAGCGTCTTCTGTATCGTGCACTGTCCTCCATAACATAACATGATTACTATTTGGTCATTTTTTGTCGGGGTAAAATTATTCTCGCCCAAAATTATTTTCATACGTACATGAAATTCATTACATTGACAACAGAACTACATGTATTTGTTTTACTTTAAACAACACTTTATGCATGTGTAAATATATGTATACTATGTATATAAAAATGTATGTCATGTATGTATGAAAAATAAATGAGGCGATAGGGGCCCCAAAAATGAAAAAAAACAAAAACATGATTACTCTACTTCTGGAGGCTTCGCCCCAATTAACCCTTTCAACACCAAGTAACTGACATGGACTGGTCCATGATATTTTTAGACCAATAAATTAATAACAAAATTACATTTGGATCAGTTCATTTATCAAAATGGGTAATTTTTTTCCGAAAAATAGTTATATTACTTGAAAAAAGTGCAGATCCTGATGAGCCGTCTCATCTGGATCTACACTTTTTTGTAAGCCAATTTAGAGGTCTGTGGTGTTGAAAGGGTTAACCAGCGGGGGATGAAAAATAAACGTATACAAAAACCCAGAACACTGTACCTCTTTCTTAGTATTGACTTCTGTGAGTAGGGATCTGGCATCAATGACAGCCTGGTATAGCTTCAAACAGTCGCCGTCCGATGCTACAAACAACGTACTCGGAGAGTTGCTGTACGTTCCGAGTATCGTACTGAAATAAACGTCATATCAACATGGCTTTGTTTTTCAAATTAATTAGGTATCCGGTATTACACAAGTCTAATTGATCAATTTAAATTAATTAGGTATCCGGTATTACACAAGTCTAATTGATCAATTTAAATTAATTATTATTATTTTCGTTTGGTGTTCCACGAATTTTTATTCTGTTGAAATGATAGTCGACGATTTTGTTCAAATTTTTACGATGAAATGTTCTTTAAAAAAAGCTGTGTTGTTTGTGATGCAATCTTCCACGTTAAAGTGGAAAGATTTGACGCTAAATTGTTCAAATATAACAATTTTGTGACTTCTTTTAAAGATTTAAAGATTTGTTCTTCGAGTCGGTTTGTGTAACATTTCCACATAAAACTAGCCACTTTACTGGGACCCAATAGGCCATCATATCAAATAATTCTTATAGTGTTTGTTTATTATAGTGTCACCCCTATTTAAAGGGCCAGCCATTTCTGACTTATGAACATCAGTACTTCCCGAATCCTATGCTTGTATGCCAGGAACCAGGCTGGTAGGCAATTGGTAACCATTATTTAACTAGCTGGTGGCTCTGTGTTTACGACTTTTGAAAATATAATAATGCACAGGCTGGCAATAGGGTACTGTTTTTGTTATTTGTTTTGTTTTTGCAGTCGACAGCTTAGCTCAAGTAGCAACTCTTTCAGTTAATATTTGGATAGCACAACACTGAGGGAGGTGGTATATATTCGGATCTGGTCTAATTCGGAGGTGGTATACTATATATTCGGAAGTGTTATATATTTGGAGGTGTTATATATTTGGAGGTGTTATATATGTGGATGTGTTATATATTCAGTTGTTATATATTCGGAGGTGTTATATATGTGGAGATGTTATATATTCAGTTGTTATATATGTGGAGGTGTTATATATTCAGAGGTGTTATATATGCGGAGGTGTTATATATTCAGAGGTGTTATATATGCGGAGGTGTTATATGTTCAGTTGTTATATATGTGGAGATGTTATATATCAAAAAAAACAAAAACAAAACAAAAAACAAAATATATATTCAGTTGTTATATATGTGGAGGTGTATATATTCAGAGGTGTTATATATGCAGAGGTGTTATATATGTGGAAGTGTTATATATGTGGAGGTGTTATATATGCAGAGGTGTTATATATGTGGAGGTGTTATATATGTGGAGGTGTTATATATTCAGTTGTTATATATTCGGAGGTGTTATATATTCAGTTGTTATATACGTGGAGGTGTTATATATTCAGATGTTATATATTCAGTTGTTATATATTCGGAGGTGTTATATATTCGGAAGTGTTATATATTCGGAGGTGTTATATATGCGGAGGTGTTATATATGTGGAGATGTTATATATTCAGTTGTTATATATCGGAGTGTTATATATGCGGAGGTGTTATATATTCAGAGGTGTTATATATGTGAGGTTTATATATTCAGTTGTTATATATGTGGAGATGTTATATATTCAGTTGTTATATATGTGGAGGTGTTATATATTCAGAGGTGTTATATATGCGGAGGTGTTATATATTCAGTTGTTATATATGTGGAGGTGTTATATATTCAGAGGTGTTATATATGCGGAGGTGTTATATATGCGGAGGTGTTATATATTCAGTTGTTATATATTGAGGTGTTATATATTCAGTTGTTATATATGCGGAGGTGTTATATATGCGGAGGTGTTATATATTCAGTTGTTATATATGGAGGTGTTATATATTCAGTTGTTATATATGTGGAGGTGTTATATATTCAGAGGTGTTATATATGTGGAGGTGTTATATATGTGGAAGTGTTATATATGTGGAGGTGTTATATATGCAGAGGTGTTATATATGTGGAGGTGTTATATATGTGGAGGTGTTATATATTCAGTTGTTATATATTCGGAGGTGTTATATATTCAGTTGTTATATACGTGGAGGTGTTATATATTCAGATGTTATATATTCAGTTGTTATATATTCGGAGGTGTTATATATTCGGAAGTGTTATATATTCGGAGGTGTTATATATGCGGAGGTGTTATATATGTGGAGATGTTATATATTCAGTTGTTATATATTCGGAGGTGTTATATATTCAGTTGTTATATATTCGGAGGTGGGAGGTGTTATATATTGAGAGGTGTTATATATTGAGAGGTGTTATATATTGAGAGGTGTTATATATTGAGAGGTGGGAGGTGTTATATATTCAGTTGTTATATATTCGGAAGTG
The DNA here is from genome assembly GCA_014843695.1 of Archivesica marissinica. Taxonomy (NCBI): domain Eukaryota; kingdom Metazoa; phylum Mollusca; class Bivalvia; order Venerida; family Vesicomyidae; genus Archivesica; species Archivesica marissinica. The sequence goes on from CM026399.1 coordinate 23,128,743, forward strand.
TTATATATTCGGAAGTGTTATATATTCAGAGGTGTTATATATTCAGAGGTGTTATATATGTGGAGATGTTATATATTCGGAGATGTTATATATTTGGAGGTGTTATATATTCAGTTGTTATATATTCGGGGGTGTTATATATTCGGAGATGTTATATATTCGGAGATGTTATATATTTGGAGGTGTTATATATTCAGTTGTTATATATTCGGAGGTGTTATATATTCGGAGATGTTATATATTCGGAGATGTTATATATTTGGAGGTGTTATATATGTGGAGGTGTTATATATGCAGAGGTGTTATATATGTGGAGGTGTTATATATTCAGTTGTTATATATGTGGAGATGTTATATATTCAGTTGTTATATATTTGGAGGTGTTATATATTTGGAGGTGTTATATATGTGGAGGTGTTATATATGAGGTGTTATATATTCAGTTGTTATATATTCAGAGGTGTTATATATTTGGAGGTGTTATATATGTGGAGGTGTTATATATGTGGAGGTGTTATATATGTGGAGGTGTTATATATGTGGAGGTGTTATATATGTGGAGGTGCTATATATTCAGTTGTTATATATTCAGAGGTGTTATATATTTGGAGGTGTTATATATGTGGAGGTGTTATATATGTGGAGGTGTTATATATGTGGAGGTGTTATATATGTGGAGGTGTTATATATGTGGAGGTGTTATATATTCAGTTGTTATATATTCAGAGGTGTTATATATGTGGAGGTGTTATATATGTGGAGGTGTTATATATGTGGAGGTGTTATATATGTGGAGGTGTTATATATGTGGAGGTGTTATATATGTGGAGGTGTTATATATGTGGAGGTGTTATATATGTGGAGGTGTTATATATGGAGGTGTTATATATGCGGAGGTGTTATATATGTGGAGGTGTTATATATTGAGGTGTTATATATGCGGAGGTGTTATATATGTGGAGGTGTTATATATGCGGAGGTGTTATATATGTGGAGGTGTTATATATTCAGTTGTTATATATGTGGAGTGTTATATATTCAGTGTTATATATGTGGAGGTGTTATATATTCAGAGGTGTTATATATGTGGAGGTGTTATATATTCAGGTGTTATATATGTGGAGGTGTTATATATTCAGAGGTGTTATATATGCGGAGGTGTTATATATGCGGAGGTGTTATATATTCAGTTATATATTGAGGTGTTATATATCAGTGTTATATATCGGAGGTGTTATATATGCGGAGGTGTTATATATTCAGTTGTATATTGGAGGTGTTATATATTCAGTTGTTATATATGTGGAGGTGTTATATATTCAGAGGTGTTATATATGTGGAGGTGTTATATATGTGGAGGTGTTATATATGTGGAGGTGTTATATATGCAGAGGTGTTATATATGTGGAGGTGTTATATATGCGGAGGTGTTATATATTCAGTTGTTATATATTCGGAGGTGTTATATATTAGTGTTATATAGTGGAGGTGTTATATATGAGTGTATATATGGAGGTGTTATATATTCGGAGGTGTTATATATTCGGAGGTGTTATATATGCGGAGGTGTTATATATGTGGAGGTGTATATATCAGTGTTATATATGCGGAGGCTTTATATGAAGAGGTGTTATATATGTGGAGGTAAAAAAAAAAAAAAACAAAAATATATATGTGGAGGTGGTCTTTATATGAAAGGTGTATATATGTGGAGGTGGTCTTTATATGAAGAGGTTATATATGTGGAGGTGGTCTTATATGAAGAGGTTTATATATGTGGAGGTGGTCTTTATATGAAGAGGTGTTATATATGTGGAGGTGGTCTTTATATGAAGAGGTGTTATATATGTGGAGGTGGTCTTTATATGAAGAGGTGTTATATATGTGGAGGTGGTCTTTATATGAAGAGGTGTTATATATGTGGAGGTGGTCTTTATATGAAGAGGTGTTATATATGTGGAGGTGGTCTTTATATGAAGAGGTGTTATATATGTGGAGGTGGTCTTTATATGAAGATAGTCATTTCAATAAAATGATGAAATAAACATAAATAAATATATATATAAATAAATAAACCCTGTCTGAATGTTTGTCTGCACCACTTCTGTCGCCAATTAAAAAAACTTGGAGCCAACTAAGAGCCATAAAGTTCACAAATAAATATTTGAAGCCATGTATTTGACAAATCATGTGCCAAAAATAAAATCACAAAATTTAGCACCAATATTTGCTTTTTGTCGCAGTTGGCGCATTGGCGACCGACAGCGGGAACCATGCATGTATCCGTGTCGTATATCGCCAATCGGCCATTGAAGCATCTTCTGTATCTTTCATTATCCTCCAAACAGATATAAAATTACTAATACACTTATGGAGACATAACCCCCAATTAACCAGGGGTCGACAATAGATAACTGTATCCCCAAAAAACTAAGAAAACACACGCAAACCATATTTCAGTATTAACCCTTTCAACACCACAGACCTCTAAATAGGCTTACAAAAAGTGTAGATCCAGATGAGCCGGCTCGTGACGAGCCGTCTCATCAGGATCTGCACTTTTTGCCAGTGATATGACTATTTTTAGACATAATTACCCATTTTGATAAATGAACTTGTCCAAATGTGATTTTCTGATTCATTTATTGGTTTATGAATATCATGGACCAGTCCATGTGAGTTACTTGGTGTTGAAAGGGTTAATATTTACTAACATCACCCAAACTAACCTTGGCAGCAACGTCGGCACCCAGGCAACATTGCAGAATGCCGAACGCTTTGTCGAATTAATCTTCGCCAATTCCACAATACCACCAGACTTTGACAGAGGCCCGACTGGGTCCACACGCCATAGAATGAGCTCACTACAGTACACGAATCCTGTTTTACACGAGTCGTTTTCATCAGAATAATCTTCGTCTAAATCGAGACTGCCATTGTTGGCTGCAGTTCTTGGAATGCTATATTGAGATGTGGTAATGAGCAGCGGTAGGGCGGGGTGACACGTGGCGGTGTTCGTCCGAAACCTGTGCCCGCATGCTCGAGAAACATGCGCCACGCTAACTGCCATTTTAAACTTCGACTCCTCCGCAAAACTAATCTGCCATTGGTTTAAGGAACCGGTGGAATGTTTCGTGATCATTAGAACGTTTGGAATCAACATATTGTCATTTTGTCCGGGAGATGACTTTCCCGTGGCGGCAGAAGACTGCTTGAACTGGAAGTCGATTTTATGATCCCCTTCACACATTTTCATGGCCGACTTGATGTCCATTTTGCTGTAGTTACAGTACATTAGAGGTATGCTTTCCATCGACCGTGCATCTGGGATCGGGAACGCCCGTGGAAGGCGAGAGGAAAAACTCACTTGAGCTTGGCGGAAAGAAAATGGCGTGTATTCATCTAACCAATCAACATGCCTGAAAATTATAATTGAAAATCATTAATTTGTAAATATAGTTGAAAATCAGTAATTTGTAAATATAGTTGAAAATCAGTAATTTGTAAATATAGTTGAAAGAAAATAATTAATTTGTAAATATAGTTGAAAATCAGTAATTTGTAAATATAGTTGAAAATTTGTACGTATCAAGTTCTAGGGGCTCTCTAAATCTCAGTCCTGATGAAATATATCGCAATGAGGGAGAGAGCGAAAAGGTAGTGTGTATTTTAAAGTCTTGCTTAAAGATATCACCACTGTAGTTCTGGCAGGGTTCAAACTCGGATCCTCCAGATTATGAGGAGGCGGACACTGTATCCACTTCACAACGAAGGTTCCACGTGTTTTAATCAAAGCTTAAGCACAATAAACAGCTGGATATTGCACAGTAGGCGATTGTTTGTGTTTACTATTGCAGCATATCATTAACGAGACAGCATATCACGTCAAAGATTTGAAAGAAAGCCAAAGAATATAATAACAATTTCTAAATCAGCAAGTTTAACAGAATTTCTAAATCAGCAAGCTTAACAGACAGTAAAATATGGATGAGCAAATTATACATTACAAAAACCATGGCAATGGATCACTCACCCAGGTGAGAAGAGCCATTGTTTCCGCCATAATTTCCTTGGTTCCAAACTTGTGACATGATTTTTCCAAGTCAAAATAAGTACTTTTACAAATTAATTCCAAATAGATTGCAAATATATGCACTGAAGTGTGGAAGTCGTGATGGCGCAGTGGCTGCGTGTTCGCTTCACGTGCCAAAGGTCCGGAATTCGAGCCCTGCTGGAGCAGTTACGATTGTGCCCTTAGGCAAGGCATTTAAATTCCACGTTGCCTCTTCTCTCTCCCTCGTGGCATTGGATTCCATCAGGAATGAGGTATCAAGAGTGATCAATATAAGTTGTAAGAACTTGTTTCGTAATCAAGCTAAAATAAATTTGTATAAACTATTGAAGCCTCGTTTCCGTTTTCTCATATATGCTAGACGGATGATTATATATATGCTCTGCGACATTACTATTTGTGAATTATCCCCCTTTATGGATATTTATTTACAAAGTCCGTCATAAATTTTCCTATATTGAACTCACCAGATAAGAAAGCTGCCATCTACAGGGTGTATGCTAAACAACATGTCTGCGTTGGTGTGCCAGTCTTTCAACAAAGCCTCAATCTTTCTGTCTATGCTGTCCAGTAAGGAACTCTGTTCAAGTAAACATGAGAACATAATGTCTATACTGTACAGTAAGGAACTCTGTCCCAAATAAACATGAGAACATAATGTCTATACTGTCCAGTAAGGAACTCTGTTCAAGTAAACATAATGTCTATACTGTACAGTAAGGAACTCTGTTCAAGTAAACATAATGTCTATACTGTACAGTAAGGAACTCTGTTCAAGTAAACATAATGTCTATACTGTACAGTAAGGAACTCTGTTCCAAGTAAACATGAGAACATAATGTCTATACTGTCCAGTAAGGAACTCTGTTCAAGTAAACATGAGAACATAATGTATATACTGTACAGTAAGGAACTCTGTTCAAGTAAACATGAGAACATAATGTCTATACTGTCCAGTAAGGAACTCTGTTCAAGTAAACATGAGAACATAATGTCTATACTGTCCAGTAAGGAACTCTGTTCAAGTAAACATGAGAACATAATGTCTATACTGTCCAGTAAGGAACTCTGTTCAAGTAAACATGAGAACATAATGTATATACTGTACAGTAAGGAACTCTGTTCAAGTAAACATAATGTATATACTGTACAGTAAGGAACTCTGTTCAAGTAAACATAATGTCTATACTGTACAGTAAGGAACTCTGTTCCAAGTAAACATGAGAACATAATGTATATACTGTCCAGTAAGGAACTCTGTTCAAGTAAACATGAGAACATAATGTCTATACTGTCCAGTAAGGAACTCTGATCAAGTAAACATGAGAACATAATGTATATACTGTACAGTAAGGAACTCTGTTCAAGTAAACATAATGTCTATACTGTACAGTAAGGAACTCTTCAAGTAAACATAATGTCTATACTGTACAGTAAGGAACTCTATTCCAAGTAAACATGAGAACATAATGTCTATACTGTCCAGTAAGGAACTCTGTTCAAGTACACATGAGAACATAATGTCTATACTGTCCAGTAAGGAACTCTGTTCAAGTAAACATGAGAACATAATGTATATACTGTACAGTAAGGAACTCTGTTCAAGTAAACATGAGAACATAATGTCTATACTGTCCAGTAAGGAACTCTGTTCAAGTAAACATAAGAACATAATGTATATACTGTACAGTAAGGAACTCAGTTCAAGTAAACATGAGAACATAATGTCTATACTGTACAGTAAGGAACTCTGTTCAAGTAAACATTAGAACATAATGTCTATACTGTACAGTAAGGAACTCTGTCCAAGTAAACATAATGTCTATACTGTACAGTAAGGAACTCTGTTCAAGTAAACATGAGAACATAATGTCTATACTGTACAGTACGGAACTCTGTTCAAGTAAACATGAGAACATAATGTCCATACTCTACAGTAAGGAACTCTGTTCAAGTAAACATGAGAACATAATGTCTATACTGTACAGTAAGGAACTCTGTTCAAGTAAACATGAGAACATAATGTCCATACTCTACAGTAAGGAACTCTGTTCAAGTAAACATGAGAACATAATGTCTATACTGTACAGTAAGGAACTCTGTCCATGAGAACATGATGTCTATACTGTCCAGTAAGGAACGCTGTTCAAGTAAACATAATGTCTATACTGTACAGTAAGGAACTCAGTTCAAGTAAACATGAGAACATAATGTCTATACTGTACAGTAAGGAACTCTGTTCAAGTAAACATTAGAACATAATGTCTATACTGTACAGTAAGGAACTCTGTCCAAGTAAACATGACAACATAATGTCCATACTGTACAGTAAGGAACTCTGTCCAAGTAAACATGAGAACATAATGTATATACTGTACAGTAAGGAACTCTGTTCAAGTAAACATGAGAACATAATGTCTATACTGTACAGTAAGGAACTCTGTCCAAGTAAACATGAGAACATAATGTCCATACTGTACAGTAAGGAACTCTGTTCAAGTAAACATGAGAACATAATGTCTATACTGTACTGTAAGGAACTCTGTTCAAGTAAACATGAGAACATAATGTATATACTGTACAGTAAGGAACTCTGTCCCAAATAAACATAAGAACATGTCTATACAGTACAGTAAGGAACTCTGTCCAAGTAAACATGAGAACATAATGTCTATACTGTACAGCAAGGAACTCTGTTCAAGTAAACATGAGAACATAATGTCTATACTGTACAGTAAGGAACTCTGTCCAAGTAAACATGAGAACATAATGTCCATACTGTACAGTAAGGAACTCTGTTCAAGTAAACATGAGAACATAATGTCTATACTGTACTGTAAGGAACTCTGTTCAAGTAAACATGAGAACATAATGTATATACTGTACAGTAAGGAACTCTGTTCAAGTAAACATGAGAACATAATGTCTATACTGTTCAGTAAGGAACTCTGTCCAAGTAAACATGAGAACATAACGTCTATACTGTACAGTAAGGAACTCTGTTCAAGTAAACATGAGAACATAATGTCTATACTGTACAGTAAGGAACTCTGTTCAAGTAAACATAATGTCTATACTGTACAGTAAGGAACTCTGTTCCAAATAAACATTAGAACATAATGTCTATACTGTACAGTAAGGAACTCTGTCCAAGTAAACATGAGAACATAATGTCTATACTGTACAGTAAGGAACTCTGTTCAAGTAAACATGAGAACATAATGTCTATACTGTTCAGTAAGGAACTCTGTCCCAAATAAACATTAGAACATAATGTCTATACTGTACAGTAAGGAACTCTGTTCAAGTAAACATGAGAACATAATGTCTATACTGTACAGTAAGGAACTCTGTTCAATAAACATGAGAACATAATGTCTATACTGTCCAGTAAGGAACTCTGTCCAAGTAAACATGAGAACATAATGTCTATACTGTACAGTAAGGAACTCTGTTCAAGTAAACATGAGAACATAATGTCTATACTGTTCAGTAAGGAACTCTGTCCCAAATAAACATTAGAACATAATGTCTATACTGTACAGTAAGGAACTCTGTCCAAGTAAACATGAGAACATAATGTCTATACTGTACAGTAAGGAACTCTGTTCAAGTAAACATAATGTCTATACTGTACAGTAAGGAACTCTGTTCCAAATAAACATTAGAACATAATGTCTATACTGTACAGTAAGGAACTCTGTCCAAGTAAACATGAGAACATAATGTCTATACTGTACAGTAAGGAACTCTGTTCAAGTAAACATGAGAACATAATGTCTATACTGTTCAGTAAGGAACTCTGTCCCAAATAAACATTAGAACATAATGTCTATACTGTACAGTAAGGAACTCTGTCCAAGTAAACATGAGAACATAATGTCTATACTGTACAGTAAGGAACTCTGTTCAAGTAAACATGAGAACATAATGTCTATACTGTTCAGTAAGGAACTCTGTCCCAAATAAACATTAGAACATAATGTCTATACTGTACAGTAAGGAACTCTGTCCAAGTAAACATGAGAACATAATGTCTATACTGTACAGTAAGGAACTCTGTTCAAGTAAACATGAGAACATAATGTCTATACTGTTCAGTAAGGAACTCTGTCCCAAATAAACATTAGAACATAATGTCTATACTGTACAGTAAGGAACTCTGTCCAAGTAAACATGAGAACATAATGTCTATACTGTACAGTAAGGAACTCTGTTCAAGTAAACATGAGAACATA